>CM053560.1:78293473-78319918 GCA_028646485.1 Cryptoprocta ferox | reverse complement strand
CTAGATGGGTGATGGGCATTAAGGAGGGCACTTGTAGTGATGACCACTGGGTGTTGTATGTGAGTGATGAATCACTGAATTCTATATATTACACTGTATGTTAATTAACTAGAATTAAAAAAATAAAAAAATAAAAAGCTTTTGCAGGGTGAAAGACAGACACCATCATCAAAATGAAAAGAAACTTACCGAATGGGTGAAGATATTTGCAAATGATATATCTGATGAGGTTTTAATATCCAAAGTTATAAAGAATTCATACAATTCAATATAAAAAAAATGAACAATTAAGAAATGAGCAGAGGCCATGAATAGACAACAGTATGGAGTTTCCTCAAAAAATTAAAGGTAGAACTACCATTTGATCTAGCAATTCCACTAGTAGGTATTTATTAGAAGAAAACAAAGATGCTAATTTTAAGAAACATACACATCCCTGTTTATCACGGCATTATTTACAATAGCCAAGATATGGAAGCAATCTAATTGTTAATTGATAGATGAATAGATAAAGCAGATGTTCTTAATCTATAATATCTATCTATATAGAGAAATTATTATTATATATTACATCTATTCTCTATGTATCTCTAGCTCTCTATCTCTATCTCTATCTATTGAACCTAAAAAAGAATGAAATCTTTCCATCTGTGACAACATGAATGGACTTAGAGGGTGCTATGCTAAGTGAAAAGTCAGACACAGAAAGACAAAAAAACAAATGAACAAACAAAGCAGAAACACTTTGAGGTACAGAGAACAAACTGATCGTTGCCAGTGGGGAGCGGGTAGGGAGACGGACAAAATGGGTGAAGGAGATTAAGAGATACAAACTTCCTGTTATAATACAGATAAGACAGGAGGATGTTATGTATAACATAGGGAATATAGTCAGCAGTATTGTAACAGTCTTGTATTGTAAAACACAGCAGCTGGACTTAGGGATGAACATTTCCTAATGGATATAAGTATTGTCACTATGTTATACACCTGAAACTAATACAATATTGTACATCAATTATACCTTAATAAAACAAAAATACTCAGCACTTGTTACGTTCTAGCAACTGTACCCAGTGCTGCATTTACAGTAATGAACAAGAGAGATGTGGTTCCTCTTTCCATAGAGAATAGTCTGGTGTCTAGAAGTAAGCCAGAAGATTCCATGAGATTATCTGGTATAAACCTCAGTTTATAGATTAGAAGACGCAAGCGCCAAGAGGTAAAAAGTTGCCCTTTGTCATAGCTGGGTAGTGGCAGAGCGAGAAGTGTAACTTGACTCTGATCTCTGGTTAAACAAACCGAGTGAGTTAGCATAGGCCTACAGGCATCGTGGCAATGATCTACTGGACAGTTCCCAGTGGTCTGAAAAGGTCCCTGCCCTTCCTTAAGCCTCATGAATGCCCCCAAACTGACTTAAATGTTGGGGTGAATTTTGCTCATGACATAGAGCACGTTGAAGTGTGATGAAGAAATAGAGCCATGAATCATTATTCATTCTGGTATAAAGTCGTCTTCTCCCCTCCTTCTCCATCCTTCCCCCAGCCCCTCTGTGCATTTCTGGGCCTGCCTGAGCAGAGGAGTTTGGCTGACTACTGGATTGTTATTAAAATGATAATTAAGGAGGTAAGAGGAAAGGAGCATGTTCCAATACCATTGAAGAGAGTCAGCACTTTCGCTGGATAATGAATTCTTTATGCGCCAGGTTATTACTCAACTAAAGGGAAACTGCAATGCAGTTGTGTCTGGAATCAACGAGGATACGTTCTCAACCAATGGATTTAAGGACTGACTTCTCACTTACAAAACAACACCTTAGAACAGGAAAGTGGGTGATGGTCTTAAATCATCATCCAATACAGTCATATTGTATCTGCTGCTGTTCTTTGCAAAGCTTTTGTAGGAAATTTTTAACTTCCTTTTAACATTGCCTTTTAGAGAGATCCATATTCCCAGATTTTCCTGGAAAATAGGAGTTTTTTTTTAAATTAATTAATTAATTTTTTTATTGAGAGACAGAGTGAGAGTGTGGGAGGGGCAGAGAGAGAGAGAGAGAGAGAGAGAGAGAGAGAGAGAGAATCTGAAGCAGGCTCCAGGTTCTGAGCTGTCAGCACAGAGCCCGATGCAGGGTTCAAACTCACGAACCATGAGACCCTGACCTGAGCTGAAGTCGGACACTTAACCGATTGATTGAGCCACCCAAGTGCCCTGAAAATAAGAGTTTTAAGAGTTTATTGGGAGCTTTCTTTTGGGGCACCTGGGTGGCTCAGTCAGTTAAACATCCAACTCTTGATTTCAGCTCAGGTCATGATCTTACAATTTGGGCTCTGAGCTGACAGTGTGGAGCCTGCTCGGGATTCTTTCTCTTCCTCTCTCTCTGGCCCTCCCCCATTTTCTCTTCTCTCTCTCTCTCTCTCTCTCTCTCTCTCTCTCATGTGCACACTCTCAAAAATAAATAAATAAACATTAAAAAAGAGTTTATTGGGGGCTTTTAGATTTACTTCATGTGGCACTGGAAATGCATTCTAGTATGGAGGGTTGGGGGTTGTTCCTGCAGGCCACCCAAAGTTGCCGAAAAGAAGAGTCCTTCTTGGAGTTTCCCCCAGCACATTTGACTAGTGGTCTTTGCATATGTGTGCCCGGGGTCCATGGAGCCACTGGATGGCATTGTCACTTCCCTCCTTTCTCTCTGACTCCAGTTTCCTACTCAATGAGTTTCCCAAACTCATTTGACTTCTGAACCCTTTCTTTCTGGGTTTTCCTATCAATAATTCATGGAACTACTATTCTGAAGAACCAAACTTGAGAAACAGTGACAAACAGACATGAAGCTGGGTGAATGTGATGATGTTGCAAGGCTAACCTCGCAGCAGTTCGGTTTATTAAACCGAAATATGTAATTCATTAAATTCCGCACTTTATTTTTTATCGCCAGTCCCAACTGGAGTTGGCACAGGACTCTCAAGTGAACGGAGGTGTTAGGTCTTTCCCCTTTAGTTCTGTAGACATAGAAACAATGGGGAGCCCATTGGGCCGTGCACAGTGCCCACTTCTGCACCAGAGCACTTGCCCCACGGAGGATGTGCCTTTGATTAGCAGGGCTTCCTCACGTCTGTGGGCTCACCAAGGCCTCATTTCCCATCAGCGAGAGAGGAAAAGCAGGCAAAAAGATAGTCACTCAATTATTAGTCATGCCGGGAAACTTATCTGTTTCAGGAATTGGTTCCTCTCAAGCAAGAGTGGCAGATATGCAGTCCAGCTTGCAGACTAAAGCATTTCCCAGTACTATCACTAATACCCAATGTGTGCTATTTCCAGCTTGTCATTTGTTCACTGGCTTGCGAAACTACCATACAAGAGTGCAAAAAAATTTCTGCTCCCTTGGGCCATTTCCTCCTGACATTCTTTGCTGATTACCTCTGAAGCAGGGTGGATCACTTCTTTGCATGGTCAACACATCAGCTGATGGCACTTTGTCTCACCAGAAACAGGTCATCCCTGGCTGGTCCTGGCAATATGCCTGTGGGTGAAGTTGAGGGATACAGGGTCTTGGCCTGGCTCCCAGCTAGACCTAGACTGCATTTACAAAGCACATTTTGGAGGCATGATGGTTGGGAGGTGTTATGATGGGGTGAACTGGTGGAATTATAAATATTTATTCCATCCCCCAGCCTCTAGCCGAATGAATCTAAGTAAGCCAATACAGACTGGTAAGAAGCAGCGATATTATTGAAGGTCCACTGAAAAGGAGATTCTGTAGTCATCTTCTTCCCATTTTGGTAGCTACAAACTTGGATCCTTCCTGGTGATGGAATAACTAAGGTTTGCCATTCTCCATACAATTTTCCTGAAAGTTCACTAAATCAATCCTATATATATTAATGATATGGTATATATGTTCTTTATATATTAAATATATAATATATCATTACCTACTAGTAATAGTGATATATACATTATATATAAGATATATAAGATATATCACTATATATCATATGTAATATGTGTATCATATATATGATGTATACATCCCTTACTTACATATGATATGCTTTATATGTATGGTATATGTATCCCTTGGTATTACCAGTAGGCACTGTGGTGCGTGTCCTTGTGAGTGTTGGGAAAATATAAAAATGGAAATATAAAAATGTATAACAGGGGCACCTGGGTGGCTCAGTCAGTTAAGTGTCCAACTTCAGCTCAGGTCGTGATCTCATGGTTTGTGAGTTCGAGCCCAACATCAGGCTCTCTGTTGTCAGCATGGAGCCTGCTTGGGATCCTCTGTCCGCCCCCCTCTCTGCCCCTTCCCTGCTCCTTCTCTCTCTCAAAAATAAATAAACATTAAAAAATGTATTGCAGTCTGTATCCAAAGGGAATTTAATCTATTTAAAAATATAAGACATATACCAGACTATGATAAGAACCATGTGAGTCTGGATCATGAGCTGGGGTTATCATCGAAAGCATTATGAAGGAGGTACATCTTCATCTGGGCTAATGCCCAGTAATACTACGATTACTACCACTGTTACTTTTTAACATTTATTGAATGCTTACCAAATTTATGGTACGGTTCTAAATACCTTTACATCTTATTCTAGGTGTTTTCCACACGTTTACTTGTCATGTTAACACGATAAGACAGAAAGAGGAGCAAACGGGCATAAAGAGCTTAAGAAACTTGCCCATAGTCACACAGCTGGTTAGTGGTGGAGCTGGATTTAAGTCATATGCAGATTGCAAAGCCCCTGCTTCTGTCTACCAAGTGTGCTGCCTTTCTTAGAAGGATTTCAATATGTGCAGAGAAGGGCAAAGGCACTCCCGATGAGGGGAGCCCGGTCAGCAAAGGAGTGGGGGTGGTAATGTTTAAATGGAGAAGAACTGGGTGGTGGGTGCTTGGTGTAATGATTGACACAATGCCTGGAATAGAGTAAGTGCTTGATAAATATTTGTCGGATTATTGACTGAATGCTTAGAGAGAGAATGCTGGAGAAATAGGCTGTTATCAGATCATGTAGGGTTTTGCATTACAGTCTAAGTGGTTTAAACTTAGGCCGATGGATAGTGTCTTCTCTAGAATGCTTGAATTTCTGGGGAGGGCAGCATACTAGTTCATAAACATGCCATTCTGAGCTGTATTTTCTCTTCTTCAGTACTGTCTATAGAATTTCTAGAAAAAAAATTGAAACCATGCTAATGAAGCCTATTACAAAATCATGCTCTTTTAATTTTGCGGAGTCTTCACTGCACAAGTTAGATGCTACTTATACTTGACAGGCTGGTCTTTTTTTCTTATGCCTGTAATCCCATTTAAATACATGCTCATGGGGTCACCTGGACGGCTCAGTCAGTTAAGCATCTGACTTCGTTTTTGCCTAAGTCATGATCTCATGGTTCATGAATCCGAGAGCCCTGTCAGGCTCTGTACTGGTAATATGGAACATGCTTGGGATTCTTTCTCTCTCCCTCTCTCTCTGCCCCGCCCTGGCTTGTGCGGTCTCTGTCTCTCTCAAAATAAGTAAAATAAACTTAAAAATAAATAAATACATTCTAATGGTCTAGTCTTTGGGAAGCCCATTTATATATAATGTGACCCCAATCTCCCTGGCCAGAGGTGACTGGATTCTGGGGGCATTGTGATGTGAAAATGTAGTCTTTTTGGAAATACCAAGAGTATGAAATATTTGGCAGGAGGGGTAAGAACAGGAAGGTCATGCTGGAGAGAATAGCTGAAGAGGACACAACAAATGGCATATTTACTAACAGGATGAGAGAAGCAGGAATAAGAAATAAGCAGAAAGCATGATGTAGAGAGAAATTACTTTATGTATGTCTTGAGCTCACGTCTTTTGATTTGAAGTTCAGTTCTGGATACTTCTTGAGATTCTCCATATTATAAATCCTGCCGTTCCTTGTGAGTATTCATTGTCCTTGACTTTAACACTGCATTTTATGTAATTGCTCCTTTACCCCTTTTTGAAACTATTTCCACTGAAGTGCCCTACTCTGGTCTCTTCCTCCTTCTTCCACTGCTTTCTTTTAAGCTCTTCTTCCTCTGTGCCCAAGGTTTGTCTGTATTTTATCTATCTTCAGGCTTTATGCTTTTATCACTTTGCATATGGTGCCCCAAAGTAGGTATATAATCTGCTGGTATCTTTTCTGAGTTCTCAGGGAGCTCATATTTCCAGTTGTTTGCCCAGTACCTCTGAATGGTTAACACTCACCTAATTAGAGAAGGCTCCATGCAGTCCCATGGCCATCTTGCTTGGAGTGCCTGGTTTTCCCCCAGTGACTTTGGAATGGGTCTGATTCCCTATCCAGAACAGAATACAGCTTAGAAATGCTTATGCACAATTGTTTATGCCGAGGTCACTGGATTTCCGTGGCACACCTATCTCAAGGAAGGAGACTGAGGGTCGCAAGACACCTACGTGTGGTTTGGCTTTTACTCTGCCGGGTCATTCAGCTAATGAACTGCTCTTGTATACCTGTTATATGCCAGGCCAGTGCTGCTGTTAAAGACAAATTAGTCACAGCTGTTAGACTCAAGAAATTATGATTTTAATATTAAACTTTTAAATTCTGATCAGGCTCACATTTTATAATTTTATAATTAGACATAATTTTTAGCATGAGCTATAGAATAATGGGTTTAGATATCTATTAATACTCTTTACATGGTAAGGTCAACTTTATGTAGAGGTTACATAGGGAATCCCCATGAGAGAGAGGACATGTATCACTGACGAAAGACCCTTTCCCCACAAGGGTCTCCTTTCACCCTTCAAGTTCCCACAGTATTTTTTTTTCACTTTGTGTGTCAGGAAATAAAGATTAATACTACAGATTTTTTTTGGTGTGGCAAATTCATTAAGCTTACTAAAATGACAGTTCAAACCACTGTGTCAGTTTAATTTCACCGTGAAGCTCTAGAACTTTTCTTTATGAGTCCTTTCTTCTTTTTTCTTCCTATTGTGTGGTTCTGCTTCCCTTGGGCTCCTACATTCCACTATGTAAGGGAACAAACACTAAAGGTAGTGAGTGAGAGCTTCCTGAATTCTCAGTGGAATGAGAGAGTGTGGATTCAGTGGTAGTCGTAGTCTGCTAACCGTGAGAGATGGGTCCTGAGTAAGGTGCTGAGAACAGGTGAGTGTGCAAGGGTTGGCAACAGCATCAAGGGCCCAACAGTGGCTGGAAAAAGTGGAATTTGTGGTCCATTGAGTATGGTTTCATCATTTCTGGTCCAAACAAACAGGTAGCTGGATGATGATGATGATGATGATGATGATGAAGAATGTGTGTGTGTGTGTGTGTGTGTGTGTGAGAAAGAGAGAGAGAGAGTCAAGCAGAGAGACACAGAGAGAGACAGAGATAGAAATAGAGATAGCTAGCTAACTAATAGAAAAAGTAAAAGATATATGTTCACTGCTCCCATTTGTCCGAGCCCCACAGAATGACTCTAATGATGAAAATTTCAAGCTAGATGAAAGGGGAGCCCATGGTCTTGCTCCACTGGGTGGAGATGATTTGGGAGCAGTTGAAACTTTGTAGCCCCCTCAAACTACTCCTTGAAACCTTCTGGTGTGAGGCTACCTGGATGTTCTGTGAATGAGGATCATGTTGGACCATCTCAAATATCTTGAGTGTAGCCTCAACTAGCCCTCAAAGAGATTGCCTGAGGCCAGTACATTGGAGTAATACCAGCAGAAAAAAAGTCGTCATATTGCAAGCCAACTCCATGGCACACCCTCACCCTAGACTTTTTTCCATGATTTCCTTTAATCCTCTCAATAAGCACATGAAGTATTTCTAACGGGTTTATGGATGAAGAAACTGAGGCTCAGAATGTTAAAGTAACCTGCCCAAGATCTAAAGTCAGGGGAGTTTGATATAATGCATTTCTATTATACAATGTCTTGATTCTTTATTGACCTATGATTTCACTTAAGTGCATAGCTTTCTGATAAGATTCTCTATTCTGTCCTAGTGAGAAAATGTCACAAGGCCTCAAGGTCTTGGAGCTGGTCTCTCTAATATGACACAGAACAGAGGCCTCATTTCCACATTGCTGGCTCTCCTTGCATGCTAGCTTGCTACAGCTGGCTCTGTGATGCAATGTCCATCTTCCTACTCTCCTCAGAACTTGGTGATATCAACAGCAGAAACGTGGAACATCTGTCCCTTGAAGACCACAAGGGAAACTACTGTCTTCTCTATGACAGCGTAAGTGGCTGTGGAGAAAGATAGGAGCTGCCCCAGCCTGGGTAATCACGAGGTTAAGTATCAAAGGGTTAAGGAAGAATTTCGCTGAATTTGGTATAGAAGTTGTGAGTTTGGTTAGTCTTTGGTTCTGAGATAACTTTTTACTCCAGGTAAATTATTTGTCTTTTTGTACAGAAGTTGCATGTATTTCTGAATTTGCACACTCAGCTGATATACTAAAATTTATCAACTTATGTAAAACAGCAAAAATCAAATTGTTCAAATTCCCGGTGCTGCTCTTTATTCTAGTATGACAGGTTTTACTTCTCTTTGGGCTGTACATCTGGAAAATTGTTCTTAATATACAATAGTAGTAGTACCGACATCAACAGTAAAATCCCTCCAGTCCATCCTTCATGTCTGTGTCTGTGGTTAGATCTTGCATCCCAACCCCGGGACCCTCACTCCACAGATACACACCTTGAGCTTCTCTTCTTCAGCTTTGCAGCACTGCCCTGTTCTTGGTTTTCCCATCGTGCTTTATATGGGACAAATGATATATTGATAATCCATCTTCTCCTCAATTGCATTCTAAGCTTTGTGGGCTTACACTCACATGGTTTAACTGAAGAAATCTTAGTGAAGAGACTATGCTGAACAATTGAAAGCAGGTTTAAAGAAATATGAGGAACTCAAGCACTAGCAAACCTGGGTAGCACTGGCTTATCTCAGCCTAGAGAAGCAAGGAGAGAAATGTGTTCCTGACTCTCAGAGAAGGCTAGAGCCATGGAAGATGGGCTGCGAGGCAGGAGCTATAATAGTAAAGAAAAGTGATCATAGCCATCCCTCAGAGATGAAGTAAGGAGAGAGCAGGAGGAGAAATACACCAACCTTTGTCCTGCCCTTTCCAACCTCCCACAAGGGCTCTCATTATGTGAGAGTAATAGACAACCAGAGGTAAGGGTGCCTGGCGATGCAGTGGCAGTTGTACTCATGGAGCGCGGAATAGGGCAGAAAAGAGATAGGGTGGATCTGATGATAAGGGAGTAGCAAATGGATAAAAAAACAGCATAATATTGAATTATTCTTTGGATCCCCAGTGGATTATATAGTGCCCAGCACTGAGTAGAAAGTTAATAGATGTTTTTAAATGGAACAGAACTGGAAGAGATCTCAGAGCTCAGTGGATTCAGATCTCTGGATTTATTGCTGAGGAAGCTAGAATTGAGAGATGTGGAGGTGACTTACTCATGACCATGATAATGGCCAGCAGTTAAGTGAGAATCCTGGGGCAAACATCTGGGTTCCGTGACTAGTGTTCCCTCCATTCCACCACCATCTGTGTGTTTACACAGTTGATCTTATTCTCTCAGCCCATTCTTCTGTTCCTCATTATATTCATTTTGGTCTTTTTAGTCCTTTTTGCTTCCTTCACCTCACTTCCACACCTGGAACAGCT
Source organism: Cryptoprocta ferox (assembly GCA_028646485.1). Classification (NCBI taxonomy): domain Eukaryota; kingdom Metazoa; phylum Chordata; class Mammalia; order Carnivora; family Eupleridae; genus Cryptoprocta; species Cryptoprocta ferox. Next base: position 78,310,254 of record CM053560.1, on the reverse strand, counting down.
TTCCTTTCCTTCCTCTTCTCAGTCACACACATTACCAAGCACCTATTGTGCACCAGATAATGCGCTCAGTCCGGAACTTACAAATGTGAGTAAGGCCATCCCACTCTCCATGCTTTCTGTAGCCACTCCTTAGTACTGGCCATTCCCTATCCCTTGGAATGTAATTCATCTCTGTGATGCCCTGACCAACTCCTGTCCAATAGTCACAGCTCAGCTCTCACGCCACTTCTTCTGAGGGGCAGCCCCGACTCCCTCTTTCTGGCACTTAACTCATTGCACTGCTATCATCTGTGTACACATGGTTCTCCCTTACTTAAACACAAGCAGTTGTATTTTAGCATGATTCCTATCACACAGTAGGTTTTAATAAATGGTTGGTGAACAATTGAATATAGGATGATATCGAAGGGCTCTGCCGAGTGACTGCATTTGAGACTATTTGCTTCCCCCTCTATCCTGCCATGATTACCTCCCAGCCACTCTCAGAAGATCACTTTTTATTCTTGGGAGTGTTACTACTATTTGTGGAGCACCTATGACCTGCCAAAAGCTAATTTAGTTTTCATTTGACAGGTGAACTAACTGAGTCACAGAATAAAGACTTGACCAAGGTCACATGGCCAGCATATTTGTGCTGAAATTTGACCCCAACACTTCCTGGCTCTAAGTGTATGAACTTACTGCATTGTTTCATCTGTCTGGTGCTTATAAGAATATATTTATTGATTAACTCATGAAATTCAAATTAATTAATATACCACATGGAGAACATCTTCTCTAATATTTTCTTTATCACGTCATCTCTTCTGCTCTAAATATAATCATTGCCTTTCACTTTATTTTTTATGGTACTAAGATGGTCATTATGCTCCTACCATGTTCGTTTTGCTACATGATTTTCAAAGATTAAGGTAAATATCATGTTTTATGTTTTCTGAACTTACCTTTGGTACTTTATATGCATATATATATATAGTAGTATATATATATATATAGTAGCGAACAGTAGTATATATAGTAGTGAACAGATTTTATCATCCCATGACATTGGAAAGAGACTGAAATCTCCAGTTTTGAAAGAAGGCCAAATTGAGCGTGGTGTAGTTAAGCAATTCAGCGAAGTTCTCACAATGAATGGTGGCATAATTTTGACCACAACTGGGAAAAAATGGGAAGCACAATTTGTTTCTTGACCTACTTATCTCAGTATCAGACCTTTCTGGGTCTTAAATATTGAATTATAACCTAATGAAGCTGTGATCTGTCCTAAGACAAACTGCATTTTTAAAGTCCATCTTTAAGATTGAAAAAAGCCCTCTAAAACTGAAAAGTGTTGAGTAGCAAAGGCGGAATGACAAATAATCCCATTGGTAATTTGGGCAGCAATCAGTTGTTTATACTGAGAGTGATAAAACTAGCTTCACCTAAGAATAAGACCTCAGCTTCCCCTGTTCTCTGATTTCTTAGCATCCAGTGGGGTGTTGATGCCAGTCTCCACCTTTGATGGTCATTTTTTCTTTATCTGCACAAGAGCTCTGACATGACCACAAAAGTAAACCCAGCCATCCAAGGCCTAGCAAAGAGACCTGGACTGACACAAGCTTGGACTGGATGTGACGCATGGTCCTGTAGAAGGAAACTGAGGTCCAGACGAAGTTTAACTTAACTTGTTTGATCCTGAGAGTGACTCATATTTTATGTGGAAGATAAGCCGGAAGTTAAGGAATTTGTTAATAATTTGCTTTGGTAGATCCTGAAACTGTAGTGGGTTACATAGTTCCAGAAAAGGCAAAGAAACTCGTCTGGTATTCAAATGTGTGTATCCAACAGGGAAGGAGGAATGCAGGGAGAGAGGGAGACAGGGAGGGAGGGAGGTAGAGAGAGAAAGAGAGAGAGAGAGAGGAGGAGGAAGAGGAGGAGCAGCAGCAGGAGCAGAAGCAGCTGTTTTGATCAGTATCTTTCTGGTCTCTAACCCTGAAGTATTGATCATTGCTGTCATTATGATGGGTCAGGCAGCTAACCCTGTCAGGCACGAGGTCAGCAGGTTCTTAACAAGGATGATACAACCATAAATACAAATATAGGGGGCTCCTGGCCACCCTCCTGGAATGGCAGACACTCAGGCATGGCTGCTGCCTGGGGAAGACAAGGGAGTCTGAGCTCCCTATGGTGAGGAGGCTGAGCAGGGAGAGTTTATATGCAGGTGTTGGGCATCACTGCCTTGCTGACCTGTTTGTGTTCTACAGGTTTGTATGTGTGTACAAGGGCATGTGTACCTTTTTCTGTTGCACTTTAATATATTTCCCCCCTTAGTATATTTAATGGTCTCCTGCATTCTGGCCCTGGAATTGTTGCAACCACTGATCTTATTTTTTCGTACTTCATCTGCACTCTAGTATCCATCACTGGGTACTAGAGTATAGTAAAGACGGGGGCATTGGTGTTTCTCATCTACCCAGCTTGGTTACTGTCTATACTTCTCTAGGCATTGTCCTTCATTTGTTTGCATTTCCCCTGTCATTTTATGTCATTGTTTCAGTATCTGGCAATTAACTGCAGGATTGGCAAATACTTTTATTATATGTACTAAGAAGGTAGTAACTTTGCTCTTAATTGCTATTTCCACAGTTCAGTGCTGTTTCTGCGATGAGAGATCTGTTGACTTTGCACAGCTACTGCTAGATACGTGGGCAGAGCAGGGGTCTGTGGGCTGGAAGCCTGTTTGTAACACTGCCCACACCTTATATCCTACTCTTGTTCTTTAGATTCCTGGGATAGAAATAGGATTCCTTGCTCCATAAAAAGAGATTAAAGCTCTCAGAGTGCTGTTTTGTTTTGGTTTTGATTTGGAAGGTTAAAGGTAGATCTAACTAAGATCAAGATAGTCTCTTAACCAGCAAATGAAACCTGCTTTGCCAAAGATACATATACTCGTGTGAACAACACATTTCAGTATTTGAAATCCTAAACGAAACCTTTCTTTTTTCGTGTATAAAAAAACCTTTATTTTTCTCTTCACTTCAATATTAACTTGGCTGGCTATTGATTTCTAGATTGAGAGCTACCATGCACAAATATGTGGCATTATCAAATTTAAGGAAACAATCCATCTCCCCAACAAGAATATGGCTTAAAAGTTTTAAGCTCACCCAATATATAATATTGTACATGAAAAAACAAAAAAAGAGTCATCCATATTTATAATGTTGTATTCATTAATTTTGTGACATGAACATTTAAAACAACATATTACAAAAATCACATTTTAGTTTAAAATACTGCTTTCTTGCTTTCTTGTTTTCTTAAATTGCTCATATTTCCATTATGAACTTAATTGAGATAAAATATGAGGCTTTTTCATAGGTCTTATTCAACCCTCAGATTCCAATGCAACAAATATTTATTGAATGGCTAATTTTCTGTAAGGCAAGGAATTCGCCCCTTATGATGTGGTGTCCTGTGCTGAGGACATGGGCTCTGTGCTCATAACGCAGCCTGTTGTTAGTGTCATGAGAATTCTCTCACAGAGCAGATGCTATGGCCCCAAGATGGCAGTGGTAGGGAGGATCTGCTCAGGTGCAGTGGGTCCTGCTGTGACCCAGGAGTGATAATTTGACATGCAGGGACAGGCTCTCCATTTAGAAGGAAACTTGTTGTAGATTATCCCTAGATTATTAGAAAACAAAGCCTTTTGGAGAATGGGTAACCACATTCATTCATTTGTTCGGCAGACATTGAATGAACAAATTAACGGAGAAGCCACTTAGGAAAAGAGAAATGAACAAGATGATCATTTTCTCCTGCTCTTACGGAATTTACATTAGTAGGAAAAACAGACTTTATCAAAGACCTCAATACTTAGTGGCTACATTCCAATTATAATTATTTTGCAGGTGAAACAACAGGCTGCTGTGAGATACCCTAATCTGGATATTCCAAAAAAGTGACATGTAGGCAGAACTATGATGGATCAAAAGAAATTAGCCCAGTTAAAGTGCTAGGCTCAAGGTGGGAGGACGGCTGTGATTCAGGTGAGGACATGATGTGATAAGGTCCCAAGGCAGGCAGGTGTTGTCAGGGAAATAATAGAAAGACAAAGTAGAGCTTAGTGGGTTTGATCAGGCTGAAGGAGGGTTGCTGGCTATGGTCCTGAGTTTAACTTTGTTCTAAGAACAGGGGCACAACACAATGAGATGTGTATTTCAAGAAGAGGGACTGGCTGCTAGTGGGAAGTGGGTTTAAAGGTGCTGATGAATCCAGGGAAAGAGGGAATAGGGCCATTTCCACAGTGGAAACTAGGGGTGATAGTATTTGGGGTGCTCAATCAGGATTAATTGGTGCTATTGAGAGTATGTGTTTCATGGGTGGTTTCTCAGTGTTAAGGTGAGACCATTAAAGGTTTGGCACCCAGTCCTCTGGACCAACTGTGCATCTCTCATTTGGGGTTGTGTTTAGGGATACGTATAATGATACGTGTTTCCTTAGAGCTTAGCACCCTGCAAAATTTAAGGCAGCAAGTTCTATGAGCTCTGGCTTTTGTAATAGGCAGTGAAGTTTTGATTATTTAGCAGCTACGTGGCTGCCAACATTCTTACTCGTGTTATTTTGACAGTTAGCGTGCCACGCGATTGGAAATGCCCTATCTATTGTGCAACAGCAGGGTGACTAAGGGAGGCAGGATTCCCCGCTCGAAGGAAAAGCTCCCATCTCCTGATGAACATCCTAAATGTGAGTTTCAGAATCAGATGCACCTGGACTCTGCAGGTCAGGTGTCCTGTCTTCCTGCCAGTGTTAGGGTTGCTGCTGCTCATAATGGGAGCTACGCAGCCACTGAGATACAGCCTCCTAAAGACAGAACCAGTTGATAGTGGGCAAGTCTTCTTGCTCGTTGCTTGTTATGTTGCATCAGATTTCTTAGCCCTTGGTAGGCAGGGAGAAACAGAGCGGAAAGACCACAGGCTTTGAAGATAGGCACATTTTGATTGCATCCTAAGAAGCTCTATAAGCTTAAGCAGATTGTTTATCCTCTCTGAACCTGACTTCCCTCACCTGTGAAAAGGGGACAATATAATATTAGCTTCTTGGGATTCTTGTGAGGACTAGATGTCATGGTATATGCAAAGGGCCCCTCAGAGGTTTCCCCCACTGCAGGCATCTAATAAATGTGAGTTTCCTTCCCTGTGTTAGCCATGTAATAACTAGCTTGCCTGATGTCACCCAGGGGCCCCTGTTTTGTGGTAGTGAGATCAACCACATCCTCATATTTTGTAGCTGATTTGTAAGAATGTCACTTATCCATGCTGTACCTTCCTTCTGAGGGCACAGATAATTGAATTTTCAGTAGAGGCATGAAGCAGATAAGACTATAAGCTCTGAGTATAGTTGACTTTAATTTGTAGACTGTCAGTAAGCAGCCAGTCTGGTGTTTGGTCTCAGACAAATACATGAAAAGATACTGTGCTGCTCTCAACTAGTTAAGAGAGTGGATCTTTCATCTATGCATTTATTGAAATCTCATCAGAACGCTTGATGACCATCTACCACATTTTTAGGTTAATAGGTCCATGAATGTATTAACTACATTCAGAGAAGTACTTTTTCATCAGGTCTTAACTTACCCTTTTGCTAACCTCATATCATGCTCCTTGGTTCTAATATTTTCTTAGATTGGGGAATAAATTCTAACTCCTGTTTTCATTTTAGGCAGATGAGCTACAGTGAAAAAGCATGAAAAAGCACTGGCCCTGGGCTCAGGAAATTGGCTGAGAATCTCATTTCTGCTACTTGTCATTTGGATATATGTAATTTCTTTGAGACTCCATTTTCTCACATTTGGAATGGTGATAATGATACCACTCTGCCCCCTTTATACAATGGCTGCGGGGATAGAAGGCTATCCATGAAGGGTTCATAAACCGTAAAGCACCAAGGAAATGATTTTTATCAGATACCTGCATCACCACAGGGGCTAAAAATAATTCTGATGTCAGTCCTCTCCCTAGTTTCACTGAATCCGGTTGTCTAGTGGTGGGACCCAGGCACTTCTATTTATTTATTTATTTATTTATTTATTATTTTTTTTAGTGTTTATTTATTTTTGAGAGACAGAGAGAGACAGAGAATGACTGGGGGAGGGGCAGAGAGAGAGGGAGACACAGAATCCAAAGCAGGTTCCAGGCTCTGAGCTGTCATCATACAGCCCAATGCGGGGCTCAAACCCATGAACTGTGAGATCATGACCTAAGCCGAAGTCGGACGCTCAACTGACTGAGCCACCCAGGCACCCCTGGCACTTCTCTCTAAAAAAATCAATGAGTGGTGTCTAGGTGGCTTAGTTGGTTAAGCATATGAACTCTTGATGTCAGCTCAGGTCGTGACCTCAGGATTTGTGAGATGGAGCCCTGCACCGGACTCTGTGCTGACTCTGTGCTGACAGCATGGATCATGCTTGGGATTCTCTCTCCCCTCTATTTCTACCCCTCCCCTGCTTGTGCGAACGCGCTCTCTCTCTCTCTCTCTCTGTCTCTCTCTCTCTCAAAATAAATAAATAAACTTTCAAATAAATAAGTAAATAAATAAATGGATAATATATATAACTGTGTGCAGCAAGGATGGAGATCTACTGCCCTATATAAAAACAGGATGATATCACTATTCACAATATTAGAAGTTTCATTTTTCCAAATGGATGAGCTTGAATCCTTCTGGTCCATCTTCATCTGCAAAGCTTTTCCCCCTCACACTCTGAGTATTTTCAGACTTAGCCACATTCTCCTCTGCTGTCTCATCTTGCTACAGCGCAGTGCTCTAGTCTTCTTAGACTAATCTCCATTTGCTGAAAACCCCATTCGCTTCCTTGCCTTTGTGATCCTGCCCTGTGATTCCTTGAGAGGACATTCTCACTGGGGATCGGGGACCTGGTCTTCATGTAGCACTAATAATAAAGACATAGACATTTCAAATGGGAAGTGATCTTAGGACCACTCAGTTTACCTTATGTTTCACAGAGGAAAACCCTGAGACCCAAAGAAGGTAACATAGACCAGACCACAAGGTAATACAGCCCGTTAATGATAGAGTCAGGATTAGAATCCAGGTTTTCAGACTTTAGACCACTGCTCTTTACACCACTTATCTAAAACTGTTAATGGAGTGGCTATTGTATTACAGGCGCTGGCATAGAGTTGCACTGTAAATATGCAAAACAGTGTCATGTATCTACCATTCCAAACACAGAACGTTTGTCTCTAGCACTTATAATTTTTTAAATGATTCCTTTTAGTATACATAAAAATGCCCTAAGGTGCCTGGGTGACTCAGTTGGTTAAGCATCTGACTCTTGGTTTCAGCTCACGTCATGATGTCACGATTCGTGAGGTTGAGCCCCACATCGCCGGGCTCTGTGCTGACAGCACGGAGTCTGCTTGAGATTCTCTCTCCCTCTCTCTGCCCTTCCCCATTCTTACTCTCTCAAAATAAATAAATACTCTTTAAAAAGATAAAAATTAAAATGCACTCAATCTTTAAAGCTTTTTAGGACATTATACTTTCTCCCATAGTATATTCAGTTACCACCCACAGCCTATGCATATCTACCCTGCCTTATACATCTGACCTGAGTTTTGTGAGGGCTGGGCTTTTTCTTCAGGTATTTCAGCCACTTCCTTGGCCAGCCTCAGACCATTAGCAGAAATGGGGCTACTTCTGGCCTATTTTCCTCAATCTAAGAGCTCACGCATGGCTGCATCACGGTCACTTTGCCAAGTTGTCTGGCATCATCTTTAGAATGAACCCTTTATCTTCAATACCAGTGCTAAAGGACTCAATTACCTGAAGTTTGTTTTCAGTATTTTACTTTGGGAGAAATTTGTAAATTATGGTAAAAGAATTTGACATAAGGATTTTGTTAGGATTTGTAGGTCCTGGCTTGGGCCAGCACATCCTCAAGCTAACCTCTGAAGTTATGCTTTGTACAGCTATGGAGTTACACTCTCAGTCAGATTCTTAGGTAGTTCAGGGCCAGAAAACGTCTACTAAATATAAAGATTCAATGGGCATGTGTGTGTGGGGGGGTTGGGTAAGTTCAGGAAACTGTGATTTCTTTTCTCATTGCTCCTTATTCAATGTGCTGTAGAAGCAGAGATGCAGAGCTTGGAATTGCTAATCTCTAGAGAGTTCCTCCTGAACATACACTTCTCTATTTGACAACCCGGTATCTGAAGGACTACGTTAAGCAATGTGTGCAAAGCACACTGTCCTTTCAACATTTCCTCTGTGTCTCTGCGTTTATTAGGCTCCTGTATTTCCAGGATATTAGCAACATCAGTTTGGAAAATGAAAAATAGTGGGGCGTAGCTCAGTCAGTTGGGCATCCACTTCAGCTCAGGTCATGATCTTGCAGTTCATCCATTTGGTCCCTGCTTTGGCCTCTGTGCTGGACAGCTCAGAGCCTGGAGCCTGCTAAGTTCTATGTCTCCCTCTTTCTCTGCCCCTCTTCTGCTCACGCTCTATCTCTCTGTCTCTCAAAAATAAATAAACATAAAAAATTTTTTTAAAAGAAAATGAAAAATAGTGATGGATCAATACTGCATGTCCTAAGATCAGATATTTTTTACTCAAGTATAATTAACATACAGTGTTATATTAGTTTCAGGCATAGAATATAATTATTCACCAAATCTATATATTTCTCAGTGCTCATCAGGATACATGTACATTTAATCCCCTTTACCTATTTTACCCCTGCCCCATTCCCCCACCTCCCCTCTGGCAACCACCAGTTTGTTCTCTGTATTTAAGGGTCTGGTTTTTTATTTGTTTTTTTCTTTGTTCATTTGTTTTGTCATAAGATCAAATATTGACTAACGTCTATAGCAGTGAAGAAAAATTGGCAAATTTATGATATCACATAAGTGTCTAATGCCAGAGCCTATGTTGTGTTGTTTAGGATAAAGCTGACTTTATTAAAACCACTAGGACTTGTAAGGAAGTTATTATGAGTTTGAGATCTTTAAGATCTCTATTTCCCTCTGAGGGTTCAGAATTAGGCAAGTGTTGAAGATTGACATAAACTGTTAAAGACATTCTCTCTCTTTTTAAAAATTTTTAATGTTTCTTTATTTTTGAGACAGAGAGAGACAGAGCACTAGCAGGGGAGGGGCAGAGAGAGGGAGACACAGAATCCAAACCAGGCTCCAGGCTCTGAGCTGTCAGCACAGAACCCGACATGGGGCTCGAACCCACAAAATGCAAGATCATGACCTGAGCCAAAGTCGAATGCTTAACCAACTGAGCCACCCAGATGCCCCAAAGGACATTCTCTTAAGCTATTATTTACTTTTTCTTTTTGAAAGGAAGATTGTTCCTTTGGTTCATTTTTTCGTTTGGTTGTTACTGTTTTCTGCTACAGAAATTTGTTAAAACTTGCTCTTTATCCACATTCTCTTTTATGCTTTTTCCATGCAATGTTTTTTAATTCAGCCAATACTTACTGAATACCCAACATGAGTCTAGCTTCTGGGAATACCACAATGAACATATGTGTTTCTGCTAGTGCAAGAAAACAAATGTTATTTCTTTAAAAGACAATAAAATTGACAAGCTTTTGACAGAAGTGATGAATAGAAAAAAGAAAGAATAAATGGAAAGAGAAAAGAAAGAAAACCACAGATCTATATTTATTATAAAGATAATAGTGTGTAGAACTGTACATGCCATCACATTAGAAAAATTAAAAGAAATATATAAATTTCTTAAAAATAGTATATTAAAGCTGACTTGAGAAGAGATAAAAAAAAGTCTGAATGATCTTGTAATTATTAAAGGAACTGAACAAATTATTTAAAAATCTACAAAGAAAACATTAGCTCCAATAATTTTAGGGGTGAGTTCCATCAACTATCCAAGGAATGAGTAGTTCCTTTCAGGTAATGTCAAAGGGAGAATAATCTCTCAGTTTATCTTATAAAATGAGTAAAACCCTGATGTTGAAATTAGATAAGGACAGATGAGAAAGAAAAATTATATGGCAGTTTCACTCATGAACATAGATCTGAAATGCTAAATGAAAATGTTAGCACACTGAATCCAGAAATATGTTAACAAAATATAATAAATTATGACTAAGTTAGATGTTTTCCAATGCAAGGTGAGTTGAACGTTAGAAAAAATATTATTGTAATTTCACCATTTTAAGTTTGCAGTAAACAAAAATATGGTCACCTTCATGTAAGAGAAATATTTGATAAAATCCAACAACCATTCATGATAAATATGTATGGCTAGGAAAGCAAATTTCCTAAGCCTGTTTAAGAGTAGCTGCAAAAAAAACCTTACAGTAAACTTGATACCTAATGGCAAAATGTTAAAAATACCATTCTGTTTAAAATCAGGAGCAAGACAAAAATGCCTGGTAACTACTTCAAAGCAAATGGTAAAGCAAGAAAAAATAACAAATGTATAAAGATTAGGAAAAAGGAACCAGAACATCAGTTTGCACATGAAACAAATTGCTGCATAAAAGCAAGAAAGGCCTATAGAGTTTATGGGTGCATTTCAGATATCTTAAAGTCCTTGGCTTCTCAAATGTAACTTACTTGAAGGAAAGAGGAGTGTAAGGGTTAATATGTGTTGGACCTTAGCAGGTGTAAGGCTCAGTGTTAGATTGTTTTAAAATAATAATAATTATTATTATTATAACAGCTACTATTTATTGTACCAATTCCTCTGCCAAAACTAGGTGAATGTTTACAGTTAATATTTCTAATCCTCACACAAACTTCAAGTGTTATTCAAGGAATTATTATCCCTATTTTACAGATGAGAGAACTGAGACTCAGAGAAGTTAAGTAACTTACCCAAGTTGACACAGCTATAAAGTGGCAGAAATGGAATTTCAAAGAGGGTCTTTTGGACTCCAAGTCTGTGTTCTTTACAATGCATGAGGCTTCCCACAGATACAGAACTTGTGTCCTGGTGGTGTCCTAGATGCCTAATTAAGTATCTATGGACTGTTTCACTTAGAGTCCAAGTCAAACATTTGTCTCACAAAAGGATCAGCACTTTTTCAAAATCAAGAGTCAGAGCCATTAAAGCAGCTATCACTTGTCCAGGATTTTCTGGTTCCTTTGTTTTCCTCCTGGGGCCAGAAGAGAATTTCTAGGGAGCTTTTAGTGTTGGGTACTAGGAAGGATAGAGTATTAGTGTATTAGTGTGCTCAGGCTGTTATAACAAAATACCATAGACCAGTGGCTTAAACAACAGAAATATGTTTTCTCACAATTCTGGAGGCTAGACATCCAAGAGCAAGGTGTTAGCAGGTTTGGTTTCTTCTGAGGTCTGTCTCCTTGACTGGTAGATGGCTGCCTTCTCCCTGTATCCTTCACATGGCCCTCGCTCTGTGTTGTCAGGGTCCTAATCTCCTCTTCTGTGGACGCTAGTCATCCACAGAAGAGGATGGAGTAGGGCTTCTTCCATACTAGAGTAGGGCTCATGCTAGTGACCTATTTTAACTTACCTCCTTGATGGCCTTATTTCCAAATGCAGTCACACTCTCAGGAAGTAGGGTCTAGAATTTCAACATATACATTTTGGAGGGACACAATTCAGCCCATAACAATATCTCAGGGGGCTAATAGGATAGAGTTGCAGTCTCAGAGAGGTTGGATACTTTCGGGCTATGTGTGATAGTCCTTATGCGGAGTCGTCCAGGACAAAGAACAGACAACATCTCCACCAGGTTCCACCAGCAGTTAACAGGAGTATAGATACTTACACGTTAGGCTCAAAACACTACTCTCATTGGGCTCATTGATGAAAAGGCAAATACAAGGTCAGATCTCCATTGAGAACAGGAGTAACCAACAGGATATCCCTCCCTCCTTGTTTTCCTTTCGTCTTTTATGAACTTTCCAAGGCTTGGTGAGTGGGAGCTTCTAAACGCCCACCCAGCTGGCCATGCATTCATCAATTCATCAATTCTGTTAGGACAATGGGAACTTAGAAGTGGTCTCAAATTTCTAGATGGATTTGGAAAATAATAAAACTTTGACATTTCATGACAATTTTTTTTCTTTCAGGCCATGTTTTGTCATCAGAGGCCATACAGGGGCATATGAATAGAGCATGGGAGCATTGAAGAAACCTGAATAATAAGGTCAGACTTGAAAACATCCTTCAGTGCTGCCTCTCCTTTATGCTTAGCTTCTTCCCACCTCCCTTCCTCCCCCTGGCCCCCTGCCATGTTCTTTTTAGCAGAGAAACAGAGCTCCCTTTTGGAAGATAAATCTGGAGTCAGTCTTGACTCCAACCTAAGGATAATTTCCCAAAGAGCCAGGCCACCATTTAGTTCCTGCCCAGACCTGCCCAGACCTTCAGTTTGGTAAAGAGATACTGGAATGATCTTTATCTGCTGAATAGAGACCATGAGTCTCTAGGTAACTATTTTAGTCATCACCTGGATTGACACTGACTTACAATCTGAAATTGATGTACTCACGCAGAGCTGTATTTTTTAATTGCATTAGCATTGTGTTCACATGAAGACTCACAGAGAATTGGAGAATTGGGAGTTAGCTCTCTAGGGTATCAATAGGGAGAATGTTTGATGGTTTGAATGATAGAACATTAGAGCATTGAAGGATAATATTTTCTAACCTTACATTTCTGGAATATGCCAACCTTTGTCATGATTTATTGTGTTTCTTTTTTTTAAATATTTTTTAATGTTTATTAATTGAGACAGAAACAGAGCATGAGTGGGGGAAGGGCAGAGAGAGAGAGGGAGACACAGAATCTGAAGCAGGCTCCAGGCTCTGAGCTGTCAGCACAGAGTCCGATGCAGGGCTCGAACCCACCAACCGCGAGATCATGACCCGAGCCGAAGTCGGCCACTTAACTGACTGAGCCACCCAGGTGCCTCTGATTTATTGTGTTTCTTGACTCAGAGCTTGAACTCAGAATATAGGATGTTCTTGAGCCTCACAATTTACTTAAAGCATCATAGTGATATTAGAAGGGAAATAGTTCAACTACACAGAAGGTAGTTAACATTTATCAAATATTTTGCTCTATGCGTGGTACTGTGCTTGTAACTTTATAGTATTTCTTTATTTAATAAAAAATAATGTACTGGCAATGTTTAACATGAGGATAAACCTCCAACATGGATTCACCCCTTGAAGGGATCCATGTGAAATGAAAGATGCCTCATCTACTTACATTCTCATGTCTCTCCTTTCTCTTTTGTCTCCTACCTCAATTCCCACAAGCATGGTGGCTGTACTTCAGTTATCCTATTAAATGGTACTTTAGAACAGATAGATGGCCTTTAAATTTTTTTTTTTTTAGCATTTTATTTATTTTTGAGAGACAGATCATGAGCAGGGGAGGAGCAGAGAGAGAGATACACAGAATCCAAAGCAGGCTCCAGGCTCTGAGTTGCCAGCACAGAGCCTGACGCGGGGCTTGAAACCACGAACCATGAGATCATGACCTGGGCAGAAGTCAGACGCTCAACCACCTGAGCCACCCAGGCGCCCCGATAGATGGCCTTTAGAAGACACTCTGAATTTGAACACCTCCAGTGAAAGGACTTCCTTGACCACCGTATCTACAGAGGCCACCTAGTACCCACTCCATCAAATCCTTTTATTTCATTATCTCATAGCATTTCTTACAATTCTATATCTTGCTTATTACTATCTGGATTGCCTTCTAGAATGCAGCCAGTCTATTCTCTACTCTGTCCAAGGGACCTCCAACAATGATGAGCACAGAGTAAGTTTCAATGGTTATTTGTTGTGTGACTCAGACAAATGATAGCAGCCCCACTAGCTGGCTAACTGTAGTAGTTTAGATCATGTCTGTAAGAAAACAAAGCTCATGCTGATGTGGCTGAAATCTCCAGCTTTCCCATGAATTCACAAAAAAATGTAAGATTGGATTTACTTCTAATCTGCCATTGTAATACACGATGTCTTATTTAGTTCCTTGTAATTAGTGTTTCCTGAATGGAGTGGGGTGAAATAGTGAATGGGGCTATGCCATGACCACATGGGCAACTTTCCCTGATATGTAATGTTTTATTGCTTGGATATTACACCTTTTTAAATCTATTCACTTTTGATGGCCATTTGGATTGTTTCCTTTTTTTCTTTTCTTTTTTTTCTTTTTGCTGTTTATACTTAGAAACATTTTCATGCATGTCTCCTGGCAAGGAGTTCTCTAGGGCATTGGTTTTCAAATTGTGATCCTCAGACAAGGAGCTTTGTTTCCATCCCGGAGCTATTGAGTTAGAATCTCTGTGGATGGGACCTAGCGATATGGGCTTTAGTGAGCTCTCCAGGTGATTATCATGCACACACAGTATAACCACCCATGTAGCTTTAAAAAAATACCAGTGGCTGAGCCCTACCTCAGAATGATTAAATCATAATCACTAGGGTGGAGCCAAGTGATTCTACAGTGTTACTGTAGAATCAGGAAACTACTTATATAAGTAGGAGTAGGATCACCATGTCTTAGGACACAGGTTTGTTAAATTTTACTACATGAAGTCAAATTCCAAAATGGTTGCCTGAGTTATACTCCTAGCAGCTTTTTATGTGTGCTCCTTTTGCTCCACGTCTTCACCAGAACTTGTATTATTTGACTTTTTTTATGTTTATTTATTTATTTTGGGAGAAACAGCGATAGCACAAGTGGGGTGGGGCAGAGCAAGGAGAGAGAATCCCTAGCAAGTCCCATGCTGCCGGTGCAGAGCTCAATGGGGAGTTCGAAGGTATGGAACTGCAAGACCATGACCTTAGCGGAAACCAAGAGTCAGACACTTAACTGACTGAGACACCCACATGCCCCTATTTACTTTTCAAATGTTGCCATTTTTTATAGGTAAGAAGTAGTCATCTTGTTATAATTTTAATTTGCATTTATTTGACTAATAGTGGGGCTGGAAATCTTTTTATATGTTTAAAGGCCATTAATATTTTTAATTCTGTGAAAAATGCCCATTCATGGGGCCATGGGTGGCTCAGTGGGTTAAGTGTCCCACTCTTGGTTTTGGCTCAAATCATAATCTCACAGTCCTGGGACTGAGCCCTGTGTTAGGCTCCCTGTGACTTTCCCCTGCTCATGTGCACACATTCGCTCGCTCTTTCTCTCAAAATGAATAATAAACCTCAAAAAAAAAAAGCCTATTCATATCTTCTGCCATTTTTTTCACTAGTGGGTTGTCTTTTTATTGATTTGTAATCATTCTTTATGTATTCTGGATGCTAATTCTATGTCAGTTATGTATGAAGGAACTAGCTTCCTTCTACATTTTGGTTTATCTTTTTATTTTCTTTAGCGAATAGTTTGACTAATGAATTTTTTTTCTGTCATTGAATTTCCCTCTCTTTTCTGTTAGGGTTTGTGTTTTTTGTATCCTGTGTGAAAAATCTTTCTGTACCAAAAGACTAAAAGATATTTTCCCGTACTTTCTTCTAAATGTTTTAAATTTTTGTCTTTCACATTTAAGTACTTAATCCATTTCAAATTTAAAAATTATTTATTTATTTATTTTGGGTGAGATAGAGAAAGGGACAAGCTGGGAAGTGGCAGAGAGAAGGAGAGATAGAATCCCAAGTAGGCTCTGCACTATCCGTGCAGAGCCTGATGTGGGGCTTAAACTCACAAACTGTGAGATCATGACCTGAGCCGAGATCAAGAGTTGGACACTTTACCAGCTGTGCCACCAAAGTACCCTTCAAATATTAAAAGCCAATGGTCTAAAGTAAATATTTGTTTTCACTTACTTTCCTTATGGATAAACAATTGTCTAGTACCATTTACTATTTAACCCATCCTTTGTCTCTTAAACTGCCACGCCAGTCTTGTTTATATATCTATGTTGGAAAAACATATGGGTCTGTTTCTGAACTACCTATTTTATCTATACATGAATTAAGAAAAACAACTATGAGCTAGTACTTCATTGTTTAATAATTGTAGATTATAATCAGTCACAATACATGACCAGGCAAGTCCCCTACTTGGTTTTTCTCCAAGAACATCTTGGCTATTCTTGGTGCTCTGCTCTTCACTGACTGAACAATTAGTTTGTCAGCTATCACGAAAGCCTTGCTAGAATTTTAATTAGAAATGCATTGAATCTTTAAATCAACTTCAGGATCAATCTTATTGTGAAAAATGGGACTCTTTCATTTAATGAACATAGTATGTCTCTAGTTATTTAGGGTTTCTTTAATATCTTTTAATAAAGTTTTATATTTTTCTATATAAAGTCCTTACAAAATTTTTATTGGATTTATTGTTTGGATCCCTTATATTTTTTGTTATCATAAATATTACCTATACTTTTGAGTGGCATTTTATAAATTTGGTATATGTGTATAGAAATGAAATTGATTTCTGGATGTTAGTCTTATGTCTGGCAACCTACCTAAATTCTTTTATTAATTCTAAAAATTTATACATTAGTTTGCATTTTCTATGTAAACAGCTATGTTATCTGTAAACAATTGATTGGTTGTAATTCTTATACAGTGTGTGTGTGTGTGTGTGTGTGTGTGTGTGTGTGTGTGTGAAGGACTGCGTGTATTTTGCCTTATTATTTTTTAGAACACCAAATTGTATGGAATTGGTGGTAGTGAGAATCCTTGTCTTGTTCCTGATTTTAAAGGTACTAATGCTTTTAACATTTCATCATTGAGTAATCTATTTGTGGTAGGATTTTTGTCCTAGTTTGTTTCCTTTCTTTTTGTGCTACTTTTTTTTTTTTT
>CM053560.1:78266394-78292973 GCA_028646485.1 Cryptoprocta ferox | reverse complement strand
CTGTTTTTGTGCCAGTACCATACTGTCTTGATGATGACAGCTTTGTAGAAGAGTCTAAAGTCTGGGATTGTGATGTCTCCCATTTTGGTTTTCTTCTTCAGTATTACTTTGGCTATTCGGGGTTTTTTGTGGTTCCATACGAATTTTAGGATAGTTTATTCTAGATTTGAGAAGAATGCTGGTGCCATTTTAATTGGGATTGCATTGAATGTGTAGATTGCTTTGGGTAATAATGACATTTTAACGATGTTTATTCTTCCGATCCATGAGCATGGAATGCTTTTCCGTTTCTTTGTGTCTTCTTCAATTTCTTTCATAAGCTTTCTATAGTTTTCATTGTACAGGTCTTTTACATCTTTGGTTAGGTTTATTCCTAGGTATTTTATGGTTTTTCGTGCAATTGTGAATGGGATCAGTTTCTTGATTTCTCTTTCTGCTGAATGCTCCAATCAAATGACACAGGGTAGCAGAATGGATAAAAAGCCAAAATCCATCTATTTGCTGTCTATAAGAGACTCATCTTAGACCTGAAGACACCTTCAGATTGAAAGTAAGGGGATGTGGGGAAGTACCAGATGAGGCAATGACATGCATTTAACCATTTAACCATTAAGAATTCACGCACACAACCAGTTCAACAGGAGGAAATTCCTGTTCAAGTCCCAGATTTTCTTTCATCTCCTCCTGGACAACTTCATGGGTTGAAGAAAGTTAGGGAAACAAAGTATTTTCTCTAGATGCTGACAATATTGTACAAAAATTTGTTTTCTATGAATTGTTTCACATTTTAAATTATTTTTAAAGGACTCTAAAGTTTTTTCAAGATCCAGACCACAAAAATTAAAATGCAAATAAATAATACAATTAAGGAAGACACTGGAAGATAGATGGCAAACAATCTTAGAAAAGTATCCTCCCTCTGCTATTCTGCCTCATCTCATCACATAGCAACTCTAGGTCATATAAATTACAGTTGAATATGAGCTTTCCAATTTTACCATATTTAATCAATTAAAATAGTGAAATCCCAACATCTACGTAGTATTCCAAATATGAAAATATATTACAGTCAAGAAAGGACAAGATATTAGCAACATTACCTAAAGACAACCAAACCACTCAGATTATATGAACCACTGTTCTCATCTTAACAACTTAGGATAAACCTTACACCAAAAGGAGTGTCTACTCTTAATCTCCAAAGACTGCCACACTTGGACTTCATTTCCATTTATGGCCAAGCAATAAAATGTTCAAGCCTACAGTTATTCCAAACAAAATCCTAATATTGGGAAGGATTTTCACCCAGATTATAGATACTTGACTTTTGACCTAAATGAAGCACAGTGTGAGATCTTCATTAGGACTGGGAAGACATCAAAATAATATTGGTGAGTCAAATGGTAATACTTAAGTTCACACTTACTTCTTTCTGGCTACTTAGAACAACAAGAAACCCTTTAGTATATTAGCACCACTTAGAAAGGTTAGTTCAGTACTCCATTAATAACATTGAATCAACTATATCTCTCTTTATTTAGTTTCTGCAACATTTGGTACTAATGGCCAAGACCAGCTCATCAAAGATTCTCATTTCTCCCTTGGTTTCTATGATAGTAAACTCTCCTGGCTCTCCTCTTATCTTTCAGCCTGCCTCTTTTCCTTCACCTCTCCCCCCCACACCCACCCTCAGCCATTAAACATTGGCATATTGTGAGATTTTATAGTTTGCCATGAATCATCTCATTGGATGTCACACTTGAACTAATTCTCAGTCTTTACCTCTATATATTTCTTTTATTTCTTTAGGTGCATGTGTTTAATTGCCTTAATTAATGCTTCCAGCAGGACACTCTGCAGGTAACTTCGAGTCACTGTGTGAAAGACAAATCATAATTTCTCCATTTCACACCTATGTGGCCAAATTAGAAATCTTAGCTTTCTTAATGTTTCATTTCCCTTCACCACTCGGGTATAATCACCAGCAAAATCCAAATAAATGTACAAGCAGTTGTATTCCTCTGCTTTTGCATATGGTGCTTGAAATGCTCTTGAAATTCCAGTAAAAATTCAAGTCATTTTTCAAGAGCTAATTCTAAACGTGACACTTCTGTAAGTCTCTCTCAGTATCCCTCAGTGGAATGAATCATTTCTTTTTTTAAAAAATTTTTAATGTTCATTTATTTTTTGAGATATTGACAGAGTGCAAGCAGGGGAGGGGTAGAGAGAGAGGCAAACACAGAATCCAAAGCAGGCTCCAGGCTCTGAGCTGTCAGCACAGAGCCCGATGCAGGGCTCAAACTCTTCAACCCTGAGATCATGACCTGACCCGAAGCCTGATGTGTAATCGGCTGAGCCACCCACTGCTCCTGGAATGAACATTTCTTATTTTGAATTTTCCAAGTTTTCTTTTAAATATCCCTCCTAATAGTAAAATATGATTGCCACACTCTAGGTATGTGTATACATGTCAATCACTTCCTATAAATTGTACAATTTAGGATGTGGCTTGTCTTTTCTTTGTGTATCTCCCACTAAACTTAATACAGTGCCATGAAGTGTTAGACTTTCAATAAGTATTTCCTAGAAGAAAAAGAGGTATGCATGGATATTCTATGTATTCCAAACCCAACTGGCAAAACCTACCTCTACTGAAAAAACAGAAGATACCCTCCCCAAAAGAGCTATCATGTTTATTTGTACTAAAGCTATTAAAGTGAGAGTTGCTTTAAAAAATCCTTTTATTTACTGTAGGCTCTAAAGTCAACAGAAGAGGCAACTTTAATATGCATCCGCTCTTAAATGGGAATGAAGCAAAGCAGGCAGACACTAAACCAAGCACATTCTCTCCCTCCGCCCGCCCCACCCCCACCCCAGCCAATGCAAGGAAGACCCAATATCAATTTAAGTTCAGTGTAACATATGTTTAGCATTTACTATACACAAGGCATTAAGGGCAAAAGATGAATGAGACACTTTTCAAAGGAGTTTTTCTTCTTTTACTTTACCCCAAAATTTTCTCTTTAGTTCAGAATGACTCCATTCTACCCAAGGAAATTTTAACATGATACTATTGGCTACTTGCAAGATAATTCTATTTTCATTGATAATGTTATTTGCTACTTGCAATGTAGTTGCATTTTTGTAGGCTTGAAAATAGTAACAGAAGGGATAAGAATAGAAATCTGTGGATAATCCTGCTGACTTTAGGAATGTTTCAAGATAACAAAGAGTGACATTCACTTACTTCTCTAAAAGTGTCCCAAATATTAAATTTAATTGACTTGAGCTTTCCTTAAACAACTTGTCCAAAAGATGTAATTTACAAACTTTCCTTAATAATTCCTGAAGTATGAGTACAGTAGTTACTCATACAATTCTAAATTTCAGGCAAAATCAGAAATAAAAATAATCCTCTTAAGTGCACTGTTTTTGGATTTGATCTCCACTTTTAGGATCTAATAACATAGTACACTTCCATTGCCTCTGTGAACCACAGTGTACATGCCGTACTGTTTACCTCCAACAGGAAAAAAACTACTTCTTAACACATGCTATTTAACAATAATTGCTGGGACTATTCATGTCTGAGTCCTAGAACTGGAATTTCCTGCATTATGGATATTTCATGTTGGAAATATTACTGGTTTGGCAGAATGAAAAATAGATGGCTCTGGCTCTGTGGGAAATAACACTGTCAGTGGGTTCACTGTGACATCCTGGAGGCTTAACTTCTGAGTTTGGTGAGTTGGACTGGATTCTGGAGGATGAGCATATTTGGTAGACACCAGTAGGTATGCTAGAAGAGGAGACTATAAATTGGCTGTACTTTCCTTGAATATTTTTGGGAAGAAATGGGGTAGAAAAAAGGAGAGCATCTAAACCATAAATTTATGTAATAATTTATATTACATAGTGGTCATAGCAGTAGTTACCCACAAAGGGAGAGTTATGTCATGTGTCATGTCTATCAATAAGCAAGTAAGTCATTCGGTAAATGCTTGTGATGTAATTGGGCTATGCTAGGGGATGAGGACACAATCTAAGAAGTCATAGCACTGTGCTCACAGACATGATACTCTAATGAATTTCGTCTCACCAAATCCTTTAAGAGCCATCAAATTAGATGTTGCTTGTGAAGGTAGGTTGCATTCCAAGTTAGAAGATAATTTAGCTTCTGGCTTTGCATAGTTATACAGCAACCTAGCATCTCCTCATCAGATATTTAAAACTAGGGTTGACCATATAATGTATCACTTAACCTGGGGTAGTTTTGAGAATGAAAGGAAGAGCTGCTTATAATTGGGTAGTATGTATAATCCTGGAGAGAAACTAGTTTATATATGGGCATCTGTGATCTAGATCTAGATTTAGATCTGTGATCTAAAATCACAGATGTTCCCCTAATCAATAACGTATGCTGCCCAATCTGGAACCCTCGCCAGGAAGAGAAACGCCAATTTATCTGTTTTTCTTAATGAATGGCTAACAGAAGTGGTATTCAATGTAAAGAGTTTGAAACACACGTTATTCATTCATTCTTCCAGGTATTTCAGGTTCATCATTCTCTGATGATCAAGAAAGGTCAGAAATCACATATATGAGTCATATTAGCTGAGCTCCCAGCATAGCTCTCGTCTTTAAATTATGCTTTACTGTTCTAAGTGTGCACTAAATGTACAAGAAAGAACCATCCAGCCATATGACTTTGCATCTGTGTTTGTGATTATAAAACGTTAAAGATTGTCCCCATTGTGTTATTGAATGGCATGTAAGAGTTCACATGATTTCGCCTGGAGTGTTTGCTCCCCTTTCAAGAACTAGTGAACGTCTTTCTATTAGATAAATATTCATACAGGCTTCTAACTTGTCCTTTTATGCCTGGTTCCCAATATTTGATCACAGGAATCCCTCCCTGAGGGGAAGCATTCATATTCTACTAATTCTCATGTTTGGCTTTCTCTCTTTTTTGATGTAGTACTGTCTCCTAAACTGGTTAATTTTCCTAAGTTTTATCTTTTCATATTTAATATTTCCCAATGGCCAAATAAAGTTTAAACTTTGTGGCCTGATGCTCGTGGCCCCCATACCGGACCCTAAGCTCCTGGCCATTCTCACTTGCTAATCCTATCCCTCATGTATTGTTTCTCCATCTAAACTACTTGCTCTTCCCAGTACAGGCCCCATATTTTTTGTCTCTGGGCCTATGCTGGTGCTATTCTCCCTGTTTGGGGATTTGAAGAAAGTCCATTAATATATGTAGTGAGGAGTAGAGTAGGAAGTTTATAGGGAAAAGAATAAAAAGAGTGTCCACTGGAACATTTGGAAACTGTTGAAAGAGAAAATGTGAAACAGCCTGAACCCTTCTTCATTGTGTATGGTCTGGCCTTGTGCCATTATCCTTTCCATATGGGAAGACTTGTCCTGAAAATTCACCTCTTGAAGGAGCAGAGGCTCATTTTTAATTCTTTTTTTCTGGGGTGTGGGACAAAGTAAGTGGCATGGAGATAAACAAATTATGTGTTGGCACAGGCCTGCTAACACCATCTGTTTCTCTTTGGGTAGTCATTCAAACCTCTTAGGCATTTGCCCCCCAACCTCCAACCCAAGGTCAAAAAGGGCATGTGCCCCAAGGAATAGGATCACAGGAATTTACCTCATGTTTATAATCTTATAATCTTCTTGGGTGGGGAGGAAAGAATGGGAAACCCTTGGAGTTATTCTTGTATATGACTGTGCATTCAGAATCTAGATGTTTTTGTGCAGTCATGAGAGAAAAATGTAAAAAGAAAATGTGATGTATGGGGTAATAGTCACAAACCCTAATTTTTTCCATGGCCCCTTCTTTATTTATTTCCTCCTTTTTTTCTCTTGTTCATTTTGTAGGAGGGGCTCTTGGCTCCTGTTCAAGCACATTGCTGAGGAATGGTGGAAAGGGATTGTGGTTAGCTAGGTTATACAGAAAGACAACAAAGAAATTGAATACCCACCTTGGCAGTGGCCCAGATGCCTTCCAGTGGATACTGGTTTACTATAAGCACAAAAGACCCATGCACAAAGGCTTGAAAATGTGGTTAGAAACCTATTTACTTTTCAACACAGGAGGAAATTGGAAACAGAAGTCTGGCTTGCCATTGAGAGGCAATTTTAAGTTAATTAATCAAGTGAGGGAATCCAATGGCCAGGAAATAGTGGCAACAGAGTTAGTTTTGCACTTTGGACCTGCAAGCAGGTCCTCAGATGATCCTAGAAATATGACTGTTGCATGGTCCTGGGGGACTGTTTGCCATCTCAGCATATCTGGCTGCTGAAAGAATGCAAACTTCCTTATCTGTTTTTTTTTATTCTATGTTATTATTTTTTAATGTATTTATTTATTTTCAGGGAGAGAGCATGCATTAACAGGGGAGGGGCAGAGAGAGAAAGGGAGAGAGAGAGAATCCAAAGGCAGGCTCCACACTATCAGTGCGATCGGGGCTCAAACTCACCAAGAACCAGGAGATCATGGAGCATGGATATATGGATCTTTCCTTGGGCCAGCGTATTATGACTACATTTTTGTTGATGCTGTATTTCTAAATATATATATATATATATTTTTTTTCTTGTAACCTTTTAATCTGAAGATTTTTAAACTTAAGACAAAGGCAGTCCTTGTATATCTTTCCTTTACACTGATCCACATTTGATTTTGCTTTCTCTTTCTCTCCCCACCCAGCCTTCTTTCTCTCCCTGTCTTTCTCAAAACTTTTTGTTTTCATTATCACTCCCTCAAGGAGACCATTTAGATATTTTTTTTCCTAATCATGTCCCCCCATGAAAATTTAAGACCATAGATGAACTGTATATCTGTTTATACCATTGTATCATCTAAGAATTTTTTGCCCTCCAGGAACCAATGCTTACTCTCTCATTTTCTGTACCATTTGAGAATAAGTTGGAGACATTGTGTATTTTTCCCCTGTATATTTCAGTATTTATTTCCGAAGAACAAAGACCGTCTTTTACATAAGCAAAATACAAATATCAAAATCTGGAAATTTAACCGTGAACACAAGATTATAATCTAAAATCCATAGTCCATAATAAAATGTGTTAGTTGTCTTAGTACTGTCCTTGGTAGTGAATTTTCCCAGCCTAGCCAGGATTCAATCCACGATGCCACGTGGCATTTAGTTGTTATGTCTCTTTAGTTACTCTTACTCTGGAACATTGCCTCAGTCATTCCTGACCTTGACATTTTTAAAAAGTACCCGAACTATTTTGGAGAATGGCTCCAAAACCCATCGTTTGGGTTTTCTGATGTTTTGTCCAGATTATATTCGGGGTTTACTTTGTTGACCAGAAAGCCATAGAAGTGATATGTCCTTCACAGTACAGCACATCAGGAGAAACATGATGTCGGTGTGTCCCAGTCCTGGGATGTGCCTGCCACTTTCTCCACTGTAAAGTTACTATTCTCCCCTTGTAATTAACAAGTAATATTTGGATACTATGTTAATGTCCCAGTTCTCATAAAACTTTGTCCTGCATAGTTTTAGCATCCATTAATACTTTTTTATTTGTTTTTTTTTTTTTTCATTTTTTAAAATTCTATTATTCCTCCCATAGTTCTTACTTGGAATTCTGTTATTTCTTAATTTAATTTCTTTTTATTATTAAAAATTTTTAAATGTTTTTTATTTTATTTTTGACATGGAGAGAGAGAGTGAGCAAGTGAGGAAGGGGCTGAGAGAGAGGGAGACACAGAATCTAAAGCACGCTCCAGGCTCTGAGCTGTCAGAACAGAGCCTGACGCGGGGCTTGAACCCACAAACCATGAGATCATGACCTGAGCCGACACTGGTTTAACCAACGGAGCCACCCAGGCACCCCTGTTTATATAACTTATTAAGTAAGATTACAATATTGTATAATTGTATTAATTACAGTATTGTATATTTGTATTACAATATTGTATAATATTATATAATACAGATTCTAATTTTATTAATTGAGTCATAATCCATTTCTATCATTCATTTTAGTGTTCAGATTGTGCCAAAGTTGGCCTGCAGGATTTCCTTCAAGCTAGATCTTGTGTCCTCTAATTCTCGATTTTGGGTGTCAGCCATCCATTTCAGTATCTGAGATAGCTTTTTGACACATATACCCCTTGGTTGAATTCCATCATGGTGGGAGATCAGACACAGAGGACATTGCATCTATAATCGGTAGATCAGGCTCCGTCATTGGCAGGCAGCTGACCTTCAACTTTTGAGCCTTAGTTTGCTCATTTGCAAAATGGAGCTCATAATAGTGTCCTCACTATTTAACTGGGTTGTTGTGGGGCAGCAAAATGTTGCATAAGAAATAGTAGACAAGCAATAAAGCTTCAATCCTGGGGAAGATTTATTATTATCATCATGATGCTTTTATAATGATAATGATATTAGCCTATGTTAGCAACAAAATACTCTGGATGATGCAATAGGCAATGGTCCAGAAACAGGAATACTTTTGATAAATAGCGAGAATCTGGATATTATAATAAAGTCTTTCAGACCAGCTGCATCTTCCAGAGTACTTTATATGCACTCTTTTCATTCCTTTGACGAAATTCCAAATCATGAGGCATGGAATTGTCTTTGTTGAATATTATTCCTTTAGTGGATCCCTGCCTGTTATTCACACACTGGCACCTGCCTGACATGCAATTCATTAGAAAAGCATTCGTGCACACAGGCTAGATGAATCTCATTTGCCCTGTGATGTCTGGAAGGCCTGAGAGACTACAATGCAAATCGGATCATTCAGAAGAGACTCTCCCTGAGAGGAGACATTTTTTGTTGGTTCTTTCTTTGTGCTCAGTATGGTCCTTACTCTGTAGTCTCAGAGAACCCTCGGAATTTTTGCAGCTCTGGGGAAGAGGCATCGCTTCTTTAAAGTTAAGCTTTTTCTTAAAGAGTTTTGGGCTAATTTATTAACCAATGAATAAAACTGTCTTTTACTTGGCTGAAAGCATTTGCACAATTGCGAGGGCAAAGGGAATTTTTGATAAGTGGCATATTATAATCAGAAATCTTCTCCTATTTGGTGTGGGGGTGGTCCTAGCAGGACTGAGGATTTGTTTCATATCATCTGAGTTGAACTTTGAGTTCTGGAAAAAGTCTGAAGACCCAAGGGGAAAAGGCTTTGCTACATCCTGGGCTTGTTGGCTGTCAGGTCAACATCTTGAAGGATTTCTAAGTTCCAGGCTTAAGTTGGAGAGGCCTGAGTGGTATTTACATCAGACCATCCATCATTTTCACAATTTGCCTAAGCCTAGGAATTACTCCTGAAAATACTTTGAAACTGTTTATTAAAGAAAGATAAAGTAGGAAAAACCCAAACAATGTTCCCGGCTTGGAGAAGATTCCTCTTCTATGACCTGCCTATCTTTCACCAATGCCCTGTGCTAGTTTACCTAGAGGCGGAATGGTAATCAGGCCAGGCCTGTGGTGGTATTTCTCAGTGTTAATAACCACATTGAATGAGCAACTGTCTATCCCGGGGCCTGTGAGAAACACCAAGAAATGTCAGACATATTCCTAGCCTTCAAGGAACTTTTAGTCTCTTTTCTTTAGCCTCACTTTGATTAGGCCTGACCTAGATAGTTTTAGTCTTTGGACCTTTGAATCCATGGAGTAAGTCCCTGACTTTGGAAACTTTTCTGCTACTATCTTGTGGATGCTTTAAGAAAATATTTCTATTCTTTTCTTCATGTATTTACTATTATTCAGGATTGGGAATGTATTAGGAGTGGTGTGTGGCAAATGGAAGAAAGGAAGCCTTGACCTTCCAAGTCACTTCCTCTAGCTGATACTCAGAAGTATAAAGTAAGATTGAAAAACAATACCCACAACATTTTACATCTCCTCCCACTATGGCTGGAGTCTATTACCTTGTCCTTGGGGGATTTGTTTTGCAGAATGGGATTGTAGCAACTTGATGCAGAGACTTGTAAAGAGCTTACACATTAAACCTTACTCTGTTGCTGCTTTTGGAACCCTATATAGCCACCATGTAAACAAGCCAGGGATGGCCAGCTAAACAGGAGAGATGAGTGGCAGAATGGCTCCATCACCCCAGCCAACAAAACCCCAGAAACAGACATCTAGCTGACTGGCAGCTAACAGCAAGGCTTGAATACTTGGAGCTGAGGCTAACTGAAGAACCACTCAGTTGATCCCAGCCTGAAATGCCGGCTCATGAGAATGGTGTGCTAGAAATAATGATTGTTGCTTTAAGCCACTAATTTATTTGAACTTTTAATTTTGACTCAGAAGCTGCAAGTATAATAAAGTCTGGTCCACCCTTCATTTAGCTGTCTTTAATGGCCACATCATATATAGTTGTAGGACAATATCAAAAGCAGGAAATCGACATAGGTACATTACTGCTAACTACTGAAGTACTGAAAACTTACTCAGGTTTCACCATGTTTTTAAAAGTCTGCATTCATTTATATGTGTGTGCATCTTTCTATGTAGCTCTATGAAATTTTATTGCACATATAGATTTGTGTAATCTCCACCATGTCCACAAATGGAGTTCTTGCTCCCTCTTTGTATTTGCACCTACCCCCCACCACACTCCTGTCCGTGTCCCCTGGCAGCCAATAATCTGTTTTCTATTTATATAGTTTTGTCATTTCAAGAATGTTATGTAAATTGAATCATGCAGTATGTACCCTTTTGAGGTCTATCCAAGTTGTGAATCAGTATTTCCTTCCGTTTTATTGTTAGGTGGTATTCCATTGTTTTGATATACCAAGTTTGTTCTAGAAATTACTTGTTTGATGGATATATGATTTGCAAATATTTCTCTCAATCTTTAGCTTGTCTTCTTATCCTTTTAACAGAATATTTTACAGTACAAATGTTTTTTTTTATTTTGATGATGTCAAATTTGTTAATTTTTCTTTTATGTATTATGCTTTTGATATTATATGTAGAAACTCTTTACCTACCCCTAGCTTCTGAGGATTTTAATGTTTTCCTCAAATAGGCTTATAGTTTTATGTTTTCCATTTAAATCTATGATCTGTTTTGAGTTAATTTTTGTGTAAGTTCATTTTTAACTTACAGTGGTCCTAACAGTTTGTTGGAAAAACTATCCAGCCTTTACTGACCTGCTTTTGCACCACTGTAAAAAAGTCAACAATTGGAAATCATTGGAAAGAAAATCAACCAAATTCCTTGGTTTTCTATATTGTTCAGGTGATCTATGTTTGTGTTAATTTGCCAATAGCACACAGATATTATTAAGCTATGTAACTATTAACAATTACTATAGCTATACAGTTTTAAAATCAGGTACAATGGTTCCTTCTACTTAATTTTTTTTTCAGAATTGGTTTAGCCATTCTAGTTTCTTTTCCTTCCCATACAAATTTTAGAATGAGTTTTTCTATGCCTACAGGAAATCTTTCTGGGATTTTGATAGGAATGACATTAAACCTATAAAATAATTTTGGGAGAATTTATCTCTGTACTTTGAGTCTTCCAATCCATGATCACAGTGTATCTTTCCATTTATTTAGATCTTTGATTTCTTTTATCATAATTTTATAAATTTCAGTTATAGAGCCTGTATATGTTTTTTTAAGATAAGTTACTCATTTTTATGGTAGTCTTTCATGAGAAAATTGATAACTAATATCAAAAGCAGGAAATGGACATCGGTATGCTGTGGTCCTGACAAGGTTACAAGTGCCAAACATGGCTCTTGTACTCCAGCCTCCAGTAGGCTCAATCTACTCCAACCTCACAGCCAGAAAATAAGAGGGAAAAGTGAAAACAACTACAAATCACATAGGGCCTAGTGGTAGAGAGGGTTAACAGGTGGGTTTTACCCCTGCTGAAAGTCCAAACTTAGAATTACAAGGCTTACACCAGGCTTCCAAAAAAAAAAAAAAAAAAAAAAAAAAAGGCAGGACTTTACTTCTAAGACCAAAATTAGTCTAGAACTTCCCAACTGAAATTTAGATTTTTCCCTGTGATGAAATCTGTACATAAAAATTTACATTTAGATTTCTCCTCAAGATGGTAAAATGAGCACGTATACAACCCCCTTGGCTCCTAGCAGGGTAGAATGATAAAAACTTAGGTTTATATACCCTGAGTCTGGATGGAGCTGCCTTTATGTTTGTGACTATAATAGAGGCACTTGATTGGGACTCAATTACTCTTACAATGACAGGTTAGCACTAATGATAAGTTATAGTTTTCCTTGTCATGTTGATATATCTGCTCTCTCACCTAATTTATCCTGTTTCTCATTTTTAAAAAGAGAAAAAGAGAAAGAAAAACAAGAATTTATGTTCATTTATTTTTATTTTTGATTAACACAGTCATATTCAAGAACAAAAGGATAAGATCCAATGATTTGGAACTAACATAAACCTCTAGTGGGGAGCAGAGGATATAGGCAATTGACTCATAAGAAACAGAAACTGTCTACAAAGAGTAGAGGCTGAGCTTCAAGGATCATTTGATGAAGGCTTTGCTCAACCCACAAAAGGCAGAGCATCTGAGCTAGGCTTCCCAGGTACAGTTGAGATCAGTGTTAACAGCTCATTTAAGTCAGTAGATAAGAAAATATTCCACTAACTATTACTGGATACTGCTTGCCTGTGGTTCTGGGATGGAGAATAGACATCTGGGTGAGAATGGGAACCATAGCCCTCAATGTGGCACTACCAGTGGTGGCTGGAAACAAGGTAAATATGTCTTAGCTTGGTGATGCACACCTGGAGGGCCAGGGTAAGGTAACCACCCCTAAAATCACTTGATAGGCAGGGGAGTCTACCAGAAAAATCTCCAAAGCAAGATAAGCTTCCAAACAAAAATTACAAAATAGATAAGAAAAATTTCTTCATGAGGATAGTTAGCAGAGCCAACAGTCTATAGACATTCTACATATGAGAAAACAGAAATCTGTATAACCTATAGATTCCACACATATGGAACTATAAATAATGGTGCAATATAAAAATATGTTAAAATAAGTACTTTTTTAATGTTTATTTATTTTTGAGGGAGAGAGTGCATGCACATATACAGGGGAGGGCCAGAGAGAGAGGGATACAGAGAATCTAAAGTAGGCTCCATGCTGTCAGTGCAAAGCCTGATGTGGGGCTCGAACCCATGAACTGTGAGATCATGACCTGAGCCAAAGTCAGATGCTCAACTGACTGAGCCACACACAGGTGTCCCTAAGATAAGTATGTACTTTGGAATCATCAAGTAAGTCAAAGCAGAACAAAACCAAAAGATTATTAATCAAGAAAGTAAGGTATTAAAAAGATTAATCTAGAAAATTCTTATGTGTACTCATTGAAATAAAAATTAGAGCTGATAAGGTAAACTGTACACTAGACTTCTGGGCCAAGACTGGGATGAGGCAAGGGAGGCACCCAGGGAGCACAGTTTAAGGAGACATTCACTGTAAGATGCAGACCTTGAACTTGCACAAGCCTGAGAATGAGTGCGTCCTTAAATCGTGTGCCCTGGGCACCACGCTTGCCTCACCTTGTACATGGTTAAAGAGAAAGTTAAGAATTAGAAGATAAAACTGAAGGAAGGACCTAGAAGGCAGATAAAGGGATTTTAAGTATGAAAAGAGTAGTTGAAAGACATGGAAGAGAGCACCTTCCCCCACACCCCCATGGTATCTTAAGAGTTCCAGAAGGAGAGAGTAAGAATAACGAGGAAGAGATATTAGGAGAGGTAACTTGAAAAAAATTTTTAAACTGAAGATATTAATCTTTCAGTTGAAATAATTTTGTCTTTATAGAGAAGGTTTTAAATAGTTTATTATTGAAAACATATGGTATATGTCCTTCTCCACCTGACTTATTTCGCTTAGCATGACACCCTCGAGGTCCATCCACTTTGCTACGAATGGCCAGATTTCATTTTTTCTCATTGCTATGTAGTATTCCATTGTATCGATAAACCACATCTTCCTAATATGTTTTCACTCATAGGTCTAACAGGAGAAACCTAACAGAGGACCATGGGGAGGGGAAGGAGGAAAAAGAGGGAGAGGGAGGGAGACAAAGCATGAGAGACTCTTGAATACTGAAAACAAACTGAGGGCGGGAGGTGGGGGGAGAGGGGAAGGAGGGTGATGGTCATGGTGGAGGTCACTTGTGGGGAAGAGCACTGGGTGTTATATGGAAACCAACCTGACAATAAACTATAAAGTTAATTTAAAAAATAGTTTATTATTCATTGCTGAAAATATGAAGGGCCCAAATTCCTGATTGTCCCCTGACCCAGGCCAGTTTAACTGGGTTGTAAAATTGTATTTGATCTCAGGGCATTCGTGCATTAAAGAGGACTGCAGATGGCGTAGAGGAATTGTGTCCTCAGTTTTACTTGTCTGACTGGTGAACATTCCACAGTTTCCAGTATTCAGGGGTTTCTGAGCAGCAGTGGCTCCAAAGTGAATGGATTGGCTCATCACTCATTGGGGAAGGTGAGAGTCTTTTGTTTGCAATGAGTAGTTTGGCATTAAGCTGGATGCATATTTGAGAACCACTCCATCTACAGGTCTTCCTTCCTTGCTACTGCATGTGAAATGTTTTCAGCCCCCTGTGCCCCCGTTGTTGTCATCTGCCTCCTCTGCCAAGGGAAATGCATTTTGCGTGTCAGACTGCAACGCTGGCAGCAGAAACTGCTTGGTAGTAAGAGCACGGCTTTAGTCCTTCAAGCTGTTTGCTTTTCTTTGCTCCTTATCACAACTAAATATGTAGCTAAGGCAGGAATCTGATCATTGTGGCCCAGCAAGTGCACAATTAAAGAAAGAGATGGGTCATTGCTTATTTCTCTGCTTTGATGAGCCCTCGTGGCAATTTAAGTCTAGTAATGAGTGCAGAGTTTACTTCCCCTTCTTAACATGTTCTCTACCACATGCGTGGTAGGGTAAAACAAAGGCTCAAGTCGTGAACTTGAGGCAGGAGGAAATCCTTAGCATATAGGAGAGGGAGATTTTTGAATAAAAAATTTGAGTTAGCCTTGCAAGGCTCTTTGTTTATTTCAAGGTAATTAAAATGTTCTGGGTTTGGAGGAGAAATAATGCTTTGGGAATTACTCATTTGGTGTTTTTGAATTAGGGTTTTGGCATCTATTTCCAAGAGTGAGTAATTTCTTTTTGTGGTGTCTGTGTGCAGATAACACAATAATCAAATAACTCAGAGCCTGCAGTCAAAATGTGCCTGGGAAGGACTGAAGAATATCACACTAAATCAGGGCTCAGCCGATGCTAAGTCACAAATATTACATGAAAAACATAGAATCTAAATTAGGACACTGAAGGATTGGATCAGCGTGTGTGTGAGTATATGTGTGTGTGTGCATGTGTATGTGTTTACATGAGAGAAAGACAAAGAGACAGGTACAGAGAGACTAAGAAACAGAGACAAAGTGGTGGGGAGACAGACTTAGAGATTGACAAAAACGTAACTCTTGAGAGTTCAATTAAAAATCAGCAAACTGATAGGGTGCCTGGGTGGCTCAGTTGGTTGTGTCCAGCTCTTTGTTTCAGCTCAGGTCATGATCTCACAGTTAGTGAGTTTGAGCCCCACATCAGGATCCCTGCTGGCAGTGCAGAGCCTGCTTGAGATTCTCTCTCCCTCTCTCTCTGCTCCCTACCCCCTGCCACGCTCTCTCTCTCTCTCAAAATAAATAAATAAGCTTTAAGAAAATCCGGAAACTAAACTAGATGAGAGAAAAATTGCCTAGTTATCATAAAAGCACGAATATAAAACATAAAGATCATTCACCATGTACCAGGTGTAGCATAGGATGTAAAACAAATACAAAGGCATGGCCACTTTCTAAGCAGGAAGAATGGAAAAGAGAACTAAAGTTGGCTATAGTTGTGCAATATACTAGCGCAGGATTAAAGGACGACACACTGCAGAGTCCAGTGGGATCAGCTAATTTTCCAGATAGATCCCAAGATCCTGTTGGTCAGAGAAGCCCCAAAATAGAGATAAACATCTATTTAAATGTTTATCTTCCTCCTTCGTGCCATCTCAGATAGAAAATAGATTGTGTGCCAACTAAGGAATACATTAGTTTTGGATTCATTTAATAGGGTAATAATGTTTATGTTAGGATTGAGCATGTAGGTTTTACAAATTGCTTTCACTTATAGCATCTGGTGGTTGCATCTTCAAGACAAATCTGTGTTGGGAAGATGTGATTGTTTTACAGGCAAAGAAACTGAAACACAGAGATGTTGAAATACTTGCCCAAGGTTCCAGAGCTAGGGGATGGCCAAGCAGGGCTTGAATTCAAGTTCATTATCCTTTCACTGTTCCATGTGTCTGATTGCCTGCCATATGAAATGCTATTTATGATTCTGCATTTTGTTTAATGTCCTATTATAACTATGTTAAAAAAAAGAATGCTAGAGTCCAGGGGCTGATAGAGAAATTTCCGTACCGAGGCGCCTGGGTGGCTCAATCGATAGAGTGTTTGACTCTTGGTATTCAGTTCAGGTCATGATCTCATGGTTTGTGAGTTCCAGCCCTGCGTCAGAGCCTGCTTGGGATTCTCTCTCTCCCTCTTCTCTCTGCCCCTCCCCTGTTCTCTTTCTCTTTCTCTTTCTCTCTTTCGAAATAAATAAATAAACTTAAAAAAAATTTTTAAGAAAAAAGAAAAATTCCCGTATCTAAATTCTCTCTTTGCTTGAAGTTGGTGGAGACCCACGATAATATTTTTTTTTCAGTCACAACTTTTACAGAGGTCCAAGGTGACCTTATGTGTTAAAAATCATTGCTACATTAATCATTTAGACATAATAGATTTTAGGAAGGCCTTTCTGAGTTCCATTTAAGATAGTTTCTTATTAGTGTTGAGTGGATTGATTTGACGTTTCTGTCAAAGTCCGTCCAAGCAGGAGGAGTGTGATCAGTTCCTGGGCCAAACACAGAGTGGGGAGACTGGGCTGGGCTTGTCTCTGGCTCATTTCTGTAGTTGAAGGAAAATGGCTCAGAAAATAGTGTGACAAGAGCACACCACATGTTTCCCCCCCCTCCCCAAGAAGGTTAGTTTGGGAATTAGAGCCTCATTCCATTTGAAACTTTCAGCTTTACAACCAGAAATTTTCCATTTGAGACTCAGAAAAAGACTCAGAAATAGGTTTTGAGGGTCAAAGGAAATTTAAGGGAGACAGTCCTTTTCAACTTGAGCCTACATTATATGTTGTAAAGATGGAAGTGGTAGGGGCACCTGGGTGGCTCAGCCGGTTAAGTTTCTGACTTTGGTTCAGGCCATGATCTCACGTCCATGAATTCAAGCCCCACGTTGGGCTCTGTGCTGACAGCTCAGAACCTGGAGTCTGCTTTGGATTCTGTGTCTCTCCCTCTCCTCTGCTCCTCCCCCTCTTGTGCTCTGTCTCTCAAAAAAAATAAAAAATAAAAAAATTAAAGATGGAAGTAGTAGATGAAAACTGAATAGGTGATTAAAGGTAATGTTGGCCTCTTGTTTGGCATTGAAAATTAAATATCCCATATGTTTATCCTATAGGTGGTTGTTTCATATTGATAGATATTGATGATCAAGAGAAAACAAGTGACTTTCTCTTCCATTCGGGCATATATTCTTGGATAAATGGCTCTCAAAGAAACAATCATGACTATTTGGACTTCATATAGATAAGGCTTTGGCAGAACCAACACTAACCCTGGCATTCAAGTCCCCCAAAACCACTGGGCTTGCTGCTGGTTACTTCTTAGAAAATGAAGTTTCAGAAGGTTGGCACCTTCCATATATCTGCAGAGTCTGAATCCATATTCTCAAGAGGCCCATGTGAATGTTAAGGCATCTCAGGACTGTGTTTCCAGAAAGTGGAATTGAGAGGCATGATCTCATGCTTTTCAGTTCAATGTCAGTTGTATATCTGGCTCTCTGGTGGCTGATTTGACATTTTCTTACCTTATGGGTGTTTAGAATGGTGTGATCACCTCCATCACACAGACTGAGAACTGGAGGCTCAGAGACATGCCTTTTGTGACAGCTTACAGGTGGCAGTGGTAGGAGTCATTCAGACATGAAGCCCTCACACTCTCTGTTACCAACCTTTAGGCACACACGTCAGGGGGTTTCACATGGTCTGAACCTAAATGAGCTCTAAGTCAGGAAAGAATCTTTGCTTCTTCCTACATTACTTTTCTAGAAGCCTGGAGAAGAAGTATCCCCAGAACTCAAGCATCATGGCATTGCTTTTCTGAAAAGCAGGCTACTCCTCCTCCTCCGCCTCCTCCTCCTTCTTCTTCTCCTTCTCCTTCTCCTTCTTCTCCTTCTTCTCCTTCTCCTCCTCCTCCTCCACCTCCTCCTTTTTGTGATTTCATGGCTACAATTTTTTTAAGCATAATTTACTGTCAAATTGGCTAACATACAGTGTATACAG
Source organism: Cryptoprocta ferox (assembly GCA_028646485.1). Taxonomy (NCBI): domain Eukaryota; kingdom Metazoa; phylum Chordata; class Mammalia; order Carnivora; family Eupleridae; genus Cryptoprocta; species Cryptoprocta ferox. The sequence goes on along the minus strand of CM053560.1, from coordinate 78,274,526 downwards.
TGTGCTCTTGGTTTTGGGGATAGATTCCCGTGATTCATCGAAAAAGCACACTTCTGATACAAGGCCCAGAATAGAGGTTTATAGGCCCTTACCTTTCTTCTCTGGGAAGAATTCAAATCATTACAAAGTATGATATAAAATGCTCCCCAAGGGAGGCTTCTAGGGGAAAAATGGAATTGGTAGGTTATCTGACTGATTTACCTAAGGGGAAAACTGAATCGAGAGGCATTTTACAGAGCTGTTTCAGGGCATGGAAAGACTTACTTAGTCTGTGATTTAAATGCCAAAAGAAGGAGAAAAAAGAGTCAACTCAGGGAGGGGGAAGGTCTAAGCAAAAAACAATCATAACATGCTGTGTAGCTCCACAGTGAGCTTTGTCACGCGGTCATAATAATGACTGTGATGGAGCTCTACTGGGAAGACGGGAAGGCACATGTGTGCAGTGATGGTGGTGGGGAGCCAACGTCATCTCTTCCATCCAAAGGTCCTGGACTGTAAGTACATGTTCTGGGTCAAATTTCACTCCCGAAGATCAAACCCCTCAGTCTCTAGATCGCTCAGGAGAACTAGTCTTATTTTGTTTTTAAGTACTTTTTAATACAATCCTTAGAAAAGGACCTACCCTTTTCAGCCCATATTCTGAAACCAGAAAAATGCCTTTAGAAGAGCTTCTGCACATCTTTAGTTTTAAAGAACTAACCGAAAAGACCTTACTGTAAGACTTTTTTGTTTTGGTGTAAAAGAACATTAGAACTTTAACTGTCAGCATGAGTTTGTAAAAACTCCATTTTTATAAATGTATGGGTTGAGATCCACTTTTCTAGGTGGGAATTTGAATTATGAAGAGTTGAGCCTTGAGTTACAAAACAGGTTGTCTGTAGGCAGGCTGCTTCCTCTCTCTGGGTCTCATACTCCTCATCTGTGGAATGAAGGAGTGGAACTAAAAAAGCTTCATAGTCCCTTCTGGCACCAATGGAGACCTCTATGTTTCTGCAGGCCTGGCACCCTGACAATGCTACTGATGCAGTCTCCTAAGCCCCCAGGAATACCTGCTTAGGGTTAGGCCTGGGCCTGCCTCTGTGGGAGAATGCTCCAGCCCTGGCCGTTCCCAGCCAGATGAGGACAGGGATTTGTTTAGCTAGTCTCTGAGGGCGAGGGGACCCAAGGAGCTGGGCTGGGCTTGTACCCTGGACGTGAGTGTTGTGTGAGGGCTGCTTGCGTCCCAACAGGCCAACTTCCAGCAGCACTCTTCTGGGGGAAACAGTCTTTGTTGTTATCAGGAAAAAGAGGCTAACAAGATTTTTACATGTTCACACTAGGCCCTCCATCTGGACAAATGAGTAATCTGACTTACAGAGAGTGTGTTTACAGAAAACAGCCACGGAAAGAGTCTCTTGGAGCCAGAGTTAAACACAAAACAGGAAGAGGCAAAGCTTTTTAGAATTCTGTTGTCAAGTCAGGGTCCATCTGTTGCCACTGGGAGTGCGTCCGCCTACCAAACCCTAACTGCCCGCCTCCCAGCCACAACCAGAAGAAGCAGTATGGTCAGCGGGTATCTACACTCGGGTGCTGTACTGAGCCCAAACCCTCTAGCTTCTCATCATCTGAGCTTCATGGCTCATTTTAGTACTGCTTGTACGCTGTTCATCCAGAGGCGGGTAGCTGACTCCCTCTGGCACTATGACTTGAGACCTGAGACTCAGGGTCCCTGTTAGGTGTGGCATTGCCTAGTCACTGATGCTTGAGGGCTGGAGGTCTGGTTTGCAGGGACATCCACCTGTGATGGGAGAAGACAGCTGGTAGCCTGAGAGACGATGGGCGGAACACTCCTCCCCACTGTTCTGGGACCAGCTGTCCTGGCTGAAGCCTCTATTCAAATTTTGTCTTTATTTCTCACATCCACCCTCATTTCCCCCTCCTCATCCTCTCTGCGTGTCACCCAAAACATACAGACACTAGAATAGAAGCTTTAAAAATAACACTGTGTCGTTCATGGTCTTCTCTGAATCCTTAGTTCCCAGCATGCTGTTTAGCATGTCATAGATAGTCAATAAATGTTCACTGAATTAGTGGATGTGGGAAATGTGTTTTCCTCTACTGGAGTCTGAATTCTTTCACAACAAGTGACCTCTGCCTCCAGGGCCAGGGCTGGAGGCTCTGGCTGGACCTGAGATTATTATTATTTTTAATTATAGAAATAAAAAATATTGTAGAGGCACCTGGGTGATTCAGTCGGTTAAGCATTCCACTCTTGGTTTTGGCTCAGGTCATGATCTCACTGTTCCTGGGATAGAGCCCTGCATCGGGCTCTGTACTGATAGTGTAGAGCCTGATTGGGATTTTCTCTCTCCCTCTCTCTCTGCCCCTCCACCATATGCTCTCTCTCTCTCTCTCTCTCTCTCAAAATAAATAAACTTAAAAAATTTGTAAAATTTACCATTTTAACTATTTTTAACTGTACAATTTGGTGTTCTTAAATACATTTGCATTGGTGTGCAATCATCACCAGACATGAAATTTTTGTAGCCAGATCTGTGTGTGGGAGATGCTGGAAGGGAAGGAAAATCAGGGTGCAAAGTCCGAGAGGGCTTTGGGAATTCAGGAAGAAATGAAAAATGCAGAAGATCAAGTCTACAGAGGGGGGTGGTACGGAAGAAAACCTAGATCTCTGTGAAAGGGACCTCAAGTGAGCTCAGAGAGCAGGTGGGTTCCAGCAAGAACCAAGGGGGCAAAGTGGTAGCCAGGAGCCTTCTGTGGGCTTGTAACTGAGTTCATGGGCAGAGGCATTGGGATGCTTAAGGAATTGGGACACCAGAAGCCATGTCTTCCTTGTCTCTCTAAACCTAGAATCTCCCACATGGTTTGGTACATGAGAAGGCATATAATGAAAATTTTGTATGAAATTGAACTTGTGGTTTATGGTAATAGGATGGGATATTCTGGATGGGCTGGATAATCAGCATGTAGCTACTACCCCCATGGATGGTATGTAACGGGTATTTCGAATGCTCGGTTGCCTTTAGCCTCTGCTTTCACTCATCTCAAAAGCTTAGGCTGTATTATCCCTGAGGGGCTGTTTCAGCCTTTTTACTTTTCAGAGGCAACAATGCAGAGGAATTGAAAGGCCATTGAGGACAAGAAATCAGGTGTGCCAAATGCCCAGTTTTCACTCAAGGAGCGGGGTAGCTAGAGGAAGCAGGAAACACATGAATGTTTGTGTCCTTTCACTAACCTCTGGCACATCTGACAGAGTCTGTGAACCTCCTTGCCCTCTTCCCCCAGCCACCCTGCTGGACTTGGGTGTTGCAGGAGCCATGCTAAACGAGACACCTCTTTGTAGTCTCTGACAGGTTTTACTCTATGCCTTGTGATTCCATTCACATCAGTGATGACTTAGATTCACTTGCCTAAACCTTAGGAGTGAAAGAGAATGTCCTTTCATGGACATGGACATTGGTAGCACAGAGGGGCCAGTGAATGCTCCTCGGAGAAGGAGGGGAGGGGAATGGCCATCATTCTTTGTTTGGAAAAGCTGCCACAGCCAGGTGCAGAGTCAAGGCCCTCTGAATGAGAGGGAAGGGGGGCATTTCAGGGAATAGACACTGGAGATAAGCATGTGAAGATGGGAATTTGTATGAGTGTCCAAGGCTGTGAGGTAATAAGTCTGAGGAGTGCAGAAGAAGCAGGTGGCAAAACAGAGAAAAATAAGATTAAATAGACAAATTTTGGCCAAATAAGAGGGACCATGAAAACTGAGCAGAGCTGCAGAGGTATGATGCAACTAGTTATAGGGAGAGGCACTGAATGTTTGAGAATTTATTAAACACATTTTCTTGGATGCTGTTCTACTTCAGATACTAGACTCTGAGGGTACAATGGGAGGTAAGCCTTACAGTCTAGAGAGGGAGGCAGTTAAGCATTGGGCAATTGTAATCCAGTATCTACATGAAATGATATGTTAAAATTTATGTAAGGATGTAAACAGAAGGAGTAAAATCAGAATCATGAGGTATGATATGGAACTCTTGCAATAAACAAATACATAAGTTATGAATATCTTGTGTGTGGTGGTGGAAATAGGAAGGAATGGACAGAGAGAAAGTGTATTTCTAAGGAGAGATAGTACCTGAGACATAGTTTGGCACTAATTTGCATTCAATGTAATATTTGAATGAATGAGTGAACTTTGTGATTCTGGACTTTTAAGAAGATGGCAGAAAAATTACATGTCTGGTTTTGAACTTGGGTGATAGAATGGTGATGTGGGTGACAGAACAGAGGAGTTAGGGAGAAGAGAAGGAAGGAAGGTGATAGGACATGCAGGGAAAGGAAGGTGTTGCATTTGGCTTAAGACATGTTGGGTTCAAAAAGATAGTGGAACACCTCATAGCAAATGTCTAGCTTGTAGTTAGAGAATAAAGCAAGCAAAGAAATGAACAAGCCTTGGAAAGAAGTACTGAAGAATGCATGTGAGAACAGGCTTGGAGATACTCGTTGGGAGTAATTAGTCAAGTAATAATAATGGAATACATCAGATTGAGTTCTCTGAGAAAGAAAAATAAAACTATAAAATAGGAGCAGAGAGTTAAGGATCATGACTTAGAAATTACTCACACTCTTCTAATGACTCACACTCTCCTGGGCTTAGTCTTGCTGCTTGACTCTTTGGTCCCATGTATCTGGGTGAGCTGCTCTCCAACTTCAGCCTCTCCTCTATATCTTTTAAGGTTGGCTACTCTATGCTGGGGCTGCAGCTCTCAACACAGGTTTACATGCAAGGAGCTGAACCTCTCAGCTTGTGTTTTCTGGCTTCTTCTTCCCAGCAGCTGGACCCTGTATCAGGGTGAATTAGCTATAGGTAGGATCTGAATTTAAATTAGGTTGAAACTCTTTCCCTGTAAATGGCCTCAGCCCTTGCCTATCCCAGATACCTGTGTTTCACCACCACCTAGAGATTTCTGCTGTTTGTCTTTGTACATCAGACCAGATGGCCTGGATCCAGAAGCCAGGACTCAGAGATCTGATCTGTCTGCCTTGGAGCACCCTGTCTCTTGCCCCATTGATGTAAACATCCCCAACTCTGACCTGTCACATGTTTATCTTCTGCCTCTTTCCCCATTCGCTTTTAACTCAAATGCTGGCATACCTCCATGGCTGGGGCAAGATGGTGAATGCATAATTCCTTCCATGATCTTCCTCTAGTCCTGGAGAGGACTGAGTCCTAATCAGGATTCCATGAGTGTGTCTGGAATATTTTACCTCCATTTGTTTTCTGTAGTCATCTCAGCAAGTTTTGAGGAGAACCCCCATTCTATGATGTCCCCAAACATCCTGGAGCTGGTGCAAGCCTTGGCAAAATTTTGTCCATTTCTTTTTGACTGTTTATTACCATTGGAAAATTCATGAATGCCTTTTGCAAATGAGCTGGAAGCTTAACTCTTCTGATTTGGAGTCTAATCTGGAAGCTTAAGTATTCTACAGTAATCAGCATTCCAGAATGGAAACAAAGAAAATCATCATGGAAACTAAGTACTGTCACATTTCAGATTTTCTGGAAAAGAAAGTATAATATAATTTTTTTTAATTAGTTGTGGAATTTTCCAAATGTTCCAGTCATTAACAGTCCATAAAGTAACCTGAAACTCTAATAGGAAGCCTCATTTGCCAAATTTATTTTCAGAAAGTCATTCTTTAATACATGTTTCTGAACCAAAATTCAAAATAAATAAAAGAGGGTATAATAAAATGTGATCTCTTATCCCACTCCTCGGCTTCCCAGCTCCCTGTCCCCGGCCAACCATCTTATATATAATATAGTATAACATTTATTTATATATATTTATATAATCATTCCTTATATAATTCTTCCAGAGATGGTCTTAGTATGTAAGCATATGCAAGTGCACAAACACACATGCACATACTCTTTTTCCTTCAAGTAGTGGTATACTATATGACATTCTGTATTGTTTTTCACTTACCAGTATCTTAGAGGCTATTCCCTGCAAGGTTTGTTTGTTTTTTTTATTTGTTTTTTTATTTTTTAATTAAAAAATTTATTTAACTTTATTTTTAAATAGTTTTATTAGTTATTTTGAGAGAGAGCATGTGTGTGCATGCAAGCAGGGGAGGGGCAGAGAAAGGGGGAGAGAGAGAATCCCAAGCAGGCTTAGCACTCTTAGTGTGGAGCTTGATGTGGGGCCTTGATCTTACAAACCAGGAGACCATGACCTCAGCTGAAATCAAGAGGTGGACGCTTAACCTAATGAGCCACCCTGACACCCTTTTTTCTATTTAAGAGAAAGAGTGAGCTGAGGAGGAGCAGAGAGAGAGGGAGAGAGAGAATCTTAAGCAGGACTCAATCTGATGTCTGTGAGTGAGATCATGACCTGAGCTGAAATCAAGAGTCAGACGTTTACCTGACTGAGCCACCCAGGTGACCCTATTTCCTGTAAGTTTTGAGTGCTACATTATTATTTTTTAAAAGCTGCAGAGAATTCTGTTGTTTGAACATATATAATTTATTTAACCAACTAATAAATAAAAAAGTATTAATTTATTGAATATCATTTATGTTGTTTCCAAACCTGGCTATTAAAATAATGTTGCAATTAATATTTTTATGTTCATTAAGATAACCAAGAAAAAATGAAAGCACTGTACCTATGCAAGTATAACCATAGAGAAATTGCCGGAAGTGTCTCTCTGGGTCTAGTGGTAAAGGCATTTTAAATCTTCATGGATATTGCTAAATTGTTCTCCATATATACTAAATTGCTTTTTCTCTGTTTATACTCCATCACTTCTATTAATGTATAAGAATGTTCTTTTGCACTGTGGTCAATTTTATAATACATAGAAGCTTAACAAGAAAGTTTCTGTATAAAGTCAACTTAGTAAAATAAACTTTGACCTTGTCAAATAAGCTGAATATTTCCATTTTAAAAATGTGGGGCATTTGACCTAAGGCTAGAATTAGCCTCAGGCATAAGTAAATGAAATAAGTCACTCTATATAGTATGACTTGAAAGGCCCAGGAGACCTACTTGGTAATTTTTTCTTAATATTTTCTATGGTTTGAATATTTGAGTTTCTCGCTTCCCCCAATATGCATTTGTTAAAATTCTAATCTCCACCGTGATGGTGTTTGGAGATGAGAACTTTGGGAGTTCTCTGAAATAGGCAGGGTCCTATATTTCTATTCTTTTGTCCAGATCAAGCACCTGAGGCTTAGATGTTAACAGATTTATTCAAGATTATCAAGTCTAGGATTCAGGAATTCTTTCTTTTATACTACTGCTCCGGATCCCTTCCATTACTCCTTTTTGTTCTGAGAGCCAGATTGCTTGTGGTATGCAAAAGTAAATACTCTTCCCGGTTCTCCTCTTCCTTCTTTCTCTGAAATTGTGGTTTCAATAATTATATTTTAAGGTATACTTTTCCTAATGCATAAAGTATCCAAAAAAGGTGAAAGGAAAAATTTATGAATTGAGTCAAAAAGTAATATGCAAGTGTTGCTCATTTTCCTAAACAAAGAATATAGTAAATCATTTTAGAAAAAAAAAGTTTGTCAAAGAAAAATAAAATTCACTGTTTTATCTGTAGTATAAGTCTGAATTATAATGCATGTTTGCTTGAAATGAAATATACTAGTTACTCTTTCTTTGTGCAATTTTTCTCATGTCATTCTTTAGAAAAGAATGGTACTTAGTAAATAATATTGTCTGACTTTGGATTATTTTATCATCAGTTATTCTCTACTGATATGCCTAATTATTCTCTATTTTTGTGCTCCTACATATAATTGGCTTTTGAGACTATACAGTATATTACTAAAAAATCTATCATTCAATTTAATGTGATGATTAGGAATACATTATATTGAATGATCAGAAGAAAAAAAAACTCCCCATCAGATGTCACGCACAAAAAAGGGATTCATTAACTGGTAAGTTTTGTTGGCTACCAGAGATAGATATGTTTTTTTTAAATATTTTTTATTTTATTATTTATTTTTTATTTTTTATTTTTTGAGATTTTTATTTTTTTTTATTTTTTTTTATAACTTTATAGTTTATTGTCAGGTTGGTTTCCATATAACACCCAGCGCTCTTCCCCACAAGTGACCTCCA
>CM053560.1:78081395-78265894 GCA_028646485.1 Cryptoprocta ferox | reverse complement strand
TTTTTTTTTTCAAAATAGATTCAGATTTTACCATTTGTTTTTTATGACACCTTGGTATTCTGTGTGTACCACATCATGTGGTCAGAAGAAATATTATTATTCCACATTTATGTTTAAATGGGTTTCTGCAAATCACTTTTTACTTTAGTCTTATGAAAATGTAGTGACACTAGAATTCTTACTAAAAGGAGTATTTTTTTAATAGAGAGAAAGTATAATGGACATTGAAAACGAATGTTCCTGAGGCATTATACATAATTGTAGAATTTCCACACTGCTGCATGTAAATTGCTGACCAGTTTGGACTAATAGTCAGGGATTATTCATTTCAAAAAGAGAAGTTAAGATGGCTGTATGTAAGAAACTCTTTCTTATGGTCCAGGTATCTGTTGAATTGTCATGATCATCTTAACAACGCACTTTGCTGAAACCCTATTTTGTTTGAGTTCACTGAAGTCTTGTTATTGAAAAAAGTGGCAATGAAAATCCTGAAATTCCCAGAAAAGTGTTAACCAAAGCCCCTGAGGAAAAGAGGAAAAGCTCACAATACAAAGTGATTCAGAAAAGAATGTCAGCTGTAGAGACTTGGCCCTTCACATTGTGACCTCTGACAGTAGACTTGACTGTGCTTCCTCAAGAGAAAATTCAGAGTCATTTTTTGTCACCAGCATCTTCACCTCTGGCACATCCTTTATTCCTTCAGCATTAAACTGGAAAAGATTTCATGTGTATAGACCTTCCAAGGGGATGCATTCTGGCTACTCTCCGATTATTTAGTGAATATCGTGTGTTAGAGCAGAGGTTGGCACACTTTTCCTGTAAAAGACCAGATAGCAAATATTTTAGGCTTGTGGAGGCCATATGGTTTCTGTTGCAACTATTCAACCCTGAATGCAGAAGATATTCAACTTTGAAAGAGAATACATATAAACAAATGAGTGTAGTTGTGTCCAATACACATTTCCTTCAATAGAGTGAGTCAGATTCGGTCCATGGACTGTAGATTGCCAACTCTTGTTTCAGAGGATGCATAACGTTCCAATCATTCATTATTTTATTGATGAATTCAACCAGTGTTTGTTGGTCACTTATTCATTGCCAGGAACTGTGATTAACTGTATCTAAACTTTGTTTTAAAAGAAGAGACTCCAATAAGCATCTTTACCAAGCAAATTAACAAAGGCAACAATATCTGAAGAATTAATTTGCATAGAAACTGAGCATTACCCAACACTTAGACTGAAATGGGTTCTTTGGATCTAAGCATAAAGTAATTTTACATAGAATCATAATACCATTAGTCTATATCGAAGATCTACTTGAATAGAGTAGGGCAGGAATAAATACAGTATGTGTATCTCACATAACTCAAGGGTAGGATACTGGTCAAAGACAGTGATAGGTTGGGAATGCTATATAACAATATTTGTAAAAAAACACAGTGTTATATATTTCTTTAATTTTTTTATGTCTTTTATTTAGTTTTGAGAGACAGAGAGAGACAGAGAGAGAGAGTGTATGAGCAGGGGGGGGAGGGTCAGAGAGAGAGAGACACAGAATCCGAAGACAGGCTCCAGGCTCTGAGCTAGGTGTCAGCACAGAACCTGACGCGGGGCTCGAACCTATGAACCGTGAGATCATAACCTGAGCCGAAGTCGGACGCTTAACCGACTGAGCCACCCAGGCACCCCCACAGTGTTATCTTTTAAGTCTGCTCACACATTAATGTTAAGGATAAAGTGTACTTACACATAAATAATATGTATTCAAGGTTTACAATGTAAAGTCAATACACGTATTACTAAGTCACAATTTTAAGAGTGTTCCAGGTCCTCAAGCTGGTATTATCTCAGCCACCTTACTCTCTTATAGTTTAGTATGTTCTCCTGGCAAAGGTACGGTGTGTATGGGAAAACAAAAGAGAGGAATATCTATTTCTGGCTGGAAGGGAGAGTATTGGGTCACAAGCTTTTCAGAGTAGAAAAGCAGAACACTTGTCAACCTTTGCCATGAGTCCAGCAAAACTCGATTATCAAAATTTGACAAAGATAGTATAAGAAAAAAATTTCACAGGCTAACTTCTCTCATGGTCATGGATATAAAAATAATAAATAAAATGTTAGCAAAATGAATTCAGTGACATATGAAAATGATTTGATGTCATGACCAACTTGAGTTTATTTTAGCATTGCAAGGTTAGCTTAAGACTTGAAGATTGACATCATTTACCACATAAGCATTACAAAAGAGAAGAACTGTTAGCTTATATAGATGAATACAGAAAATATTTGATAAAATGAAACTCCCACTCATTGATAAAATAGTAATAAAAAAAGACTCCTAGTGTTTAAAAATCTAAGGGGAATATTATTAATTGTAAAGTATTAAAAGGTGTTTTACCTGGTATGTGGGATCAAACAATTAACGTCAATCATCACCATTTCAATTCAACCATGTATTAGAAGTCACCAGTGCAATAAGTCAAGAAAAACGAAATCATAAAAATTAGAATATAAATAAATACACCGGTATTATTTGTGTGTATAGAGGATTTAAAGAATCTACAGGTAAACTATTAAAATTAATATAAAAATTCAGTGACTTTAAGAAAGTCACTGAATACACATACACAAATTAATTGCATTTCTATATGTCTACAACAAGGAACTGGAATTTAAAATATGAAAAAACAACTAGAGCATCGGCAACATTAAATATGTGGGTATGAGTGTACAAAAAGAAATGCAAACACTCTTACCAGAATATTTAAAAACTTACTGAGAGAAATTAAAGAAGACCTAAGTAAATGGGGGAAATCCTTTATGGGTTAAAAGACTCAATCATATATGACTTCCCTGGAGGTAAGAGGAAAACGTAAATGTTTTATTTTTTAAATAGGCAATTTGGGGAAAGGTGTTACATGCTTTATCTGTACAATTTTAGTAGCTCCAGTTCTATGTAAGATTGTAGAACACTAAGTGTTGGGTACTTGGAATGTAGCGATGAGTAAGATACAATCCATACCCTAGAGAACCTCAAGAAGTACATATGTTAGTGCGCGAGCGCACAGGGAGCACAGCCACTTAACACAGATTCAGTATGATCTTACAGTGGCCTTGGTGAAGCAAAACAGAATGTATACAGGGCTATAGAAACACGATGGGTGAATAGTGCATTTTACCAGAAGTTGAAGGGTCCAGGAGAAGATATTAAGACAATGACATTTGTTCTGATCTTTCACAGATGAGCCACAATTTTCCAAATGGATAGCACATGTGCATGTGTGTATTTGTGCACAGGTTGGGGTTTGGGAGCAGAGGGTGTGCGACTCCCAGGCAAGGGGATTGGCATGAAAAATAGCACAATAAAGGGATTTGCATGAAAAATGGCACAAGAGAGTTCAGGGAATGTATGTATGTTACTAAGACATAAGACTAGGAGTATTATAATGGCTTCAGACGAAGTCAGAAAGGTAGTTTAGGATCTGTTATGAAAGGCATCCGCCTTGTTAATCAGCTTTTCTATCCATGGGCTACTCTTCAAATTGGATTGTGCATAAGAATTATTTTCATATGTGTTTAACATGCAGATTCCAAGGCCTTATCTTCAGAAATTCTGATTTGGTGGCTATGGAAGCTCAAATTTGACCTCAGTGGCCCTTGAATGTCAGTTTGAATACAACCCTTTCAGGCAAGGCAATTTTCCAAGCAGGTGTTTTTACAAATAACACAGCCCAGGTGTGGAGATTGAGTTCATGTGGGGGTTGGGGGGGCAGCAGGGGACCTATGAGGCAAAAAAGAGAAAGACACTTATTACACTAGCTCAAGTAAGAGATGACTTTAATCAGTTACTTCTCTTGTAATTCACGTTTTTGTGGGTCTGCTGGCTTGCTTTGTGGTGAACACCCTGAGTGTGAGAAACTAACCCTTTTGTGTTTTGTAGCCCCCAGTGCCCAGCATGGGCCCCATCATTTCAAAGCTGGTGTTTTTCAGTATGTGGGGGATATAGCCTCTCCACCTCAGCAAAATGTTAAGGGCATATATATTTCATTTTCTGGCTCCTCCAGTTCCTCCTCATTTCTCTTTTCCCATCTTGGGTTTGGTGACACCACCTTCCTGGTCTCAGTGCCCTCAGGTGTCCCTGACCCTTGTCAGGCTTAGTTGAGTCTGTCCTGGCCTCTTCTGTGCTATTGAGTCTCCCCTCTCCCCACCCCTCCCCTCTCCTTCCCTCTTCTCCAAAAGCTTTTCTGCAGGTGTTCTTCCTGTGTGAAACTAATCAACCAGTGAGTGCTGCCAGGACACTGATACATCAGTTGATACGGATGTAACAATGTATTCTAATGAGCCTTCCACTGGGCAACATATGTAGATGCACTAATGATGAAATAAGACATAAATCTGAAGGCTGAAATTCTGGTGACTGCATGTTCACCAATGAACCATCAATGTATCTAGCTTCATGCCTGACATATGTGTGTTAAATACAGAGTTGAAGAATTCATGATTAAATGTATGAATGAATAAATACATTTCAGGGCAGGCAAGCCTTTCAGCATGTTGTGTCCTCCCAGGAAACCAGCACAACGTCTGCCTTGTGGGTAGTGAGTGCAAAGATTAATTTCAGCTGAGGGAATCCCAGTGCCCGCCCCCACCCCCATCTGAACCTGCACCTCCACCCCCACCCCAAGGGAGCTGAAGCAGCCCTGGCTAGCAAGGTAGATCTTGGAAGTCAGAGCCCAGAGCATTCATTCCAGACTGCTCCCTAGACATACACACCCTTCTGATTTTTGGAAATGACAACTTCTATTTGAGGCTGAACATTAATTTATGGAGATCTGCTGGGTTGGGTTTCAGATATTTCCTAGGATTTTGGAGTCCAACATTTGTTCTTTGGGTTTAAAGATGAAATAATGAAGATATAATTCAGGCAAAGCTCTGCTTCTGGGAGAAGATCTATGCACAGTCTCCCTAAGTAAGTGCTGGAGACGGCAGGGGTTGGCATGCTGATTCTTGTCAAAGCTGGATTGGCCCTCAGGTGTGGACGAGCAGCCAGGAAGACCAGGGTAGGGTCTGGGCAGCCACAGACCCCAGCTTTCACAGGAGGATCTTGAAACCCCCAGGGGCCTCTGCTGTGCATTCTCTGTGGCAAATTCAGGAAAGGGATTAAGTAAGAGTTTCTTCCTCTTCTCCCTGCTTCCCAATTTAGACATCGGTATGGTAAAATGATCATTTGAAATGAAAACCCCTTAATGAATATTGAACTTTCTCTGTTTTGCCACAGATTATTTTAACATTCCTTGGAGCCTCTGCCCCCCTCCTTATTTTAAGAACTTTCACATTTTAATGTCAAAACAACTCCAAGAAGTAGGAACAGTTTGCCCATAGATCCTGACTCTGAAAGACTAACCTGTTTTGCAGTCAGACTCCCGTGGTTGGGGTGTTTAGGGTTAGTTTTAACATGCTGTGTCTTGCATCAGCTTGGGGTTGGTTTTCCATTTCAGAACACATCTCCTGTTTCATGTAGATTTAAAGCTACCACTCTTTGGTGTTTGTTGGTTCTCCATAGAAAATTATTTGTCCCACCTGCGTTCTTTGTGATCCCGAGGATTTTTTTTTGACTGATGTGAGCCTCAATTTCTCATCTGTGAACTGTAGACACTGCTAGCTTATTGGAGAAGTAGCTTTGAGGATTACATTAAATGAATATATTTAAAGCACTTAGCACAATGCCTGGCACATATAAGTCATTCAGTAAAGTTGGCCTCATAGGGATGCTGAGCTGACTATAACTATAAACAGAAAATCACTGCTCCTTCATGAAGAAAAATATCATGTAAGGTTTTAATGTGTGCTGTCAAAGCCCATGTCATGTTGTATTATACTTAGTTATATTAATGTGTGACCTTCTCCTCTGTTAGACTCTATTCCTGCTGGGCAAGATGGCGTCATTAAGCTCCAAAGGCCCGGCATCTATCATGGAGCCAACCACGTGTTCACATTTAATAACCATTATTGGGTTAAAAGCCAAAGTGCAGCAGTGAGAAAGGCCTGGGCTTTAATCCTTTTGATTCCTTGGCACGTTAACCTCTCTGAGTGTTGATGCTCTCATGTATAAAATGGAGATGATAATACCTCCCTCACTGAGTCATTCTGAACATTGAGGAGGCAATGGATGGCAATGTTTAGTCAGGCATGCGGCTGTCAGGGTGTGTGCTAATGACTAAGGAAGAAGTCGAGAGCATGTCTTTTTTTAATCACTATGTGCTTTTCTCTCTGCTGCATAACCCCTTTATTTTCATTGACATGAGAAACCTGTCAGAGCCTTGCCTTGTGGAAAGGAGTCCTTTCTTCCTGGAATGAGAGATGAGAGCCCTGAGGAAAACACTGCATACATAGGTCCTTAGGTGTCTTTGGTGTCAAGCAGTGGAGTGTCTGCTACCATCCGCCTACTCTGGGCCCAGCCATTTTCCAGGCAGCAGTCAGCATGAAAATGTTAATCTGATAATGCCACCCCAATCTTTAAATCGCTTATGACATGCCATTGTTCTTGGGATAGATTGAACTCAAGGCCCCACTTTGGTTCCTATACACCTTTCTTCTTCCTCTTCATTTACTCTCTTTTCCTCTCTCTCCTCTATCCACATCTGCCTTCTTCCCATTCTCCTCACCACAAGACTTTTGCACATGTTGTTCTTCTGTTCAGAATGTCCTTTTATTCCCTCACTGATTTATTAATTCCTATTTATCCTTCTGATCCTAGCCTAAACCTTGCTTCCTCAGAGAAGCCTTCCCTGATCAATCTGAAATGGTCAAATTCTATTATTGCGTGCTCTCACTGTATTGAATACCTATCTTTGTAATGTTATTTACAGCCATAGTTTTATATTTGGTCAGTTTTAACCCAAGTAGAATCTTATACTTTTTGTAGGAGTAGTCCTACTTAGTCTGTCTTAGTCCATTTGGGCTGCTGTAACAAAACATCACAGACCGGGTTGCTTTACAAACAACAAACATTTATTGCTTACAGTTCTAGACTAGAAGTCCAAGATCAGAATGCCAGCCTGGTCAGATTCCAGTTAGGGCCCTCTTCCTAGTCAAACACTTCCTGCTGTGTCCTCACATGGTTGAAGGTTCTAGAGAGTCTCTAAGGTCACTTTTAAAGGAGCACTTTAATGCTCATCCATGAGGGTCCTACTCTCATGACCTGATCATCTCTCAGAGGCCTCACATGGTAATACCAGAACTTTGGGGGGTAGGACTTCAATATATGAATTTGGGGATGATACAAATTCAGATCACAGCACCATCCATCTTCTGCAATGCACTATGGGATGCATGAGGTAAAAGGCTTCCTTCTATTTTGTACATTACTGTATCAAAGACTCATATTCAGCAGCCTACACTGGCATGGCCCTGCCAGTTATTAAACTGCTGGAATAATTCCACACCAGTAGATAAAAACCCGGCCCCTAGAGTCCCTGAATGCCCTCTCACCTCCTCCCTGCTCTGCCTCACCTGCCCTGGTCACTCAGCTGAAACACCTTGGTTGTCCCCCCAATCTAGCAACAACAGTGCCCCTCAAAACCCTGCTCCAACACTCTGGCTGGTGCCCTCATAATGCCTCTGTCTCACTCATTCCTGACTACTGTCAATGTCATTCTCAACTGTTCCCAGTAACCACAAAGCAGCGACATGGTAAGTGCTTGATAAACGTTTATTGAGTGAAGTGTATGATTGCTGCAAAGGAGATGTAGACACAGCAGCAGAGTGGGACTCAGCTGGCCCTGCAGGTGTGGCAAGGGCTGTGGCTCTTTTTCCTATTTAAAGGGTCCTAGGAGCCTCTCAGCATTTCTTCTAACTATGCATACCATCCCTATAATTTCTGGGTTTTGAGGCCTCGGATTATAACCAGAAAATGCTGCAATTGGAGGGATTAGAGGGGAGAGGGGAATGAGAAAAAAGAGGGGGGCCAAGGACAAGTTCAGATTCTCCCCTCCTCTGAACCTCTGAACCTGAATGTTTACTCCATGATGGATGGATGAGTTGACGGGATTCAGGAAAAATGCCTCCTCCAGACAGCAATGCCTTAGGCCAACCCCCTTATTTCCATATATAAAATAATTAAATGTTGAGATAGTTTAACACATTTCTTTGTTTCTTTCTTGGGTCAGGAAACAGGCAAACTCAGAGCCATAGCTGCCTAGGGGATATGGAAGAGAGGGCAAAATGAAGTGCAGTGCTCGGCCTCTGTTGGAAAAGTGTGCTCATTATGAAGGTGAAGACAGAGGGCAGGGAAAGAATTCAGGCTGCACCTCCAAGGAATCTGTATTTCATAATTCCATGGGGGTAAAGCCCCTTTAGCTGGCCTGCCATGATAGCTAGGACTCCTACGGTGATAAAGCTTGCAGTAAGGCAAGGGAGTGGCTGCCTTCAGCTCTCAGGGCTTTGCCTCTGGGTGACTTCCCTGAGGAGAAGTGGTCAGAAGACAGAGGGATATAGAGGAAGCACTTGGAAGTCAAACAACAGCATTCATGAGTAAGCCTCAGGTTAAACCTTCCTTGGATCATATTTATCTATTATTTATTATTGTAAGTGGGGATAAAAAGGTGAACAAATTATAATTTTTGCTCTCAGGGATTTTGGTTTAAAAGGGAAGATGATAATGCATAAAGATAATCATATTGAGTGTGGAAGAGTCATGTGCCCAAGGAGTTTGGACACGAGAGGCATTATTTTCTATAGGGGCAGATGATGCTTCATGGGGAAGGTACCATTTGAGGTTCGAAGGCTGTGTGGGGTTGGACATGTTATGATGAAAGAGAGACTGTTCTTAGTGTTCAGGGGAGGAGTGACCTGATCGGAGCTGTAACTAGTGCACTGGGTGGGTTCAGGGTGGGAGGGGAGAAAAAAGTAGGGCAAAGAGAGATGATTCTACTGGTTGGAGCCACAGCAATTGAAGGACCTAAAAGGTGGTGGTTGGCTGAAGAACTGCCAACTCACAAGCTTTGGAACACAGTTGGTCTTGGAGGCAGCCTGGGAGAAGGTGACCATGAAAAAAGGGAAGTCCGAAGTCTAGGTAGAAGTATGGAAGAATGGCAGAGTCATTTTCATAAATATAAGATGCCAACGAAACAAACAAACAAAAATAAGTGAAGAGGTCCCATTGAGTTTGGTGTAGTTTTTGTTGAACTTAAGAAGCCAACAGGATGGAGGATTAAAACACTTAGAGTGGAAGACAAGCTGAGGGTGAAGGTCAGGACTGAGCTTCACATTTGGGGATGAAGTATATGAAGATGAAAGGAAGCCCCAGGCAATGATATATTGCCCAAGGATAGACTCTAGAGAGCAAATGGGCCATGATCATGTACTAACAGCAATCCTAAGGAAATAGGCATGAGGATCCAGGAATTCCCTGGGCACTCGTGCTCACTGGCTTTGCATATAACCACCAGGTGAGGTGAATTGGGAGAAGTAGGTCTAGAAGCTAAGAAGGTTGACATTTGGAATCTAGGCAGTATCTAGTCCCAGATTGCTGAGGAATTTCCTGCTTTTAGTGTGAAAGTTCCTGAGTCTCAGGAAACCCCACCAGTCTCAGGCAAATGAGACATTTGATCACTCTCTGTATGTCAGACCTCACTGATTAGAACCCCTGCCATAAAATTCTAGCCTAAACAACCTTTCTTGCCTTCTTAGCAAAGGACCAGACCTTTTCTGCTGAGGCAAATGTGCATGAGAAAAACAACCTTGTTCACAGCCCACTCAGCAGCCCTGCCATGTGTCAAAAAGATGAAGTTTTACTTGAATGAGGCTGATCCAGTTTGCCCCCTAAGGGCCAGTGTTCGTACTTGAGATTTATAAAATGGACTCCAGCTTTGGGGGAAAATGGACAAACCATTCATATTTGACATTTGCATCTATGAGCTTGACAAGAATGGTTTTACTATTGGGTGTTCTTTTGTTGTGCGTGTCACCTGCTTGGACTATGGGCCTTGGTAATGGGTGAGTGACAGAAGAGACATAAGAACATCAAGAAATACCAGGTTTGATACATTATTCAAGGCTTCAACTTGAAAGAAAACTCAGTCCAAGCAGATGTGTTTAACCAAGTCTCTCCCCTCCGCCCCTTCACTTAATGGAAATAAACCATCAACCATCTTTGTTCTTCCATGCATGGTGGCTCTTTGGAAAACTCTTATCAAAATTATCTACCCAAAAAACACTAGATGCTTTTGATATGTTCAGCTCCAAACTAGGCTAAGTGGGAGAGTAAAATAATAGTTAATAATAATAATAAGATGATGATGATGATAATGGTGATGTAGATTGCTTATTTTAAGTCATGAGATAGAGGAAAATATACCTGACACAAGTAGAGAACAATGTCAAAGAAAATCTGAAAATTTCCTATCTTATGAGACATAAAAATAAAAAATACGTGCTCTAGGAAATTCAGAAGAGGAAGTGTGGGTAGGTGAAGTCCTTGAGGACTTCATGGAGGAGGGGGAGCTTTTGCTAACCTTGTAGAAAAGAGAAAGCTGTGTGAGGCTCATACCTCATTTTCTGCTAGGGCCCACCCCTATTTCTTTGCTTTTGCTTTATCACTGATGACTGTGTTTAAGACATGATAGACCTGGTGCTAGGTGAGAACAGAAGTTTCTACTTGCTTCTCTTCCCTGCAGTCATTCCCAGGTTGATGACAGTGACTCTGGTTTGTTTCTGATTCAATTTCTAAACTTTCAGTCCAGTCATGTACCACTGGGTAGATATTGGTGTCATTAGCTTTTGTATTATATTGAAAATGATGAGAGCTGCCAATGTTTATTTCTTTTTTCTCTCTCTCATGTTTGCTGAGGCAGAGGAGTTGGGATCATTTTTTAAGAATCATTTATTTTCTTTCTACAGTACAATGAGATACAATGGACTTTACTCCTCATCCTGTCAGTATTTGGTCATTTTCTCAAGTTAAACCAACAAAAACCATGGGATTCAGTTTGACCCTGTTTGGCTTATGTTTCTGCATAATCTAATGTTTAGGGAATGACCCTGTCAGACCCTTCCTTAGCTGGAACAACTGGGCTTGAGCTGGGTGCCAGAGTTTGAGTTCAATAGCCTGGAAGGCAAAAGCTAAGAGCTCTGGAGTGACTCACTCTGATTTCCTTGTGGGGGCCCAGTTTGCACCACTTTCTTGGTAAAGAAAAACCTCTTCAGAACATGTCACAATCAACATGTCCTTCTTTTTTTGCAGAAAAGAGGAAATGTAATTGGACACAAAGCTTATTGGAAGGAGGCTTAGAAATGGAGTGGCTATGGAAAGGTGAGTGGCAAGAGCCTACATGGGTGGTGCATGGAGACATTGATGGGGCTGTGAGGAAAAGTAGGGGAGTAAGACAGTACTCTTCCTCCAAGGCAATGGAAAGGGGCAAGCTAAAGGCTGTGGGGCACTCCACACAGAGTGATGAAACACCATCCACTCTTTATGCGTGTCTTTCACTACACTTGCATGGTTGGGCAAATAGTGTGGTTCCTCCCTAAAGGCTGATGTCCCAACTTTTGTTTTGGCTTAGTGTGGCTGACAGGGAGAAATGTTAGAAGTAAAGAACCGTGGCAAGTCTTCATTCAAGGGGCTACTTGAAAACCACCATGGCCAAGTTCCTAGTTGTTGACATTGCGTATCCTGTCCTGTTCATGCTCAGTGCCTGGCCTGTAACAAATGTTTGTTGATCAAATGAATAAAGGCCGGAGACTCATGAAAGAGCTGTTTCTTTTTTTCTAACGTTTACTTATTTATTTTGAAAGAGAGACAGAGTGCACGAGAGAGAGAGAGAGAGAGAGAGAGAGAGAGAGCGTACAAGCAAGGAAGAGCCAGAGAGAAGGAGAGAGAGAATCCCAAGCAGGCTCCATGTTACCAGCGTGGAGCCTGACACAGGGCTCGATTCCACAACTGTGAGATCATAACCTGAGCCAAAATCAAGAGTTGGATGCTTAGCCAGCTGAGCCACCCAGGCACCCCAAAATAACTACTTTTTGAAGGAAAGGGAATGAATAACAGGCTTGCCCTTTTTTTGGCCACCATTACCATGAATGCTCTCAAAAATAAAGGTCAATCAAATCTTTCAGCCATGGCAGCTGCCCATCACCATCTTCTCCATGATGCCCTCATTCTCCAGAGTTAAGCATGGTTAGGTAAGTGAGAATAACTTGAAATATCTTGAAAACGTGACAGAATGGGTCTTTGATCTAAATGTTTTTATTGAGCCAGCTTTTTTAGTGAGTCCAGTTAATGTAGCTATGGACACAAAGGATGAATTCAAGCGTTGCCTTCTGCATCTGACTTCTTCATTGCCGCCTGCCATAGAGGAAAGACATTAGGAGTTCAAGGCCCTTTTTTGTTTACTGCAGAGTCTTCCTGCTGCTCCATTAGATTCCTGTCTAGAAATGCAGAGAATAGATGTTGGGACTTGAAAAGTTGCATATGCTGATGTGTCTGGGGCTATGTTATCATTTGGTGGAAAGTCTTGCGCTGCCTTTAAAGTTTGTGAAAAATCATGTTTTCACCACCTCAGGGGGACTAACCCAAACATTTGGTAAATTTCTGCCTGAGTCTGTTCGGAAGCTTTTTATGGATGAAAGATGCATGCTTCACAACCTCATCACTGCTGGACCTGTGTGGTAAGATTTCCTTTGGCTTAAACACACAGACACGCACACACACACACACACACACGGTAGAAGTATGGGCAATCCCTGACTGAGATATAGAAATGTTGTCAAAAGGTCTCCTTATGCAGAAATAACTCTTAAAAATAAATAAATAATCAAACAAATATGTAGGCTTAGAGCAGTTGGAGATATAACCTGGACCAAGTCAGTTCTGACCTAGGTCTGGAGAGTTTCTGTTTAATTCCGATTGGATTTAATCCTTTTTACAGTGACAGGGAGTGGATATAAGGGTGTCACCTGGCTCATGTTAGGAGTCTTGTCTCCTGCAACAGAACCTGTTGTACCAGGAAGAACTGAAAACTCTGGGTCGAAGTTTAATGACTGGGCTCAGGCTAGATAAATGAATAACACTGAACTCATGTCCAAATTTTGTCAGAGAGTCAGTGCCTTTTCAACAAATGCCAAACAAAACAAGCACATGATTGAGGGTTTGTCCAGCAACCCCCTACCCCCGCCACCTTCAGAAAGGCCTTCCTGGATACTTCTTCAAATACATCTGATGCTATTGGCCTACAGGTACCACATAGGTGGTACTTTGGCCAGATTATATTATCCTTCAGGAAATTTATTTACTTCTAACAGAACAAAATGGAACATACATCCAGGGCCTGAGGGCATCTGCTTAGCAAATAATCATAGCAATAAAAATTAATCTCTCCCTTTAGCAACCTTGGACCCGTAAAGAAGATGGTGAGAACGATGTCTCTGAAGGCTGCCAGACCAAAAAGATGAGTCTTGTCCATTGTGAAAAGAATATCCTCCCTGTCTGGGTGTCTGTTTTTATTAGGAATCATATGTTTTTCTTATGTGAACTTGTGACCCAATAATAAACTACCTGGCTATTAAACCAACTTCCTATCCTAAACCTCTCGCCTAGGCCTGCTGTGAATAGGTGTGCCTCTGCTCGTGGCCCAAGCCCGTTGTCTACCCTAGCTCTGAGCATTTGTTCTAGGGTACTGCAAGCACCCTTCTGGTGTCACTTTGAACTCGTGTCCCTGGCTGGCATATGGTAAGTGTCAGTGGGTCTTTGATATAAATGTTTTTATTGAGCCAGCTTTTTTAGTGAGTCCAGTTAACGTAGCTTTGGACGCAAAGGATGGATTCAAGCGTTGCCTTCTGCATCTGACAGAACAAAGAGAAGATCCTACTCCCAGCTGCCTCTGGCAAGGGTGATTCTGACCCATGTTTATCCTCTGGTTCGTGTAGCATAGATGCTTCATGAGTCCAGCCTGGCAAGCACTGTGGCCTTTCCATGTGAGCAAGTTTCAAGCTGGTCATGGTTCTGGCTTGCTCTATGCCATTCACTGAAGGGGTTCCTATGTATGTCTCAGGACCCCATGTAGACCCCAAAACCTGAGAACCGCAATAAGGCCTCAAATTAATTTCTTTTCTATTTCTTTCAGGCCAGTCTGTGGGCCCCTCACTTGTACATATATGACCCAGGCTCTCAGTGATGTCTCCTGTTGGACTCTCAGAGACCAAAACAATTTTCATGCTATTCCCTTCACCTGGAATAGGCATTCCTAGGTCTTCTTCTCATGGCTGGATCCTTCCTTTCCTTTAGGGCTCAGTGTCTTCTGAGAGCCTTTCTCTGACTAAGCTACCACCATGCTGTTTGCCATTTTCTATCAGAGCACTATGTTCACTTTCTTTGAACCACTGATCGCGATTAGTTATGATGCGTATGTCTATTTGTTTATTGCCTTTCTCTCCAAATAGAGAGTAAACTACCAAGTCTCTGTTATTCACTGCTTAGCATCTAGCACTTAGCACACAGTAGGTTGTGAATAAATATACACTGAGTGGATGAGTGAGGCTACTGTCAGCCCCTGAAAATGACCAGAACCCTACTTTAGTTTTCCCAGAAAAGTTCAGAAAACAGCTTTGCCTCTCTCCACCTAAATTAGGAGGGTAGAGAGAAGAGTTAGCATAAGAGGGAATAGCAAGATACTTCCAGGGAGACTTTCATTGCTGTCCAAGAAAAATATTAGTAGGCTAAGCTAACACCCTTGTGCCCAGACATGTCTGCCCCTACCAGCCACCCTGCCAACATTTCCCACTCTGCCTGGCCAGGCAGCTCGTGCCAGAAGTCCCTGTCTCCCTTTATGGTTAACCATTAGAGTTGACCGAAGAATTGTTG
Source organism: Cryptoprocta ferox (assembly GCA_028646485.1). Lineage (NCBI taxonomy): Eukaryota > Metazoa > Chordata > Mammalia > Carnivora > Eupleridae > Cryptoprocta > Cryptoprocta ferox. The sequence continues at coordinate 78,251,035 of CM053560.1, read as the reverse complement.
GCACCTCATTTATCCCCTGGCATCCTCACAGCAAGAATTAATCATCCCAATGAGACTTGTTTATGTACTCAGTTGATTTTGATAGTGCTGGTGTTTTCAGCGGGGGAGCCCTTTGCATAAAGCTTGTGGAGGGCCGGGTTGTTTCCCTGTCCTGCTACCCAAGATGCTCTGAGTGATGTTGATTCAGCTCTGTTCAGTTCCATTCAACCCAATCCAATCTTTATTGAATGCCTAAAATGTAGGAAAATTCTGGTTACTGAAGCTATTCACTAAGGCATATGAGGGATTTCTTCAGTCCCTCAGCAGTGGGGTTGGCTGGGCTTATTGGGAACCTCTAGGTGCTGTGCCTCTCTCTAGATCTCAGGACCTTGCTGGAGAGTGATGTTGTGACAGCTTGTTCTCTGTAGCTCCAGAGTGACTAGTTCTGTCATAACATTGCCCAAGGAAAGCCATTTAAACCAATGGCCGTTTTAGTGTCCCTTCTCCTCCCCCATTTCTCTCTTCTTGTCTCCAGTGCCAATACTTTCTTTCCTTCTCTTCCTTCTCTGTAGGGTGCCCATTGACACATTTAGGGATATCTGTCCCCACCTGGGCTGTGGGTCATGGTGGAATCCGTCCTGAATCGGAGATGCTACCTCAACAGTTTACTCATTATTTCCTTCATTATAATTCATTTCAAGTGATTCCTTTTGATATAAATTTACTATGATTTCTTTCAAAAGTCTTAACTGACCACATACATTGGACCAGGTACTCTGAAACTTGCTTTCAAAATAACTCACAATGCATTGAAGAAAATAGATGCTTAAGCAAGTAAGCATCTAGCAAAGCAAGTTCTCATTGTTTCTATTTTACATATATATGTACACATATGTGCATGTGTGTACAGAGTGTTCTACGAGAGCTGTTGTCAGACCCTGAAAATGACCAAGTCCCCGAATTGGTTCTTCTTGTTATATTTCTGGCTGGTAAGAATTTAAGTCATTTACATTAAGGGTTGCGAATTTGATTGTCTACATGACTGAGGTCATGAAATGACCTGGTAAAAAATGAAATAAGTTGTAGGACTTTGGTGTATTGAAGAGAGCATGCCCAGTCTAACGAGGTCAGTGGCTACCTGAAGTTGTCTGATTATTGCTACTCAAAATGAAAAAACCACTATGGCCATATCTTTTGATTGTTCAGGAGAACATGGAAACCTGGATTTCTCATATGACATTTCCCAATATTTGAATCATGCCAATGGCAATAAATAAATAAATAAATAAATAAATAAATAAATAAAATCCAGCTTAGGTCTGAATATAGCTTATAGTCACCAATTTGTAAGACTGATTTGCACCAGAAATACAGACTTATTTAATAAAAATTTTAGCTCACCTGCAAACCATGTGGGTTAATTTCATGGGTTTTCAGGTGCTTCATATGAATTCATCTCATGAGGCTGATAGTCCTTCACTACTATTCGTCTGGTGATCCTTTTCCTCCCAAAGATTCACCTGACTTGTTGCTCTTCATGTGCTGGGGCCTCACGAGATGCCTCCACAAATCACTCATAGTCCTGTAGTTGCTTTGAGTAGCTCTGGCTTTCATTTTCTCTTCTGTTCTATCTGCCATTTTGTGAATTCTGCCTTCCCAGCTTCTGCTGTAGAATCTCCTTTTCTTTTCCTCATTTCCTCCACTCTCCTTATATCCTGGCTGAGACTAATTATCTGTTTATGGAAACTATTCCTCCTGGGCACCTGACTGGATTTCTGGATTCCTGGGCACATTTCCCCATATTTCCTGCAGTTAGGGGAGACCATATGACTGTATGACCAGTGGACCCAAACTACCTCCTGCATGCAGCACTGCCCCCTGCTCCACCCTGCCTTCCCTCCTCCAGTGGCTTGATGCACATAACCATGGCAACCATAAAAGCCAAGTGTTGAATATGGGAGGGCCATAAAATGGAGGAATCTTGGATCCCTGCATGAATACTTTCAATATTTGGTGTGGGGGAGGGGAGCTGCCTGTTGCACAGAACCTCCTGTTTTCTACTTTGCATGAATGAGAAATTAACTCTTGCTGCTTTTGAGTCATTATCTCTTAGGGGTGTGCTAGCAACTATTAGATGCCAGCTAGATTGTAAGCAGCATAAAATCAGAGACACTGCTGGATTGGTCTTTTCCTAGCTGTATTCCCAGAATGCTAGCACAGGAGCAGACATACCAGTGGTGCTCAATAAATGCTTCTGGAATGAATGAATGAATGAATGAACAAATGAATGTCTCTATAGAACTTTAGAGCTGGTAGGGACTGAGGCACTATCATATTATGGCAAATAAAGAAATGAAGGCTCACAGAGAGGATGTGACTTGTCCAAGGTCAAACAACTAGTTAATTCCAGAACAGGGATCAGTAAGCAAGCAGGGAGCCTCAGTCCGTTGTCCTTCACTGTCCATGCTTCCTTACACGGTAACCATAGTAAATCAGCAGTTGCTAAGCAAAGAAAGGGATGATTTCATGCCTTAACTTCTAAGCTATTATCTCAACAAGAATGTGTTACGTTGTCACACAGTGAACATGTGAAATATGTTGTGAGTGGGCCATATTGCTTTGCTGGGTCTTCATGGGAAACCCTGTTGTACATTGCATGGCAGGAAACACATGTAACTGTCATTTGATCTGTAGCTTATACAGTTAGGGAAGCCATCTTGCAGCAAGTGGACTAGAAGGGTTTTTGCAGAAAGGGTGGGATCTGGTGTGGGGGATAAAGTCTTGGAGTAGAACGCTGTGTATACCAAAGCTCCGAGACGGCAGAGCCTGCTGTGTACAACTGCAGTAGTCTTAGCAAAACTGAGGCACAGTCTGCTTAAAGGGTTGCTGTTGGCAACCTTACCAAAAAAAAAAAGGCAGATGGATAATAATAATACTTAAAGATTATATTTGATGATTGGTACTTCTATCTCTTCTGTTTGAATGAAAATAATGTGGTACACATAAATATCAACTTCATTTCATCTTTTAAACATTTATGTAGAGCACTTTTCCCCACACATACACAGACTTTTCCCAACCCAACCACTGAAAAACTGTAAGTTTCCCACAAACACCTTGCAAAACTCAGCTTTTTGATGGAATGACTGAAAAATAAAGACTCTTCTGAGGTCATTACTCTTTGTCATTGGTTTTATAAATCCATAATTCTGTAATCTGTCTTTTAACTGTCTTTCAAAAGCAGGCATGTCTTGAAAAGTTCTGGTTGTCACCTCACTATGGTATTGACCGTGTCTGCCATGGAACCTCTTTGGATGGCCAGGTAGGTCTGTCTGGGTGACAGAAGCAGCATTCATACTCATTCATTCTCCTGAGCAGGACTCCATGCAATAAATGCATTGTCAACTTCAAGAACTCAAGGTGGGGGTTAAGTATTTTTTCTTGAAAGATTCTTTGTGCTTGCAATTTATTCTTTTGAGGGTACAGTGACTCTGTTTGATCAGCTGATTCTAGAGAAGGGATAGGTTGTAAACCTTCAGAGATGAGGGATATATCTTCTCTGGTCAGTCTATCCATCTATCTTTGGGGCCAAGATAAGACTGGTTTTAATGCATTGGCATTTTAGTCCCAGTGCAGTAATGCACAAATCCTATGTCACTAGTCATTGTTTGTCCGAAGCCAAGGACCACACTTCAGGAAGCTAGAGTGTAGTGACACCTCCAGAGAGTCCTGCCCACAATAGCATGGGCTGGGGCACCTGAAATGGTGCCATCCCAGCTAGCACACATGGTTGTTTTACTCCTAAAACTGAATCAAATGCAGAGCCCAACACTGGCCCCTGAGAATATGAGGGATTTAGTTAAGGGAACCCTGCCCCTGTCCCTTTCCTAGGGGGACTGCTCTCATAGGTCATTGAGGCATATGTTTGTTGAATTAAGTGCATAAAAAGGTGGCTTGCCAGATCCTCAGAATATGTAGAACTTTCCCAGGAGGAGCATCTGCAAAGGTAAACGGGGTTGAACTTGAGGAGAAAAGTACAAAGAAGAAGCAGGTGTATGCAATGCCGTGGAAATATTTTAGTGGCCAGTTGCTCTGTGTTTACACATGTCATGAAGTTACCTGTACCGTGAGAGTTTGTCTTAATTTGTTCTACCCTAGGGATGAGGTAGGGTAGGGAGTGAAGCAGAGAATTTTAGAAATTGTATTTTAAAGGTTGTTTTTCATATTTGATTTTTAACAAATTGCATAGAAAGTTAACAAATTGCATAGGAGGAAAGGGGAAACCCCTCTTTGCCCAAGCTGTGTCATTGTGGTATTGTGCAAATTTGTATTTCCGCAATCTCAGGGGAGTATAAACGACAGTCTTCTCTCTAAGGCATGGGGAAAAAACTGCTTTTCCCTACACCTTTTTGAGTTGCCCCATAGTCTTCACACACATGCCCTGTTCTCCCCCATGGAACACAATTTGCAGCACTGCAAGATTGGGCAATGACCTTTTCACACTTTTGAGTTCTGCTGGTCATTTTGCAATCAACAAATGTAATAGATAGAATCTGCGTCAGACTGTTTTGAGCCTTCCTGTTTGGTTGAGCTTTGTTCAGCTCTTTAAATTGTTCTTTTTTTTTTTTTAACGTTTATTTATCATTGAGAGACAGAGTAAGACAGAGCATGATCATGGGAGGGGCAGAGAGAGGGGGAGACACAGAATCTGAAGCAGGCTCCAGGTTCTGAGCTGTCAGCACAGAGCCCAATGAGGGGCTCCAACTCACAAATCATGAGATCATGACCTGAGCCAAAGTCGGATGCTCAACCAACTGAGCCACCCAGATGTCCCAAAACTGTTCTTTTGAACTGGTCACATTCAAACTGTACAAGCAGGCATCTGAAATTATGTTCACCTTATCTATTTTCAAAGTCTGATTTTTTTAAAAAAGGACTCACATTGAAAAAAGAAGCACATTTTCCCACTCTCACCCTATGCCAAAGCTCTTCAGCATTTCCAGGGTAATCTACTGGTCGGGCACAGACCAAGCTTGAGAAGGTTGACCCCAAAGGGAAAAAAGTGTTTGTGAGGGTTATGAGCAGGTGGAGAGAGGGTTTTATTTTTAATTAGGAGCTTATTTAGAATGGAAATCTATATGTAATCTGAACTGCTGCGTGCACTCTGGTGGATACTAAATGAGCGAACAATGGGAACCTCTGTTCGAACTTTATCTGAACTTTAACTCTGTTTTCCATACCTCAGTTGTCCAGGTAACTATATTGTCGAAGGCAGTGACTTACCTGTAAGAGAGTTCTCAGATTGAGCGCAGGGAAACTGTATACAGCCGCCATTGATGTGGAGGTGGGGAGGGAGAGGGAGACAGAATGAATCACTGTTGCAAACTGAGATGCCTTTGTCCCCCTGTATTAAATGCTTGTTTCCAAATCTGGAGCAAGTACCTAGAAATCTTTCTCTTTCTTCTGCGGAACAGAAGAATCTTTTCCTTATGCATCTTCCTAGTTTTTGGTCATCTGACAGCTTCCAGGGGGACCAGTGAAAAATTTAGACTTGGAAATGCTTCTACTTTCCTCAATAGCAGTGAGTTGTACTTGGTAGCCATCTGGTAAACCCATGTAAACATGTTTTATTTTCACATAACTTTCTTGACCTACTTTCTATACAATAAGATAAGAGCCAAAAAAGTACTTCGCTTCCTTAGGTAGAGGCTTTGCCTGCCTTGTCTGACTTTTCTCTGTGTATTTCCATTATGAACTGCTTTCCTGGGACTGGGGAAACAAAGGACACCAACACCTAGCAATAATGAATGAGCTATCTAGCAGAGAGAATAAGTCATTGATTCATGGTTTGGGTGAGTGTGATAGACATATAGCTGTGCTTTGCTCAAATCCAGTCCTCTTGGCTATCATTCTATCTTTTGAAATTGATGAGTCCTTTCAAAATAATATAGCATGCGGGAAGAGAGTATAGTAAGACATTTGAGAGAAGTCCATCAGTGTGCAGACAAACCTTGAGAAGGATTAAAACGTATAACTTCAGGATTATTGTTGTGGGTTTATTAAACAATTTTCTTCGAAGGTGCTTTGGGAAACATCTGTCAGTGAATTTGATCTATTTCTTTCTTGAAGATCTAAGAAGAAATTCAGTATGAGTTCTAGTAAGGAGGGTTTGCCCTTCTCTTAAGGAGGTAAATAAGAAGGCAGCCTTTGATGTAGTATAGGAAAGGCATCAATGAGATGGGGAAGAGAGAAGGGAGAAGTGGAATTTTCAAAGAGGAAACCAAGACTCAACATGCCTTTAAAAATTACTTATGAAAGTATTTTTTTCTTAATTTTATTTAATAACTTATTGTCAGTGGACTGGGGCCAATTAACTTAGGATGAATTTACTGTAGTAAAAAACAAAAAGCGCTCAAGGGAAACAGAAACCACCACCACTTGGGAAGGAGGGGAAGATTGCGAACACATTCATCCATTAACGAAGTGTTCTGCTTATGAAATTTAAAATTTTTCTCACATTATTGATCTCTTTGTACAATTCAAAAACCATTATTGTTCCTTGTGGTATGTAAGAGAGGTGGGTCTGAAAAAGGTATTCCAGATGTAAAATTCAGATTGTCTTGGCAGGTAATTCAACCAAAGGCATTTATTCTCTATAGTTTTCCAAGCCACTGTCCTGGAAAGATACACCTGACGAGAGGCAGATGCAAAGTATGAGACAAGAGGAGTAAGAAAACCTGGGCTGGCTTTTTGAGAGAAAGAGTAGTCCTTTAGAGTCCTATCTGGGCAGGCACAAGAGCAGCTCTGCCCACCAAAGAGGGAATTTCAGAAAGACAGAGGTGAGAAGTGAATACGGGCCATTTCAGCATGGGAATGCGTCCTCGGGAGCAAAGCACATATATCTTGTTGGATTTGGTGTTACAACATTGGTTCTACTCAGATTATCCAACAGAATTCCATGGATCAATGCCTCATGCATTTACAAAATAATTAAACATTTTAAACAGTGAAAGCGGAGGCTAATATTTTCGCATATTCATCCATCAGTCCAAAATGTTCATTGACCGAGTAGTGTTTGGAGGCTGGGGAGTCAGTGGGGTAGAGAAACTTAGATTTCAGTTTTGAATAACATTTTTCCTTATAACCTAATCAAGTCATTTAAGGCCCTTTAAGGGTTTCCTTCATAATCTGGACACTTATATCCACTGATCCTTGCATGTAGATCATCATGAGCTATCCATCTTAGTAAGAGCCTATGTTAACCTTTAGAGAGAGAGGGGGAAAAAAAAGATGAGACCAAAGAAATGATCTTACCTGCAGCCAGACCCAGGGCAGCACCTGGGAATCTTGTAACCAGCAAACTGAGTATCTGTTAGGTGATTGGTGCTAAGTGTCTTCCTATCACGAAACTTAATTTTGATGCGCCAACTTGATTGGGCTGAGGGATATTTAGATAGCTGGTAAAACATTATTTCTGGGTTTGTCTGTGAGAGTGTTTCAGAAAGAGATTAGCATTCGAATCAGTAGACCGAGTAAAGAAGAGCCACCCTCACCGAGGCGGGCAGGCCTCATCCAATCCATTGAGGGCCTCACTAGGACAAAACAGCAGAGGAAGGGTGAATTCTCTCTTTTTTTGAGTCGGACAGTCACCTTCTCCTGCCCTTGGACATGGGTCTCAGCCTCAGACTGGGAATTACACCATCTGACTACCCTGGTTCTCAGGCCTTCAGACAGGGCCTGAATCATACCACTCACCTTCCTGGTTCACCAGGTTACAGACTGCATATTGTAGATGTCTTGGCCTCCAGCATCAGGAGGAATCAGCTCCTATAATAAATCTCCTCTTCTGTATCTATCCGTATCCTGTTAGTTCTGTTGCTCTGGAGAACCCTGACTAATACACACATACTGTCTCTTATAATCCTCAAAGCTGCCCCATAGATAGAACCCGTAACCTTCCCATTTTACATATGGAAAGTCTGAGCCCTAAAGGGCTTTAGCAACTTGCTCAAAGTTACACTGCTCACAGATGACAGGACTGGGATTAAAATCTTACTTTGTCTGACTTTAGAGCTTGAACTGGCCCCCCAAAGTATGAAATTACTTCTAATTTTATGAAGATTGATGTAAATGGAAGTAAATGGAAAGTAAAGATACCTTTTACTCATAAAACAACAACAAAAACCCTTTAGATCAATTCTCTAAACTGGAGATTGAGTTTTGTGCTGACACTTGGTCACTCAAGTTACAGACTGTTAAATTACTGACCCAGGTCTACTCTTTCCTGCTTTTCTGAAAGAAGCTCTAAAGGCAAGTGATAACCAAATAAAATATTAGTACCAGAATGAACCCTAGTCAACCGCCTCACCTTTCTTTTCTCCTGAGAATGTGCCTCAGTTTAATTTACTTTTGCAAATATTAATTAAAAAAATAAGTATACAGTCCAGTACTATAATAAGTACTATGATAAGAGCTGTTAATTAAGGCAAATTAATAAAAGCAAATGTCCTGGAAAAATTCAGGTAAGTATAGGAGATTACATTTGTATCTAAATAAACAATATAATTCACGTCTCTGCTCCCCGAACAGTTCTATGTTAAAATGGGCCCACAAAAGGAGTATCTCTGATTTCTTGGTGATCTAATAAAGTGATATTTTTCCAAGTATCTGGCTTCAGTATTCACTTTTCTCACCAGTGGGTCCATATCAGAGGGAACTAGCCGAAACATTCTCTGAACCTCATATATGCTGTTCAGTAAACAAGAGCCCAATAAAGGACAGCTCATAGATCAATTTAAGGACATCACTGAATGGCTCCATGAAATCAGATAAATCATGAAGGAATAGCTGAAGAATTTAGAAAATTCCCAGAAAGAAATTTAAGTAAGCAATGGGAATATAGAATATGTTTGTATCTGCTGGTCGTATTAAAATAACATTTGATTGTTATGATAATTAAAACTTAGGGGCTACTGGGTGGTGCCCAGTTAAGCATCCAACTCTTGATTTAAGCTCAGGTCATGATCTCATGATTCCTGATACTGAGCCCTGCATTGGACTCTGTGCTTACAGTGTGAAGTCTTCTTGGGATTCTCCCTCCTTCTCCCTCTCCCTCTCCCTCTGTCCCTTCTCCCACTCCTGCTCAAATAAATAAATATTTTTTTAAAAAGACAATTAAAACTTAAACTCTTATCTTTGATTTTTAAAATATTACATTAATAAACTATGTGTTGATTTTTGAAGTGACTCTTGAAATGCTTCTGAGGTTTTTTTTAGGTCATTACCTGCTCATTCAAATATACAACACTTGCAAATCGTCAGTTGAGTTTTTCAGAAATAGTTTCTGCACTTGGTTTTGGGAATCAGTGTCAGTCCACAAGTGCAGTACGAAGGTATTTAGCTTTGTTTTCACGGAACTCTCTGTGGGTTCTGATAAGGCATCATTAGATGGTCAGCTCTATGTGCCAAGGTGAATAAAATCTTAATTTGGACCCAGCTGTTGGCAAGCAGATTCATGAGAGTACAGCTGGGATAAATTCAAGGTGACTGTAGTAACAATTATGACAACTGACAAGGTTTGAAACAAAGATGGCTCTTTTTATACTGTGGCCTTGGCATATGAAGGAGGGAGCTCACTGGGGGAGCAGTGACCAGGCTAAAGAAATCCCTACAGATGTGACACGCTACATGGATTTTAAGTTTTGTGCTTCTAGTTTTTCATCAAGATTGAGAAAACAGCTCTAGGAACTTCTTTGTTTAATAATGAGCTTGTTTGGAATGAGATTTGAACATCTTCTATTAGCAACACTGTCTCCCACAAGTGGCCATTATTTTAGAGTTTTATTTAAGTTGAAAGTCAGTGAGAGTTTACTTTTGCCTTTCAAGGAGAGGTGTTGCTAGCCCCAGCCTTTGGTTGTATTTCCCAGAGAAAACTTTTGTTCTTATAACCCTCATTGACCAATAAAAGGTCCAAGGACACCCTGGTTTTGGAAGCCCACTTCTATTCTTCACAATGAGATTCCCTTGAACTCTTGATCAGAGAATTCCTCAGGGAATGAGAGAGAACCCAAGATTGGGAATGGTTTCCTTGTAATGTTTCTGCAAAGATACACTGGTTAAAAAGTCAGTGTGTGAAACAGTTGTTTTCTGACTTAATAATCATAATAAAAATAAAACTAATCTAATTGAGCTTCTCTTAAATCCCCCATACTTTATATATATATAGTATCTCTAAATCCTATACAATTCCTGTAAGGTGGTTGGTATTATTGTCATTTCATGTATAAGGAAGCAAGAACGTGTAGAAGTTAGGATATTTGCCTAAGAGCACATATCTAGTTTGCCTCCAAAGCCTTTTCCTAGTCAAAGACACTCATTGCAACAACAACAAAACCTGCTGCTTGTTCAAAATGGTCACAACACACACACACACTCAACACACACACACACACACACAGAGGCACATGGCCTCTCTTGGGATTAATAGGTTCATATCATGCATGAGTAAATGGCACATGTCATGTGTTCCTCTAGTACTGGTTGTGGGTATGATGCTCTGTGCTAAATGATACCACCAGAATATGGGTTGAGCAGTAGTGTTTATACGTAGTAGCAGTGAAATGCAGAAACCACCCCCCCCCTTCAGAACAAAGAGAGGTGACCAGCTGAATTGGAATAGAAAGCATTGCACAGTACCTAAAGCAGCTGGTAAAAAGTAAGGCACATCATCAGAGACATAAAAAAAACATTTTCTTTTCTCTCTGGGACAATTTTTGAGTATATTCAGATTATATACACACCGCTGTGATCAAAATTAGGCTCCTCAAAGATTCATTCTCTGATAGATCTGGGCACTATGGAGTAGCTGCTTTGTGTATTCATATGACTTGAGTTACATAAGAGACAGACAAGCTTAAGGTTCATCTGTGGTTGGGGAAAGGGGTTTAGAAGGCATTTCTCTTTACCTGTTCTCCATTTAGGCAGGGCTATGTCTCTCTCCACAGACCCTGTCAGACTGCAGTAACTTTTTGACTCTTAATTTGTCTTTACAAATCTCTTAGATGATTGCGTCTTTCTCCTTCCAGCTGCTTTTTTGCAGATAGCCCAAGACTCCCTAGGTAGGATGTTCTAGCAAATGTTCAGTTGGCATTTACGCAAATGTCTTTCTGCTGCAAAGGCAGGTGCTTTTCTGGTATCTTCTTGAAGACTAGCCAAAAGGACAGATAGAACAAGATCTCAGTGAGAGAGACACAGAAACAGCTGGATTAGTGCTTCTCACATGGAAAGGATTTGGGTCAGTGCTGTGCAGCTCTCAGGATAGATCCTCAAACTCTGTAGTTCTAGGGGCTCTGTGATGCAGTGGGAAATCCCACGAGCTCTATTTTAGAGGAATGAGTCACTTGGAGCCCTGTTTTTGGTGGTGGGAATCCCGACTTGGCAGGAAGTTAATCAATATGCAGACATGCTTCTAAGTGGCCATCTTTAATTGAGCCCCTGGTGGGTCCTTCCCTGAGTTTCTGTCATACAAGCCAAAAATAAGTGGAGGAGCCATGTCACAAAGTATGTGAAAAATGTTCTGGAGAAAGCATTGAATTTTTTACTCATAAATTCAAATGGTACCACATTTCTGGCTTAGCTTTGTCCCTGACCTGGATTCCTTGCTTCAGGGTTTGGGTATCTCTGGCATGAGCTTTAGAGAGATAGGTTAACGGTTGTCTTAGCAATGAGGGGTTCTCTGTTTGTTTATGTTTTGTAGTCTGTCAAAGCAGAAGACAAAATTGTATTTTGGATCTCACATCTCTCCTTTCTTAGTGATCTGACATAACACACATTCAAATGGTCTCCTTGGACTAGAGTTTAGTCTCAGCCATCATTCTCCACATTGAGTGTCTGGAGGAACTGCTTCTTTTCCCTCCTATGGTCCAGTTGACCAACACTAACTGGTGCTTCACTCTGAGCAGTGACATCCCATGAGGCATGAGTTGGAGGCACTCAGATTGACTTTGGTTTTCCATTGTTCTGACTTTTGGACGTAGAGTTAATGACTGCGTTTGTTGAACCAGCATGTGAAAGCCCACTATTGTGGATCCCATTGGCATTCCCCCACAAAACAATTACGGAACCGAAAATCAAGTAAAAGAGATACTGGATTCACTGCATTCAGGGGAAAAATGGCATTGGCTCTGTGCTGGGTTGAGGATATAAAAATAAGTAAGCTGTGTCCCCACTTTCATAAAGATCACAGTCTGTATGCATTGTGGGTTGAGCCACATAAATAAAAAATTTAACCCAGGACAAAGGAATAAGCTTCAAAATAGAAGTATCGTTCAAAATAGAGATGGGGGTTGATTTTGCTGAATGAGAGGAGATTTGGGGAAGACCAAGAGGTGACCCAGAGGTGGGATTTCAAAAGATGAATAGGGCCCTGACAGACACATAATATAATGAAGGTACATTTCTGGCAGAGGGAAAACATGAATGAAGGCACATATAACATGACTGGAATCTTCAGATAAATGAAAGCACTCAAATGTTATGAATAGCATGAAGTGTACGGGGAAAGGCAGAGATGAGAAAGTTGGTGAGAGCAAGATTGTGTGACCCTCTGTGCCAGTACTCAGAATTGTGAACTTCATATTTTTCATCAGGCAGTGAGTAGTCATTGCGGGCTTTTCAGTAGGAAAATTATGTAATCATGATTGCGATTTCTTTTTTTTAATTAATTTATTTTGAGAGAGAGAGAGAGTGAGAGAGAGCGAGCATGAGTTGGGGAGGGACAGAGAGAGAGGGGGAGAGAGAGAATTCCAAGCAGGCTCCACACTGTCAGCATGGAACCCCATGTGGGGCTCGGACTCATGAACCATGAAATCGTGGCCTGAGCCAAAATCAAGAGTCAGACACTTAACCGACTGAGTCACCTGGGTGCCCCATGATTGCAATTTCTATTGCTGACTTTCCATCATTGATTTTCAAGGTAGAAAAGTCTAGAAGGTGCCTCTGGCCCCACCTTTCACACTGTCCCAAATCTGAAAGGGTTGTAAAAACTGTAGAGACTCAGCACAATAAAATTTAACAATAGCCTTTCTAATATGGTTTTATAAATAAACCTCTTTTTCGTTTGGTGCTATTGAGGCACTAATTATAAGTAATAGTGGCAACACTTGAGTGCTATAGGCAACAGGGAAACTTAATCCCCTCTTTTTTTGTTCCTTCAGACGGTTACCACTGAATATTATGAAGTTGAGAGGCCATTTGATGCCAGAGATAAAGCTTCCATAGGCAGACATAGGACTGAAATATTTTTTAAAAAGGAGGAGGGGATCGGGGTGCCTGGGTGGCTCAGTTGGCTAAGCATCCCACTCTTGATTTCAGCTCAGGGCATGATCTCATGGTTTGTGAGTTTGAGCCCCGCACCCAGCTCTGTGCTGACACGATGGAACCTGCTTGGGATTCATTCTCTCTCTCTCTCTCTCTCTCTCTCAAAATAAATAAATAAAACTTAAAAAAAATTAAATTAAAAAAAAAGAGAGTTCAATGTTTCTCCACCCTGGAAAATAAAAGCAGAACCCCCTCTTTAAGACATTTGATTTGTAGAGCTGTCACAGGCAAGCAATGTGTCCTTGTCCAGGTTCAGGGGAAAGAACACAAGGCTAGGCATTGAGGCTGGTATCCTAATCCTATTTTTTGTGCTGAAATGTTATATAAACTTGGACGAGTCTTCCCATTTTTCAGAATCTCTAGTATTTTTATATTTAAAATAGATAAAATACTAACTGTCCACCTGCATTAGTTTGCCAGGGCTGCCATAACAAAATACCACACACACTGTGTGACTTAAACAATAGAAAGTTAGTTTCTCATAGTTCTGAAGGCTAGAAGTCCAAGATCCAAGTGTTGACAGATTGGGTTTTTCTGCGGCCTATCTTCTTGTCTTATAGATGTTTGCCTTATTGCTGTGTCTTTATATGGTCACATCCCTCTGCCTATGTCTGTGTCCTAATCTCCTTTTCTTCTGAGGGCACCAGTCATATTAGATTAAAGTTCACCCAATGACCTCTTATAACCTTAATTACCCCTTTAAAGACCCTATCAACAAATACAGTCATATTCTGAGGTACTGGGGATTAGAACTTAAGAATTTTGAGGGGACACAAGTCAGCCCCTGACACCTATTTACTTCATTGCCTTGTTGTTAAGAGGCCAGGAAGATGATTTGTGACTATGGTTGCCTGGGTCAACTATGATTGACTGAGTCCTCCTTTGGTGTGATGGTCTCTAACCTAGAAAGCCCATGGAGGTCTCTGGGGTTAATCTTTTCCTCTAGGGTGGACAGCACCTAGTTTTGATTATCTACACATGTGCCTGTCATCCACTATCCTATTTTTAACCTTTATTGGTTGGTTTGAGCAATGTTTCTTTCTTCTCTGTTTGGGAACACATGGGATACTATACTTCAGAGCCCCCTTCAGGCTTCCCACATCATTAAATAAATTGTCCTTCTAAAAGGGATTGGACAAACCTGTGAAGAACGTAGTGCGCCTGAGAGCCTCAGAGAACAGCATGCACTAATAAAAGGTCAGAAGGGATCATGAATTACTGCCTCTAAACCTTCAGACAATGGTCCCCACCCACCACTCCTGGGGCCTCAAGTGCCAAGAGAAGAAGGAAGTCCCCAAGTTCCTTGTGTTTTGGTGTGGATGAACCTCAGGCACCCACTGTTTCTCTCTTTTACAAGCTTGTTCTCACTCACCTTGACCTACCATCTGGCAGCTCCCCTTATAGCCAAATTTCTCTCAAACAACTGTTTGGTCAGGAAACAGTTATTTTTTTAAAACTGCCTTGCTTTTAGAAAGGGCACCTGGGTGGCTCAGTCGGTTAAGCATCCGACTTCAGCTCATGTCATGATCTCACCGTTTGTGAATTCGAGTCCCCTGTGGGGCTCTGTGCTGACACTGCAGAGCCTGCTTGGGATTATCTCTCTCTCTCTCTCTCTCTCTCTCTCTCTCTGTCACTTCCCCACTTGTGGGTGTGCATTCTCTCTCAAAATAAATAAACTTAAAAAAAGAGAGAGAACAGCCTTAAAAAACTGACTTATAAAATTCCTCTTGCTAGTGTTATTTGTATTCATTGTCTATATTCAGATGTTGTTTGATAACTTTTTTTGCACCAGAGTACATGTTTATTGCATTCTAGAAGGAAAATGTGATAATATCTAAAATTATGTGGTACTCTTTGGTCTGGCATTTAAAAATACCCACTAAGGAGTGAAGTAAGTATCAAATAACTAGACAGTTGGCAAATTGTAGGTAGATGTTGCACAGTGTTTCTAGTGATATTTGGGAAAATTAGTTGGCAATGTTGGAAGGGTTGGGAACATGATGAGATACTTTATTCCTATTTAAAATAATGAAACCTAGGGTCCTCCTATATAAATTCACTGGCAGGCTTGCAGGGATGGATTAGATTTGGATTAAACTTGTGAGCCACACAAATCTCTTACCAGTTTTGACTTTTCATACTGATATATTCAACTCACTTATACCAGAAGACAAGAGGACAAGGAAGCAAATCTTCAAATGTTTTCCTTATCTTGCTTGTCTTATGAAATATATTTTAAAAAGATCTGTAGTTGGGTAAAGGTGAAGAGGAGGAAGGATGGGGAAAGGGAGTGATTTCTGGTAATTGTTCTCAAAATAACATAGATTTTTAAGGATATTAGTGAAGAATTTATACAGCGGGCCCTTTTCAACAATTCAAATATTCAACTTGATTTTAATATTAACTGTCTCTAGTGACACGCACTGGCTTGGAAAGTATGTTGCTACATCCTCTGTTTGAGAACTTCATGGAGTTCATTCTATTAACAGTCTCTATGCTTGTTTTATCTTATTCTTTTTTTGTGTACATTTCCCAGTCCCAGCTTGTGGAAAAGCCTTATGGGAAAATGATAGCAGTAAATATATTCAGTGCTTCTCACATAACTAATAAGTTAGCATCCTATTCTGAGTAGCTGGAATTTTGAATTTTGCCAAGGGCCTTTCTTCCCTTCTAGGTCTTTGTTTGGCTTCAAAACAGACTTGTTTGACTTTAAAGGGATGGCTCCTTTGATACATGTGTTAAATCAAGGAGATAAGCTTCTCAGTTTCTCGATGAATGAGTTTTTCTTGAATGTGTAAGGTCAGATTTTGTTTGTCTGCATTTCATTATTTTTGGACTATTTTATATACCACCTCAGCTTCACTTCTTCTCCAACTAAAAGACATTGCCCAGTGAAAGAACTCTGGAAAAATGTTTGATGTTACCTCAAGCAAATATCATAAAAGGCTCTCTGAGGCAACTTTGTGGATAGGAAGACTGGTTATGAAAAATCAAGTTTTATTTTCATTTATTAATTTTTTATTTTTTTAACTTTTAAAAAACATTTCTCTATTTTCTAGAGAGAGAGAAAGAGAAAGACAGAGCATGAGCATGGAGGGGCAGAGAGAGAGGGAGACACAGAATCCCAAGCAGGCTCCAGGCTCTGAGTGCTTGAATTCATTAACTCTTGAGATCATGACCTGAGCAGGTAGGTTGCTTAACTGACTGAGCCACCCAGGTGCCCCAGCATTTTTTTAATGTTTATTTGTTTTTCAGAGAGGGAGAGAGAGAAAGAGATTGGAGGAGGGGCAGACAGACAGCGAGAGAGAGAAAGAAAGATTGGAGGAGGAGCAGAGAGATAGAGCTAGAAGATCTGAAGCTGGCTCTGCACTGACAGCAAAGAGTCTGATGCAGGGCTACAACTCATAAACCGTGAGATCATGACCTGAGCTGAGTCAAATGTTCAACCCACTGAGCCACCCAGAGGTCACAAAAAAATCAAGTTTGAAAAGATTGGATAATTGCTTGGATTAGGTAATTGCATGCATGAGTGACTGAACGGATTTCCATTTAGGACAGTTCTACCAAAAGCTCCTTTGCTATCAGGAACTGGGCACCTCTAGGGCAGTTCTGATCACTAGTCTGGTATTCTGTTTAGTACACCATGTGGCTAATGATTATTTGTTTCCGTTTGCAAACAAAAAATCATATTCAGAATCATGAGATAGTCATAATAGCGCATTATAATTATAATTCCCTTTGTGTTTTCAAAGACATTTAATATTTATCATTCCTTTTTTTGAGCCAGTTTGGTGAAATGGAAAGGGCGTTGGACTTCGAGCCAAAGGATCTACTAAAAGCAGCTGGAGAGTCTCTCCCTGGAGAATCTTGAGGGGTCAGCGAGATAGCGTGAGGGACACTCCCTGCAGTTCTACCAAGTTAAGAACTTTTCGTAGGGCCTTCGAGCTCTCTGAGCTTTTGATATCTTCCTTAATAAAATGAAGGAGTTAGTTGGCCACTAATAGTCTCTACCTTTCTCACTTTCATGTTGTTATTGCTGTTAGACTTTGGGAGTTAAGTAGACTAAGGCTGTGTGATACTGCAATTTAAAATAAGAAATACGGTTTGGGTCTTCCTCCAGATTCCTGGCACAGAGCTCCAAAAGCCCTCGGAGCTTCCCGTGAGGAAAGGGATACAGGTGTCTTTTGTTACGTTAATGAACGACTTCCGGAGGAGGGTGCCAGTTGCCAGGGAAACCAACCGCGCGTGTTTAGAGGGTTGGAACTTTCATCCCCACCCCCACCTCACCTGCAGCTAGGGGCAAGGGGCTAGGGATTGAGTTACATCCCCAATGGCTAAGGATTTAACCAATCATGCCTATGTAATGAAGCCTCCCTAAACATCCAGGGGGGCAGGGTTCACAGAGCTTCTGGGTTGGTAAATGTGTGGAGATGTGGGGAGAGCAGCGTGCCCGGAGAGGGCACGGAAGCCCTACCTTCCCGCGTACCTTGCCCTGTGTGTCTCTTCCATCTGGCTGTTCCGGAGTTATGTCCTTTTTTTTAATAATTTTTTTTAATGTTTATTCATTTTTTTTTTTTTTTTTGAGAGAGAGAGAGACAGACAGAGCGTGAGTGGGGGAGAGACAGAGAGGGAGACAGAATCAGAAGGAGGCTCCAGGCTCCAAGCCTTCAGCATAGAGTCCAAAGCGGGGCTTGAACTCATGAACCGTGAAATCAAGACCTGAACCAAAGCTTAACCGACCTAGTCACCCAGGCACCCCCAGGAGTTATATCTTTTTATAGTAAACCTGTAATCGAGTAAGGAAAAGGTTTCTTTGAGTTTGGTGAACTACTCTAGCAAATTAATCAAACCTAATGAGTGTTGTTAGAGCCTCTGATCAGAGAAGCCTTTTGGTCAGAAGCACAGGTAACAGCTTGGACTTGTGACTGGTGTCTAAAGTGGGGGTCGCTGCAGTCCTGTGGGATCTGACACTATCTCCAGGTAGTGTCAGAATTGAGTTGAATTGTAGGACACCCTGGTGTCCAAGCTGTCTTAGACAGCTGGTGTCCAAGAATTGCTTGTTGGTGTAGAAAAAAGCCCACATACTGGAATTGGGTACAGAATACCAAGATGGAAAAAAAATTCCTTTTCACTGAAGAGGAACTGAAGCAAAGAGGTAACATGAGCGGCCTGATTGTGGAGAATGAGATCTGAGCACTTTCCCCACCCAGCTGTGTTGTTTATGTGCATTAGAAACTGATGGGGCCTGTTGTATTCTATGAGGAACTCTGTGGCCCCCACTGTGGACAATGTTTCAAATGATTTTAGAATAGAGAACAGTAAGGTCAGACTCCAGGTGCATCCTAGAAGAAATGTGATCTCAAAGAGAAGATACTGAAGCTGCTTCTCTGGGTAAAATGGAAATGTTGGGGGTCAGGGTTGCTTGCATCTGTGAAGAGCCACCTGGCCCATGAACAAGGACAAAAATTGTCTTTGTAGGGTTTGTCAGTTGTCCAAGCAATGGCTCTATGAGAAATTTAAGCTTGGTGTTCTAAATCAACCATATTTCTTTTTAAAATGAATGGTTTTTATCATTTTGAGCCATGAACTGCTTTGAGAGTTTTACGATGGGTAATGTGATCATTTTACAAAAATATAATATGAGCCATCACAGAGAATTTTTGCAAACGATTTCAGTAGGTTAAAAAAAAATCCCCTGGATGCCATGGATTGGTTTTGAAAATTCAGTACACATAAGAATAATACTAGGACTCCATTCTCAGAAATTCTAATTAATTAGATATTAAGGAGTTGGTCCTAAGACACTGAATTTTTACAAGCACCCAAGAGAATTCTAATTCAACTGAGCTGGACTAAATACTGAGAAACATTGTGTTGGGGTTCTTGGCTCTCAGTTAAGAGACACTGCCTCAGATTGCCTTAGAACTCCAGGGTTCCTGAGTATTCAGGAATTAATCCCCCAAATTAATATCATCTTTTCTGATTTCAACCTAAAATGAAACCCAAGCCCCCCACCAAATGAATTAGCCAAATGGGAGCAAAAACCAAACACAAAGTAGGTAAGATTTTGTACTGATTGAGCCAGTTTGCCTGGCTTCCTAGGCATCACCTATTGAGTGTTCAATTTCCAAGCCACTGGGTGGCAAGAGGCCTGGCTTTACACAAGTATGGGCGCTTGTCAGCTGCACTGTACAGTGCAAGAACTATCACATAAGAATGGGCTGGTATCAGTGAGACCATGAGTGGTTTGCTCAGAAGCAGCATAATCAAGAGTGATTGCAAATGGGAGTTGAGACCAGAGCAAGAGAAGTGGTGTTGAGCCACAGATCGGGAGCAAAGGCAACACAGTCAATGGAGGGGAAATCAAGGTCTCATAGGACTAGCCTTCAGTAACCATATGGGTAACAGAATTGGAGTTGGATAGAGGCAAGCAGTTCAGGAGGGAAGCTGTGAGCAAAATGAAATCATTGGTCTTATCAGATCCTGGCCAGTCACACACACTAGACTTGACTGGACATAAGATGTTCTATATAGACATTCACTGATGAACACCTAGTATGTAGGGGTCCAGAAAAAGAAACCACTATGGATGGTAAAATTTCTCCCTTCATCATATTTCTGGTGACAACTTAACAATGAATTTACAGAAAAACGAGTTACTTGAGTTACTGGTTCTATGCAATCTCATTAGCAATCTTCTTTATTAGGGTGTTATCTAGTTCAAGAGGTGGAAAATTTTTTTTCTGCAGCAATGAATAGTACCTTTTTTAGGCATTGTGGACTACAGTAGCACCTCTGTTGTTTATTCTTCATTTTTTCCTTTTTACAATCTGTATATAATGTGAAAACTATACTTAGCTCTCTGGCAGGACAAAAGAAGCAAAAAACAAAACAAAACAAACAAAAAACAAACAAACTAAAAAGGCATGGAATGGATTTGGCCCCCCGGCTGTAGTTTGCTGAACTTCCACTTGAATATCCGAACAACAGCAGTAAGATTATTTTGGTTTTACATGACATTTGATATTTTCTAATAGCAATTATAGGTCAGTGGGAAAAAATAATAGTTACTTATCTCCCATTGAGAATATATCCCCTCCCCTATGTACTGATAGGAGAGCTGAAAGCCATGGGATGAGAAATAGTGTTTTCTAAACTTGAGTCCTTTTGTAGCCAGCTGATATTAAAATCTGTAGAGACAGAGTTGAATTTTAACTTGGTGTCATTTGACATAAAAATTCAGATGTGATAATGGTCTGTCCCTTTTGGGCTCTATTTTAAAAACTAGCTAATGTGATTTTTGGATTATTTGGATGATTATTTTATTACCTGAGTACTACCATGATATTTTTTTAAGTCCAAGTAGACATTTGAACATGAGATTCTTTTGCTTCTCAGTAGTATTACCTTAATTGTTGCCACATAGTAAGATAGGAACAGAGGTAAATTTAATAAAGGCCAAGTGATTTCACAGTTTTCAGCTCTTTTAATAGAGGAAAAATGATTGAATATTGAATCATCATGTAACACATGGTATGTTTAGCACCAAACTAGAAAGATCCTGTAACATAGATGTTAATTCTGTCCCTAAAGAAAAGGTTCAATTTCAGCGACAGGTCATTCTGGTTACGTTCAATTTATGTTGTTACTTTGAATTTTGGTGATGATATATTTGTAAATTTGTGTATACTGTGTCCTATTATGAATATATGAATGTGTATGTGTGTGTACTCAATTTAGATCAATCCCAGAAGTGTTATGAGACTGTCACAGTGGTCAGTGTGAAAATGATAAGAGCAGGACACAAGGTGGTTACAGTCAGCGTGGTTAGAGCAGGTCTGTGCTGGTCTATGCAGGACTATTTTACATAGTGGCGAAAGACACCCTTCCTCTGGGCAGATGCAGAAGCACTTGACCTGGCCAGCGGTGATTGACTGGATTTTACTCTTATCAGTTTCCTTAGCTGGGCACTCTCGCTCAGGGGTGTGCTCCTGTCCTGAGTAAAAAACAGTGAATCCGAGAGATAATGTGGAAATATAATCTTCAGGACCTGGTAGCCAATATAATCTAGTGGTCAAGGACTGCCCCTCAACTTCTGGCTTTGGTAGCCATTGTTTTTAAAGTAATATCCGATTTATTGACTCCTTTGCAACACTTGCAATAATTATTAGCTTTTGAAAAGCTTTGATGTAGTCAAGAAAAACAAAACCCATGGAAAGGCTATTAAGAGAAGGGACCATGGCAGCTGTAGGAACGGACAAGGCACCCACTACAAAGTAGAAACCTGAAAGACTTGACCACTTCCTCTTTCCTGTGTGTTTATTTGAGAATCCATAGTGCCCTCTACTGCCTCACCATGGGTCTGGGCCAACATGGAACAGTGTGACCTATTGTCACCTGTACATTTTAATGCCAACTTCCTTCTAGATGGACTTGGAGCTGTGGTTCTGGGAAGCAGAGCATGACTGAGTAGAAGTACTGGGAGAGGTTTTGGTGGGCATAAGGGGGCTGCTGAACCTTGGCCTGGTCATCCCTCTCCTCATTTCTCAGCAGACAGATAGAAATATTTATTTTGTGCTAGATGCTCACTAAATCATGCAATTAAGATGACAGGAATATAAGAGAAATAAAAGCACTATTCTTCATCCTCTAAGAGCTTATGCCAAAGCAGAGAGGCCAAACCCACCTGCAGCACACTGAGAACACTTAAGGACACAAACACAGGCAAATTAGTGTCTTCCACTGATAATTGGGCTAGATAACCGTCTCACAGTGGCCTCTCACCATGAGAATATAGCCTGCTGTCTGTAGGAGGAATGCCAAGTTATGATGAAACCTGAGTGCCTGTGTGTGTGTGTGTGTGTGTGTGTGTGTGTGTGTGTGTGTGCGTGTGCATTAGTATGTTCTTTTACATTAGGGGGGTGGTGAATAATTTGCAGATGGCTTAGGGGAGGATAAATTAGGTCCATATTTTTGAGTATGGAGAGGAGGGAACAAGAAATGCTTAGTGGAAGGAGAACAAATTCAGAGGCAAGAATGAACAGTGAAGTTCAAACACAGTAAAAAGAGAAGTTAACCACATTTCCCAGCTGGTGACATGTGACTACTCTCTTACAAAATGTTTCCATACCCAAAGTCCAATCACCAGGAGCATGGAGGTGTATTGCCCCCTTAGCGGGATCTTCTTAATGTTGAGCCAGGCTTTTGCTTGCTCGAGGCCTGATTACTGTAATACTTGGTCTAATTCTTTTCATCTTGAGCCCATAGGCTTAGGCAAAGCTGAGCAGCTGGTGTGTATTTTTATTCTCTTGTGATGGTGACCACTTTAGCTATTAATCTTTGACGCTCAAAAACAAATGGCAATAGCTCTTAACCAATATCCTGGAGCCCTCAGTCAAGTTGATGTTTTGTTTGGTTGTATTATAGAGAGATTTGAGGACGGTTTGCATGGTATCCAGTCCTCATAATTGCAGATGTTAAACGCAGCCCTGGAACAAGGTGTAAATTATTGGAGACATCCTTGGAGACAGTTTAGTGATGAAATGCCCGGTCTTTAACAGGCTTTGATGGGATTAGCTTAGTAATAGTTATATAATGTGTGATTTGAGGCAATGAACATGGTAAAAGAGACAGTTACTTCATCATAATGGACACACCTTTCACAGAATGATATTATCTGTCCCTTTGCAGTGTTCATATATATGTAAATGAAGGATACTTATCACCATGGCAATGGCAAGACTAGCTGGCAGGGACCATGTTGCAAGTCTGCTCCAGCCAGTGAGGAGACAGAGCAGCATTCTAGAAGCAAGCCTGTGGGCCATGGAATCAGGTTGCCTGTCGGCATCTTGGTTCTACCGCTTGCTGAGCAACCTTGGGCAAGAGACTTAACTACTCTCTGAACCTTGATTTCTTAATTATAAAGTGGGGGTCATTTTAATGCATACCTATTACGATGGGCATCATTAGAGACAGCATGTGTAAATCACACACAAGTATTAGGTATGAAGTAAGTGGAATATCAGTTTCCTTATTGTTTGGACCTGTTACTTTCTTGTACTTTATTTATCTGGAGTTTAAAATGGAAGTAATGTTTCCTGGAAATGTTTTAAACTTGTACAGTTGAGCTCTTCCTGGAAGACAGAGACAAGAAGAATTAATATATTTTGATTAGAAACCTAGTACCTAAACCAGCTACTGCCCCCCTCTCTTTCTGCTGCCCAACACACCTTCTATGTGCATCCAAGCTTTATTGCTCCACTTCAAGGAACATCTGCATTTAGGAGCCCTCAGACTGAACTGCCTTCACCCTCTTTCCCAGACCACCACTTCAATTCCAAACTTAGTTTCCAAATTTTTAGTCTATAAATTTGATCTAAATCCGTTTGGTAAAAGAATCTTTGGGATTTGTTGTTGTTTTTTTCCAGGCTGAAGCAGTACCATGTATGTAAGACCTCCTAATTGAATAAAGGTCAAATCTAGGATACTTGTCCATGTGGGTCAGATGATCTAGACTGAGAATTATTCTAGATAATTTAGGCCATATGGACACATCTTGCTCCTTTCACCTTTGGAGCTTAATGTGTATCTACCTATGGGCTGAGTTTCTTCCTTTCCACAGGACAGCCAAATCTTATACCTTGCACCTGAGCTGATTTTGATCCATTGCTGGTTCTGAAGCTTGAGGAGCTTGAATTTAGCCTCTGGAAACCTGCCTGTGCTGGGCATCCCTTCTGAGCCCTGGACTACTCAAATGTTAAGATGCCAGAAAGATGAGGAAGAAGCAGCAAAGAGGACTGAGGAGAATCAACCAGTTGAAGTAAAACAATAACACAGGAGACTATAGTTTCCAGGAGGTCAAATAAAGAAAGTATTTCAAGATTGAAGAAGGGGCCAATGATATCAAATGCTGTTAGTAGATGAAGCAGATGAAAACTAAAAATTGATTATTGGATTTGGCAACATTGATTAGGTTAGTTTAGTGCATGAATTTCATCCTCTCTTTAATTCTGGTAAAGTCTCTGAGAAGGTAACTCTTTTGTATTTTTTGCAAACAACCTAAGATACAGGATACATAACCTGTCTAGATTCAGACACTTGGAAAGTGGTAGAGTTGAGGCTTGAACTCAGATTTTCTGACCCCAATTCCCATTATCTCTGATATCAGCTATTTACATTTTTAAAATTGTTTTACATTTATTTTTTATTTTTGAGAGACAGAGACACAGCACAAGTCAGGGAGGTGCAGAGAAAGAATGGGACACAGAATCTGAAGCAGGCTCCAGGCTCCACGCTGTCAGCACAGAGCCCAACGCAGGGCTTGAACTCACAAACCATGAGATCATGACCTGAGCTAAAGTCGGAGGCTTAAGTGACTGAGCCACCTAGGCGCCCCATTTTTGTTTGACTTTAAATCACAGTTTTCCTTTTTCCAAGGAGGTCACATTTTAAGACTCATTACACATTATGGATATAAGATTTTGTTCCACTTTTATGAATCTTAAGTATTAAGAATCTGGCAGAATAATGCTTTTGGGAACCCCCTACTTTATCTGGGAATAAAGCTAGGCCTGAGCATGACCACCTTTAACACTCAGCCCTCTGAACACCCTGAATGTTTTGTGGAAAGTAGAATGGGAAGAGGAAAATGTAAAGAGAGAGAGAGGACTCCTGTATCCTCAAATGAATCCTTTTCCTGAACACAGCTAGCTGGCCTCCCCCAAAGAGACTTCTGAGAAGGTCAACATGTATTAGTCATTGTCATTCAGTGCTCTAGGCAACATGACAGGCAGCTAGTAATTCTAGGACTTACAAGTTCAAAGGTTCTTGAAGAAACAAGATCTGGGAATAGAGTCCAATTTTATTGTGTCTATTTTGCTATAAACAAGCATTTGTATGAGATTATATCAAGGTCATCTCAACTCTGTCTACTCCTTCCTTAGCTTAATTCTATCCTAAGTATTTTCAGAGTAATGTACATGCAAAGGGTTGCACATTTGTAAGCATTTGTGCACAGCATTGAAGTACTAGAATTCAGGCACTAGCATCAAGTGGTTCTTTTGTAGCTCAATGATTAATGCCATAAAAATGGAACACTCAAATAAGGATATGCGTGTGGCTTTGGAACATTGTGAACAGGACTTCTGTGATAAGGGACTAATGTACCTTTTTGCCTGTTTATAAGCCCAAATGGTTGGGTAGACTGAGAAATGCTGCAGATATTGATTTCTGGAGGACTAGAGAAGAACAAGAGGGAGATTGATTTGACTGATCCATTAGTTTTCATCGCTTTTGTTCAACATAGGGATTTCTAATTGTTTCTCTTACTGAAAAAAATCAACAATAGGGTTAGAGATATGGTAATGCTGCAAAATGCTGGAAAAAACAACCTGCATATAATTAGAATATGCATGAAGTGGCTTTCTTCTCATAGATATCAGATTCATAGTTACCCACCAAATAATTTCAAATCAGATGTCTTCTGTGTGTATTTCTTTTGCTTTACCACAGCTACAAAAGATAGCTATTATCATGAGCTTCATCAAAACCTGAAAAAAGTCATACTAAAAATTTGGCATCACAGACATCAACATAATATTTAGGATATTCAAGACTGGAAAGAATCTCTTAAAATTTAACTTCATTTTGAGACACAAAATAATGGAATTCTAGAATTGCAAAATGCTAACAAACAGAACGTACTAAAAACCCAACATTAATTAAAATAGCCCAAGTCATGGGCCAATTCTAAGTTTTACAGGGCTGTTTTGAATAGTTTAAAAGCTGAGACTTATGCTAAGTCAACATGCCTGGTCCATCCAGAGCCCTATGAGTGTCCAAGACAGCCACAAAAATGCTGAAGAGAGTCCATAGCCTTGAATTCAGAGCCTCCATGACTGTGCCTATTATTTGTGAATGTGGTTGGAAACTAGCGCTCAAGCCTCAAAGCAATGAAACCTGCCTGATTTCATGCTTCTCAAATGGTAGTGCCTTGCACAGATTATGGAGGGTGGAACGGCTCCCGGATCTAAAGATTAAGGATAGATATTAGGTAGTTAATCTGTTAGTGCTTGACATGTTGGTCTAGGGTGGGTGGGGCAGGATGTAAAGGCATCACCTCAAGGAGAACCAGGAATTCATCCACCATCCTGCCATTAAGTAGTTGCACATCATCTTGGCTCACTCTGAATCTCTCAGTGGTTCTGCTTTCTTACTGGTAAAATATGGGGAGAGTGATTGTCACTGCCTCTCCCAGGATTAATGAGGTGGTATTCACAAAGAGCATTGTACTCTTAGAAAGGAGTGCTCTGTGGCAAGACATTATAGGGCAATAACATTAAGCATGTTTGAAACATGTTCCTGCTGTTACCAAATGGATGCTATGGCTGAACAGTTTTGTATCTCAAATACAAACCAATGCATATGGAACTGCTTATGGGGGTAACAGATGACAGGCTGAATAAGTGAGATAGTTGATTATTATACAGAAGGTAGTCCATGCTTAAAAAATGCTTTACGCTTGCTATTTCATCCTCAATACACTGAAGACATACTTGAGAAATCCTATTTAGATAATCACTAGCCATTGATGGCGGAAATTAGAAATGGAGAAAAGGACTGGGTCACCAAAGCTGTTTCCCAGGAGACAACATGGAAGAAGCAATTCTAGCCACAATGCCTGGAGGCTCCTGCTGTGTGTTAGCTCAGCTTCGTAAACTTGCCTCTGTAACTGTGGCTGTGATAAATGCCAGACTAAGCCTAGGATGGCTACCCCTAGACTTAATCTTCACGGTTGCCTGAAATCTTTTATACAAGGACAGCATTGTAAACCTCCAGGATCCACAAGTAAATAGCAAGGCTCTATCATCAGAGTGGCACCTGCAAACATTCCACCTTGCTTGTGCAAGTTATTCCATCAGATTTCCATTTATCAGGCAGATAATAATCCAGCTGCTTCCTAAAGAGCATCTTTTCCTTTATTTGGAGGTTCTGGGTTCATGGTATGATCAACTTGCTCAAGTCATATAACTTTATTCCTCTAATTAAAATTCTCTAGTGGGTTCCCATTGCACTTAGGAAAAATCCCATCTTTTCCCCACAGTCATCAGAGCCTTAGCAGAGCTGGCCTCTAACCTCCTCTTGGACCAGCTACCCCTTGTTTGCCGTGCCACACATCCAGCTCATTCCCACTCTAAGACTCTGCCCTTGCTGCCCCTTCTGGCTAAAGTGCTCTACCCCAGATTATATACTGGAAGCTTCATATCTCAGTTCAAATGTCACTTTTTCAGAGAGGCCTTCTCTCACCATCTGATCTAACATACTGCCCTCCCCCTCCCCACTTTTCATCATATAACCTCAGTATATTGCCTTTCAAAACACAGCAACTGCAATAACCTTACTCATTTGTTGCCTTGATTATTGTTTCCTCATCATGGAAGTAGATAGCTTGACTATCTTCATCACTTTGTAGCCCTTGTGTCTGGAAGAGCGCCTAGAACATAAAGAAAATATGACTTCAGTGGATGGGCAGCATTCATGATTTAGATTTCCAAATTCTTTATGGGATTTTTGATACTATTCACTGTGACCAATTCCTCAAGGTGATATCTTGCTCTGACAAAATCTTTCACCTAGTGTATAGTTAAGATAGTCTGGGATGATTCTATTCATTATGGCTTAGCTTTATGGACAAGAGAGAACTTACAGAAAATGGGATCTTAGGGAGACAGCTATTTCTGGAGTGGTTCAACCTGAAAAGACTTCTTACTAACTTACTTTTAGTTTTCTACACAGATAGAGGGTGTTGCAAAAGACCAGTGCTCAAATTTCAATTCTCATCCTTACCAGTGGAAGGTTGGAAAGAAATTCAACCTTTCTGACTTTGCATTCTCATATATTGCCTGCCTGATTTATATCTGAATGACCAAGTGAGATAATGTGGCTGAAAGGCTCTGAAACCTTTATATTGCTATTTGGATGTAAGATATTAGTGTTTACACATGAGCATATTGAATAATCTATCTATTGACTCCTTTCTTCCTTACCAGGTGATCACTTTTTACTTCTTTTTATATTTTCAGTATTCAGTGCAATAGGTATTCAATACATCATCCAATGAATGAATGAGTGAATACTATTATCATTCCTATCTTTCTCTTGGTCAACTCCTATCTCCTTATTGTAAACCTTATTGACTTTGTATTTATTTTTCACTCTGTCTTTTTTTTGTAAGCTATTGGCCATTAAATAGAACAGTTTCATAGGAACGTCTCTCATTTAAAGTGATTTTAGTGTGACTTTCTGCTGTTATTGTCACTGTACATGGTCTGGACATTTTAGCATCCTAGAGTACTACAAGGGAGAGAGGGAATCTGTCCAATAAAGTGAAAGGCACAGATCTACTACTGGCCATGGCCTTCTAGGGTGTACACTCAGAATATCTGAGACTCTATTAATCACAACCCCAGCTCACTCCAATCTATGTGCTGTAACCATTGAGGAAACTGAAGTCAAGACCTTAGTGAATCATGTCCTAGCCTGTTGGGCAATACCTTTATTTTGGGATTTGGATTATTTGTAGATTGCCCTTTTTTAGTAAAATAAGCGTCACTGTTTCTTTCCATTTTGCAATAAAAAGCTACTGGCTATTTAGCCAGAAAGCAAATATTTTCATTTTGAATTGCTTTCTGGACATTTTTCCAACAGTTTGATTTGAAGCTGTGAAACACATTATTCTCCTTCCCTCCTCCCATCCCCCTTCCCCATTTCCTCTGAGGTGGATCAAAACCAATGCTTCAAAAAATAAAAGCAGTATTCTATGATTGCGTCTTTACCATATGAAAGGATTAGAGAGTCTGAAATAAATGCTTGTTTGGATCCAAAATCCTGAAGTCAAGGAAAGTCTGCCAGCCAACCAGGTATTCCAGAATATCTTGCCTTAAGGCCAGCCTGCCCAGGGACTGGCATTGAAATATGTCTGGGCTTTGGTATTTTCTGTGTAGCTTAAAATGCTATCTTTGGACACATTTATTGGGCTGCATAAGAAATATTGTACAATCTGCATAGTGATGAAGTTACGTATGTCTTAAACATGTTCTCCAGTCATAGAATATTCCTTTTGCAGACCTTTGGATCCCTTAGGTTGTTTTTAAATTTAATTTTAATTTTCTATTTTTCCATCTGGATGCACTTTCCACTCTCCATTTCTTTTACTAAAATTTTCCAGCTTGTTTGGTTCTTTATCCATTGAAAACCTTACCTCTGAACCTATGCCCTTTACACAATAACACACACACACACACACACATACACACTCTCAAAAACAAATGTTAAAAACCTTAAATGGAAGAGTTTGATTTTATTTCCAGCTGTAATTTGCTATCGGTAGCCTGGATGTCCTTAATTTTAGTCATTTCCACTCCTGCTTGGTTCAACTCAAGGCATTCAAATCCTGATTGACTCATAGTCTAGGTATTTAGTAGATTTGTATCTTTCCTTTTTATTTTGGTGACATTGCTTAGGTATGCCCTGCCATTCTTGACATAGCTGATAATGGGAAGCCTTCAAGAGACATTTTTCTTACTTGTTAATAACAGCAAGTAATAGTAGTTGAATAAAAAAAAGAATAAAAAATAAATATAATTTCAAAAAGGCTCATCATGAACAAAACAGCAATGAATTGCAAATTTTCAGAAATAGGTTGAGGATTCATATTTCAGATTCCTCAAAAGTAGGTGAACTGCTTTCTTCTCATTTTTTCCATAGTGTCCTTTAAGTAGGGGATGAAGGATGCTTTGCAGAGGTGAATAAAATTCACTGCCCTATCATTATGAAGGGCTGACTCAAACTTTCAAATATTTTGAGTGGTAGGAAAAAAAATACACACAAGATGATTTTACGAGTATTAAAAGTGTTGTCTGAACCCCAGGGAAAGACCCAACTGGATCAAACCTGCTTTATCCCTCCTGGATGCATACTATACACTGGGAAATTAAGGGCTTTGAGAAGTCCCGTAGTAAGGAATCTTGTTTAATTTGGTATTTCCCACACTTATCAGACTATGAAATTCTCTTCTTACAGAATAAGAATTAACTCTCGCAGAAAATGTCCACAGAACACAGCTAAAGAAAGGTTCTGATCATTCTAAAAGCAGAGGGTGGGTGTATGGGGCACTGTCTTTGCCATGTGATCAGCAAGAAAGAACCAGGAAAAGTGGCCATGTTCAATGGTGACCAGCTTGAACCTAGGGATGAAAGCACAAGGTGTGGTCTTGAGTGGAGAGCCTCTGCTCACAGTGAGAACAAGACTGAGGGAGAGAAAAACTGCTGAGATGTTCCATGTGACCCTAAGCAGGCATGTAGAAAGGTTCCTCCTTCTGGTAAGCTGAGCTTTTCCAACTTGGTTGGATGTTTGAATCATGTAGTTGTTTTATGTTGCCTCAAAGACAATTGACTGTGTTTCTGTTTTTCAACGTATATAGAAAAAGCAACATTCTTGAGTCATTAATTCAATAATTACTCAGCATATCCCTGGTGGGTATTCATAACCATATTTTTAAAACAGGTTCAAAGTATTTGTCATTGTTTTCATTTTAAACCACATCAGTTAGA
Organism: Cryptoprocta ferox; assembly: GCA_028646485.1. NCBI lineage: Eukaryota > Metazoa > Chordata > Mammalia > Carnivora > Eupleridae > Cryptoprocta > Cryptoprocta ferox. Next base: position 78,220,070 of record CM053560.1, on the reverse strand, counting down.
TTTCCTACAAATTACACATGTGCACATGCACGTGCGTGCATGCGTATGCACGTGCACACACACGCACGCACACACACACCACTAACACCCACATGTCTGTTTCTCATTCTGTGGTGACATGTAATGAAAGGTTATTGTGAACCAGGTCTACATAAGACAGCTGCCCTGCAGATGTTCCAGAACTATATTAAATGCTCTACACATTAATGTTGGTTTCTAGGGGTCTGAAGCTCTCACCCCAACCCAAGTACTTTAACTTTTCATTCCTCTTCCATTTACTTTCAAACCGAATGATTAAGGGACAATATGAAAAACACATGTAAAATGCCCACTGCATTTTCTTTTCTTTTCTTTTTTTTCCCTTTCTTTTTCATACATAAAAACAATGGGGGAAAGCCAATGCAGAGATACTGGGGCCAAAGAGTGGTTTACTTTGAAGCTTACCAGGGACACTAGGGAAATTTGCCAGTACAAATTTGCGTTTGAAGAGTCAGATCAAAGAAAGAAATATGGAGTGTCAGAGCCTGGCATCTCCTGGGTTTGGATGTCCGAAGTGCGGTGTCCAAAGCAATTTTCATTCCTTGTCCATGTTGCATTTGGTGTCACTCTTCTCTTACAAAAAGTCCTTGAAATGAAAAGGCATGTGTTCAGTGTGGACAAAGATGTAAACCATCATCACATTTTTAAAATGGAATTGTCAAGTAGCCTTGGATTTAGATTTCATTTGGGGATCTACTGATCTCTGGAAAGGTTTAAATCCCTGGTAGTAAAGTATTTCATGTCCTTTATCCTTTCTAAGGATATTTCATTTAACTTCTAATTACTGTTTTCCTTAATTTTCCAGGGTCCCCAAAGGAATAATTTCTTATAACTTTACCCTTCTTGGAAAAAATGGGGGAAAGGTCAATAGGACGCTCTGGTGAAACTGGACATGAGAAATACACTGATACACAGTGGCCTAGACTTTGCACCTAGTAAGACATTACACCCACAGGATAATTAGGGGATCTGTGGCAAGCCTGTGATCTTCTGAAGTTCCAAGTGGAGGCATGGAGTGCTCCTGATGGCAGAATTTCATGGAGAAGGTAATTGATATTTGTACACCAAACTCAAAACCTAGTAGGTAGTCTGGGTGTGATAAGACAGAGAAAAAATTTGGTGCCTTGATCATCTATGATCTTCTGCCCTTCTCACAGACCCCAGACCCACGAATGAGCAAAGCCATTTCATTTTGCCTTCCACTACTCAGTCCTCTCTGCTATTGCTCTTCAAAGATTCTGGGAATCTTCTGAGTCTGGAAAAAAAAAAAAGGTGGATGGTACATATGCTTCTGATTTGGATTCTCATAATAACATTCCCTAAGATTTCCAAAAGGCCAACACCTTTAAAAAGTATGTTAAATGGCTTAGTGTTTGTTTTTTGAATGTTTTAAATGCTGCATGCAACTTTGTTTGGTTCTGGGTATGCATTTAGCATTTACTTAGAAGTCAATGCAGTGAGCATTTTCCACTGTATTTTCTACATAATGGTTTAGTAGTGGGGAACCATGTCTGTGGAGCTGGGGTGACTTTCCAAAAGGCAACATATAGCCCAGGTTTTCTTTCTCCTTAAGCACCAGGGCGAAGGTTGGCCTCACACATATAAGTTGTGACAAGTCCATTTCTGGCGGTGGAGTTGGATCCCAGAATATCATTTTCTCTTGTATTTCATGATTCTGTCACTCCAGGGTTGGAGTCACTTATTCTATTACCATCTTAGATTTCAGTTTCCATAATGTGCCCATCTGAATTCAGCATTACTTTTCTTCTCCCTGGGAAGAAAACACCAAATTGTTTGTTTAACCCCTTGAGTCATCAATTCATCAATAGGCCAGGATAGTTCAACAAACAGTTTTACCACTGACCACAGAGTTGGATAGAATAATCCCTTTCTGCAGAGAGCACAGGGGATGATCCAAGTCAGGGCATATGGGGAATGATTTCTCTTGCCATCTGCATTTTGCATAGGCTCATGTAACCACCAGACCAGTAGGCCCTCTCATTCACCCTGTCAGTTCCAAATAGAGCAGACTTCACACAAAAAAATATGTATCTGAACCTGAACAAAGAAATGGTTTATGCTCTTCTCTTCACATCCTTGGATCTTAGGCATTAAACTATTTCTTTTCTTTTCTGCCTAAGATCTTTTACTTTAAAATTTTAAAAAGCTCACAGTGTGTCAGCACGGTCTTATATGTTTGTTCACTTCTGCTGTTGTTGTTTAGGAATTAAACAAACAGAAAACTTCCTCCCCACCCAGTTCAAACTCCTTGTTTTGTTTAACTGGTGTTATTACCTTTTTCACTTGGGGTCATTTAAATTAATCCTCAAAGGTTTGAATTAATATTCACTAATATATATGTTAAAGGTCATGTCTATATATGAATCTGTTTGACTACTTTGACTAAATATATGAAACTACTAAGTAAATGGAATGAAGGTTTGGGACTCTCTTATCAACCAGTTATTTGGGGATGTATGTCTTATTAAATGATTTGAGTGAAACCTGTACTTTTCTGCTAGGTATTTTATATTCCATAGATAAACAAACAAGCTATAAGACTAAGAAGGAAATTCAACTGAAAATAATTACAGATTTTTTTCAGTGACTGAGAACCATGGTATTGTGAGAAGTTTTTGTTGTACTCAGTTCTACTTGTGTGTGTGTGTGTGTGTGTGTGTGTGTGTGTGTGTGTGTTTCTGGAGGCCTAACTCTGATGGATTTTCTATTCATTAATACTCCACATGTTGTTAATTGATTCCTTTGAAATTCCTTCTCATTTTGTGACAATGCTGACTTCTTCTGGTGGTGGCTGACATTGTTAGAATAAGTTGTACGTATAGATTTTAGATTGTACCTGCATGCATTCTAATGTGGCAAATTATAAAAGAACAAGAGGAAACCACAGCGAAGAGAGAAGATTATTGGAAAGTTTTTGCCTGCGGCTGCCTCTGCAGAGTGTCACCCAGGTGGCCATTCTGACCAGGGGTTTTAAATGATGCTTCATTTTTCAGTGTGGAAATCTTCAGAACGAGCATCCTCTCAGAAATCCTGGAAGAACAGCATCCTTTTTACTTGCTGTTCCCTTGGGAGGTTCTAGAAGATAGGATGGGAAACCATGCTGATTTGGAAAGGAAAAGAGGCCAGTTTTTATATCAACACCTGAGGGATCAACCTATAGACTGCCTGCTGTAACCTCATGGGTCTGAGGCAACTGTATGTTTAATAATATCGAGGACTTTGTGACTTACAAAAAGCCAGTCAAAGCAAGGTCTGGAGTCAATGTGGATCCACCCTTCCCTGGTTTATAAGACTCTAGGGAGAGAGGCACCTGGGTTGCTCAGTTGGTTGAGTGTCCGACTTCGGCTCAGGTCATGATCTCACGGTTCTTGGGTTTGAGCCCCGAGTCAGTCTCTCTGCTGACCGTTAGCTCAGAGCCTGGAGCCTGCTTCAGATTCTGTGTCTCTTTCTCTCTCTGCCCCTCCCCTGTTCATGCTCTGTATCTCTCTGTCTCTCAAAATTAAATAAATGTAAAAAAAATTAAAAAAAAGACTTTAGGGAGAAAGATTTGTGCTTTGTCATATCTGAATCCTGCAGGGTGCTTAATAGTGAAACAATGGCACTACTTGTAACTTCAGCAGCTAATAATTACTGACTGTTTGCTCTAAACCAAGCAATACACTAAGCACTTCATAAACATTACCTCATTTAACCTTGATTATGATTCTACAGTGTTATAATGAGTATTCTCACCTTATTGACAAGAGAACATAAGCTTAAAGTTTATATAACTTTCCCAAGGTGACACAGCTGATATAGTGGGTTGTTAGTGGTCCCCAAAAGATATGTCCAAGTCCTAATCCCCAGCATTTGTGAATGTGACCTTATTTAGAAATAGGGTCTTTGCAGATATCATTAAGGTAAGGATCTTGAGATGAGATTATCCTGGATTTAGGGTGGGCCCTAAATCTAATGACAGATCTCCTTGTGGAAGAAAGGAGAGGAAGATTTGTGACACACACAGAGATGGCCATATGAAGATGGAGGCAGAGATTGGAGTGACACACCTACAAAACAAGCAATATCAAAGATTGTTGGCCCCCACCAGAACCTAGGAGAAAGGCATGGAATGGATTTCCCTTCAGCCTCCAGAAGCAACCAACCCTGCCAATACCTTGATTTCAGACTTCTGGCCTCCAGAAGTATGAGAGAATAATTTATGTTGTTTGAAGCCACCCAGTTTGTGGTCATTTGTTATAGCAACTCTAGGAAACTAATACAGCTCATCAGTGATGGAAACAACATTAAAAACCAAACATCAAAGCCTGTGTCTTGAGCCCTATTCCTTACACACCACTGTATTGACTAGGCCAGCGCCGTGTGTCTAATAAATGTTTAATAAAAGTTGGTGGGTTTAAATGTATTTGAACAAAACAGATGGCTGAATTTTGATTCTTCTCATTTCTTTGGAAAAATGTTAGTTAAAGAAAGTATTTAGAGTAAGAATGGCTGTATTTTTTGGTAATAGCCATTTCGAACACTGTGAACAGTTTCCTGTAGGATTTGCCTTTTGTTTTCATGAATAGCAAACCATTGTAATCTCAGAGATTTAGTATTTTAGATCCATTGATCATACATTTATTTAAAAACTGCCTCAATCAAGAGGCAGTCCCCCAGATGAACAACTCCCCAAAATATCTTCCAAAAACACTTACTTGTCTTATTTTTCATCCGTGGAGATGATTATGAGCATCTCATTTTAAGTAGGACTACAGTTTGCTCTGCACAAGTATAAAGGGATAGAGTAAGTTAATAGTGTAGTGAACTTGGGGAGGTGGGAGGGCAGAATTTCAGGCATCACCCACAACAAGAGGTCAAGTGCGAGAGGAGACAGAATTACCAGGAAAATGGCTGATGGAAAAACACAACATTTTGCTTGTGGTACCATTTAGAATAAAATAATTGACTTAAACTTTTCTGCCATAAATGATTTCTCTGAAAGAGAAGATTTTAAAGGATCAGACCAGAGGCATGGATTGCTCTCCTTCTCAATTTACATTGGAGTTTGGTTTTGGTAAGAAACATTCTTTTCCTATGCCCTTTGTCAACACCATTCAGTGGCTGCGATTGTCAAGCAGAAAGGTCACGCCACAAACTGTCTAACCCCTGAGAGTGCTGGCAACATCTCTCCCCAATGAAGACTCAAATCTCATTCTGCTGGAAACAATGGCTTTTTCAGTGTAGCACTGAAATGGCAGAACATTTGTATGGCTTTTCCCCCCAAACCATTCTTACCCTTTTTGTAAAATTTATTCCTTACTGGAACTCCATAAACTTGGCATTATTATCCCTAATTTTTAGATGAGGAATTGAGGCTTGGGTAGGTTAAGTGGCCTGCCCCAGATCACATGGCTCTCAAAGAATCCTAGGACCTCTGGGGTTATTTCTTGATCTGTTTCTAAGTGGAGGAGTGATTGGGAGTTGCTTCACCACCCCGTGGGCCATTCCAGGCCAGTGTAAGTCTGGTGCCATTGCTGACAACTAGCTGTAGAAATGCTTTAAGAGTTGGATGCTACAGTAGACTAAAAGCACAGGAAAAGAAAATGGATTAAATATCCATTCCATTCCAGGAGAGTTATATGCGTCTCATTATAGAAAATGCCCTGGAGCTGCCAAGGTTTCATTTTTTGGGGTTTTTTTTTTTTTTTTCTCCTCATCTCCTTGGGGGAAGATAAACCAGAGAAATTTTTAAAAATACTGTTGACATTGTTAAATTCTAAACCTCCCTCTGCTACTACCAGTAACTTTCCAATAGCTAAACAGAAGCAATTTAAGCATAGTACACAAGACAAAGTAAACCCACTAATATTCAGTTGTCTGTTTCCCAGGTGTTAAAGTGCATATTTCCAGCAACTAAATTAAAATCAAAGATTAGCAGCAACTCTTTCTAACCAACTGTGTCTTGGTTCTTGAATTTAAGAAGGATATAGTTCAAAAACTGTATGAATATCTTTTGGTCTTGAAAAGAAACACCTCTTTAGAGACATAGATAAAATACTTCATTCCGTTTTAATTACCTTACTCTTCATCTTCACTATTTGAATAATATTTTTGTCAATTAAAAAAAATCATCATCTTAAATCTACATAAAATTTTTCAACTTTTATAAACACATAAAAGCTTGGGAAAGAAAATGAAAATTACTCGTAATCCCACCCTTCAATGGTAACAACTAGTAGCATTTTGAGATATAGTCTCCTAGTTAGTTGTGTGTTTGTGTGTGCATGTGTACATGTGCACATGTGTGTGATTTTACAAATCAAAACCGTTTTATTTTAAAATATGCTTTTTACACTTAGCCATATATTATGAACTTTTTTCATATCACTATTATTCTGTGGCATCATTTTAAGTAGCTTTATAATATTTACTTTAATCCTTTTATTATTTTACATGTTTTGAAGTATAAATAACATGTGATTAATATCCACTCCATAAATCTTAGAAAATGTCTTTAATTTTCTCAGAGGAGTTTGCAATTAAAAGAGTATACACTAAGACTTTGGATACATTTTGTCATTTTGCCCTCTTAGAAAGTAAGAAATATTTATACCTTTTACCAGTAATAGACTAAGCCCCTCATTTCCTTGCACAATAACTGGCACACTTAGTTTCAATAATTGCTAATGTGGTAGGCAAAATACAGTATTTTGTTACCTATATTTATATCTTCTATTAAGAAGGATAAGAATTCATCTGTTATTCAGTCATATTTTTCTTTTCTGAATTGTCTGTTCATTATATTATTTATAACATTTTATTGAACATCTTTTTAGGTCTTTATTTTTGTTGTTTTTATTGCTGATTGGTAGGTGCTGTATAGTTAAAGAAAATTTTTTCCTTGCCATGAATTTCTTTTACATTACTGTTTGTGTGTATGAGTTTTCCACTTTTAATTTTTAAATTATGTTTTAATTCTAATTAAGTTTTTAATTTTGTTGAAGGCATTTTTGACATTAAGAAGTTTGCTTTTTAGGTAGTCAAATCTATCAGTATTTCATTTTACATAAAATATTTACTTACTCATAACTTTCATGCCCCAAGATCAGAAAAACGTTGATAATTTTTTCCACCAGATTTTTAAAATGGTGTTACTGTTCATATTTAGTTCTTGAGTACATCTGGAATTTAATTTGGTCTCTGTTATGAGGAAAGGCATTAACACCCTCCTTTTATATTTAACGTAGAACCTAAATAATTCACTATTATTTGGCATGCGACCCTTTCATATACCATGTTTTATATGTATTTGAATTTGTTTCTAAACTTCATATTTTGTTCTATTCATCTTTTTATTATTAGACTTCTACCACAGTTTTAGTTGTTTTATAATATTGTTCAATAACTTGAATGAATTCTCTCTGCTTGTTACTACTTTCATCTTCATTTTATTATTTAAAGCTTTTTTTGGATACTTTGATAGTTCACCTCTCCTGGGTATATTTTAGAATAATGTCAAGTCAAATATAAAAAAATAATGTGCCATTGGTATTTCGATTAAAATTGCAATTGAATTTAATGTGTTAATCTTGGGCGATCTGACATCATTTCAGTATTTAGTCTTACACAGGCTCTTTATTTATGAAGTGACCTTATCCTTTACGATCACTGAGGTTGTATCAGATATTTCTAATTAATTCACCACAGGGTGTAGATGTCACACGTTCTATATTCGCCCCACAGTTTGCCTTAGTGGCTGCCTTAACACTGTGACATTAGGCAGTGGGGTGGCCGGTTTGCAAAGGCTAAATATCTAACCTGGGCTTACATCATACGCACGCAGGCACGCACCTGCCAGCCCCCATGCCTAGAGAGCTTCACTTTAAGCAGTGAACTTGAAGTTGATTAAGCAAGGAGGAGGAGGAAGAGAAATTTTGTCAAGAACAGGAAAAAGCAGGTGATTTTTTAAAATCTCGTCTTTTGTTGGTGGAGCGATAAGTTACCCCAGAGTTGAAGGTAAACTCCCCAGAACCATGAATAATATTATTTGGATCTCAGAGACCATTGGAGATGACAAAGGCTGCTGCAGAACTGACCTGGCGTCTCAGGGTACCCAGAATTCTGCTTTCAAAGGTGGGAGTGGGAAATAAGCTGAGCCTGAGGACTCAGGTCCTCCCAGATCCTCTTCATTGGCCCCTCTGCTCTCTCTCTTCCCCCTTTCTCAACTCTGTGGTTCTGTGTGTAGTTAGGAGGGCAGTGAATGTGACTGCACTGTAATCAATGATTTTGACTATTAAAAATCTACTTGTTTTTTTTTTAACTTTTTACAATGTTTATTTATTTTTGAGAGAGAGAGAGAGAGAGAGAGAGAGAGAGAGAGAGACAGAGTGTGAATGGGCGAGGAGTAGAGAAAGGGAGACTCAGAATCCAAAGCAGGTTCCAACCTCCGAGCTGTCAGCAGACAGCCCAATGCTGGGCTCGAACTCAGGAACCCTGAGATGATGATGTGAGCAGGTCGGATTCTTAACTGACTGGACCACCCAGGCGCCCTTAAAAATCTACTTGTTAACCTTACTCCTCATTAATTATGGATTCGTCCAGTAAGATAAATGTTTAAAGAGCGCTTGGGAATGGGTGCTGCATAAAACCCTTAGACCCTGAAATTATTTCACAGATCTATGCCGGTCTTTGCTTTTCTCTCTTTTACACACATACACAACTGTCGTTTCCCCTGCACTTTTATGAACTAACTTTTGGGACAATGTTTTTTATCTTAAATTACTATTTTAAAAATAAATATTAATTTCTCCTGCTATTTAGTGTAAGCTGTAAATACATTCTTAAGTAATTATAAGATTAATCTCCTCAGCCTGTCCTTCCTGTCATCTGAAGCCTCAGGTTTTTGTCGCCCCTCATTTGCTTCTTCCCTGACACTGAATTGCCCTCTTACAGGGATTTTTATGCCTGTAAATAGATTTTTACAGGCATAAAATAGAAAATTTATGCATTTTCTATTGTCCCTAAGTCCTTCACTCCTTTTTTTTTTTTAAGTTTGATTTATTTATTGAGAGAGAGAAACAGAGAGAGCACATATGAGCATGAGTGGGGGAAGGGCACAGAGTGAGGGAGAGAAAATCCCAAGCTGGCTCTCCACTGCCCATTCTAGGGCTCCAGCTCATAAACCATGAGTTCATGACCTGAGCTGAAATCAAGAGTTGCATGCTAAACTGACTGAGCCACCCAGGGGCCCCAAGTCCTTCACTACTGATTGATTTGCCTGAATGAAATGTGCAACTGTTAATCACCTGGTTTTTGAAAGGGAAGGGACCTTTATCCTTCTGATAATTGCATATAATTTAACAACAAAAAACTCCCAGAAGGATAACAAAGTGGAACATGTTCTTTACATATTCTCTGGGACTTCAGAAAAAGGTAAGAAAATTAATGTAGTTTATAGGATAACAGATTTCTCCCTGCACAAGAAGCTATAGAAAGCAGTACTGCATTTTCAGTTCTAGCAGTGTCCTGACAGATGCTTAAGGAGGAGGAAAGGGGAGGGAGACATTAGGAAGTTAAGCGAATCAAATCACTCTGATTGTGAGCCTTACAGTTTGTTTCTCTTGCGCCCAAGCACCTTCTGTTGTGGTACAACTGTCCTCTGGATCCCAGGATGCTCTTCTAGGGACTGTTGCACCTGGACACAGCCGACTCAGCAAGATGTGGCTTGTCCTCTTGTCTGCCTTGTTTCTTTAGGAAACAGCCTGTGCTGGCAGGTAACAAAGAATCCCATGTCTCTTGTGACTTTTCCACAGGTCTACGGTCTGGGGCTACCTGTTAAAGGTGTTTTGAGTAATTCTAAGCGGTGCCTGATGGCCTCAAGACTTGAGACCTGAATAGTCTCAAGACTTTTCTCATTCCTCACTTTTCTCTCTTCCATTATCCTAGAAAATTGGAGGGGGTGAGCAGGATTGGGAAATAAAGTCCTGTTTATTTTTTTTTAACCTGGAAATAGTCCTAAAAGCCTCACAGCTCCCACATTAGCCCTCTGGTCATTTTTACCTTGAGGACAGGATCATTGAAGGGTAAGAATTGAATTAACACTCTGTAAAGATTGTTTTTGTTTCGAAGCAGTTATTAAGAAAAATAATATATTTTGTCTGTAGGGAAGATGTATGTACTTGTGCATCTCATATTTTGTGGACTAATTCTATATTCTAGATTCACCTTTCACCCTTACGGTGAGAATTATAAGGCCAGCAACCACACAGGTAAGGATAATATGTCTCATGAACAAACTCCATATAAAATGTTGCTTTAAGTTTCCCTTTTAAGAATACAAATTACTTATTTGAGAAAAATTCTGGGAAAAGCAAAAGTCCTGGGGACGTGAGTGAGGAGGAGGTGATGGCGTTGGTTTTTACTCTTTTTTCCATTCCACGTTTTGGATAACCCCGCCTTTTTGATGTTTGTGATAGGACAGAGCCCTCAAGTATTGTTTGTGGTATGTTTATCTTCTGGGTGCTGTTTCTTGCAATTGGATTGGAGTCTCGTTTTGTGAAGAGTTGATTTTGGGCCAACAGTCTGTTCCATACCTGTAGGAGGAATTCATTATGGGGAATGCAGGGGGTAGGAAGCTTTTCCTGTCACAGCCAGAGGACTGGAATAAAACAAGCATCTTTAAATTGCTGGGGTTTGGGTTAGAGTCTTGCCTTTGGCTTTCTGCAGTGTCTCTACGGAATCCCTGTTTGATTTCCGAGCTTTGAGCAACTCTTAAATTCAAGGCTTTGTAGTTTTGATCTTCACAGTTTCCCCATTATAGCATGAAAACAAAGTAAGGTCAGGAGACATGAAAAATGTTTCCCTGGAAAGTTCTGGGTGTGATATCAAAAAAGAGTTGTTAGACTAATGAGTTTTGGTATTTTTTAAAATCTTTTTGAACAAAACATAAGTTAGATATTAGAACCAAAATAATTTGGTTCAAACCAAGTCTTACTTTCTTATCTGTCCATCTTATCTTGGACTCTCAGAAGCATTTATGAATTTCTGCTGGAGAGAAGGAAACAAAGGTATGGAATTAACTATAAGAAAAGGTAGGGTAGATAGGAGCAAAATAGAAGGACAGATAATATGTTGCCGAGAGTGTAAAGAAAGAGGAACAATTCATTCTAATTGTGGGCAGTAAAGGAGAACTCCAGAGATGAGGAGGTGTTTGAGTTAAATTTAAAACATTTCAATACATTGAGAATTGGAGGACGGGGAACATTTCAAGCTGAGGCAATAATGTAAACACCAGCATAGAAGCATGGACAGACTTCCTGCCTTAGAATGATCATTTCCCACAGGCATTAACTACAAGTAGAGTGACTCCATGTGTGCTCACAGCAGCCTTTACCTAACAGCAGAATATGCTCATGTACATGAAGTCACCTTCTTAAGTGCAAAATCAGGTGCAGATCACTGTCTGAGGATGACACCTTGGAGTCCTCAGACATCTCAAGGTGTAGGCATTGACCAAAATCGAACAGAGCCTTGGAGGGGAGGAAAGCTTTGATCTGTCTTTACGCTGTCACATAAATGGATTTTTCAGATTACTTGGAATCTTAGAAGATTCTTTTTCTTTTATTCTCAGTATGAGTCACCAGTCGCAAAAATAAAAAAATAAAATTCCTTAGAATTTATTCCATATGGAAAGAAACACCCGTTTGTTATTAATAGTGACCATGACTTATCACTACTCAAAATTTTCAGCCCTGGGAATACCAAACCTTCTGTATTTGTTAATATTTCACTTCAAGCAGGTTAAGCATAGACCTAGACAGAGTTCCTCTGGAGTATGGGTGGGTTTTCACAGCATCTCTTACTTTATGGTTCCATAATAGAAAAACCAGGAGACATTTTACCAGCAGATGAGAAATCTACTTTATGGCATCCAGATGTCATTCTTGTTTTACATGAATCCATGGAAGCAACATTTTTTCCTTTTTTTTTTTTTTTTTTGGTATGTTCATTATCTGGCTGTAATCTTTTTGAAGCACAATATCTTTCTTAAAAGATAAAAAAAAAAAGCAGTAGGTACTTCTTAGAAATAGCAAATGAATCAAGGAAAGAGAAGGAGGATTGAGAAGTTTGAGAGGTGTTTTTTGATTAACCACTCAACTATGTCAACAGAAGAGTATTGAATTCTGGGTCTTTCAGAAATAGTGAATGCTGAAGCAAGGAAGCAAGATGGAAGGTTATAGAGAATGTGTGCATATGCATGAATGCAAAGACGTGACTACTTCCCTGCCCCAGGTGATGCCCAGAAGCTGAGAAGGAAAGGCAAATGAAAATGTGCACGTGTCTGTGTCTTTGGGTTCTGTTTTTCTCTAGAGGACAGTGGCTATAAGAAAATCCTAGGTATCCCAATGGTAAGGAATGGGATCTTTGCATTAACTGAAGTTCCCATATCTACTGCTGACCACTTCTGAAAGAGTTGAAATAATCCAAATATGTTTGCCAAAATGACAAAGGTATCTCTAATGAATCTTTGTTGATTCAAAAGCAGTTTAAGCTGACGGCGATAGTGTCTTACATTGCCATAGAATCATCATTAGGAACTTTAAGATGGTTAAATTTTTTAAATGAACACATACGTTTTGATAGATATTTCCAAAGAAGTTTGAGTGTTATTGACATAAAATGTAAGGATGACTTGAATTCAGTAAATGCCTGCCTTATGTAAAATTTAAAGTTTACCAGCCATCTCTCCATTTACTTGAATGAATGTCTATCACTGCTTAGTCCTTAAGAGAGGACTAAGAGATCTCATTGACCAAGAGATGAAAGAGATTTAAAATACTTCAAGTAATACACAACACAGCTAAATAACAAGAAAGAAACATCTGCAGTCTTATTGATTCAGAGAATTAACCATGAAAATGCATTATCTCTAAAAACATCTGGTATTTGTATAGCACCATATAGAGTGCAAAACGTCATTTATATTTACTGATTGATTTTTATGTCAAGTCTCTGTGCTCCATTTCATGGATAAGGCATGGGGAGATTAATTATGGATTCCAAACTAAGCAGCTAATAAATGGCCAAGATGGGACTTGAGACAGATACTCTTACTGGAGGCGCCATCCTTTTTCTACCAGACCAGATGCTTTAACTTTGAGTCTTCATTTGTTCAAAGCTTTTGAGCAGAGATTTGCACATTTTCAAAAGAACTTTTCCAATACACAGGGTCTCGAGGCAAGCTCATGTACTCATGAGGCAAACATCCTCCATTTCCTGTTTCAGCTGTGGTTTTGGTTTTGAATCTTCTCCATCTCCTTTTTTACCCCCTGCTCCTCCTTCTCTTCATCTTTGTCCACTTCTATCACCATCATCATCGTTAGCACCATCACATCTCATCATCCAATTCGGCTTGCAAATGGGGAACAGAGTGTGGTGACAAGGGAATAATGACCTATACTACCCCTCTCTTTCTTTATTTCAGTTAAAACTTATCTGGTTATTATCCACCAAAGAAAGGGGAAAATATTTCATTTATTCTTTGTCTATCTCTTTCTCTCTCTCAGTAATCCTCCTCTTTGCTCTTTCCCCCTTCACTTTATCCTTTATGTTTTCCCCCACTTTATCAACTCTATTCTAAATACCTGACCACAGAAATTCCAAAGCAGCTGTTTTCTGGGGCAGAACAGCCATCTGCCTCCCTGCTTGGGCACCACCCTTACATACCAGAGATGGACAGGCTGTTCTGATTTCTCTCTGCCTCAGAATCTAGTTAACCACCTTCATGGGCTTTGTTCCAGAGGCCACACATCAGCCTGTGGCTTCAGTAATATGTAGAGATGGATTCGTTGAATTTTAGTTCAGTAGCAGAAACCAGTGTATGTTGCCCATGGTGGCAGTAACTTCATATCATCCCTCCCCATATACATACACGCAAATCACTCTCAGCTGTATCAACAAACAAAGCTTTAATTTAAAATCTGAACTCTGAGATCATAGTTTCTCCACTTCAAGGAAGTCTTGTCCTAAACCAGGCCATATCAAGCCAAAAGTAGCAGTGTGGGGACCTGTATGGATATGGAAAAGCATTCTTCTTCAGATGTGGCATTGCCCTCTGGTCCATTCTAAACAGTATCGTGGATCCATGTAACCAGATAGACTTAGTTTAGGGGGTAGACGTTCCAGTCTTCCAGAGAGTCAAAGATACGCTAAAAGCAGGAACAACAAGACCAGCAACAAAAGATGCTTAATCTGGTATTTATATGAGTCACCAGCTGTGGCCTCGTAGTCATGGGTCATTGGTCAGTCTCTGGGACAGGTAGATTCAGAGTCTCTGAGGCTGTGGAATGGAGGCGGTGGTACTCCACTTGGATCCTACTTCAGTGCTGGGGTATTTCTTGCCAGTAGGCTGGAAGTGTTGATTCTCCTCCAGGAGTTGCCTGTGGCCATCAGTGCTGTCTTGCCCAAGGCCATGCACCCTCCCCAAGGACCAGGCCATAGCCAGTGGCTGGTCCATGTGCTTCAAGTAGGAAGACTCCGAAGAACCATCCTTGCCCAAAGCTCCCTGTAGAATCTCAGCCAGCCTCTGTCTTGGTCCAACCCTAAAAGCAGTCCCCAAAGAAAGCTCTTAGAGGCTCTGAGTCTGTTCCCTACCACAGATTCTTTTGAAACCGTTGAAATATGTCAGGACTTGCTGGAGTAAAAAGCCCCTGGACATCCGTCACAGTGATTCTCTCCTATTCCAGGGAATAAAACAAAACCTCTTCATGAAGAATTCTTAGAATGCCTCTTGCTAGAAAACTAAAACTACCTTCATGTTCCTTCGACTCACGTAGGTAAGATGTGAACTTATCCATCAGGTATGCCAGCTCTGTGTGTCATTGCCCTCTAGTCATATGTGTCATTGCCCTCTGGTTATTACCAGTTCCTTTATGGGGGGTATTTTGATCAACAGATTTTTTAAGAAGTCAGAAAATGATCCTTCATTAATAGCTATAGAATAGTAATTGTAAACTATAAAAGGGATCTTTACTATTGTCATATAGCCTAAGAATCATTTTCTTAAACATGTGACAACTGTATATATGTGATATCAAAAGCGTAATCACTTAAGAAAATTCTTTGGGATAAAAACTGAACATTGATAAAATGTTATCCCTAAATTAACTTTTTTTGGTTGTTTCTGTGAGTTGTAAAAGGACACTACAATTGATACCTAGCATTTACTGAAAAAATTACTATCCTTAAGTGGCTATGCTAAGCACTTTATATATTGTTAAAAAAATGATTACAGAAGACAATTCAAGTGATACAAACAAACTTTGACACTTCATGAAGTGGACAGTCTCGTTTTGGAGAACAGCAAAACTGGGCTGGAAAAGCAGGAAGCTTTTATGGGATAAAGAATAAAGAACACAGAAGAGATAAATAGAAAATATCTGATTGGCTGGGGCCATATGGTCAACTTTGTTTGAAATGAGAAGGCTCAGAGTGGGCTTGGTGTTTGGAGATGGACACTGTGGATACACTGCATTTGTGGTCAAGCAGGACATTCACAGAACATGAAAATTATGTAAGTTTTGGCTTGCTAATGTGGCACCCTGGGCAGAAGCAGCTTCATCTTGGGCCTGGGAAGTTATTTCAGCAGTTCCCACTTTTGAGCATCTTCTTGACCATTTTTCCTGACCAAGAGATTTGATTAAAAATATGGGTCTTCTTGGGACACCTGGGTGACTCAGTAGGTTAAACGTCTGACTTTGGCTCAGGTCATGATCTCTCTGTTCATGAGTTCTAGCCCAAGTTCTAGTCCAAGCCGACAGCTTGGAGCCTGGAGCCTACTTCAGATTCTTTGTCTCCCTCTCTCTCTCTACCCCTTGCCCACTGACTCTCTCTCTCTCTCTCTCTCTCTCTCTCTCTCTCTTTCTCTCTCTCTCTCTCTCTCTCAAAAATAAATAGACCTTAAAAAGTTTTTTAAAAATATGGGTCTTCTTGACTACATTATACTAAGCAAGTGTTTTGATGATTGACCCACTCGAAGCATACAATGAGGGAGGCCCAGGTGTTTTAGGTTTCTGGACTTGGAGCTTTTGTAATTGTAACGCCACTAATTCAGTGGATTTTTGTTTACAGCTTTGTGGTCTCTTCAGAGTGGAAAGGCAATTCAGATAGAGAATTAGTAGAATGAGTACTCAAGTAAAGGTGGATGGGGGCAGTATAGTAGGAGTCACATCAGTCTATACAGTCATTTATTTTAGGTACCTCTTGTGTCTTTAGTTTGTCATTAGCCTTTTGCAGTAAATCTTCCAAGGAAGCTATTTTGGAATCTTGAAGCCTTTTGGAGTTTCTGCTTTCCAGTTAAAATACATATCCCACTCTGTTTGATTTGAGAACTCTTGCTTTCAAATGCACATTTTGGATGAATGATTTGTCTAATTGGAATGCTCCTGATAATGGCCATTGTAAATTCTCATTATCTTAGTAAGATTTTGCCATTTTTGTAGCTAGCTAAAGCTTCTGGGGCCATAGTTCTTAGACAAAAAATAAGCAGGTGGGCTGGAAGGTGAAGTGCTCAAGTCTTTGAAACTTGAAGACCCCAAATATTTAGCCAAGACTGGGCTCTCTGAAAGTCACATTAATACATAAGAGGAATGTGTGACTGAGTTGGAGATTTTGTGGTGTTTTACAGTATACGTTGTTGCACGGGTTTCTGAAAGTTGGCAGGTGACCTAGCGTTAATCTAACCCATTCTATGTGCAACTTATCCTAACATGGGAATCTCAGAATTAGGTGGCAAGAGCGCTCTAACAGCTTTTATGTGTACACACTGTGCCCATAAGTTTTATGGCTTTGGCTTCTGAGATTCCCATATGCAGTAGATCTATATTATTTACTTCATAAGAAGATTTCTTTACAGTGGCAGATGTCCTGATGGCTTTTGATAGTCTGACTTGTACAGACTTGACTTTTTATTTTGTTGGGCTGAACAGTCTGAATTTCTTGTCTTCATTTATTCCCCCAAGTCCTCCAGTGGTTTATTGTATGGACTTATCATGAGGCTTTGTGAGGCCCTAATGGCTGCCACT
The DNA here is from genome assembly GCA_028646485.1 of Cryptoprocta ferox. NCBI lineage: Eukaryota > Metazoa > Chordata > Mammalia > Carnivora > Eupleridae > Cryptoprocta > Cryptoprocta ferox. Next base: position 78,202,950 of record CM053560.1, on the reverse strand, counting down.
CATTGTGGAATCTCAGTATGATTCTCCCAGGAACTTTATGCAATCCCAGAACTTTTCTAGGAAATTTAAAAAATCCTGGCACTTTTTGGGACTCCAGGACCACTATGGGAACACATGCACACTCTCTCTCTATATGTGTTTGTGTATGTGTATATATATATATTATTATTATTTTAATAAAATTTATTTGGATCAGAGAGCTACCTGCATGTGAGCATAGCTCAAATCTGAGACTGCCTTATTCATGGGCCTTGGTAAGGGCAAGAGGAACAGTGAAGTCGAAGTGTTCAGTGGGTACCTCACCTATGCATCTCAGAGAGGCTGAGTAACTTGATAGAGGACAGAGCTAGGATTTGAACTTAGATGTATCAAACTTAGACCATATTCTTAATCACTGTGTTTCATTTCCCCCACCCCAGTCATTGATAATTCTTTTGTTTTAAAGGTGATATGTTTTTGTCCAGTACACTAAAACTCTAGCATTATTTTAAAAACAGTTTTTAAATGTTTTATTTATTTTTGAGACAGAGAGAGCACCAGCAGGGGTTGGGACAGACAGAGAGTGGGACAGAAGATCTGAAGAGAGTATGTGCTGAGAGCAGCAAGCCCGATGTGGGGCTCGAACTCATGAACTACAAGATCATGACCTGAGCCAAAGTCAGATGCTTAACCTACTGAGCTACCCAGATGCCCCTCTAGCATTATCTTTTTTAAATGATTTCTGAGAAATATGCATGGATTAGAAGACTAGTTTTAGCAATAAAAGGATGTAAATAAGTAGATGCTCTCCTCATACACTCAGAGTTCCTGCATTTGTTTTTGTCAGTATCTTACCCAGAGCCTTGAATTTGTTCTGAAAACTGTAGGAATTATGACTATTTCACCCAAAATGTGACTCCTTCTTTTCTTTTTTTAAAGATGACTCCCACGTCTTTTTTTAAAAAAATGTTTATTTATTTTTGAGAGAGAGAAAGAGAGTGCAAGTTGAGTAGGGGCAGAGAGAGAGGAAGATACAGAATCTGAAGCAGACTTCAGGTTCAGAGCTGTCAGCACAGAGCCCAACATGGGACTTGAACTCACTAACATTGAGATCATGACCTGAGCTGAAGTTGGATGCTCAGCCAATTGAGCCACCCAGGTGCCCCAAATGTGACTACCTTCTTGCTGTCATTTCTGTCCTGGTTCCTGAGTCCTTAGTGAATCAGCAATCTAGGATTGGCTCAGTTCTTTAACAGTACTTGAGGTTAATTCTGGACAATTAATTTATTTCTTAATTAGTTGAATATTTGTAGTTTTAAAATTCTTTTAAGTCACTATGAAGCCCCGTGCTTCCATTTCCATACCTGACTAGAGATAAGTTTACAGACTTTTTTTTTTTTCTTTTTTTTTTTTTGGTTAGGTTTGGGAGAAAAATGATGGGCAAAACCTTCTCTCCTAAGCTCCACAGGTGCTACTCATAAACATGATTCTTATTCTTCAATAAGAATAGTCAGTCTCTTGATTTGAAATTTGGACGCTTCAGATATATGACTTCTAAGTCCTATGTCCTAAAGTCAGGTTATCAACTAGGCTGGTTGATTAGCAGAATATAGAGTCTTACTTTGTTCTTTATGTTCAAGCAGACACCTGCCAACACGTTAGCTTTTGGTGGATCGATCATAAATGTGGCCATTCTTTTCTGGTTGGAAAATCCCTTTATTACAGAATTTGGGGACGACCATAGCTCAGAGCTCAAAAGCATATTCAAGGCTGGGAGCTGAGAAGAATTATGGTATCATCTCTGTACCTTCCTTCTTCAGTAGCTTTGAGGGGAGATTGCTGTCAGTGAAATAGAGCAAGAAGGTAATAATGTCCTTTAAAATTTTTTTTGGTATTTTTACTGAGGTAAATGTGATCACATCATGTAAATGTAATTATAATAAAATGTAAAAATCTTAAATTTGACATCTGAATTAAGACATGGAACATTTCCATCACTCTAGAGAATTCTCTAATGCCCTTCCCAATCAGTCCTCCAGCTCCAGAAGGTCACCCTCCATTCTGATTTATCCCTCCAAATTAGATTTGCCTGCTTGCTTGTTCTTGAAATTCACATAAGTGGAATTATACAGTATGGATTCTCTTGTGTCTGGCTTCCCCCTGACTCCCGCAACACATTATCTTCAAGATTCATCAATGTTCTTACTTGTGTCAGTAGTTTATTCCTTTGTTGTTGTTGTTGTTCAGTTATTCTGTTGCATAAAGATACTATGATTTGTTTATCTACTTTCCCGTTGATGATCATGTTTTTAGTTTTCGGCTCTTACAAGTAAAGGTGCAGTGAACATTCCTGTACAATGTACTTTGTGAACATATGTTTTCATATCTTTTGGGTGAACACCAAGGAGAGGAATCACAGGATTATAAGTAATATTTGGCACTTTAGGTTTTCTCATTTTAACCATTCTAGTGGGTGTGTGGCATATTTCATTGTGGCTTTACTTTGCATTTCCCTGATGACTGACAATATTGAGCATCTTGATACCTTTTTTTATAAAATGTCTGTTCAAGGCTTTACCCATGTTTATTGGGTTATTTGTTTTTTTTTTAAAATTACTTAATTGTAGGATTTTTTAGTGTAGCCTGAGTACCTATACTTTGTCAAATATATGTATATTTAGTGTTGTATTTTGTATCCTCTCTTGGCATTTTTTTATCTTTGCTCTATTCTTCACTAGTTGCTCAGGGACTACAATGTACATACCTACCTTACTGTAGTATATCTTGAATGAATACAATACTTCTCTCTACATAATGTAAGATGATATACCAGTATAATTCCATTTGCTTTCCCTGTCCTTTTTTCAATTGCTGTAATATAATTTTCTACGTGTGTTACAGATCCCAAAGTCAATGCTTTAATTTTACTTTAAACAAATGTATTCCACAGAAATTAGGAAAAAATAGTATTATATATTTACCTACTCATTTACCATTCCAGGAACTGTTCAGAACTTTCTGTAGAACCAAATTACCCATTTTTGAACTGGTATCCTTCCACTTCAGCCTGAAGAACGTGATTTAGCATTTCTCACAATAGGTCGACTGGCAGTGGATTCTCTCAGCTTTAACTTATATGAAAATGTATTTCATCTTTTTTTGAAGGTTATTATTGCTGCATGTATGTAATTCTAGGTTGATAGACCTTTGTTTTTTTTGAAGCAGAATTGCATTGTTTTGCTTCAAAAGCAGCCACTATTTTTCTTACTGTACCTTAATATATTGTTCTGTTTTTCTTTGTTTTTCAGATTTCTAACTATATGCTTATAATGTATAACCACTCTTCCTTCTTTTTTTTTTCTGGTTCAGTCTTATTGTTTGGAGACTCTCCTTATGTGTATGTTATTTATTTATTAAAGTTTATTTATTTATTTTGAGAGGGAGAGAGAGAGAACGCATGCTCAAGAATGGGGAAGTGACAGAGAGAGAGGGAGAGAGAGAATTCCAAGCAGGCTCTGCACTGTCATTGTGGAGCCCAATGTGGGGCTCCATCTCACAAACCCTGAGATCATGACCTGAGCTGAAATCAAGAGTCTGATGTTTAATCAACTGAGCCACCCAGGCACCCCTTTTTTTAAATTGAAATTCAAGTTAGTTAACATATAGTGTAGTATTGGTTTCAGGAGTAGAATTTAGTGATTCATCACTTACATATAATACCCAGTGCTCATCACAACAAGTGCCCTCCTTAATGCCCATCACCATTTAGCCCATCCCCCCACCATCTCCCCTCCAGCAACTCTCAGTATTTACTCTGTATTTAAGGGTCTCTTATGGTTTGTCTCCCTCTCTGCTTTTATCTTATTTTATTTTTCATTCCCTTCTCCTATCTTAATGTGTTTGGTTTCTTAAATTCCACATATGAGTGAAATCATATATTTGTCTTTCTCTGACTTATTTCATTTAGCATAATGCATTATAGTTCCATACATAGTTACAAATGGCAAGATTTCATTTTTTCTTTGATCACCAAGTAATACTCCATTGTATATATGTACCATCTCTTTTTTATCCATTCATCAGTTGGTGGGCGTTTGGGCTCTTTCCATACTTTGGCTATTATCGATAGCACTGCTATAAACATTGGGGTGCATGCACTCCTTTGAATCAGCATTTTTGTATCTTTGGATAAATACCTAGTAGTACAATTCCTGGGTCGTAGGGTAGTTCTATTTTTAATTTTTTGAGGATCCTCCATACTGTTTTCCAGAGCGGCTGCACCATTTTGCATTCCTACCAACAGTGCAGTGTTTCCCTTTGCATCCTCACCAACATCTGTTGTTTCCTGAGTTGTTCATTTTAGCCATTCTGACAGATGTGAGGTGATGTCTCATTGTGGTTTTGATTTGTATTTCCCTGATGATGAGTGGTGTTGAACATCCTTTCATGTGTCTGTTAGCCATCTGGATGTCTTCTTTGGATAAGTGTCTATTCGTGTCTTCTGCCCATTTCTTCACTGGAATGTTTTTTGGGTATTGAGTTTGATAAGTTCTTTATAGATTTTTGATACTAACCCTTTATCTGATATGTCATTTGCAAATATCTTCTTCCATTCTGTCAGTTGCCTTTTAGTTTTGTTGGTTGTTTCTTTCACTGTGCAGAAAGTTTTTATCTTGATGAGGTCCCAATAGTGTGTTTTTGCTTCTGTTTCCCTCACCTTCAGAGACATGTCTAGTAAGAAGTTTCTGCAGCTGAGGTCAAAGAGGTTGCTACCTGTTTTCTCCTCTAGGATTTTAATGGTTTCCTGTCTTACATTTAGATCTTTATCCATTTTGAAGTTATTTTATATAAGAAAGTGGTCCAGGTTCATTCTTCCGCATATTGCTGTCCAGTTTTCCCAACACCATTTGCTGAAGAGACCGTCCTTTTTCCATTGGATATTCTACCCTGCTTTGTCAAAGATTAGTTGGTCATGTGTTTGTGGGTCCATTTCTGGATTCTCTATTCAGTTGCATTGGTCTTTGTGTCTGTTTTTGTGCCAGTACCATACTGTCTTGATCACTACAGCTTTATAATATTACCTGAAGTCCAGAATTATGATGCCTCCAACTTTGCTTTTCTTTTTCAATATTGCTTTGGGTATTTGGGGCCTTCCATACAAACTTTAGAATTGTTTGTTCTAACTCTCTGAAAAATGCTGGTGTTATTTTGATTGGTATTACACTGAATGTGTAGATTGTTTTGGGTAGTATCGACATTTTAACAATATTTGTTCTTCCAATCCATGAGCATGGAATGTGTTTCCATTTCTTTGTGTCTTAATTTCTTTCATAAGCTTGCTACAGTTGTCAGCATATGGATCTTTAACCTCTTTAGTTAGGTTTATTCCTAGTTATCGTACAGTTTTTGGTGCAATTGTAAATGGGATTGATTCCTTGATTCTCTGCTGCTTCATTATTGGTATTACTTATGTGTATGTTTGACTGTCTGATGCTGTTCCATGAGTCAGTAGTGCTCTAATGACTCTCTTCTTCAGTCATTTTTTCTTTCATTTTATTTTGGATAATTTCTTTGTGTGCTAAATTCAACACCAGGGCCCACCCAGACAGTTTTATTGACTGATATATTTCCTGAAAACAGGTCATACCACCTTATTTCTTTGCCTATCTCATATTATTTTGTTGAAAACCAGTAATTTTAGAAAATATAGTAAAACTCTAGGTTCTGATAGTTTTTCCCCTGAAAGTTGTTTTCATTTTTTGTTGTTGTTGCTTTGTTGTTTTAGTAACTTGCCTGGAGCTAATCTACAGAATCTCTCTCCTCCATAATGTCATCAGTTTTGCCCTTCTTTTCTTTTTGTCTTACTTTCATTCTACTAGCCTTAAGGGTCTTAGGGGTTGCCCAGTGGTCAGCTGATGATGGGTCAGAGGTTCTGGTTAAACAGCTCGAGCCAGCAGAGCCTTTACTCTCTGCAGATGGATCTGTGAGTGCCTCAGGAGCATGTCCAAGTCTGGCAGTATTTTTAAAATTTTTTTAATGTTTATCTATTTTTGAGATAGAGAGCCCTAGTGTGAGTGGGGAAGGGGCAGAGAGAGAGGGAGACACAGAATCTGAAGCAGGCTCCAGACTCTGAGTTTTCACCACAGACCCCAATGAGGGGCTCGAACTAAGGAATGGTGAGATCATGACCTGAGCTGAAGTCGGATGCTTAACTGACTTAGCCACCCTGGAGCCCCCATGTCAGGCAGTTTTTAAGTCTGCTCTGTATTTTACTTTGTCTGGGACCTCTTGGGTCTCCCCTGTGTGTGTATGAAGCATTCCGCCCAGCTGAGGGTCTTATCCAGGCCCTATAGCATGCTCTCATTTCTAGGATCTCCCCTTTAAATGTCTGGGTAGTCTGCTACTCACCCCAACTCTGACTGCATCCGCAAGCTACAAGATTTGAGGGTTCCCCACTTATTTCCCGCCAGCCCTGCTACTTTCACTGACAGCCCCACTGGGCACAAGTGAGCCTGTCTAGTAGGAAAAGGCTGCTGGTTTTCCGGCCAGCCCTGCCTGGCTCCGGTGTACCAACGAAGCTGCCGGAGCTGGAGGGATGGTGGGAACAGTGCCAGGCAAGAAGGCCACAGTGTTCCACTCTTTGTACCCAAAATTTATCAATTTGTTTTACAGGTAAATACTTTTCAGTCGTTGTTTGTTTCTACTTAGTTTCCAAAGCTCTGAAATGGTTGTTTGTGACAATTTCATCCTATGTTATAGTTGTCTTTTGGGGAGAAGATCTGATGATTTCCTTATTTTATCATAGTTGGAAGTGTTGCCCTGACAGATAAAGATATATATTTTTAAAATTTTTTTAAGTTTATTTATTATTTTGAAAGGTGGGGAGCGGCAGAGAGAGGGAGAGAGAGAGAATCCCAAGCAACCTCTGTGCTATCAGCATGAAGCCTGATGTGGGGCTTGAACTCCCAAACTGTGAGATCATGACCTGAGCCAAAATCAAGAGTCAGATGTTTAACCGACTGAGCCACCCAGGCACCCCCAGTTAAATTTTAACAAAGGAAAGGAGAGGCAGAAGACAAAGGCCCTAGCAAGAGGAAGGTAGTGGGAATAGTATTCCCTGCAATTTTTAAATCTGTAGCAAAACTACCAGGCTACTGGTTCAAGGAGCTATAAAAATGAAATAGAGTCCCTGAATAGAGTTTTTTTAAAACCGAATGACTCAAAAGTGAAATGTGTTTAATAATATACATAATTATTGTGTCCATGGGGATTAAATACAAGTGATAAAGAGTTCACAGCAAAATATATAATTATTCACAGAAAAAAATTTAATTATTAATACCTTACCTAACCTAGAAACTCTAGATTTTCTTGTCATGAGATCGATTATAGATCCTAGAAGGTTATCACTATCAACATTTTTCCTTGATACTTCATGTAGTGATAATTGACATCCTCCTAACTCATTCATGTTAAACAGTAAGTGTTTTGTCCTGGGGCACTGGGGTGGCTCAGTCAGTTAAGAATCTGACTCTTGGTTTTGGCTCAGGTCACTATCTCCTGTTTCATGAGTTCGAGCCTTGTGTCCAGCTCTGCACTGACAGTGTGGAGCCTGCTTGGGATTCTCTCTCTCTCTTTGCCCCTCCCCCATGCATGCTCTCTTTTTATTTCAAAATAAATAAACTTAAAAAAATAAGTATTCTGTTCCTTGCTCCCTCATTTCTGTATGATATTAGGGACATGGAGAAGTTATTCGCTTCACCTCTGGCTTTCTTAGGAGCTCTGATCCCCTTAATTAGGAGCAGAGCCCTTACCTTCAATAAGTGAGGAAAGGTAGGTAACACTAAGGGGTGATCACTTTTCAATCCATTGCCAGGTGGATGGAGCACAGCTTTCCCACCTTGTAGGAAGAAAGGAGTTTTTGGCCCTGAGGAGATAGAAAGGAGTGTGTGGGCGTGAGGAGTTAGAAAGGAGAAGGCAAGCTCCTGGGCCCAGGAAGCTGGAGCTGTTTAGTGGGAGGCTTCTTCCTTACTTCACAAGCTCACCTACCTCCAGGCTCTGGCAAATAGGGCTGCTGCCTTGGCCTTTAGGCTAGTGTGGTAATCCCCGCCAGAGGGCTTTTGAGGAGAGCACCTGAGCCCTGAGGGGCTGTGGCGGGGGGTGGGGGCAGGATGCCAGCCTCACTCACATATTTCCTCTTGTGCCCGGAGCCGAAGTTAAGTTGCTGTTCACTAAACTCCTAGTAGGTCTCCTGTAACCTTTTTTTCGGGGCTCAAGAACTGTACTCCTCAAGCTTCACCTTTTGTTACTTGTGTGTTTTATCTCCTTCACCAGATTTCAGGTTGGGGACCAGTGACATTTCTTCTTCTACTATTTATCTTTCTGTACCTCCTGCCCTATATCTCTGCAGGCCCAGCTTTTAACGTCTGGTATGAACTCACCAGACCAGTTTTAATGGTTGCTCCAAATAGAATACAAAATATTCTGGAAATTCTTGGATATAGCTTCTCAATCATAGCTGCTCATTAGCAATCACCAGAGGAGTTTTTAAAACTCCTGGTGCTCCGGCTGCAGTTGAAACCAATGAAATCAGACACCAGCAATGGGGATCCAGGTGGTTTGTGTTAAGAAACAAAGCTCCCTGAGAAGTAGTCCCATAGTCTCTCCTTATTGTGGCTTTTTCATCCGTGGTTTCACTCTGGCAGTTTTCAGTAACCTGTGGCCAACTGCAGTCCTGAAGTAGATGACCCTCCTTCAGGTCCACAGTAGCCTCACGCTGCGTCACAAGGCCTACGTCATTCACCTCACCTTATCTCATCATGTAGCCATTTTGTCATCTCACATAGTCACAAGAAGGAACAGGGGGTAAGTAAAATGAGATATTTTGAGACAGAGGCCACATTCATGTAACTTTGGTTGTAGTATATCGTTAAAATTATTTATTACATTATTAGTTACTGTCGCTCATCTCTTAGTGTGCCTGACTTACAGATTTCATGTTATCTTGGGTATGTCTGCATAGGCAAAACATAGTGTATACAGGGTTCAGTACTGTTTGCGGTTTCAGGCATCCACTGGGGGGTCTTGGAATGTTTCCCCCGTGGATAAGGGAGGTCTTCTGTACCCTTGTATGTAGCATGCTAATATTTGTCTTTACTTCTTTATCTTAAACCAACATTTACCACATCCTTGAGGGACATATTGGAATATTAGTTGGCAGAAAGTATAGCAGTGCAGGAATTAATTATTTCACGATCTTACTGCAGTGTCAATACTTCTGAGGTCATGTTGGCTAAATGCCCCTCAGTGTCCTCTATTCAGCAGCCACTTTGGTGGCTGACAGCCTGAGAGACTTGCCTCATGAGAGCAAATAAGAAAAAAACCCACCAAAACGTGTAGATATGAAACACGTCAGATTTCAAAGACTGCTGGCCCATTGTGTAAAATGCAGTGACACATTCGTACAAATATTTATCTTCACCTTTCTCCCCTGGAGCCTTTGTTCTCATTTAAACACCAAATGGCGATTGACTTCTTTTCAGAGGGAAAAAGGAAAGTGGTAAATCTTTCACTACCTTTTCCAGAAGAACTTAAGAACCTAGATTTCCTGTTTGTGCTTTTTGTGATGACAGGATTGTCCCTGTTTCAAGCTTCATGGTTCAGTTATTTCTCCAAACTCAAGGACAAGTGAAGCTTCCTTTTGGCTGTGGATAGAAAGTTGGTTGAAAAACACCCAGAAAATATTTGCCATATATTTTTGGATCCCTGACCTGCACAAACCAATTTTTGAGTCTTTTCTTTTTAATGAGAGGTGAGTGGAGGAGTGAGTGGAGAAGTAAGTTTCAAGGACTGAGAGGAATGTTTTCAGCCCTGAGTCCTCTGGTACTTAGCAAGGTGCTGGCAAATGGTATGAGACCATGGATGATTGTGGAAAGAGACCATGGATGATTGTGGAAAGCCTGAAACTTTTGTGCTTGACAAGCCCTCTTTTCTTTTCTATCCATCCACCTGTGAGTTTTGGGCCTACCATACCTCTTTTCACACTCTCTGCTGTTTTTTTTAGTAGTGATGGTATCAAAGGGCTAGCAATCAGAAAGTTTCCTGGTAGGAGAGAAGTGGGAGGCAAGATTGCATTATCCAGCAGAATTTTAGCAATTCCTTTTTAGAATTTTTTTTTGAGGGGAAGGGAGATTGCTTTATATATATATATTTTTTAATGTCTCTTTATTTTTGAAAGAGAGAGAGAGAGAACACAGGAGGCAGGGGAGGGACAGAGGGAGAGGAAGACACAGAATCTGAAGCAAGCTCCAGGCTCTGAACTGTCAGCACAGAGCCCAATGTGGGGGTCAACCCCACAAACTGTGAGATCATGACCTGAGCCCAAGTTAAACGCTTAACTGACTGAGCCACCCGATGCCCCTGCTTGTTTTTTTGTGGGTTTTGTGGGTTCCCCCCCCCTTTTTTTTAAAGGAAGACTGTGATTTCAAGATGAGCAAAACTTTTATTCTTGACACTAGGATTTAATAAGTCCTGAGGGTTCCTATTAGGCCTGTTAATTCTAGAAGATAATATATTCAGGGGTATTTAAAGCAAAAAAACATTTCAAGACCCAATGCCTCTCCCCCAAGTTTTCCCATATTTTATACGTTTCTCAAGTATGTTTCCATACTCATTAGAAAGAAGAAATGATAATCTGAAGTAGAAGGTTCAGAAGAGCCACCACATATGATATGAGGGTTGTGCACTACGGATGCGAGGGGGCCCCATTCCTGAGACTACAGCATGAGCAGTATTCACTGGAACTGTGAATTCAGTGGTCCTGGGAAAAAGATTGGCCTTTGTGGCAGTCATAGCAGGTGGAGTCAGAATCCCTGCCTGTAATTTTTAGTTGACTACACATTTAATGTAATCAGTAATTTCATTTTACAGTCTGGCCTGTATATTGCTAATTTCATCCATTTTAGGGGAGATAGAGTAAAAAAGATGCTCCAATAACATATGCATCATTTCTCTGGGCAGTAATAGTCCTAGGAGGAAAGGTCCGTGGGTGCCTTTGGTCATTGTTTCAAATTGTCCTCTTGCAGTCAATGGCACCATAGACAGGGGGATTATGATGTACAGCTTGTTTAGAAATATGGTTTATCTCATAGAGCAATCTCAGCCTAGAATTATTATAATTACTGTTATTTCCTCCCAGTTTATCTGGGCATTTCTGTTGTGAAATAATAGCCCATCACTACCCAAGTATCACAGGAAAGTGGAGGAATTGCTTGGCTGGACTTCTGAGTTGAACATCATATGCCATTGTCAGAGTGAGGGTTGTCTCTTAGCCCAGTCACCTGGACTTCATATGGTTCCAGCATCCGAGTGCCCCTTGGATGCTCCCAGAAGCATCTGCCCAGTACACAGTCAAGGTGGGATGGTGTAGATATGGAGGGTGCTGGGCCCTTGGGAAGTAAGAGGAAGATTCTCTGGCTAATGTGCTATTCCTGGTTCACTTCTGGAGGAGGGTTTGCTAGATTGTATTCCCAGTTCAAACTGAATGTTTGAGGACCGTTATTCATACATTTCATTATTTATAAATGTCTATGATATTCAGGGGAACGGGCTAGGTGCAGAAGAATATAAGACACAAGTTTTTCCCATTCCAAGATCTTACATTCTTGTTGAGGGAAAACATGTCCATGACAGTGTTAAAAATATCAGCATGTTGGAAGACGCCCCCAGTGTGGTTTGGAGTCATCAAGGAGGTGCTGGGGATGGAACAGGACATATTCTGCATAGTGGTGGACTATGGTGGCTTGGACCAGACCTGAGGTTCAGAGTTTTACACCAAGAAACTGGAACCATTGTATCCATTTGACTTCTAATCATTTGTTCCAGGAGTTAGCTGCTGTTGTGCCTTGAGGTCTGCAGGGTTTTGGACTTTGACTAGAATATGTTCTCAGACTTATGGTCACCCCATCCCAGGATGTTGGACCAGCACCATGCTGAGGGCTGGATGCTCTGGAGCATAAATGGCAAGAGACAGAATGATAAAGTGGGACACTGGGGAGCTGTTTTTACTGTTTTGTTACAAGACTTGCTAAGAGCATCTTGCTCCCCATTTGGCTTGGCCTTATTTCTTTTGAGTTCTCTGCCTATCTGTGGGCTGGAGGTAATTTTTGCTGTTGATCTCCTCCTCCTCCTAAAGAAGAAGGCATTATTTGGAGCTCAGGATAGCTCTCTGGATGATTCTGCAGCTTTAGGTCAGAAGGCCACACTGTCTCCCCAAGGATGATGCCCTACCATGACCTTAGAGAACAGGTCTGGCATATGGTCTGCCTGGGAATCTTGTTTAAAAGGTCCTGATTTATTAAGTCTGAGATGCAGTCCAATATTTTGCATTTTTGTATTAAAATTTTTTAATGTTTATTTTTGAAAGAAAGAGAGCATGAGTGGGAGAGAGGAAGAGAGAGAGGGAGACACAGAATTGGAAGCAGGTTCCAGGCTGTGAGCTGTCAGCCCCATCACGGGGCTCAAACCCATGAGCTGTGAGATCATGACCTGAGCTGAAGTTGGATGCTTAACTGAGCCAGCCAGGCACCCCCAATATTTTGCATTTTTAATAAGTCCTGGTATGATGCCAATGCTGATGGTGGAGGACCACACTTAGTAGCAAGCCTCAGACCAGACCATAATACAGATGCTATGGCAACACAGTGGCCCGGTAGTTGCTATGGCAACTACACATGAGTGTAGGAAGGAGTAAGATGGAGTGGAAATACTTTGCATGTGAGATTGTAGTCACCCAGGCTCCTACATAGACTTGCTAATAAGTCATGGTCTCTAACCACCCAGACCCTTGCTTCTCATTAGAAGGCATTCCCCCAGAACGTGCCTACGCTGAAGGCTCAGCATTGCCCTGCCTTTTCCATCAGAAGCCCAATGAAGAAGCTTATGACTTTCCAGTAGTGAAAAAGGCAGGGGTAAGCTGAATGCTTATTTGAGTTTGCCTTTTCTCTTCATCAGTAGCATTGTAAATTGGAAGATAAATCTGGTGGTTCCTTCCACTCTGTTCAACTCGGTGTTTACTGTATTTATGCTCTAGGCCTAACACTGTGCTGAGTATGTGGAACTCCCATCAAGGGTGAAAAGTGGTCCCTGTTTCTGGGGACTTACTGTATTATTGGGAAGAAGAAAACAGAACACTTATAAGCAATGAAAGAAAAACATGAGAAATTGAAGATAACCAAGTATGAAACCTATGACATTAACATGTAGTGCTGTGAAAAGTCAGGGAGGCTCAGTTCTCTCCATCGAGGGTTACAGTTTTTAAATGGAGATCTCTATTGTTTGACTTGCTTTGGGGTTTTAGAGATGCTGTGCATACAGAATTTCTAACTCCTGGGTGGGAAAGAGAAAGGCAGAGTCCAGCACAGAAACACACTTCATTTGTTTCAGGCAGTAAGAGCCCCACAATGAATGCAAGCCACACCTCCTACACCCCAGAGCTTCCCATCCTCCAGTGAATGAAGCATTTCTTTAAATGAAACCACCTCTAGATAATGAGATCATGGCCACATTGTGCTTAGTTTGATTGGGCACTCCCACAGCTTGTAGGGGATTTAGACCTAAAGTGAGTTCTTTCCATAGAGCATGAATAATAATGGGACTTAATGGGAAAGGCCATCTCAGTATCTCAGGGCAGATACCTTATAGTTTATAGATGGGGAAGACAAAAGGAAAAGGGGCTGGGAAAGGCCCTCAAAGGCAGAGAGGGATGCCTATCTTTTATCTTGTCCATGAAAGCCCAGTGAAAGAACAATGCCATTCAGTACTTAGATGGCACTGTAAACTTTTATAAGCATCAGCTGGAAAAGTCACATGACACCTCGAGATAGCAAATGCACGTTGGTCTTCCCCTATTTCTAAGAGGGAATTATGGGCACAGAGCCTATGTGTTTGGCAAAAACACTCATTCATGCATCCCTTGGCCTGCCAAACTGGGAGAACAGGCCAATCCCAACATGGCAGACATGCCAGGTGGCTTAGCCACATCATGTATGAACCAAGCACTGGTCCTCCACACCTCCCAGTGTGAGGAAAAAATACCAGGTTCTCTAAGTTGTCCCATGGAGCATCCCTCTCCCAGCTAGGACTGAGGGAGAAGATAGCACCTCCCCTGCTCCCTGTCCCTCTAAGGGCTTAGGAGACTCACTCCTAGTTCCCTTCAGAGAGGTCCTCCTCAGATTCTCTCTCCTCTCTGCACTATGCCTTGTTTTCATATCCTTTTCTGGCCAAGTAGACCAAGAGTCACAGGACCTCTTGTTGAATGTTTCCTGCATAGATTTTTCCATATGGGGTCTGTTTCATGCTCACTTTGGTATCTGAGATCTGTTGTGGTAGTGCCTCAGGCTAGACTGAGGCAGGAAGAGTGCTCCTGTAAACCTTGGATTACACCAGCAGCTGTTTTCCATCGTTGGGAAAAGGCTGATAGGAAACTGCCAAAATTGTCTTCATGCTGAACTTGAAAGAAACCCTTCTCATTTGCTGGTCTTACCTTCTCTATCAGGAACATTTGGAGGCCCAACGGTTTCCAACTGGAAGCCCATAGGCCAAATCTGGCTCGCAGATGCACTTTTTTGTTTGTTTGTTTTGAGCTGGTCTTGCTGTTTGCAAAAAATCTGGATTCATTTTTAACATTTTTAAATAAGTGTATTTTTACATAAAAATTGGAATTTCTGGCTTCTTTTGAAAAAACTATGAGGAGCTGGCAACCCTGGGCCCTTGCTCCTGCTTTGGAACATTGAACGTAGGCTGTGGGAGCAGCCCCATGCTCTTCACTTTGTCTCTGCCACTGTTGGCCCACTGTGTCCATTTCTTTTCTAGCCCAGCCTCTGTGAACATTTGAGGTTTTGACCCTGATGTGTTACAAGTACAGCTTGGATTTATTTCATCTTGGTATCGTGGCTGGTGTGTCTAAGGCAGTGAAGAAGTCAATGTCAGTTTGGGCAGGAGTGAGTGGTTAAAGAAAAGTAGAGTGCTGATTTGGGGACAGCTTAGAAATGGTCCACACTGGAAGCAGAGAAATAATTTATGAGTGTACCTTAGACCATCTATGGAAAAGGACCAATTTGTTTGACTTTTTCTTTCTAATACATCACAGACCGGTACTTTTGTAAAATATATATGAATTCCTAGAAAAATAAAGAGAATGAAAGACATAAAATACAAGTAAAAGTGTATTATTAGAGTCTATGAACATTAAAATTATTTTAACAAACATGGTCAGAAGAAACATAACATGGGAAAAATAATTATAAAGCTTATATAATCCATTTAATGTATGCACATAGATTATAACTACAGGGAATCACCATTATATTCATAGCTTTCTGTCCCTCTGCAATTACACACTAATGACAAGTTATGAATGAAATAGCAGTTTCCTATATTTAGTGCCTACATGCATGCTTTTAACAAGTACCATGTATACTAACACTTAAAGTTTTTAGTGCAATAAGTAAAGCACTTATTTAGTGCAATAAGTAAAGCACTTATTTAGTACAATAAGTAAAGCATAACTAGAAAGTTATGAACTCAGATAGCAAAGCATGGGTGTTAAAGGAAATAATAAACTAGGATGACATGTGTCTTGCAAGGAGGAGCGTTCTAAGGAAACATATTATGTTTTTTAGTATCTCCTATCAACAGTTTGAAATCAGGTAATTTCTCTGATTATAAAAATAACTTTAGTGGCTACTCTGTGTACTCGAAATGGCTCATATCAAGCACATGCGTGCATGTGTGGTGTATCAAGATATTGGGGACAGGCATTTAAAGAAACTCTTAGAAATGATTATAGGGGTGCCTGGGTGGCTCAGTTGGTTAAGCATCCGACTTCGGCTCAGATCATGATCTTGCAGTTACTGAGTTCGAGCCCCGCATCGGACTCTGTGCTGACAGTTCAGAGCCTGGAGCCTGCTTTGGATTCTGTGTCTCCCTCTCTCTGCCCCTTCCCTGCTCTCACTCTCTCTCTCAAAACAAACAAACAAACAAACAAACATTTAAAAAAATTAATTTAACTTCAATAAAAGAAATGGATTTTGGATCCATTTGGATCCATTTCCTGTTCGTGAATATTCTTTTAATGGAAAGGAAAATTCAAGACTTTCTACAGAATTTTTAAGATGTATGACAATACAAAGATGTATGACAACTTTGTAGACATAATTTCAAAATCAGCACTACTTTATTATTATTATTATTATTATTAAATTATGTGACTATGGACACCCTGTGGGAACTGTTTGTTTAAGCTTCTAAACTTTTCTTTTTGCCTTTTGATCTGACCTGCTATTGAAAACATGTCACATCCTATATTTGAATGGAAGTATTAAGATCTTTAAAAATATAAAAGGTATCAAACAAACTAGCATGACATACCATCTAATTTATATCTTTGAAATGTTGAAACTGTTTCTTGTCTTGCAGAAACAAAATAGGTTTGTTTAGTAGTTCAGAAAATCCTGATGGAACTTTTCATCTCAGTAACAATCATATCTTAGTAGTTGTTTGTAATCAGCTTCCATATTATTACAAATAAAAAAGAATGATTTCAAATTTAGTGTATTAACTGTAATGTAATTTATAGTGTGCACTAAGTGTACTTTGTAGTTCAGCCAACATTTCTGTTTTGTTTTGTAATAAGACTCTTGATGAAGCAGGCATTGCCTTGATTTACATTGTGGTGCAACTGTTCAGAATGCTTTCTGGTTATTATAGTACATTCATGTTACTATAGTACTTTACTGTTACTATAGTATTGCCATCAGGACATAGTCCTAAAATTGAAAGCCCATGTCTCATTTGTTGATTCATCTTACATTGTTCTATATAATTTAGAATGGGTTGTTTTTGAAGATGAAACTTAAAAAACAGTTCTTCCTTTATATCATCATCATGTTCAAATTACACATACAGTAAAGGAATTGCCATTTTAATAGTATTTACACATCTGTCGAGTCACAGTGAAAATTGTCTTACTGGCTTTATTTTATAGTTGATCCTGCATAATATTAAGCTTTGGTGTCCCTGGAAAATAGCAATTGAGCTGTATTTTGATGAAATTCTTTCAGCATTTCCAGCCAAACATCTTTGATACAGTCTCTCAGTACTATTTCAGCAAATATAAGTAGGACTTTAGTCTTAGCAACTCAAAGCGTTATTTTAGAAGAAGCTCACGAAGCACACTAGTTTCTGCTGGCTTTTTAATGTAATATGCTCTTTTGGAAATTATTCCTTTGGTTTTGAATTTACTTTTTATAATTTGGAGAAAAATATCCCTTAGGTCTTAATAGTTTCATAAATCGAAACATCTCCTCAACTAATACACTTTCATTTTAGCTTTTAAACACCACTTATGGCTTCAAAACTCAGCTCAGTGTATGAAGGATCATAGTTCCAAGTAAAACTGGTACAACTTTTTGGTCTTTATTTCTTTGAAGTGTTGTTCATTGCCATCATTTAGTTATGATTATAGTTGCAATCAGGATAGTTGAATCTGTTCTTGACAAAAATGTTCAGTGAAGTTTATTTTCTATCTGTAAATTGTGGTTAAAATCAATACAGATTTCCCCTGTAGAAGAATAGAGTGTTCCTATGAAACCTTTCGTAAGTGAAAGTGGCATAAGGTAAAGAAGCACTTAACATTAATTTATGTGGAAACATATTTTAAACACTCCCAGACTGAAAAGATATCCTTCTCCTAGGTTTCTCTGATTCCTTAGGAAACCTCTTGCTAATGGATGTGCAGAATAAATTGAGAGAAAGCACAGATGCTCACGGACACAGCTCTGAGCTATGGTGCCTTAGTGCTGAGATGCTGAGTGAGGTTCTCCGGGAAAGAGCTTGGTGGGGCCATTCTCACTGGTTAGGGTGCGTGCTGCCTCTGTAACAGCTTGCCACGACACATGCTGAATGCTATTTGTTGCCTTTCCCTTTTTTGCAAATGCAAAAATCCTCTTTGGATTTCTTTCAGTTAGTAAAAACAGGTACTAATGTAGATCTTTTGTAAAAGTGAAATGGTGCAATGTGAATGTTAGAAAAGTGAGGGATACCTATGATGCCAGTTTCAGATTCCTAATATGGCTAATGATGTTAAAAGATTTAAAACAGGTTTGGTTAAAATGAAAACTATCCAAGTAACCTCAAAAGTCCCATGACATGAAATTCTGTTGTATATAATTGGCAGGCAGCTTATATTACATGTGATTTCCCAGGAAAGTTTACCGACATCCAAGCTGGTTCAGTGAGATGAGTTGGGCAATGTGAAATTGCTATAAAAGTTTCTCGGGGCACTTGGGTGGCTCATTTGGTTAAGCAGCTGACCCTTGATTTTGGCTCAGGTCATGATCTCACTGTTTGTGAGTTCAGAGTAGGGCTCTGTGTTGACACTGTGGAGCCTGCTTGGGATTCTGTCTCCCCTCTCTTTCAAATGTATAAACTTAAAAACAATTTTTTTAATGTTTACTCTCACATTTTCTTATCTTGTCATGGGCCCATAACAAATGGCTTGTGGATTGTCACTGATCCACAGTTAACATTTTGTGTAGCTCTCAAATAGATGTCTACTTAAAAACCCATAGGAAGCTATCATAAGTTCTCCAATATTTGCTGAGAGTTACCGGACTGATAAGCTACTCCCCTCAGTCATAAGATAAGATTAGGGATTACAATTGGCCCTGAGTACCAAAACAAACAAGTAAGTAATGTGGCTTATACAAGATAGCAGTTATTTAATCATTTTAAAGGTGTCTGGGGTGGGCGTGGGTTGTGTGGTCAGTTATCTTTTGCTTCAGGGACTCAGGGTTCTTCTTTCTTATTGTTTCACTGGACATGGCTTTTTTTTTTTTTCCATTGTACCTCATGATCCAGGGTGGCTACTGGGACTCCAGGCATTATGTCCACATTCCAGTCAGCTGGAAAAGGTGAGGAGTGGGAGAGCTTGGAAGAGCCTTTTGAGGCACTTTCTGGAATTTGCACATGTTGTTTCTACAAACAGTTCATTGACGAGAGCTTGAATTTTGAAGCCACCTGTCCCAAGTTGCAAGAAATGCTCTGAAATGTAATCATTCCAGGAAGCTGTGCTCCCCTCAGATAACTTCAGAACATTAGGATATCAGGTAGAAAAGAAGTCAGGATTCCATTAGGTAGCACAAACTTTTAGACATTTTTAGCATATGAGATAGTGTAGTTTGCCTCCTTCAGCGACAGGATCTATTCAAGGCCTATAAAAATTTATCCAATATAAAATTTTATAACTGACTTGCACTTTTAAGCAACCACATAGTCACTGCGTGCAGATTTCTAGTCCAGATGCTAGATTGGTACACAGTTTTCCAAATACAAATATGTACAGCTGTGGAAAAAATGTGTACACCTGTGGCAAAAGAAACCCTCAGAGCCAAGTTTCAAAACCTGTAGGAAGATACTGTCTGTGAGAGGTGCTGGGGATATAGCAGTGGACAAGGCAGTGTCTGTCATTAGCTTACAGTCTAGCAACAGAGATAAAAAGTTGACAGATAATGGCAATATGGTATGAAATGGACTATGAAGGATACGGTCGGAGTGATTTCAAAGCAAACTAAAAGACTTCCAGTTGGAGTCAGATTCTGTCCATTCTTGGGGAAGTATTATGTCCAGAAGTTCTGCCATTTAGCTAAAAATTACTTGTGGCCAGATGGACTGCCATTAGCTATGTTAGCATAATATTGCCAGTTTGTTTGCCCTAAATGCAGCTCATTAAGTCTAGAAAGGAATACCCATTATTGGAGAAATCACACATCATAAAAATCCTAGAAAGGAGCCTCTCTATAGCAGCACACTGGCTATAGAGAGCTTCTCTCACTACAAAATCACCTGGGTGATTCAGGTGGTTGAGCTGAGGTCATAATCTCACAAGTTCAAGCCCTTTATCCAGCTCCCTGCTGTCAGCATAGAGCTCGCTTTAGATCCTCTGTCCCCACTTCTCTCTGCCCCTCCTCTGCTCGAGTTCTATTTCAAAAATAAACATTTTAAAAAGTTTACTTAAAATTTAAGCTTTTTTTTTAAAAAAACCCATAGTGAACGTGTTTTTAGCAATAGAAGCTATTAAAAAATGTGTTCATTTGTTCAGGTTAGTAAATTAGAATCAAGACTTCTGAAATGAGTTGGTGTGGGCAAATAGGTACTCTTGTACATAGGTATAGATATTTAGATATTCTTGCTTATTTTAGTTCAGACTTATTTCTTTGTATCCAAGACCCTGATGCTGAAGTCTGTACATCAAACTTCTGTAATAAGCGGAAATGCAGCTACTTTTACATATATCCAATTACTGAGTTCTCCAACAGGGACTTTTTCCAACTGTTTCAAACTTCTGTTTTTTCATAGATCTCATCTTGTTTTCTTTCAGAGATTTCATTCCGTTCTCCTATGGTTTGATCCTTTCAGATTGCTATTTTTTGAAATCTGCCTCGGAAGGAGACTATTATGGAGTCTCATATTTGTGGAACTATCTAATGTATCTTTCGTGAAGCCTTTGCCGATCATTTCAGAGCAAATTCATTAGCTTTCCCTTTGTCAGTCTCAGGGCAACTGTTTTTCACTGCTCTCCTGGAATTCCTCTCATGCTAGGCGCAACAGCTACACATGAACATATGTGTCCGTATTTCCACTCCCCAACCAACTTCTAGATTGTATCCTTTTTGAGAAAGTCAGTGTCTTATCCATATTCTCTAATTTATTACCTGTTGTGTATTGAGTCCATCTGCCCCACATTAATATACAGAAACCCTAAACCCCAAAGGACTACATTTGGAGATAGGGCCTTTAAGGAGGCAATTAGCTTTAAGTAAAGTGTTATGGGCGGACCCCTAGTCAGGACTGGTGTCCTTATCAGAGGGAGAAGAGACATAAGATCTCAGTCTTTCTTGGCGCATAGGGAACATGCCATAGATGGCAGCCACCTGCAAGCCTGGAGGAAGAGGCTTACCAGAAACCAAATTTTTTGGCACCTTGATCTTGGACTTCTAGCATCCAGAACAGTGGGAGGCTTAAATTTCTATTGTTTAAGTCCTCCAGTCTGTAGTATTTTGTTATGGCAGCTCCAGCAGACTATAAAGACCTAACACACAGTATTTCTAGTCAATAGATACTTATTTCTTATTGACTGTAACTAATTATGTGGGGAAGAATTTAGTTTTACAGTTATCTGACATTCTTGTATTATATAAGTCATTTCTTTCTTTCTTTTTTTTAAGAGAGAGAGCACAAGTGAGGGTGAGGGACAGATAGGGAGAGAGAATCTTAAGTAGTGAAGCCCAATGTGGGGCTCAATCCCACAACCCTGGGAACATGACATGAGCTGAAATCAAGAGTTGAACACTCAACCAGCTGAGCTACCCAGGTGCCCCTTTATTATAATCATTTCTTTTTTTAAAAAAAAATTGTGTTTCTTTTTGAGAGAGAGACAGAGTATTGGTGTGGGAAGGGGCAGAGAGTGAGGGAGACACAGAATCTGAAGGCTCCAGTTTCTGAGCTGTCAGCGTAGAGCCCAACACGGGGCTCGAACTCAAAAACTGAGTGATGATGACCTGAGCCGAAGTCGGATGCTTAACTGACTAAGCCACCCAGGCACCCCTATAATCATTTCTAAGAGTTTCTTTAAACGCGCCTGTCCCCAATATCTTGATACACCACACATGCACGCATGTGCTTGATATGAGCCATTTTGAGTACACAGAGTAGCCACTAAAGTTATTTTTATAATCAGAGAAATTACCTGATTTCAAACTGTTGATAGAGATATTAAAAAACATAATATGTTTCCTTAGAACGCTCCTCCTTGCAAGACACATGTCATCCTAGTTTATTATTTCCTTTAACACCCATGCTTTGCTATCTGAGTTCATAACTTTCTAGTTAATGTTTGTCATTAGCACCTGTCCAGACTGGCAGATGTGGATGAAAGGGGAAGGGGGCATTTAAACATTCATTCACTTATTTACTCAATAATTTAAAACACTTTTAGACATTTCCTATTGCCAAGCACTATTCTGGGAGCTATAATAAATACAGGGATGAAGAGGCAGAGTATGTCCCTACTTTTCTGTTTATGGTCTAGTGATGGAAGATGCAGGCAATATACATATGAACAAGCAAATAAATAAGATGATTTTATTTTATTTTTTATACTTCTTTTATTTTGGTAAAATATACATGGCATAAACTTGGTCATTTTACCCATTTTAAGAATACAAGTCCATGCCATTAAATATTATCATAATATATTTTAATCTTTTTTAAACAAATTGAGTGTGGTTGACAGATAATGTTACATTAGTTTCAGGCTTATAGCATAGTTGTTCAACTTTTCTATATATTATGCTCTGTTCACCAAAAGTGTAATCGCCATCAGTCACTATGTAATGCCATTGCAATATCATTGATTGTATTCCTTATCCTGTGCCTTTTATTCCCGTGGCTTATTCATAACTGGAAGCCTGTATCTCCCACTCGCCTTCACCCATCTTCCACTCCTACCCCCTTCCCTCTGGCAATCATCAGTTTGTTCTATTTACAGATCTGCTTCTGCTCTTTATGTGTTTATTCATTTGTTTTATTCTTTAGATTCCACATATGAGTAAAATCATATTTGTATTAGTGTTTCTATGTTTGACTTATTTCACTGAGCATAATACCCTCTAGGTCCATGTTACCACAGACAACAAGGTCTCATCCTTTTTTATGGCTGTGTAATATTCCATTGTATATATAGATATAGACACACACACATATACATACCTGTATACACACATGCAAATATCTTCCTTTTTAAAAAGGAGTATAGAAATATGTGAGCATTTTTAATTCAGGGTTTGTGGAAGGTTATATTCCAGTACATAATGATCAAAAGACAGAGGTATCCAAATTACTGTGAATTCAGTAGTTACATTTGAGTTCCAACAATATGTTCATTGTCACCATATTGCTTTAGTTTCCAAACTTCAGCCTGTGAATCTCTTGTTCAGAGAATATAATGGACATTATTCTGTCCTGTTTCTGTTATTTAAGAACCACACAGAAAAGAGTGTAAGAATTCAACAGTTCTAAAAGGTTTGAGAAATACACAATCTCCAGCATTTGCTAATTCCTCTTATTTTCCCAAATATACACTCAAATACTGCAGAGGCAATCAACTAATATCGTTATTGAGTTAATCAAACTATCTGGGCAGTTGTCTTATTTCCCTGCTTACTAAGCCTGAATAGTAAAGGTGACTCAGTGAAAAAACTGCATGTAGACGTGTCAAGGAAAACCACATATGGGGAGCAAATACACCTGTTATGGAAACATCTGTGACCATTTCCAAAGAAAGGAATAAGCAGGATTAACACTATGTGTCAGTGACAGATATTGCTCTATATCTCTAACCACAGAGCACATGTCCATTTGTCCAGTACAGGACCGTTGTACTCCCTGAATTACTCTTTGTTCCCTGATCATGTTGGATAGTAGGCTATGGCATACCTGTGGGAAAGTATATTATGTGCTACAGTGGTTGGAGCTAATAAACTATAAATAAATATTTAGTAGGTAAATCTCTGGAGTAACCTACTTTACTCACCATGTGTCTTCTGTTAACCCCTTCGAGTCTCATGCTGTTTTTATAAAATGGTTCTTATTGCTTTATTAGTCTGTTTGGGCTTCCATAACAAAAAATCATGGACTGGGTTAACAACAGAAATTTATTTTTCCACAGTTCCGGAGGCTAGAATTCTGAGATCACTAGGTCAGCATAGTCAATTTCTGGTGAGAGCTCTCTTCCTGGCTTGCAGATGGCCACCTTCTTGCTGTGTCCTCACATGGTAAAGACAGAGAGATATTTCTCTTTTCCTATTCTTGTAAAGCCACCAGTCCTGTCAGTTAAGAATCCCACACTTTGATCTTATTTAACCTTAATTGTCTCCTAAAAGCCCTATCTTTAAATATAGTCACCTTGGGGATTGGGACTGTAACATATGAATTTGGAAGTGGGTGGAGTTTGGGGAAGATACAGTTCAGTCCACAGCATATGGATATGTGAGGAATAAATGACAACAAGGTCAGTCGTGAATACTTATTCAAGAAAAAAATTGTCTGGAAGCTTCATGTCCAAGTCACATTTTGTTTAAGTAAAAGTCCTAGGTCACGTATCATCATTCCTGAAATGATTTTTTTCCCTTGATTTAAAAACTGGTGGAAGGTGATGCAGGCTGGAGTTGAATCACAGGGAAGAAGACAAACTGTCTTAACAGGGAAGTGGGTGAAGCATAGAACATTTGGCTCAAATATTGCCTCAGTTTTTAGTTCGGCAAATCATTCAACCCTTCTAAGTTTTATCAGTAAGTAGGAAACATTGATAACTACTTTATCTTTTTAATTAAAAAAACCTTTTATTGAGGTATTGACATAACATTGTAGTTATCAAATTAGAATGATTCAGTATTTATGGACACTGTGAAATGATAACCACAATAAGTCTAGTTACCATCCATCATTCATAGTTACAAATTTTTCTTAAGATGAGAACTTTTAAGATATACTGTATTAGCAACTTTCAAATATGCAATATAGTAGTATTAACTATAGTCACCATTGCATCACCGTGAGTTATTTATAACTGGAAGTTTGTACTCTTTGACCTGTTCACTGAGTTTGCCCACACACACCCTCTCCCCTCTGGCGAGCACCAATCTGTTCTCTGTATCCATGAGCTTGGTTTTTGTTTCTTTTGTTCTGATTTTTTTTATATTCCACTTATAAGTGAAATCATATGGTATGTGTCTTTCACTGTTTGACTTATTTCAGTTAACATGCTTTTAGAGCTCATCCGTGTTGTCACAAATGGCAAGATTTCATTCTTTCTTATGCCTGAGTAGTATTCCATTGTGTGTTTGTGTGTGTGTATGTGTGCATGTGCATACTACATTTTCTTTGTCCATTTATCCATTGATGGACACTAAGAAGACATAGATGGTGAACAGATGCATGAAAAGATGCTGAACATCACAAATCATCAGGGAAAAGCAAATCAAAACCACAATGATGTCATCTCAAACTTGTTGCAATGACTAGTATCAAAAAGATGAGAACTAAGTGTTGGTGAGGATGTGGAGAAAAAGGAAATTTTGTGTACTATTGGTGGCAGTGTAAACTGGTATAGTCAGTATGGAAAATGTAGGGGGAAATAAAAACTAAAAAGAAAAAAGGAAAAGAAAATGTAGGGGGATTTCTAAAAAAGTTAAAAGTAGAACTACTATATGATCTAGTAGTTCTACTTCTGGGTATTTATCTGAAGAAAATGAAAACACTGGGTATATATCTGAAGAAATTTCAAAAAAAATATATGCACCCCCTGTTTATCGCAGCATTATTTATAATAGCCAAGATATGGATAGCTACTTCTTAATGTGTCTTTAGAGTTTGAATGACTGAATAAAAGTGCTTAGCACAGGGACTTGGACATAGTAAGATATTATGTATATTTCTCTTTCTTCCCCTTTTGTATCCTAATCAAGTTAAGCTACAGTTCAGTTTCTTATGAATTCTAGTTTGTGGATTCATTTCCAATTTTCAGTCCCAGGAGATCGAGAAATATGGAGCCATTGTATGAGTAATGCCATCAAATATGAGAAAGTGGGAAGTCCAACTTTGGTAGTCTTTAAAATTCTCCTTGATTTGTAGGTGAAATTAAGTGTCACAGTTGGGCAATAAGTGAATTAACCTTGCTTGCAGTCGTAGGCAGTCTTTAACAGATTAATGGAAGCCTGGATAGAAGTTTCCTGAGGGTGAGGCTTCAGGTCGTCCTGTTCAGTGTCTATATTAGTGACCTGGATCAAGGAAGAAGTTGCAGGGTTCAGTATTCAGTTACGAGAGATGGCACTGTGTTGATACTGAGCAGTGGACCCAATCCAGTAGACACATGTTCTGCAGTTGGGCCCTGAGAAGCAGTGCTTGTGAAACAGTCTCAAGCATTTTAGTGGATGCTACATTCTGTGTAGTTAAAAAATATATATACACTTATCCCCACATCCTTTAACGTTGAGTTCAGCCCAGGTCTTGCCTGCAAAATTTTATATGAGTCCTTGGTTTGAGCTGAGTGCTCTGGTAATTCCAAGCTAATGTAATAAAACAATAAAACAATAAACAATAAAACAAACAATAAACAATAAACAATGTAATAAAATGGTATTTTTTATTACAAATGATGTTGAAGATTCCTTGAAGCAAGGAATAGTACCTTAGTGCTTATTAATTTTTTTAATGTTTATTTAAATTTTAGAGAGAGAAAAAGAGAGACAGAGACAGACAGACAGAGACAGAGCACAAGTAGGGGAGGGACAGAAAGAGAGGGAGATACAAAATCCAAAGCAGCTCCAAGCTCTGAGCAGCCTGCACAGAGCCCTATGCGGGGCTTGCACTCACGAACCCCAAAGTTGGACGCTTAACCAGCTGAGCCACCCAGGCACCCCATTGCTTATTATATTCCTAAATGTCCTGGCATGTAGGAAGACATGTTTAATAAGTTATGGGCTGTTAGTAGAATGAAAATTAATCAGGAGTAGGCAGTGTTGAATTGATGATCTGATTTTTTTAAAAAGTATGAATTGCCTGCACATATATACAATAAAAACAACAAAAATATCATGTCAATAAACTGGTATCTTGAAGTGCCTTGTAAATGCTCATGAGCATGTTTCCTACTTTAGTGTTGTTCAAAAAACTAAACTCAGTAACTGTGTTTCACCCTATGGAAGGGTCTGCAGTTCTTTTATGCCCAGAACCACCAGAGTGAGGCATGTTAAATAATTCAAATGAGAAATTTCTAGTTTCCACCTTTATATATCTCCTGGGCTTTGCTTTGTTCACCCAGCCATCTGCAAAATCCATCAAATGCTCAAATTCATAGTCTGTGATTTGGTGACCCTGAACCTCTTGGTGGCCTGGAATGAACATGGAATACCCTTATTTAGCACTTGGAGCCCAGTCAGACATTAGTTTTCCTGATGTGAAATTCTCTGATGCCAATGAAAAGGGAAATCAGAAACAGAAATCAGACAATTCTGGCCCACTGCCTCCCAATACAATGAGTGATTCCCTGACAGAAATGGGGCTGAAGGCTGTATTTCTCTCTCCTGAATCCTTTTATCCCAGTTATTAAACTTTGTTACTTCTTGGAGCCATGAAATTGAAGAGTACTTTGCTGAGATGATGAAGATTTTAGATTCTAAAATGTCCCCCTGAATCTCCTGTCAGGAAGTGTGGGCCTTGACTGGTGTGAGAGTCAATTTTCTGATGCTCATATACTCTTGTATAACTCATGTTCCACCCAAGAGACTGAGTTTTCTGTACAAGAAGCCATACCAATCCATCGAAAATCCTTGGGTTGAATGTTTCCGTGTTTATGACTTCTCCATATAGTTGGTTCTGCTCCAACTCATTTGAAAGGGACATCTGCTGGATGATTTGATGTGATATCTATGTTTGCTGAAAGTCTACTCTGACAGGTCAGTTTAAAACAACCCGAGATGGAGTGGGGAGATCTCAGTCATGTGCTGAGTGGGTCTTAAGTGCAGGAACACATTTGAGATGATTATCCAAGACAATGACTTCAAGATCAAACTAGGCCACAGAGTTAGCTACAGGGCTTTGCAAATTCTTTGCAGCTCAGCCCTCTGGGGGGTACTGTCATTGTGCTTGCCAGTAATGAATTTCACATCCATGTGGGAGCTTTCAGGTCTTCTGGACACACTCTAAAGCCATATGTGCTTCAGTCACTTCAGACATCATTCTGCTCTTCAACTTAAAGTCCAAGTAAGTCAGGGAGGTTTGCCATGGTATCAGACGTCCTAAAACCCACATCTTTTGAATAAGAACTATGATTCTGAATAGTTGACTCATGAATATTTCCTGCTAAGGAACAATGGGAGTAGTCTGAGGAAATGAAATCCACACAAGTAATTATAAAATTTTATTTCATTCCGTGTTTGGATACTCTTTAACTTCAAATACTTTTTCCAGACTGGTAACATATAGCAAAATCAGTTGGTATGACTTACCCTTTTCTTTTTTCTTTCACTTCTCTAATATGGTGACAACTATAGAGAAGTTACCAAAAGGAGATGGCAAGAGAAAACAAAAAACAAAGTTCCCAACCCATTTCTCTCTCTCCTGGAAATTTTATTTTTTGAATGCAGCCACTACCTCTCAGAAAAGTCCAGCCAAAGTCAGTCAGAGGTGGGGTTGGAAACCTTGGTGGCACTGTGACACATGATAAGTTTATGTAAATAGCCCAGTTGAAAGTCATTGGCAGTGAATATCTTCTTTAAATGGTCTTATGCTTGGGGCATCTGGGTGGCTCAGTCAGTTAAGCATCTGGCTCTGGTCATGATCTCACCATTTGTGGGTTCGAGCCCCACATTGGGCTCTATGCTGATAGCTCAGAGCCTGGAGCCTGCTTCGCATTCTGGGTCTCCCTCTCTCTCTCTCTGCCCCTCTCCCACTCTCTGTCTCTCTTTCTCTCTCTCTTTCTCTCTCAAAAATAAATAAACATTAAAAAAATTTTTTTAAAACAGTTTTATGCTCTTGGCACAACCATTAGAGTGAATCCTCGGGAAAGCCTGCCTCGAAGTACCACATTGTTTACGAGTATGACAGTACCTTAAATCATTTTATTCTCCAGTTTTACAAAATGATGTAAAAATGTCCAGGTGCTTTCTGAAATATAGAGGGAGCCAGAGGTATGCTTCTTTATAGGAAGAGCGACACTATAACCCTCCTGACTCTCTGAGGTCCCTAAGTCTACCACCCAAGGGATATCCCGTAAGTGATTAGATTGTGGTCTATAAAAGAGTTTCTACATATAGGAAAAAAATCAATTTTGGAAGATGAGTTGCCACCCAAAAGATTTTCACTTATCAGCTACCTATTAGGTGCCAAACTCTTGATGAGAGACATTACAGATACTCTTTTATGTACTTCTCACCAGGAAACTCTGAGGTCATGTTCACATTTTACAGATGAGAAAAATGATGCATCAGGAGATAAAGTAGCTAGTCTAAGGCAACCCATTTATCAAGTGTTAGAACCTGGAGTTGAGTTCAGGTCTGAATGAAGCTCCTTGAGGTCAGAACCTTTTCTCTTTTTGCTCATGAAGTATTTTCCAGTGCCTAGAGGAGTGCCAGGCAAACTAGATGCTCAGGGCACATTGTCAGAGGATGGCGTTAATGAGAGATTCCAGCGCATGTGCTCATGACCATTACTTTGTACTGTCTTATCTCAGTCTCTCCACTCTAGTCCTTTGCCTGTCTGTCTCCCACCCTTTTCTAGAGGAAAGTGGAACCCAGGCCTCATCAGCCTGCTGTGCAAAGTTACATCTCTCTATATATGCATCCTGCTAAGGGAATGCAGCAGTTGTCAGGAAATTGTCTCCCTGGGTCTGGTTCCCTCCCTGTTTGCGTCTCATCTTCCCTCCCACAAAGATACTCTGAGGCCCTGCTATGTGGGCCGAGCCCTGGAGATTCACTATGAACAAAGACGACACGGTCCCTGTCCTCATGCAGTTTCCTGGTTAAATTATATATATGATGAGTGTTTTAACAGAAATTAGAGGGTGCTATAGGAGCATACAAAAAGAGGACCCAGCCTATTCTTTGAGGTCACAGAAGACCTCCTTGCACATTTGAACTTTAAGATAAAACATAAGTAATGCTGGCAAGGATGTGAAAAAAAAAAAAAGGGGGAATCCTTGTATACTGTTGGTGGGGATGTAAACTGGCATAACCACTGTGGAAAGTAGTATGGTTGTTCCTCAAGAACTTAGAAATAGAACTTCCATATGATCCAGCAATCCCACTTCTGGATATTTATCCAAAGGGAACAAAATCATTACCTATACGAGACATCTATTTTTTCATGTTCATTGAAACATGTTCATGTTCACTCACAGTGGCCTAGCTCTGGAAACAATCTAATTATCTGTTAATGAGTGAAAGATAAATGTGATATGTACATGTGGGAGATTTATATATATTTAGGAATATACACATATAAATATATTCATATTTATATAAATACTATTCACTCTTAAGAAAGAAGGAAATCCTGCCATTTGCAACAACATGGATGAATCTGGAAGGCTTTATGCTAAGTGAATAAGCCAGAAAGAGAGAGATAAATACTTCATGAAATCACTTATATTCGACGTGGAATCTATGTATATGTAAAAAGAGTTGAACTCAGAAACCAGAATAGAATGGTGGTTTCCAGAAGCCAAGACTAGGGCAAAGGGGGAGAGATTGGTAAAAGAATTCAAACTTCCAGTTAGAAGTTGAATAAAGTCTGAAAATCTAATGTATAACATGATAACTATAGTTGATAAGACTATTGTGTAATTGAAATTTGGTAAGAAAGAAACATTTAAATGTTCTCTCTCTCTCTCTCTCTCTCTCTCTCTCTCACACACACACACACACACACACGGTGAATATGTTAGGTGATAGATGTGTTTAAATTGATTATGGGAATCCTTCATAATTATGTGTATACCAAATCATCATGTGTACATGTTAAATGTATTATAATTTATTTGTCAATTGTACCCAATAAAGCTGGGGGGAAAAAAAGAATGAGTAAGAGTTCATTGGAGGTCTCTGCTTAAGACACTTTTAGTGAGGTCAGGAATCAAGTCTATTTTCATAATAATACTAAGAAGTAATTAGCTGTTTTAATTCTCATTCTTTTTCAAGTGTACAGGGAAGTTTTCCAGAGGCTACATGATTATGATGTTGCAACATATTACAAGTAGAAGTGGATATGAGAATCCATCTGTCTTCTATTAACCCAGACACTAAAGAGATTTGCAAAAATGTAAAATAATGCCACTCTTTTCACTAATATATTTTTGGTTTGGGAAAATACAGTTATTTTTCATAAAATATTTATATTAAAGTATAATCAGTTGCTATGTTATTTTTAGATGAATACAATATTTAAAAGTTTCCTGGTTTTAATTTGTAACATGTAAATATCCATAGATAGACTCCACATTTTTTAAAAAAGCTCTTTGGAATCATTAGTAACTTTTTAGAGTGTAGAGGAGTCCTGAGTCCAAAAAGTTTGAGAATTGCTGAGCTAAATAAAGAGTAGGATGGAGTATTTCATGTTGAAGAAGCAGCATATGGAAAGCCCTGATTTAGGACACAACTTATAGTTTTGAGGAAATTGAAGAAGTCCAGTGTGGCTGGAACATAGACAATGAGGACGAGAGGGTGTAAAATGAAGGTCATTGGGTAAGCAGTACCAGATTTGGGGGCAAGAACTTTATCTCAGCTCAGTGGGAAGTCACTAAAGGTTTTTAAGCAGGCTAGAGTTGTTCAGATTTATGTTGAGGAAAAGAAAGAAAAGGAAGGCAGGAGGGAGGAAGGGAGGAAAGTTAGATCAGTAAAGAAGCTTTTGGGGAAAACTTGGTAAGCCACAAGATGAGGGCAGTAGGATTGGATAGAAGAGAGTGGATTTAAATGATATTGAAGAAGAGGAATCTAGAGAACCAGGTATTTGGATATCAATGGGGAGAGAAATTATTGCATAAGAAGGAATGAAGTGTCTTATGACTTTTCAATCATGCAGCTTTATCTTAGTATTATTTTATTTTTGTATCAGTTTCAGGTGAATAACATAGTGATTTGACGTTTGTATACATTGTGAAATAGTCAACACAATAAGTCTAATTGGCATCTGTCACCATACAAAATTATTAGTGTTATTGACTATATTCCCCATGCTGTACATTATAGCCCCATGACTTACTTATTTCATAAGTACAAGTCTGTAGTTCTTAATCCCCATCGCCTATTCCCCCCAACATTTACCCAACTCCCCTTCTCCTCTGGCAACCACCAATTTGTTCTCTGTATCTATTAGTTTAGGTTTTGTTTTGTTTTGTTTGTTTGTTTTATAGATTCCACATATAAGTAAAATCATGCAGTATTTGTCTTTCACTGCCTAACTTATTTCACTTAATGGCCGTCCTCAGTGTCCATCTATGTTGTCACAGATGGTTAGATCTTATTCTTTCTCATGGCTAATCAGTATTCCATTGGTATGTATATACACCACACATTCTCTATCCATTCATCCATTAATGGACACTTACATTGTTTCCATATCTTGGCTATTATAAATAATGCTGCAATGAACATAGGAGTGCATATATCTTTTGAATTTGTGTTTTCATTTTCTTCAGTAGTAGAATTGTTACACAGCTTGATTTTAAATCCTAGTGCTACCCTACTAGTTCTGTAACTATGGGCAAGTTATTTAATCTCTAGAAGTTATAATTTCCTCAACAGTGAAAAAATAGAGATAAGAACCACATCTCATGTAGCAGTTGAATTTATTAAAAACAGGCAAACATAATATAGTAACTGGAGTATCATACTTATATTATGATTAATATATTAATTATTGTTAGTTTCTCTTATTGTCTTTTTAAATTCATTTTCTTCCTAATCATTTTTAAATGGTGCCGGTAGCTGGCAGGGTTTCTTAGGTAACATGAAGTTCTTCGGAAGGGAGGGTCTATCTGATTTGCAAAATGTTCATCCTGTGATTCCCATATGCCACTGGGGATGTGTTTTCCTCAAGGGCATACAAGCATGTTTCTCTCTCTCTCACCTTGAGGACAACTCCATCATTTAGATTCAGTTGTTCTTGTCCTATTTGCTCCCTTTTAACTTGAAACTTTTCCACAGTCTGATTCTGCTACCATATTCAATCCCTTTTCCCTGTGTTCTCCAAGTCTTAAGGTAGTCTCTTTTCCATGCCTTGTCATGTCCCTAACTTTGCAGAATTCTCTTTCCCAGTAACTACCATCTACAGACAAAATAATTTATGAGGAGAATTAGGACAGTCTTCATATGATTATAAATGAAACCTGGTAGTCCTTAGGGAAAATCACATGACGAGGGTGTGAACTACCTTCTGTCCTTGTTTCTGTTATCTTTTGAAAGGCTGTTCTCAAATGCCTTGACATGAGAATTTAGGGTGATATTCCATTGAAGGGTGGGAAGAAAAATAGTGAGCTACAGGGTCACAGAACCATGAGAATGTTTTGCATTTTCTTTAGCAGCCCTTATAAGAGAGAAGCAGGGCCCCGGAGGTGAGCAGAGGAGAGCCTGAGTCTGGCAGTCTGCCCTTAGACAGTGAGCTTTGTCTGCACGCAGATTTCCAGTGCACAGACGGTACACACTTGAATAGAGCTCATTGTTTACCACTTGGGTGGAAAACAGAGGAAATAGGCCAATGAGTCAGGCACCTACTTGTTTAAAAAGGAATTTTTCTAAGGATTTCAGAGAAATATAAGCAAAACCAGGAGTTCAAGGGAAGATAAAGGGGACAAGGACAAATAAGAACTCCTTGATGTTAATGATGCTCTCCAGTCTTTGCTAAGAGCCTGTCATCCCTGAGCTTTGGGTTCCAGCTCTGAACCTAAATCCAGTAGGGAAGCTAATTCCATACTGGGGAGGGATTCTAAGATATAATTTGAAGTAATTTGAATTAATTGATCGCCTCCCTTTCTCCATTTAAAGCACATTTGCTTGAAATACCTTCTTCTTCATAGAAGCTGAGGAACACAGAGAGGCTATTATACTATGTATAACTTTTTTAAAGTATAGTAACTGATGAGCAAATGGCATAAACTTAGAATCTTATACTGGTTGTGCTCTGGGACTTGACTTCCTGATCTGCAGATGCTCACACTGACATTCCATTTTCCAGTAGCTCAGAGCTTGGTATAGGAATGGTCTTTCCATTGTGTCATCTCAGTTGGGAAAAATGTGGTAGTGATATAAATGCCACTGAAAAGAAGGAAATGACTTGGTGTCCATGGCAAAAACTCAACTATGTTTTGCTGAAAGCTCCAGATTCCAATTCAAACTTGATTCATTTTCTTTTCTTATTTTCGGTTAACTTTTTTTTTCCAATTTGGTTACAAAGGAATAAAATTCAGAAATTGCAGAAAATCTAAAGCAGAAAATGAAAACAACCTGTAATCTCTGTAATCTGACCCTCAGAGACAACCTGGTATACTGCTATAGCTTTTAATGTTCTGTAACTAATGGAATATTCTGCACTGTTTAGTAACCTGCCTTTATCATCCCTAAGGTATATTATAGTTTTTATATCACTGTATATTATATTATTTCTCAACACAATTTCAAAGACAGCAAAACACGTTTAAATAGTTCTCTATTTTTGCACATTAAGATTAGTTTCAATTTTCACTGTTAAAATAATTCTTACTCAAGTTTTGTAATGAGAATTTATTCATTTTCTATTCAACAAATAATCTTTGCATACCTACCATGGTCAAATCATGAAATTAGACATAGTTTGTAGGGGACAAAAAGATAAATGAAGATGCAAGTCATCCTTTCCTTCAAGGGACTTACTGAAAAGGGCCAGTATCTTCATAATGATAGTAACTGTTTAAGAAATGTCTCTTTTTCTTCTGTGAGTTTCATGTCCCTTTGTAGTCTCTGTAAATCTGGCTCATGAAACCAACTCCTGGAGCTGATTTTGGTCCATATTCTTTCCTTCAGAAAGTATTGTGCAAGAGCCCAATAAAATTATATGGGATTTATTTGTTAGATATTTTGTTAACTCAAAAGCTAAATGTCAGTTAGAAAATATTCAGAATAGTATTACAGTGATTATAGTTGGTATATTTTTGCAACAATAAATACAAAGTACAGAGAGAAATAGCTGAAATTTAATTTCATTATAATCAGCTTAATCATATTTAGTTCAGAAACTCTAGATTGCACAATATAACTGAAATTGTGGTTCGACAGCAGGATAATTGTGTTTCCAACTCAAGTGGTGGTCACAACCTTACTTTTTTAGGGCAATGAAATATTTTAATGGAATTATTGGCATCTCATTCTGCCACTGAAATCAAGATTGCCTTTATTATTACTTGCCCAGTGGGCATGGGCATGGCTGCTTTGCTTACTTGTGTAGTACACACTTCTGAAATCAAGACCATAGGAGTGATTCCATTTGAATCAGCGATTCTCTGTTTCAGGACTGCAAGTTGCATTTTTAAATTATAAGCATCCCCTGTAGAAAATCATATCCTTGTCATTGACAAAATGATGGAAAAAAAAGCAGATACATTTGATTAAAAGCAGCACAATCATGGTAGTAGAAGGCAAAATTTTAAGATGACTCCATGATCCCTACCCCCTGTTGTTACTCCCATAATTACGTTAAGCTGTATAGTAAGTGGGGAATTGTTGGCTGGGCCAAGCTAATTATACAAACCTTTTAAAAGAAGAGAGGTTTCTCTGGCTGGGAGTAGAAGAGGAAGTCAGAGAGATTTGGAGAATAAGGACACACCATTGATGGCTTGAAGATGGAACCACTATGTAGAAAGGATAATAAGGAAATGAATTCTATCAACAACCAACAAACTTGGAAGAGAACCTCAACTGCAACTGTCTGATACTTTGAGCAGAGGAACCAACTGAGCCTACCTGGAATTCTGACCTACAGAACTGTCAGATAAACTAGTACAATGATCATAACAACTCAGATTTTATGCCTTACTGCTAGTAGGTAGGTCACATATTTACCACAAATCAAGGGCATAACATTTTTAAAAAATTTAAATAAAGTAAGAGTAAATTTTATGAAACTCTTAACCCCCAAATAATAAAAGAACATAGTATATCATCAAAAGAGTGAAGCCCATAATGTATACATTTTTTGTATTACTGAAAATTACTATAAATTACTTCTTATAATTTAAAACAAACTAATGCATAGTAGTTCAACATATGACATAGTGGAAATATAGTTAGGCTGGTGTTAGGTACAGAGGAGGGTTACGTTAACCCTACTTGGGCAATGCAGGAAGTCCTTCTTAGAGGAAGTAGTGATTGTCAAGGGAATGCAAGGAGTAACTTGCCTTATGTTCACAGACCCAAGAAAATCATGTTTTCGGATACTATGTATGAAAAAAATTGGAGAAGTATATGACAATTGTGATAAGCTAAGAGGAGGGGAATAGGAGATGGATGAGAAAATAGGATTTCATTTCCTCTCCTACTTCCAAGTCTTAGGATGATCATCTTAGGAATGTTCTTGTCAAGACCCTTCCCCAAAAACCTCCCCTGGGAATGAAAGGAGCCTCAATTACAGGGACTAAGGATGGCATTTCATTAATTAGTTAATTAATGAGTTAAATTTAATGGATGATAGCTCTACTGGGGACAGACATCTGAAACAACCTTAGGTAAGGGCTGAATGCAAATAATTATCTTGCCTAGAATTGACAACCTAGAAAGGACTAAAAAAAAGCCACAATCATGGCTTATTAATGCTTTGTCTTGAATTTGTAAAATTAGCATAATAGCCATTCCTGTCCATCTTATTAAACCAATATGGTGACCAATGAAAAGTTGTTTTCCCTAAGATCCTTTTGTAGAAAGAAAATTGTATGAAAATATAGAAATTGAATCCTTTCTTGTTCCAGTGTTTTTGTGCCCTGCAAAACATGGCAGACTATAGAGCTCTCTGTGTCCTTTTGAGCCTTCTGTGCTTGCAGTGAGTGTACCTGTTGGAACATATGGAGTTGAAGGTGATTGCACAGAAAGCATAGGTGCCCTTTGGAAAATCCTACCTCTACTAACTCATGATTGATTCGTAGGAGTCAAGGGGGAGACGGAGGATTTAGATTAATGCCAAGCAGAAGACCCATTGGATTCATATGAGCATAAAAAGAGACAAAAACATGCAAAAGCATAACTGAGCTACATAGCACTCATTCTTCTTATGCTGTCACTCCACAAGTGATTACAAAAGTGGCCCTGTCCATCAGGAGTTATATTAATGGTGCCAACACAAATGTTTGCCTTTATCTGATATTATCATTGATGATGTTGTGGAAATCAGGATGTTTTTCTCCACTCTAAGATGTCCTGTTGAACAGGTTTTAATATGATCAAGGACATATCCTTGTTCTCCCTCTCAGTGTTCTGGCTGCCTTGGCACTTCTCCGGGTACATGCCGAATGAGATCATATATTTAGTAGGGTGATGTCTTACCTAAGAGAACTGAGACAAATAGAGACATTTCTGTATCCACCATTCAGAAACAAAAGCTATAGGAAAGAGATTTTAGGATAAAATGTAATATGTATGGGATTTAGAAGGAGAAAAACCTGGGCTTACTCACTGTGTGATCTTGAGCAAAGTTTTCATCTCCTCTGAGTTATATAATTGTCGTGAAGTTTGCTTGGGATTATGCATCACAGAGTATCGGCTCACTAAATGTCAATTTGTTTCCCTTTCTTCTTGACCATCCGGTTTGAGGAAAATTTGCTACATGGTTAAAGAGCTCAAAAGAATTACAAATGCCTGTGTCCTATGGAGCAAGAAACTTTGCATCATTATTTTACCTTTAGCTCAGAGTTTGTCTTGCCCTTCTTTTTCAGGGCTAGTGATCACAGGAACGCCAACCAATAAAGGGGGTACTTCAAAGCTTGAGGTAATGAGATGGATAGTTGGAGAAGCAAGTCAGAATGAAGCTTCAAACTATTCACCCTGGGCATTTACATACTGTCTGAAACTGATTTAACTAATTTAAATGGTTGTTAAAATCATTTTTGGAATTTTTGACTTGAAAGTTTTTACATGAACATTTGGAAAGTTTTTTGGTGCGCAAAGGTAATAGGTGTGATATTCTTTCTCTGATCTGTCAGCAAAGTTGCATTCAGGCAAGTATAGCCACACTTTCAAATAGTACTCCATCTAACTGCCTATAGCAAGTGGAAAGGATTTAAGATTTTAGAATTCAAGTCCCAAATCAAGTAGTCACATACAGATTCATTTTTGAAAAGAAAAATGCCTATGTGTGTGAAAACTTCAACTGAGTTTTTGAGAGTGGTTTATAAACATGTTCTTTGGTTTTGTTTGTTTTATTCTCTGCTTCATAATGGCTTCTACAAAGGGGTCAGGAGGTTCCCTCCTTGGTCTCCTAATATGGTGTGACTGGGGATCTACTTGGTCCCTCTGGTCTTGAAGATCCCATGGAAGACCATGGAATGTGGTAGTGATCCCTCCACTAGTTTCTTCTGACCAGCACAGACATTTTTCAGAGGGAGAGAGCAGGGCCCTTTCCAAGTCTGATCTCAACCCTGGCTATGTCCAGATTGTGTCATAGGCTGTGTCCACATTGTGGTTTCAGGCACTTGAATTTACCAACTTGGTTTTGGCTGGAGAATGAAAAGTTCCTATCATGAATATACCCAGTTGCCTCATAATCCCAAGATGAAAGAAAGCAGATATGCGCAATCTACTCCATCCTCACCCAACTTTTATTTCTCTACATCTGGTTCTACTCAGGAACAGGAAAAATTTAATTTTAGCTCCTTAGTTCTTTCAGGCAGGTTATTTCTTTGCAAACTCATCGGTGTTTAATGGAATTTTATGAGACTAACTTTGTTCATAATTGTTTATGAACAATCCTTCAGGGAAATTTCTAGGGTCACAAGTCTACCAATTTATTTGTAGTGTATAGCTGTTCTTTAGCATTTAGGAAGCCAATAGTTTTCTTAAAAGAGCTCACACATGTTAGAGTATTATACATATTTTTGCTTTAAAAAAACTTGTGATAACTTTTAAGCTAATAATAATAGTGGTAACAATGACAAGAACAACAGCATCAATAATAAATGAGTCCTTATATGTTTCAAGTACTACACTAGCTCTTTATGTAAGTTATGAAATTTAATTTAATCCTCAAAAGGCCTAATAAAGTATTTTGCCCATTTTTCAGATGAGGAAACTGAAGTTTAGAGAGATTTGTTCAAGGTCACAGAAGAGATGAAGTGTTTGCTAGATTTTGAACCAGGCAGTCTCCTTTCAACTCAGTGCCTAAGAGTGAATGCAGCTCAACATAGGGAAATACAGATCAAAGCCACAAGGAAATACCACTTCACATCCATTAAGATAGCTATTATCAAACACACACAGACACACACACCCCAGAAAATAACAAGTGTTGATGAGGATGTAGAGGAATTGGAGCCCTGTAAGCACTGCTGGTGAGAATATGAAAATCATATAGCTCCTGTGGAAAACAATATGGCACTTCCTTAAAAAGTTAAACAGAATTACCATTTGATATAGCAATTTTGTTTCTCCGTATATACAGATAGCCCCTGACTTCTGATGGTTCAATTTAAGATTATTATTATTATTTTTTACTTTATGGTGATGTGAGAGTGATACACATTCAGTAGAAACCTTACTTCAGATTTGGAATTTGAATCTGTTCCCAGGCTAGTAATATGTGGTGTTATGCTCTCGTGATGTGGGCAGCGGCGGCGAGTTGCAGCTCTCAGTCAGCCACACAGTTGTGAGGAAAAACAACAGATAACACTTAAAACCATTCTGTACCTGTAGAACCTTTCTGGTTTTCACTAAAGTATCCAATAAATTACACAAGGTTTTCAACCCTTTAGTATAAAATATGCTTTGCATTATGTGATTTTGCCCAACTATAGGCTAATACAAGTGTTCTGAGCATGTTTAAGGTAGTAGGCTAGTCTAAGCTACAGTGGTAGGTTAGGTATGTTAAATGCATTTTCAACTATGATACTTTTCAATGGGCTTATCAGGACATAAGCTCATCATATGTTGAAGAAGATCTGTACTCAAAAGAATTGAAAGCAGTGACTCAGATATTTATCCACCCATATTTATAGCAGCTTATTCATAATAGCCAATGGGTGGAAGCAACCCAATATCTATCAACAAAGAAACGGTTAAACAAATACAAACAATATATGTAACAAATGTAAACAAGCTTGTAAAACAAATTCTATATACAGACAATGGAGTATTACTCAGCTTTAAAAAGGAATGAATTCTGGCACGTGCTACAACAGGGATACACCTTGAGGATATTATTATGCTAAGTAAACTAACCCAGACACAAAAGTATAAATAGTGTATGATTCTGCCCTAGGAGTTATCACATTTATAGAGACAGAAAATAGAATGGTTTCCAGGTATTCAGGGCAGAGGGAAATGGGAAGTTAGTATTTAATGGGTATAGAGTTTCAGTTTCAGAAGGTGAAGAGTTGTGGAGACTGATGGTGGTAATGGTTGCACAATAATGTGCATATGCTCGGTGCCACTGAACTATATACTTAAAAGTGTCTCAAATGGTAGATTTTATGGGGTATACTTTTTAACATAACAAAAAATAATTACTAGAAAATAATGAAATTAAAAACAAATTTTTAAACTGAATAGTGATCAGAGTGTCTTCAAATGATGGATTCAACTATGTTTTAACTTAAATCAGGGAATTCTCTTGTAATTGATGAGTAGCAATTACCTTATGGAGGTAGTCTTTCTCTTTTTTCCAATAGAAGCATCATTTGACCTCTTTTTTCAAAGCTTGGGGGTCATGTTCTCCTTCGGTCCTTTTAGAGAAAGACAAAATAAAGTACCCATTTTTCTGCCTTTATTATTAGTTGTGCTTCCTCATCCTTTCCCTTCAGCTAAGCCATTTACTCTCCACACCTACATGAGTGAAGTGTAGTATAAGCTGTTAACCTTTACTAATATGCAAAAGATGGAATTTTATTTTTCCTCTTCTTTCTCTGTCAATCCCCCATGGACTTAGCAGCAGCCTCTGTGACAAAGATGACACTTAGTTCAGTTTTCATTTGGCCCACCTCATTTTTCTTCCACTCATTCAGGGTAGTGTCTCCAGCCTTGGGATCTGACAGTCGGCATGTGATGAAGGACAACCAAAATGGTGCACACGAGACAGGTATTAGCCTCAGCCCCTTAGCTTTTTTCCTTTTTTTTTTTTTTTCCATATGGTGAGTCCTTGCCTATAAAATGCCTAATTAAAAGTAAGGCTTAATATGGGCAAGAAAACTTCTGCCAAGACCCTTGAATGGGCAATGACTTTTATTTGTTGTTGTGTTATTTTTGTTTTGGTTTTTTGGTGCATCTCCCACTAAATCATAGCAAACTGTCCCCTAAACTAACAACAAAATCTGGAGCATTGGACCACTGTGTATGTCCTGCCTCTACTTGATGCAGTTTTTAAAAAGATAGTATGTGGACATTTTCATTTATTTTTAGATATGCATTTATTCATTTTGAGAGGAAGAGATTGAATTTAGAATTGTGGATTGAATTACCATAACTAGGTAATGTCTTCTACTTACTTAGATATAACAATGATTCATTTCTTTGGAAAAAATATGAACAGTTACAGTGTTACTTTGCACTAAGTCCACTACTGTAATCTGCATTTGTGTGAACACGCTTTACTGAAAAACATTTGGAAGAATCATGCCATAGGCCTTTTTCACTTCATCAGAACTCATCATTGTTAGTGAATTTATCAACCATGAAAAATTGATGACTAATATAACAAGAGCGTGTGTGACATTTTAAGGAATGTAGATTAATTGAAGTGAATTATCTATGAGTATATGCCAAATAAGTGAATTAGCTATGAGTGTATGCCAAATAAGCAAATAACCACATAAAACTTGTTGTAAGATGTCAATAAGGGTAAGTACTTAGGTAAAAAATTAGATTCTATTTTTTTTTTAAAAGCCAGATGTGGCTTTAAAAAAAGAAAAGAATTGTGGAAAGTGGAAACTTATGATGACTGTTCCTTCTAGACATTCTTTGGCCTATGCATGAGTCTGTTAAACTTCCAGTTCTGCATTGATTAAGGTGTCTTTGACTGCTCTGATAGTATATGTAGGTGTATGTTCTTTCTTCACAAATTCAGTGGGAGAGAATACCTGTGTACCAGCTGCACTTAGGAGAAATGAGTTGTTTTTGCTCTCAGCCTGGACACACAAAAGGATACATATTGTGTGATTATACTCTAGGAGTAATCAAATTCATAGGGACAGAAAATAGAACAGTTTTCAGGTACTGAGGGCAGAGGAAAATGGGAAGTTAGTGTTTAATGGGTATAGAGTTTGAGTTTCAGTTTCTTTCCCATGTGACAGATTAATGAATAATTTGTCTTGGTCACTTTGATTTTTACCTTTGTACTCCATGTCCAAAACTACCCCCCTATTTCTACCCCCTATCCTTTGTTTTGCCTTTCTCTCCCAGTCACATCTTCTTCAAGTTCAGTGATGGAAGAATAATGGAAGAACTAGTTGTTAGGTATTTCTCAGGAGACCCCTAAAAGACCTCTTACCTGGAGAAGATGGGGATGGAAGGCAACTGCACCTACAAGGCTTAAGTCTGTGTGGTTTAGTTCAAAACACATGGATTTCTTATAGGGTCCATCACCTTAGCTGAGTAACTTGTCTTTAGGACTTCTGTTTTTGATCTACACAGTGGGGGGAGTAAGTGTCTTCAGCAAATGCTGTTAGGAAAAACGGATAACTGCATGTAGAAAAATGAAATTGGATCCCTACATTATACCAGTCACAAAAATTAACTCAAAATAGATTAAAGCCTTAAACCTCATCTGATACCAGCAGCACTATTAGCCATTCTGGTTCAGCACTGCATGATTTGAATAGATTTTTGTTTAAATGAACTCTGAAAAATTTTAATATGCCTCAGTTTATCTTTTAATAGTTCTGGTGTCAGAAGAGGGAATTGAAGGAGATCTCCTGATGGCCCCCAGAAGTGATGAAATTTAAATCTAGAACATAAAAACCCTTTGATTTCCATCTTAGTTGAAGACCTCCTCCCTGACATAAAGAAGAAAATTGAGAATAATGTACCTGGATGGCTTGATACCATTCAAATGGCCACCCAATTCTTTGAGGAATTAAAAACAATTGTACTTGTTTGACAAATCAGGTCTTTATAAGAACAGAAATGCAGCTCTAGAAAAAGTTCAAAGCCCAAATATCCTTTTTACCAATCCCAAACCTGGAGTTGTCAGAAACTGTGCTCACGTTTAGTCAAGTCTCCTAGTGTGTGTATGTGGGGGCGTGGAGGGACATGGATGAAACCCTTTGTGCTGGGAGTCTGCAGTTTCACAGCGTGAGGTTAACGCCGAGTTGAGAAGAGGGCTCAAAGAGGCCTGCCTGAAGTTTGTACAAGAAGAGAGTCTTTGCCACCTCTTCCACTGGGTCCTGTCAATGTTCCAGAATCATCACTGTCAAAGCATTGGGCATCGAGACATCAGGGGAGCTGGGGAGGAGCCATCTGCACTCCTCTCACTGCACTCTGAATATTCATTCTCCCCACCAACATGACCTTTCAGCTCCAACAGCTCTTTGTTGAGCCTTGCCACGCTTAGCACACAGGAATGTTCAGTAAATCCCAGTGGCCACTGACTCATCCCCCTACAGACAACTGGAAGACCGTTCTGGAATACTGCCCTGAAGCAGGCATGAAGCCTATACACCTGCCCCCAGCAAGGGAGTTTCTTTTCATTTAGGGGTAAAACTCCTCTGTCCTATTTTTTTTCAAGCTTATTATATGCTTTTACCATCAAACTCTCTTCAGTGAGCTTAGGATTTTGAAGATATAATTCAGGAAGTTTTTTCATGCTACTGTCATTTCT
Organism: Cryptoprocta ferox; assembly: GCA_028646485.1. Lineage (NCBI taxonomy): Eukaryota > Metazoa > Chordata > Mammalia > Carnivora > Eupleridae > Cryptoprocta > Cryptoprocta ferox. Next base: position 78,159,318 of record CM053560.1, on the reverse strand, counting down.
GCTCAGTTATGTATCTCTCTGAGGCATTGAAACACAGAGCCTCTTGAATTGACTTGAGGAAAGACAGAAATTCAGAGAGGGAGAAACAAGAATGAGTATCTTAGAATATTTTCCAGCCACACATATCGGTTGGCATGGAAAAGATGAACCTTGGTTTAGCAGTTCACCCCTGGACACGATAGAATATTTCTATCAGTTCTGTGGCTTGGGTAATACACTTAGGTGGGTATAAGAGGAAACATACTTGTGGGTTGGAAGAGCGTTATTCTGGTTTCTCTTTTGCCTGTGTCACCTGACTGTAGTTCCTTATCTATGAAATGAGTAAGTCCAGCAATCACATTTTTATTTTTTTTTAATTTTTTATATTTTTATATTATTTTTTAAATATTTATTTTTGAGAGAGAGAGAGAGACAGAGCATGAGCAGGGGAGGGGCACAGAGAGAGAGGGAGATACAGAATCTGAAGCCGGCTCCAGGCTCTGAGCTAGCTGTCAGCACAGAACCCGATGTGGGGCTCAGACACAGGAGCTGTGAGATGATGACCTGAGCCGAAGTCAGACACTTAACTGACTGAGCCAGCCAGGGACCCCAAGCAATCACATTTTTAACTTACAGTAATAAGTAATCTTCATGGTAGTAAATATCCTATTAGCACATAAATTACTACATTAGTTAGCACCTAAACAATGCTGCTGGTTGATTTTCATATTCTATCTAGAGAGAAGACTACTTGATCTTCAGTACCATCCCATACAATCATTACATTTGATTCAGAAAAAAAAAAACCATCAGATCAGTTACTAATGTGGAACATTACCCTTTTCTGATGGAATTTTTAATTTTTATTATATAATATAGTACAGATAGGCTCTTCTCTGGCATCAATGGGACATCACCTTCCCTCTGGAAAGAGTAATGGACATTTGCCCACATAGCTTCTCTCCCTTTTCTCCTGGAACCACTTTGCAGGATGACAGTAATTTTCCTCCTTTCAAATGTCTAATTTTTTTTAAAGAAGGAACCACAATGTCTGTTAATACAATTATTTACTTTTCCTTTTACCAAGCGGCCTGGTTAATGGTTGGGGGAAAATGATAATAGGGTTTCTGTTTTTCATGTAAGTGTATTAATGCTCATCTCGTAGGTAAAAAGAGGCCCAGAAAGGTGCTTTAAAACACCTATTGGAATGCCTGTCTGCAGACCTGTTGTCAGTTCTTTGCAGATGTTTCCTTCCCCAGGGTTTCTTTCTTCTTCTGTGTGATGTAACATGACGGTCTAAGGGGTCTTTTGTTGCACTCAATATTCTATCCCTTTTACATTTTTCCCCATTTCTCTTGCTTGGCCCTTAGTAGTGCTGCTTTGCTGAAGCCATCTATAATGTAGAAGATGAATGTCTTTCATGAGTGTATTCCTAATTTCTCCCTCCTGAGTTGCATATGAATATTGGTATCTGATGGAATTTGTTATAAGCAAATGGATGTCAGAGTCCTGTGCCGACCTCTTTATTTTTGTCTTCCCTTGCAGCTCCCTCAACATGTGCAATATGTGTGTTTTGTGGAGTCTGTCTTACCCAAGGCCAGATGTTCTTGGCTGAACTTCAGGACACATCCTGATTCTGTTTACAGGTGAGGAAGGCCCTGGAGAGAATGGGGGGGCATAGACTTAATCATCATAGAATGTGTCAGACAAAAGCAAACAAGAAACTAGTTGGCTTCCTTTTGAGTTTGATGTCACAATCAGACTTGTTGTTTCCTGATTTTGGCAGACACTTTAGCCAGGACAACTCTATATTATGTTTATTTCCATCTACTGAATTACAATTGCTTCCTGCAAAAACACAATGACTACTTAAGAGGTAGAATGTGTTCTTGGTCACATGGTTTCTCTAATCTCTGTCTATGTCTAAAACGGAAATACCTGATTTTTTCTTGAATGCTATTCTGTCTCCAGAACTACCTTTCTCTAAAAGGCTTTTACTGAATTGGGGGTCTCTTTCCCGGGTTCTGAGTGTGCACCTGTCATGGGTTTGTGGGCAAGAGAAGCCAGTGAGGGTCAAAGCATTTTTTTCTTTACATTTTTTTAATGTTTATTTTTGAGAGAAATAGAGAAGGAAAGAGAGAGTGAGCATGCCCAAGTAGGGGAGAAGCAGAGAGAGGGAGATACTGGATCCAAAGCAGGTTCCCTGCTGACAGCAGAGAGCCCGATCTGGGACTTGAACTCATGAACCACATGATCATGACCTGAGCCAAAATTGGTTACTTAGATGACTGAACCACCCAGGCACCCCTCAAAGCATTTTTTTTAATGAACACACAAAAGTTTGGATTCAAGAGCCACAGTTTCTTTCAAACATAAATGTGGCAAATGAGACGTGTTCGGTGTTATTTTATATCAGAACTGGCTTTTCTTGAATTTTATAGTCCATTTCCCTAAAAGTTACATTTAAATATAATTCTAAAAAATAAGCATTTAACTCTAATTTCATGATTTAGCCACTTTTTTAAAAATTATTTTTTAATGATTTACTTATTTTTGAGAGAGAGAGCATGAGTGTAGAAGGGGCAGAGAGGCAGGGGCCAGGGGGCCGAGGATCAGAAGCAGGCTCCACACTGTTAGTGAGCCTGATGCGGGGCTCAAACTCAAGAATGGTGAGATCATGACCTGAGCTGAAGTTGGATGCTCAACTGACGGAGCCACCCAGGTTCCCCAATTCATCCACTTTTAATAATATCCATTAGTTCCAGTTATGAAAGACAAAGAGTTTAGCTCATTTACATTCATTTTTCCTCCCCACATTGTCTTATCAATTATATATTATTTAAAATATTATTAACTAATAAAATTAATTATATTATTAATTTATTAAGTATTTTAACATTTTACTTTTATTAACTTATTAAATTTTTTCTTTAGCCAGTTACAGTAAATACTACTTTTAACCCCCAATATTTAGGAAGAACCTAGCTCCATATACTTATATTAATCTAATGACATTCTGTCAAAGTCCTGTTTTATACCTGAGTTTGATGCTTTCACTTAGATTCATCCTAAAAATTGAAAGCCAGTAACTATAATTTGTAATATTTTAATTATAAAACTATTAGTCAAAGGTAAGCCAATGAAACCTGTAGATTTGGGGATATAATAGTATGTTTGTAAACCTGTGTAACACAAAGGAGAAAATTGCAAGCCTCAATATCCCAAAGGTTCTCTCTCTTTCTCTTTAACTTTGTCAATATGACCTCTACTGTCTTCCTGAAATTTATCTAGAGTATTGATTGGTATATTCAGGTTTTCTACTTTCTCTGGGGTCTTCATTGGGTAAATTACTTTTAAAAATACTGTTTATTTCCCTTTGTCTTCAATTTATATGAGCAGTGTTGAACAAAGTAATCCCTTATATATTCTCTACATCTTTGATTATGCATTTCTTCACAGTTTTACTTCTGTGTATTTATTTCCTCCCTCTCTCTTGTTTGGAGTAAGCAAGATCGTGTTTACTATTCATGTGTCAGTTCCAAAGAGCTGTCTTTGGACAGCTTTATTTTTCAATTCTCTTTGTCCTGTTTTCCCATTCTGTTCATCGGTTTCTGTTTTTATCTTAATAATCTCTTATATTTTTGGGGGGATTTTATTGTTTTTCTAATGATTTAATATGATGTTGTCTGTGCATCCAAATAGTATCCTGGATTGGTCTACAGACCTATGAGAAAAAAATTACTTATGGAATCCTATGTGACACAATGAAGAGTTGGTTTTGGAAGGTCAGTTTTCAACAGAAAGCTTATTAATAACTTATGGGAGCAATGGACACCAGTGACTAGAGACTCAGGACATCTTTTCACCCAAAGCACGAGGGATATTGCAGAGCAAGGCCACTTTTGAGCACCCTCATTCTGCAACACCTTGTCTTCTAAGTTAACCCTTGCTATTCTCCTTCTGCTCTCACTCTTCTGATCTGTTACCTTTAATTTGAAAATTGTTTGTTTATGGGGCACCTGGGTGGCTCAGTCGGTTAAGCGTCCAACTTCAGCTCAGGTCATGATCTCACGGTTCGTGGGTTCGAGCCCTGCGTCGGGCTCTGTGCTGACAGCTAGCTCAGACCCTGGAGGCTGTCTTCGGAGTCTGTGTCTCCCTCTCTCTCTGCCGTTCCCTTGCTCAAGCTGTCTCTCTCTGTCTCTCAAAAATAAATTTTAAAAAAAGAAAGTTGTGTGTTTATTATTGAATACTTCTTCATGAAGGCAACCCCAAAATATTATATTAGAAATTATTCATAGCTTTGGGTTAAGTCTTAATACCTGTTAGCTGTATCAGTTAAGATTCTATCAAGAAGCATATAGTGTGCTGAAAGAAGGTAATACAAAGAGAGTTTAGTAAAGGGACTTGGGACTATTTACAAAGGTTTTGGTAGCATGTCACAAAATGCTAAAGAATAGTTTAGAAGCTTGGAGCAAGTAACGATGGGCGGTACTGCTACTAGTTCTAAGCCTGAAGGGGTGAGGGGAGGTAGAGGTTTCTGGAACCTGGAGGTAGAGACAGCTGTGTGGAGAGGGCCATCTGACAGGAATTGTGCTCTCTGATCAAGAGAACTGGCCAGCTTGTGTTGACCCCATAGGGAGGCAGCCAGTAGAATAATAAACACCCTGATTTCACTCTCCTCTTTCCCTCTTCTTCCAGCACTTTGCATGGTCTGAAACCCCTGAGAAGCAAGAGCATGATAGTACTTGTGGATGTAATCTATCACTAAAATGTTGTGAGGCAGAGAGCAAGGTGGAAAAGGACAATGACTATCAAAGGGAGAACAGAAGATACTCGGTGCACCCACCCACCCAGGGACCACCCATTCTCATCCTCAGAGTCTGAGAAATCCTCTGAGTTCAGAGAAATACTCTGAACACTCAGTGTTCAGAGTAACTTTGTGGGGTTCATTTTCCACTTGGTATGAGTTTGCCAATTACTTTCTTTGTGGAGAAGTTTTTAGTAACAAACACAAAGTCTTTAATACTTATGGAGCTGTTCAGATTTTCTATTTTTTTCTTTTGTCTGCTTGAGTAAGTTGTAGTTTTCAAGGAAATTATCATTTTCATCTAGTTATTCAACTTATTTTTATAACATTGTTCATTATATTCCTTTATTATATCCTTTTTGATATATGTAGAATCTCTTGTGATATAGTGTCTTCCATTTCTGATACTGGTAAGATGTGGGTGTGTTTCCCTTTTCCTTGATCAGTCTTGCTAGATGTATATCAATTTTACTAATATCTTTGAAGAACCAACTTTTAGTTTTGTTGTTTTTCTCTACTATTTGTTTTCTAGTTCATTAATGTCTTTTCTTTACTATTCTTTTATTTCATATGTTCTTCTTTAACTGGCTTCTTAACGTGGGAGCCTAAATCATTAATTAAACTTGCCGATTTTTTCTTTTGTTCTCTTTTTATTTTTTAATTTAATATTTTGACTATAGTTGACACACAATGTTACATTAGTTTCAAGTGTACAACATAGTGATTCATCAAGTTAGTGCATTATGCTATGTATAACCACAAGTGTGGCAACCATCTGTCACTGTACAACACTATTACAATATCATTGGATATATTCTGTATGCTGTGCCTTTTATTCCTGTGACTTTATTCCATAACTGGAAGCCTGTATCACCTATTCCCCTTTACCCTTTTTATCCATCTCCCCACTCTCACCCCTCTGACAATCATCAGTTCGTTCTCAGTGTTTATAGGTCTGATTCTGAATTTTGTTTATTTATTCATTTTTTTAAAATTCCACATATGAGTGAAATTGTATGATATTTGTCTTTCTCAGTCTTACTCATTTCACTTATCATGATACCCTCTGGGTCTATCCATGTCGTCACAAGTGACAGGAATTCATCCTTTTTATGGCTGTGTAATATTACTCTGTGTGTGTGTGTGTGTGTGTGTGTTCACTTGCCTATCGATGGACACTTAAGTTGCTTCCACATCTTGGCTACTTGTAAACTGCATACAGTAAACATAGGGGTGCACATATCTTTTCAAATTAGTGTTTTTATTTTCTTTGGGTAAATACTCAGTAGTAGAAATATTGGGTCATATGTTATTTCTATTTTCAATTTTTTGCGGAACCTGTATACTATTTTCTATGGTGGCTGTACCAATTATAATTCTACCAACAGTGCAAAAGAGTTCCTTTTTCTACACATCCTTGCCAACACTTATTATTTCTTGTCTTTTTTATTTTAGCTATTCTGACAGCTGTAAGGTGATATCTCATTTTGCTTTTAATTGCATTTCCTTGATGATTAGTGATTTTGAATATCATTTCATGTGTCTGTTGGCCATCTACGTATTTTTTGGAAAAATGACTATTCAAGTCCTCTGACCACTTTTTAATCAGATTTTTTTTATTGGCGTTGAATTATAAAAGTTCTTTATATATTTTGTATACTAACCACTTACTGAATATATCATTTGCAAATATCTTCTCCCATTCAATAGATTGGCTTTTCATTTTGTTGATGGTTTCATTTGCTGTACAAAAGCTTTTGTTTTTTATGGAGTCCCAGTAGTTTATTTTTGCTTTTTTTTCATTTGTCTGAAGAGACTTATCTAGAAAAATTTCTCTGGCCAGTGTCAGAAATTATTGCCTGTGTTCTATTCTAGACTTTTTATGTTTTCAAGTCTCACTTTTAGGTCTTTAATTCATTTTGAGCTTATTTTTGTGTATGGTGTAAGAAAGTGGTCCAGATTCATTCTTTTGCATGTGGCTGTCTTGTTTTCCCAGCACTATTTGTTGAAGAGACTGTTTTTTCCTCATTGTATATGCTTGTCTCCTTTGTCGTAGATTAATTGACCTTATAATCATGGGTTTATTTCTGACCTCGCTGTTTTGTTCCATTGTTCTCTGAGTCAGCTTTTGTGCCAGTACATTACTGTTTTGATTACTACAGCTTTGCAGTATGTTTCGAAATTTGGAATTTTGACAGAATGGATAAAAAAAAATGGACCCATCTATATGCTGCTTTGTTCATCTTTCTTAAGATTGCCTTGGCTTTTTTTGGTTTTATAATATCTTAGTATTATTTGTTCTAGTTTTGTGAAAAATGTTGTTGGCATTTTGATAGGGATTGCATTGAATCTGTAGATTGCTTTGGGTAATGTGGATATTTTAACAATATTAATTCTTCCAATCCATGAGCATGGATTATCTTTCCATTTCTTTGTGTCATCTTCAGCTTCTTTCATCGATATTTTATGTTTTTCAGAGTACAGGTCTTTCACCTCTTTTGTTAAGTTTATTCCTAGGTATTTCATTATTTTTGGTGTAGTTGTAAATGGAATTGTTTTCTGAATTTCTCTTTCTGCTACTTTATTAATGTATAGAAATGCTACCAATTTCTGGGTATTCATTTTGTATCCTGCAGTTTTACTGAATTCATCTATTGCTTCTAGTAGTTTTTTGGTAGAATCTTTAAGATTTTCTGTGCATGGAATCATGTCATCTGCAAACAGTCACAATTTAACTTCTTCTTTACCAATATGGATGCCTCATTTTTTCCCCCCTTGTCTGATTGCTGTGGCTAGGACTTATACTGTGTTGGATAAGAGGTAAGAATGAACATGGCTGTCTTGTTCCTGATCTTAGAGGAAAAGCTCTGAGTTTTAAACCATTGAGTATGATGTTAGTTGTGGGTTTTTCATATATGGCCTTTATTTTGTTGAGATATGTACCCTCTAAACCCACTTTATTGAGAGTTGTTTTTATCATGAATGGATGTTGAATTTTTCAAATGCTTTTCTTGAATCTGTTGAGATCATATGATTTTTATCCTTTTTTTGTTGATGTGATGTATCACATTGATTATTTTGTGAATATTAAACCATCTTTGCATCCTCAGGATAAATCCCACTTGATATTGTGGTGAATGATCTTTTAAAAGTATTGTTGTATGTAGTTTGTTAATATTTTGTTGAAGATTTTTGCATCTGTGTTCATCAGATATTGGCCTGTTGTATTCTTCTCCTTCTTCTTCTCCTTCTCCTCCTTCTCCTTCTCCCCCTTCTTCTTCTCCTTCTTCTCCTTCTCCTCCTCCTTCTTCCCCTCCTTCTCCTTCTCCTCCTTACTCTCCTCCTTCTTCTCCTCCTCCTCCTTCTCCTTCTTCTCCTCCTCCTCCTTCTCCTCTTTCTCCTTCATCTTCCTGGTATCAATATAATGTTGACCTTATAGAATGTATTTAGAAGCTTTTCCTTCTCTTCTACTTTTTGGAATAGTTAGAGGAGAGTAACTATTTTAACTAATTCATTTTTAAAATGTTTATTATTTATTTTTGAGAGACAGAGAGACAGAGCATGAGCAGGAGAAGGGCAGAGAGAGGAGGAGACACAGAATCGGAAGCAGGCTCCAGGCTCTGAGCTGTCAGCACAGAGCCTGACGCAGGGCTCAAACTCACGAACCACGAGATCATGACCTGAGCCAAAGTTGGCTGCTTAACTGACTGAGCCACCCAGGCACCCCATAACTAATTCTTTTTTAAATGTTTGGTAGAATTTACCTGTGAATTCATCTGACACCGAACTTTATATTTTGGTAGTTTTTTGATTACTGATTCAATGTCATTACTTATGCCAGTCTGTTCAGATTTTCTATTTATTCCTGATTCAGTTTTAGAAAGTTTTTTATTTCTAGGAATTTATCCATTTCTTCTGGGTTGTCCAATTTTTTGGCATATAATTTTTCATAGTACTTTCTTATAATCCTTTGTATTTCTGTGTTGTCAGTTGTTACTTCTCTCTAATTTCTTATTTTATTTATTTGGGTCCTTTTTCCTTTTTTCTTGATGAATCTGGCTAAGGTTTTATCAATTTTGTTACTCTTTTCAAGAACCAGCTCTTGGTTTCATTGGCTCTCCTCTTCCTCCTCCCCCTCCACCTCTCTATGTCACTTATTTCTGCTCTGATCTTTATTATTTTCTTCCTTCTACACCCCTTTGGCTTTCTTCTGCTTTTTCTAGTTCCTTAGGTATAAAGTCAGATTGTTTATTTAATCTTTTTCTGTTTTCTCAGGTGGATCTGCATTGCTGTATATTTCTGTCTTAGAACTGCTTTTTTCTATTTTGAACTGTTGTATTTTCATTTTCATTTCTCTCTCTCTATTTTTTAATTTCTTTTTTGATTGCTTCACTGACCCATTGGATTGTTTAGTATCAGGTTGTTTAGCTTCCATGTGTTTGTGTTTTTTCAGTGTTTTTCTTATAATTTCTAGTTTCATACCATTGTGGTCAGTAAAGATGCATGGTACAATTTCAGTCTTCTTAAATTTATTGAGGCTTGTTTTGTGGCATAACATGTGATCTCTTCTAGAGAATGTTCCGTGTGCACTTGAAAAGAATGTGTATACTGTTCTTTTGGGGTGGAAAGTTCTGTGTATATTTGTTACGTCCATCTGGTCCAATGTGTCATTCAGAGACACTGTTTCCTTGTTGATTTTCTGCCTGGATGATCTAACCACTGATGTAAGTGGGGTGTTAATTTCCCCTACTATTAATTGTATTACCATCAGTTTCTCTCTTTATGTTCATTGATATCTGCTTTATGTATTTAAGTGCTCTAGTATTAGGTGTGTAGATATTTACAATTGCTACATGTTTTGTTGAATTGATCCTTTCATCATTATGTAATGCCCTTCTTTGCCTCTTGTTACAGTCTTTGTTTTAAAATCTGTTTTGCCTGATGTAAGTATTATCACTCTGGCTTTTTAAATTTTATTTATTTACTTCTGTATGCATGGTAAATGTTTTTTCATCCCTTCACTTTTGTCTAGGTCTGAGATGAGTTTCTTGTAGGGAGCATATAGATGGGTCTTGTTTTTTATCCATTAAGTCACCCTGTATCTTTTGAATGGAGCACTTAGGCCATTAGCATTTAAAGTAAGTACTGATAGTATGGACCTATATTTGTGTGTCTGTTACAGATTTTGGCTTTGCGGTTACTGTGAGGTTCATGCATAACTTCCTAAGTAAATAGTAGTCTATATTAATTTGATGGTGATTTAAGTTCAAGCCTGTTCTAAAAAAAAAAAGAAGAAAAAACTTTTTTTTTCTTTTTTTACTTCTCACTCCACATTTTTTGTGGATGGTGTTGTGTTTTACATCTTTTTATTAATAATTTTCTTACGTATCATTATGGCCATTTCTTTTCCACTTAAAGAAGTCCTTTCAACATTTTTTGTAAGGCTGATACACTGGTGATAAACTCCTTTATCTTTTGTTTTTGGGGAAACTCTTTATCTCTCCTTCAAATCTAAATGATAATCTTGCCAGATAGAGTATTCTTGGATGTAGGATTTTTTTTTCCTTTCGGCACTTTGAATATATCATGCCACTCCCTTCTGCCTGCAAAGTTTCTGCTGAAAAATCAGCTGATACCCTTGTAAGTTTCCTCTTGTAGGTAACTCCTTGCTTCTTGCTGCATTTAAAATTCTCTCTTTATCTTTAACCATTGACATTTTAATTACTATGTGTTATGGTGTGGACCTTCTTAGGTTCATTCTGTTTGGAATTCTTTGTGCTTTTTGGACCTGAATATTTGTTTCCTTCCCTATGTTAGGAAAGTTTTTAGCTATTATTTCTTTGAAAAAGTTTTCTACCCTTTTTCTCTCTTTTGTCTTCTAGATCCCCTATAACAGGAATGTTTGTTTGCTCGATGTTGTACAAGAAATCCCTAACCTATCCTCATTTTTTTAAATTCTTTTTTTCTTGTTGCTATTCATCTCGGTTGATTTCCATTACCATGTCTTCCAATCATTGATTTGTTTTTCTGCATCTTCTAATCTACTGGTGATTCCCTCTAGTGTTTTTTTTATTGTGCCAATTATTGTGTTCTTATTTTTCTATCTCTTTATTGAAGAGTTCACTGAGTTCTTTCATTCTTCTCTCCGGCCTAATGAATATACTTACAATCATTACTTTAAATTCTTTCTCAGGCATATTTCTTGTATCTATTCCATTTAGTTCTTTTTCCAAGTTTTTTTCTTGTTCTTTATTTTGGAGCATATTCTTCTGTCACATCATTTTACTTGATTCTTTGTTTCTATAGATTAGACAGAATAGCTACTTCTCCTAAATTTGAATGAATGGTATTATATGGTCATTCCCTACATATACTGTGTGTACTTAGTGACTTTGGCTGGCTTACAGGAGTTGTGACTGGCCTGTGATGGGGATCCTAGAACTTTCCACATAGCGGGCACTCTGTCAGGAAAGCTAAAGCTGAAGTGGATGTAGTCCAGGGTGTTCCAGAGTTCTGTGTACTGAGGGTACCCTGGTAGGACAGCTGAAGCTGAAATCGGTGCAAGCCAGAGTGTCCTGGGGCATGCTGTGCAGAGGATGCCGTGGGGTGGCTGGAGCCAAGGTGCTGTAAGGGCCAGGAGCTCCCTGAGTTCACTGCACAGAGGGTTTCCTCGCATGATAGCTGAAACTAAAGTAAGTACAAACTGGGAGACCTGGTCTGTACACACAGAGGGCACCTTGGTAGGATAGCTGAAGTCCAAGTGGTTTTTGGTATTCTAGGATTCTGCACAGAGAGTGCCCTGAGAGGCATCTGGAGTTGAGGCAGGGCATAGTCTGGGAGATCGTGGGGCAGTCTACACAGGAGGCATCCTGGCAGGATAGCCAAAGCTAAAATGGACCCAGATCAGTGTGGTCCTTGGGTTTTCTGCACAAAATATGCCCTGGTGGGATGGTTGAAGCTGAAGTGGTTGGAAACCAGGTTGTCCTGGGTCTATCCACACTTAGTCCCGAAGTGCTCATTGCAGGGCTTTCCCTGGGCAGGCAATTAGAATTGGGGCCAGTGCAGGTCTGAGTGTTTCAGGGTGCTCTGTGCAGGGATCACCCTGGCAGGGTGGCTGGATCTGAAGCAGACATCAGCCCAGAGGTTCTAAAGCATTCTGCACCAGGGGTGCCCTAGCAAGCCATGTGAAGCCAAAGTGCCATGGGCCTAGAATCTTCTGGGAGTACTTTGCACCTGTGTCACCTTGGCTCAAAGGCTAGGGCTAACCAGGGGTACCTTGGTGGGAGGACTAGGGCTGGTGTGGGCTAGGGGCTCAGGACTTACTGAAGCAATAGGCTGGTTAAGGTGCCTGGACTGTGCACAGCTCTGTGCTTTCAAGGTAGAAGGAGAGTGTTGACTATTTCCATCAGCCTCTCCCACCTGGAGAGCATTTCATCAGCTCTCCTCCTGCTGTTTGGCAGAGTTCTGGGGCTGGCTCTTTTATATGCTAGTTGTGCTTTTAAATCATAGCTTTTTAAAGAAGAAGAAAGGAAGGAGGAAGGACGGGAAGGAAGGAAGGAAGGAAAGAAGGGAGGGAGGGAAGAAGGAATGAAGGAAAAGAAAGAACAAAAAACCCAAAAGAAAACAAAAAAGAAAAACCAAATCAAACCAAACCAACAACAAACCCATGGCATTTTTTCTGTGCCCCACTGCACCTGGGGCTGGTGTGGACTTGGGGACCTGGGATTGCTGAAGCAGCAAGCTGGTTTTGGGGACCATACTCTGCTCCTGTCTGTACTTTTAATGTGGAGGGGAAGTGTAAGCTGTGTCATTCTCCAGCCCCTCGACCTGGAGGGCATTTACTTTTGAAGCTCCTCCATTTGGAGGAATTCTAGTGCTCTCTCTTTTATGTTAGTTGCCCTTTTAAACCACACCTTTTTTTTTTTTTTTTAAATGTCCTAGGAGAGAGGGATCTGTTCCTGGTCCCTCAGTACTATCTCTCCGCACTACAGTTTGCTACAGGGATGGGAGTTCCTTTTCTTACCATCTCTCTTGCTGCTCTCATTTGCCCTTCTCTCTGTCTTTTGTTGTGCAGATGATGTTCAGTTGACCCTCAGCTCTTCTTCAGGAGGAACTGTTCTATAAATAGGTATCGTTTGGTGTGGATGTGGAGGCGTGAGATCAGGCCTATGTTGTCATCCTAGACCAGAGCTCCCTTAGTGCTCTTCTTTCTTTCTTTCTTTCTTTTTTTTTTTAAATGTTTATTCGTTTTTGAGAGACAGAGCACAAGTGGATGAGGGGCAGAGAGAGCAGGAGACACAGAATCCGAAGCAGGCTCCAGGCTCTGAGCTGACAGCACAGAGCCGGGTGAGGGGCTCGAACCCACAAACTGCGAGATCATGACCTGAGCTGAAGTTGGTCGCTCAACAGACTTAGCCACCCAGGTGCCCCTTAGTGCTCTTCTAATGTAAGCATTTAAAAGCCACAAACTTCATTCCAAGCTTTGGCTTTATCATACAAACTTTTATATATTGCATTTTCACTTTAATTCCGTTTGAAATATTTTCTAATTTATAATTTGTTCATTGTCCTATGTGTTATGTAGAAATGTGTTATTTTTTTCCCAAATATTTGGGGTTTTGAATAGCAATCTATTGATACCAATTTCTAATTTAATTTAATTGTGGTTTGTCAACACAGACAGCAGGATTTCAGTCATTTGAAATTTATTGAACATAACATTTTTACGGAGCAGCATATTTATTATCTTGGTGAATGTTATATATGCTCTTAAAAAGAATGGTATTTTGGGGCACCTGGGTGGCTCAGTCGGTTAAGCATCCGACTTCGGCTCAGGTCATGATCTAACGGTTTGTGGGTTTGAGCCCCGCATTGGGCTCTGTGCTGACAGCTCAGAGCCTGGAGCCTGCTTTGGATTCTGTGTCTCCCTCTCTCTCTGCCCCTCCCCGGCTCTGTCTCTGTCTCTCAAAATAAAGACATAAAAAGAAAAAAATTAAAAAAAAGAATAGTATTTTGTGCTGTTGCTTGCAATATTCTATCGGTATCAGTTAGGTCATGGGTATTGATGATATTGTTAAAACTATATCCTGACTGATGTTTTTGTCAACTGGATCAATCATTGATAAGTAAGTGTTAAGATGTCCAAATATGTAATTGCAAATTTATCTAATAATCTCTTTATTTGTTTTTTTAATTTTGAAGCTATTATTAGATGCATGAACATTTAAGGTTGTTGATTTCTTGACTAATTGACTCATTAAATTTTCTTCCTCTTCATCCATGGCATTACTGCTCTTCTGGGAGCTCTCTGCTTTGTCCATGGCACTTGGGCTTGCCTGGATATTATTATAGCTGTGCCTCATTCATGGGCTTCTTGTTTTTACAGCATACTACTGAGCATCTTGCTACTTTCAAACTGTCTTTGTCCTTATAGATAAAGTTAAATTTATTTTTTAATGATTACTCTAGAATTTAAACTACGCATTCTTATGACTTTTCACTTAGAGGTAATTTTATAACACCTGAAAGAAATGCAAGAAACTTATAATACTATAGTTCTATTCTCTATTCTCTGAGTTACTGTTATCATACATTTTACTTCTAAATACAGTATAATCTCAAAAGACAATGTTCTATGTGGTTTAACTAATCAATTTTCTTTTAAAGAAATTAACAGCAGAAAAAAGGTCCTTTTATTTTTTTTAATGTTTATTTTTTAGAGAGAGAGAGACAGAGAGAGACAGAGCATGAGCGGGGGGAGGGGGGGCAGAGAAACAGGGAGACAAAGAATCCAAAGCAGGCTCCAGGCTCTGAGCTGTCAGCACAGAGGCCAATGCGGAGCTCAAACCCACAAGCCCTGAGATCATGACCTGAGCCAAAGTTGGATGTTTAACCGACTGAGCCACCCAGGTGCCCAGGCCTTTTGTATTTATAACTCCTGATGTTCTTTTTACCTTCCTATAACTTTCAGTTTCCAAATGAAATAATTTCTTTTCATGCAAAAGAATATTTAGTGGTTTTTTTTTTATTTGTTTGTTTATTGTTTGTTAGTGCAGATCTATTGAAGAGTCCTTGGAATTTTAAATTATCTGAAAATGTTTTTATTTATCTTAAATTATGATGATGATTTTTTTTTTTTTTGCTATGTATGGAATTTAGGGTTAAAAGCTTTTTTTTCTTTTGGCGCTTCAAAGATGCTATGTCATTGTCTCCTGGCGTCCATTGTTTCTGATGTGAATTAACTGCAATCTGAAGGATTGTATATAATATGTCATTTCCTCTGCTTTACATATTCATCTTTATTTTAGAATTTCAGCACTTTGGTTCTATGTGCTAAGTGTGATTTTCATTTTACTTTTCTCTCTTAGAGTTCACTGAGCTTTTGGGTTGTGTAAGTTGTTGGTTTTTGCCAAATTTGGGAAATTTTCATCTTTCCTTCTCTCTCATCTCTCATTCTGTCTCTCTATTCAGGATTCCATTCATAGCTATTTTATGTTACTGAATGTTTTTCTATGTTAGTGAGTTTCTGTTCACTTTTCCACACTTTTATTTTTCTCTGTTACTAAGAGTAGACAATGTCTGTTTATCTGTCCTCAATTACACTAACCTTTTTCTCTTCAACGTTCAGTCTGATATTAAGTCCATACAGTTATATTTTCATTTCATTTAGAAATTTTATTTTTCAGTTTCAGAATTCTGCCCCCCCCTTTTTTTTTTTTTTTTAAATTTGCATTTCTCATCTGATATTATCCTTTCAACCAATTGCTTATCTTTTTCTTTAAGTTCCTGGATATATTTATTACATCTGATTTGAAATCCTTGGCTCTTCCAGAATCTGTTTCTCTTTACTATTCAATTTTTTTCATCACATTTCCCTCATTTTGCATATCTAGTAATTTTGATTGTGTGCAGGATGTTGAAGATTATATTTTGTAGGAATGTTGCCTTTCTTGACATAGTTTTACATTTGTTCTGGCGGGCAGTTAAGTTTCTGGTGGTTTCAATTGATCCTATCTGTCTTGGTTTTATTCTTTGTTAGGAGGATTAGTTTGTGTTTTTACCTTTTGTCCTTGAGTATAGCCACTTATCTAGGGCAAGATTTCTTCCCTGTAAGAGATGCCATATGTAGGCTCTCAAATGAATCCTTTATGTGCTCAGTGAGATCTCTTCACTCTAGCTGTGCCCAAACATAGTACTCAGTACTCCGTGATCTCTAGTATCTGTTCGGCTCTTAGTTGCATGGTAGGCAGTGCCTTGTAGGCCTTACAGAGTCTAGCCTTGGACAGACACATCCCAGCCATCAGCCAAAGACCCTGGTTAGGCCTCACCTAGACTTCTGGCACTCCCCTCACTGGTGCAGCGTCATCTTCCTTGCTGCTTTGCTCTTCAAATTCCAGCTGCTTCAAGACAGCTTTAAAATTCAGTCTCTGCCTTATCAGCTCAGTGAGGATACCATCTTGACTTGAGTGCCACTTCCTTGAAGCGTGGGGTCATGTGTGTGCCTTGAGTCAGAAAGCCATGGAGGGTTTGGGACTCACATGTTTTCCTTCTGTCAAGAAGCACTGTCTTCTATCGTCTCTGGTCCAGTGCCTGGAAACTGTTGCTTCAGAATTTTCTACCCATTTTTTAAATTATTTATGGAGAATGGGCAAGTTCAGTAACAATTACCTTCTCATGGCCAAAAGTGTTGCTGCTGGTTGCTGTTTATAGAGGATTTTCCATGCCATTTGTCATTTGCTTACAGAAGCACTTTCTCGTTCTAACCCAGTTTTACTTCATAGTTGATGGAAAGCTCTGTAACCTATTGTACTTTTTTTCAATGCAGTCCTAATTCTGTCTCCAGTATGCTCGCTTTAGTTTCTAAGACCAGAAAAAATGATTAATTAAAAGTGTACTGATAGGCTACATACTATATGATTCCAACTATATGCCATTCTAGTAAAGGAAAAACTACAGAGACAGTGAAAACACGGCTGGTGATGGGGGAAATGAATAGGCAAAGCACAGAAGATTTTAGGGCAGTGAAAATACTCTATGTGATACCACCTTAATAGCTATATGTCATTATACATTTATCCAAATGCATAGAAGGTGTAACACTAAGAGTGAACCCTGAGAGAATCTGTGGAGTTGGGGTGATTATGATGTGTCCTTGTGGGTTCATCCTTGGTAAAGAGCACACCATTCTGGTGAACGGTGTTGGTAATGAGGGAGGCTGTGCCTGCGTGTGGGCAGAGAACATATGGGAAATGTTTGTACCTTCCTCTCAATTTTGTCATAAACCTAAAACTGGTCTAAAAAAAATAGTCATAACCAAAGTGAACTGATTAATAGCAGTGTTTTACGAGAAAACTAATCACTTACATGATTAATAGTTTCATACATTTGTTTAACCAATACTACATGTAGTTATTTTTTATTTTTTAATAACAGAATTGCATTTTTCAAAACATCAGTTTTGAGCTAATTTCTTTACTGTGTATTCACTTTATTTACTTTGCATTATTTGTGTCTTAAAATGTGCATTTTTTGAAGGTACAGATTGTTAACTTCTGTGACCTCTTCTCTTCCCTTTCTTAAAGAGGAACACCTGATCCATTTTTTATCAGTAAATGTCTTATAAAGGAAGCATGATAATATATGACAGAAATGCATGGGTCCTAGATTAGGGTTCCCTGGATGTGAGCCTCCCTTCTGGTACTTAACAGCTGTGCAATCTTGAGCAGTACTTGTGTTCTCTTTAAGCCTTCTCCCTAAAATCAGGATAATAATTGTACCATCTCTTAGGAGGTTTTTTTTTAATGGTTTCAGTCTGTGCAAAAGCACTTGGCATAATGCCTGATACATAATATATGTTCGGTAAGTATTAATATCTAGTCCTTAAAATACTACATTCATTTAATAATAATAAAAAAAAGAAACATGAAGAGGCAGCATATTAGAGTGGAAAAGCCAGGAAGTATCTATTCTATTTCTACCTCTTATTATCTATGTGACTTTAGCTGAACCCCTTCAACTCTTCAATCTACAACTATAAAATGAGCAGAAAATGTGCCTTCCTTATAGTTTGGTGCAAGAATCAATTAGGTTAATGTTCCATAACTTGTTGAAAAACAGACAAAGTTTACACAATAAGTAAAATAGAAACAATTCAATACATCAATAATTTTAATCAAAATATACAAGTTGCATGTTGAATCCTAATATTCTCCACCACAGAAAATCTTCCTGCCATAAAGAAAATACAGCTGTTTATTTCCTCAACAGGAAAAAAAGAATGGTCCCTCTGAGCTTCCATAGTTTCTGCCAGGTGAACCATTGCTTGGAGAAGACAGATCTGTATATTCTTGTCTAAAATCTAATGAGGATGTACGTGTTGTATTAGAAACCATATTACCAAAAATGTGTTGTACATTTCATATAAGAGTGCAGTATATGTGCTTTATACGTATGTATGTGGCACACACATGCATAAATGTATGTTTCTAATTAATGATAACACATTCAAAAGAGCAAAATATAATTATAAAGCCCAGCTATGGAAATTTAAAGTAAAGGCTTGACTCCCATGACACTCTCGATTGCCAAAAGAGTCCTTTCAGGATATTGCCAGATGATCTGACCTACTGCTAAAATGATCTTGATTTTCCAGACATGGGAACATGATGCAGACATTTCATCCCTTTCTTTAGGAAGAAGCATTCTTGAGATTATAGCTCCAGAGGGAGAGCTGGAATTCCAGTCAGTACCACCTCTGCTGTGTGGGACCCAGTCAGGGGACAAGAGCTACATTAGTAATTTGAACAAGGAAATGTAATATAAATAATTGTCAACTCAGTAAAAGGTTCAGTTCTAAAGGGGATATTAAAGAGATATCTACAGTTTAATTGGGGTAGCAACACTAGAGAGCAAGGACCATCCCTTGGCCTTAGGAACAAATGAAAAAGGAAGAGACTCAGATACTTGGCAGAGGGTGGGTGGTGATGGCTGCACTTTAGAAGGGTAAACCCTGCTGTTTTTGGCTTAGTTCTTCTATATGAAATTTGCTATTAAGCATGACATTCTAGAAGCAATTATATGTCTGGGAGTTTCCTGAATTCTACTTGAAATTACTACCTTAGGCAGAAACAAGATATTTTCCTTTGAAGCTATTTTCTTTTTTTCTTTCCTTTTTTTTAATGAGCAATAAAAACAGCCATCAGAGCTGCAAACTGTGTGCCCCAGAGGTACACCTACAACATGATGGATATTCCCTCAAAAGTCACTGAGTGTACAAAGTTCTAGGCTTAATTCTCTGGGAGACACAATGATGCAAGTTTTAAAAATAACTTGCTGTTTTGAAGGGAAAGAGAAATACTTAAAAGCCACTATAATACAAAGTAGAATGTGGTAAAGTTAAATACAAATAGTAGGTACATGTAGAAGAAAGTTGCAATGGTAAGAATTTGTATTTGTCTTGGACTTTACAGTTTTCATAGGAGTTTTTACGTAGTCCAGCTCCTTGAGTTCTCAAAATAACTGTAATTAATCTATATCATATTATCCCTATCTTAACAGATGAGGAACATGAGGTTTAAGTGATGGCCCCCCAATCTTACAAGTAACAAGCGGCAGACTGGAGATTTAAATCCATCCATCTTCTAACACAGTCCCTTGATCATTCCAAAGAAACTGAATACTCTCTAAGGAGTGTTAAGCTCCTCATTGTAAGTAAGGCTTCATCTTGATATGAAAAGACACACTCCAGTTTCTCATCCTGGGGCCCCCAAACTTCAAAAGTTAAATGGGGTTGAGGAACCAGTTAACTAACCAGGTCCCCTAACCTGCGCAGAAAAACAAATGATGTCTTCATCTTGGGAATTAGCAGGGGCTCTTCAAATGGTTATGCATAAACCAAATGATTTCTGCATAACAAGTGAGATTCAAGTAACACTGAAGCAAGCTCCCAGCTGAATCTCCCTTGCTAACTGCGGGACTTCTGGCCTCTTTCCAAGAAACTCTCTGTCAGGTTTCTGGAAGCTCAGCCACAAAGACAAGGGAAGGTTATTTGAGACAGAACCATTCCAATGTACCTGAAAAGGTCTACTTTTCTCCAGCAGATAGCTGACCTCCCAGGGAGTGTCAGGACTGCTGAGTCACTTGCCTAGGGATCAGCTCAAAGACCAGCCCTATTAATGTGGCCTCTCATTTGGGCATCTCAGGAATTTAAGACATTTAAGACATTAAGAATGTCAGCTACATTCTTTACATTCAGTTTAAAACCTAGGCCTGTGTGGGTCCCCTTGCTTCACTTATCACTTTAAATTTCCAGTAATAGGCATATGCTATGTTTTACATTCTTTCCCCCTGAATATATGCTTTTATTTTGGGGGGGGGGGGTTGGGGGAAGGGGTTTAAATACACTCACACACACACACACACACACACACACACGTTTCCTATATACAGCCAAAATTTTGTTTTTATTTAGGAAGTGGTATTATTTACCTTTTACATCTGGCCTTTTCTTTCAGTAGTGGGTCTTCCCAGAGCAAGGAACAAGAAGCCTAAGGGAGAAGGACTCAGAGAGTCTATGGCTATGCATTCTTTCTTCTTCTTTTGGTCAGTTCTCTTTCCCTTATCATATCTCACCAGTCACTTGTCCTTTTGGACCAAAATCCCACCATGGTTTGGGCCCTTTCAGCTAGGCTAAGGACAGTTCTAGAGGAACTGATACTGGCCTATGTTTTTTTCAAACCTGTAGAGGTGGGAGTCATTTCACTCACCTCCAAAATTATCCATATTCATTAATGAATATGCTGGGCTGGAAAAGAATATTCAGTTCCTACAGCAAAGTCTAATATAGTGGGCACCAGTTAAGTACTGCTTAAATTGGTATGAGATTTAATTAAGTTTTCAATTTTAAAACAAACCTTTTCTACTAATATGAAAAATATTTTCAGTTATAAGTTCTTAGTGAAGATATCGACTTTAATATCTATTTGTTGCCCCATAGGGCTGAGATCCTTGCATATAGTACTTCGTAAGTACCTATTATAAGTGAATGAATTAATATATATTAACCACACTTGGATCTGAATAAATATATCAACATAGCATAAAGAGGCACCTTAATAATGGAATGCATTGAAAGTACACATATATTAGGAAAATTCTTAGAACATATAAAAGCTTCCTGTATGTCTTACAATATATAGTACTTTATAATAGGTGCTATGAGGACCTCAAAGGTGAATCAGACACTGAACTCATGTGAAGAGACTTAGATATAAATAACATTGAAAAGGGAAGGTGATAAGTGATTTAAGAGATCTGTGAAGGGTCTCCTGCAGACATCTTTTCTGATCTTGCAAAGCTTTGGAATTCCTGTGCCCACCACAGTCAACAGCTTCAAGATGGTTCATCATTTCTTGCCCCCTAATCACATGGTGACAAGGACATTATTCTCCTCAGAAGAACTGGCCTGCTTTGTCTGAGAGAACTGCCTCTCATCTTTCTGAAGAGTTGTTCTTACCCTCTCATTAAACAATACTCTTTTTTTTTTCTGAGTGAAGCTTTCTCCCTTCAGGAGACACATTCCAACTTCAGTAGGCTCCCCATCTAGGTTAATGGATTTCTTTTGCGCTTTTCAGTTTCAATTCAAATGTAAGCAAATTAGGATTGAGTATAGATCCCACTAAACAGTGTGATTTAAAGCAGAGCTTTTCCAATTTTTCTCTTCCACTACACCACATGCTTTGTTAACTTCTTGTTGATGTGATTAAGAAACCATACCAGATTAGTAGGAACACAGATGTTTCTTTTGATATGATGCCAATTAATTGATGGGTAAATATTGTTAACTATACCTAGGAAAACATTACCTCATATGAGGAACACAGTTCATAACCGTTGTCATATTTAACACAAGAATTGAAAAAGAGACCAGGATTTGTTCTTTTTGTTTAATCCCAATTAATTTCATTTTTTAATTTATTATACACACACACACACACACACACACACACACACACACACATATATATATATATATATGTATTAGAGAGAGAGAGAGAGAGAACACAAGTAGGGAAGAGAGGCAGTGGGGGAAAGAGAGAATCTTAAGCAGGATCCACACTCAGCATGGAGCCTGATGTGGAGATCATGACCTGAGCCAAAATTAGGAGTTGGACATTCAACTGACTGAGCCACCCAGGCACCCCTAATTTCATTTTTTAGTTTATATCTTAAACAAAAGTGGTATATAAGTGTAGATTATTATGTCAGCTCATCGCCTTCATTGATGTAGACATATTCAGAGCAGTTATTCAGGAAAATAGGGCCAGTGGTAGATATTCACACTTACACACAATGGACCAGATCTAAATATTGGTAGCATCAGGTCTCAAACACCAGGCCTTATGTATTTGGTTGCTCAGTGGAGTATGAATAGGCACATGCAGTAACTTTTGTTGGCATAATATTAATGGTCTGTATAATTTTACTTCTTTGGAAATTGTATATATCACTTTACCACACAGTCATGGTTCTAAGGCAAGGAATAAACAAACAGCAAGCACATAAATACACTTGTATATTGCTTGTCAGGACAGCTTTCCTCATTGCATACAGCTTTCATCCAGAGTTTGTTCTCAGTGTAGAATGTTATTTTGCTTACTTTTCCTTCTTTGATCCTCCTGCTTCTTCCTAACTGGGCTTCCTATACAAGAGGTATCTAGCAACCTGGAACATTGAACAATCTTTTTTGACTGCTTATGACCCCTGGATCATATGTTGGAAAAAATTATTTTCATTTTTAATCCCAAATATGCCAATGTTTTGTCTTATATTTGAAGGGATCTTTAAGCTTTCTATTAGTTTTTGTCTTCACTTTATTTATTAGTTTTTGTCTTCTGTTGTTAATAGGTTAAAAATGTCAAGGATCAAATTCTTTCCATAGGAAGTTATTCCTATAATGTTTCAAATCCTGTTATGCAGTTTTTCACAGCTTACACAGTTTTTCATCGTTTGGGGTGGGAGGAGTACATCCTAAAACCTATTTTTTTGGATTTAAAATGACCAGAAAAAAGGGTCCAGGTTTATGGTGTTGCCTTGTGAATGGAATAGTAATTGGAATTGAAATTGGATGAGAGAAGTTGAAGTGTGATACGAGGTAATTGAAAGACCAGAAAGATTGAGGTTGGTAGAGGAGGAGGACCTAGGGGAAAGGAACTTTATTTTTATAATGGTGTGCGGCTGTTGAGGTGCTGAATGGAATAACACTGCTACACTCATGTCTACCAAGAAACTGGTTTGGGTGGTTCTTCACCCTCAGCTGAACTGCAGAATTCCAGATGCAGAAGCATATTTTCTATAGATAGTAGTTCAAGGTCTAGTAAACTTTGTAAAGTAAAGTAAACTTTGACATTCAGTCCAAAGAGCTCTTTTTGGCTTATACCGCTATTTAGAAAAGTGTAATTCCGGTCTTGACAACTTTCATTTAAAAAGAAAAAGTATATCAAATCTCTGAATACAGGACCAAGTACTCAGGGGAATTTTCTCACCAGTATTTTCTTCAAAGACTCAACAAATTATCAGACCCTTAAATATGACTGAGCTGACAATTTACAGAAGTCCTATAACAATGACTCTCAGTAACTTGAACATTTATATTCCTAATGCCGAACCTTGAAATTTCTCTGCATCCTAATTTCTATAACCTACATTTGCCTCTACTTCAACTATTACAAGCCTCATTTAAGGGCTCATCATCTCATGGAAGCTGTCAACTCATAACTTCCATCTTAACCCATTGTACTCTTTCATTTCTGGTATTATTATGCTTTCTGACCTCAAAATGTATTGAGCACCTACTCTATAGCAGATATTGCTCTAAACACTGTGGATATAAAGAAGAATTTAGGACCAGTGGTCATTTCCTCATGGAACTCAGAGTTGAATGAGAGGAACAGATAAATCAATAGGTTATTATAATATGTCTCATTAATTATTTATGTGGAAGGATTCAGGGGGTCAGAAGGAGCATAAGAAGGGCTTATTAGGGTGGTAAGCAAGATAAGACATCCCAGAGCAGGTAATATCTGAGCTAACTCCTAGAAGAGGAAGACTAAGGGTCAGGGTAAGGGAGAGGTTGGGAGTTGTTCTAGACAGAGGATTTTTCACTTTCTAATGCAGAGCTTAATACTTCAGCACTCATCAGTCAGTATCACTCACAAGACCCCATGGTTTACACTACAAATATGCCATAGCTTATATTGTAATGCATGATAAAAAAAATAAATATTGTTACTCAGAGGACAATAGCAAATTTTGCTCATCTCTTTTAGCTGCCATTCTTCAGAGACACAGGTGGGAATCTATCTGGAAACTGACCCAGTTGGCAGTCGCATTTACAAATACTGTAGTTTTATCACAACCTTTCCTCTTCTGGGAGAACAATAATAATTTTAATAACCTATATCTATTATTTCTTGCTAAGGCTCAAATGTATTTTCTTACTTTAGCTTCAGAACACCTCTGTGTAGTAGGTGGTGGTGGTGTTGTTTTACAAGTGAGAAAGAAATTAAGTCAGTAGCTAATAAATGGCTCATAAATAGAGGAATCAACATTTGCAACCAGTCATGTCACTCTAGCCTGTACTCTTAGTGCTAGATTCTGCAGCACGTTATGGTTCAGTACATTTTATCACTTGAAGACCTGAATAAAGACGTTTTATGGTCCAGGAAAACTTACACTCACACTTTAGTGACCAACTCAACTATAATTTCTTGTAATTCCTTCCCTACTGTAGCCAATAAAAATTATTTAGTTTCTCTGCCTAGCATGGTGCATGGGATATGCTAAAGTAGAATATTGGCTGAATCTCTAAGTGAACGAATATTTCTATAACAATACAAATTTCTGTCATGGCTGGTCTTACGCTGAATTATGATTACAGTAGTGTTTATACACTTACCTGCATGTTAGACTGTGTACTTCTTAATGAAAGAGATCAATTTTGTTTTGTTTTGAGAGAGAGAAAGTGCAGGTGGGGGAAGAGGGGCAGAGAGAACCCCAAGTAGGCTCCATGCTGAGTATACTGCACTTTCCTCAGTGGTCCTTGCACATGTATTCATACACTTCTATGTGGAGCTCCATCCCATGATGCTGGGATCATGACTGTAGCCAAAATGAAGAGTCAGACGCTCAACCAACTGAGCTACCCAGGTGCTCCTGAAAGAGATCAGTTTTAATCATCTTTTTATTCCATTTCCTAGCAGAAATTCTGGCATACAGGTACTAAATAAATGTATACTAAAATGAGTCACTTAGTGAATGAATGGATGGATGGATCCTAGAGATGAGTGCTACAAGTAGTCTGAAATCCCAACAGTGTCAGGGTGTACTTTTTTGTATGCCTAGACATCCTCCAGCTTATATCTCATTTTCTTGCATACAGTAGCTATGAAATACATTTAGTACTTCCTGAGGATCCATGTGCTTCCTTTTATTTATATGGTGTGATAGGACTGGTCCTGGCTCTGAAGCAAAATGATACATATTACTTTGGGCTTAAGTTTTTAAGAGTAGGCGAGTTCTCTCCACTTTCTCTCTTATCCTTGTACAAAAACCTAGAGATGACACATTGAGATGAAGGCCTCACATGATGGAGGGAGCCTACATACCTGTGTTATTGGATAGAAAAAGCTGCCCTGATGAATCACTAGAACTACAGAGTACTTTGTGTGATTGAGATACAAATCTTTTTGGGGGATAAAGCATTGAGATTTGGTGACTTATTTATTACTGCAACATAATATAGCCTAATGGGATTAATACAATGAGTATTCAATAACTGTTGAATGAAAGTCTAGGTCACACCATTACCTGTGATGTTAAGACTGGCCTTGTTGCCGTACTGAACATGGCATCAATTTTTGTTCTTTATTTCATTGGTTAAAGCTGTGTGGCCTTCAGAACCAAGCCTAGTCAAGCCCTAGTGTGAAGGTTTTTCTGCTTAGCCTCTGACCTAAGTGTTGCAAAACATGCATATATTCCTATCTCCCAGTTAGTTAAATTACAAGAAGGATTAGAATCGAAAACAAAGCAGAACCAAATCTTGGGGTTAAGCGTTAATTGCACATGAATACTGGCATATTAGTTGTTTGTGCCTTTCAAAGAGTGGGAACAAACAAGGCTGCCTAAAGTTTACCAGTCTGCAAAATGAATGTTTGATTCATACAATCACATGTGGATATGCATCACTTTCCACCAGTAGAGAGTCATTCATTCATTCATCAAATATTTAGTGAGCACCCATTCAGGACTACTAAAATGGCCACAGTGAGCAAGATTGATTGGAATTTTTGTTCATCCTCAGATGTTCCTTGGACTTATAGGCCAATTTTAATTCAAAGCAACATAATTTATGCAGCCTGGAGTTTTATAGGCAAGCAAGGGGTAACTTGTATGGCAGACTTAGCATAATACTTTATGTTTCTTTTCCTTCTGTTTACATTCATGGCTGTGGTTTGAAGGTGTCTTGGAATCTTAGTTTTCTTATCAGAGATCTGACTTATTTGGACAAGTAGACCCATGTTTTTTTTAAAAGGCTCAATCAACTGTTTTGCTTGTTTTTCAGGCATTAAGCAAAATCACCCTGAGGGTCGCCCATTAAGCCTCTGGCTGATGAAGTAGGATGGTTTGGATACATAATTCATTCTGGTGGAATGAATGAGTTGCAACTTGTTGGATGCTTCTTTAGCAATAATGGATTTAAGTGCATCATCCATCTTTTGTTTTTGACAGAGTTTTCGTGTTTTTTGGCTATTGTTATTTTCAAACAATTTAAAAATGGGGGATGGAAGCCTGCCTATTTCACCCATTTCTCCTTGAATTTAGCAAGTTTGGACCAGGTTCTCCTGACCAAATCATAGCATGATCAAGTAGGGTCTTGCTGCATGGGACCTTAGGCAGTGGCAGGAGCTGGCCTCTAGCTTAGGATTCAGTATTAAAGAGGTTAGGCAGTCAAAAAAACAAGGAAGAGGTACGTTTATTACCTGTATTGGGTAATCTAATCTGATGCCTTGGGGTGAAGTGAGTGAAAGCCAGACAACTTTTCTGTAAGTTCCTTTGAATGGGAACTGGCAGCATCTAGAACCGGCAGCTTTCCATCATGGAATATCCATTAACCTTGTTTATCTCTGGAAAAACACTGCCCTGTTTCCACAGTCTGCTGCTTGTCAAAGGACAGTGCAAGAGATCATCTTCGAGTTCAAGGAGAGGATGAACTTTTCAGCTATGGGGAAAGTAGAGTCCTGGGGTATTGATTTTTTTTTCTTTGTTTTGAGATCGCAAGCAACATGCAAAGTATATGATCTGAACATGGGGGACTTATTCAGAAAGGTCCTTCTTAGATTCATAGATCTCTTATGAACAGAGCTCTCCCCACATTCCCCCCCCCTTTTTTTTTTGCCTAGCTCTTCCTAGAGTTCATGAGTGTTATTTATATCTTGGAAGTTAAAAATGAACGTAAGATTCACATTCTTATCTTGATTTTCCAATTTCCACTTGAGACCATGTCCCAGTACAGTTTTCCTGGCTAGTTCTTACTCTCTTGTTCATCCAACATCCATGCGTGACTTTTCAACACATTCAGAGTTACAAAGCTGTCTTTCATCTTTCTTCACAGCAAGCTAATGGGTGTTTGATATACATGTTTATTAATGAGACAATCTAGATTAGAGTTTAGAAAGAGAGATTTTGATCAAACTTGTGAAAGTAACAGTTAATAAACCTGGAAACAGGCTACAACATGAAGTTTTAAGTTACCATATGTAGCAATCCGCCAATAAGAAAGGAAACCATTTTCTTGGTTGATTAACTGCTATCTCACCCGAAGACTTTTGAGGTAGATGAGTAAGGATGCTGTTGAAACTGATGCAGAAATCTTAATTTTTTTTATTGCAATTCATTTATAAATGTGTCATGTAGAAAATAACACTGAAAGTTTGAGCTTAATTTTAAAATATTTAAAAATGAGTCAGAGAATATGGACTTGGACAAACAGTATTCTAGTTATACAATTTGTCCCTTAGTCTCTAATTAGCACAGAGCGAGTCAGCTTTAAATACTAATTCTCAAAATAACAAAAAAATTAAGGATGCCACAGAATTCTATTATGCTATTTAACGATTATATCAGGAAATTCTTTGTCATACCTAAAGTCAAGCCTAATATTCTATATTTCAAACATGTTTTTTCTCCATTAGATGATAAAAATCATATTTATGTATCATATAGTTAAGCACAACATAAATAATAAATATCCTTATATGTATTGTTACACATATAGCATTAAAATACATTATTAGCAGAACAGTATTTATCATAATAGAATAGTTTTGCTTGTTCAATCACATTTGAAGAATAAAGGATATTGTCATCTTCAAAATAACTTTATAGTTTTATGCTATTGGCTGTCCTATTAAATACCCATGAGGCAAACTTAAGGATATGTAAGTTTAGTTTTTAATATCTTTAGGGCATTTCTAGTGGGCCAGTCATTGTGCTGGTTGCTTTCACATGTTATGTGATTTGATTTCTATAATAGCTTCGTGATACAGGAATTTCTGGAACCCCTTTACAAATACATTCCATACCGGGCATCAAAGCCCATGATAAAGTTCAACTACCTGAAGCAACACAGTCACCAAAGCAAAACGTCCTGAGGTGATAAGAATTCTTGTGACTTAACCAGACAATTCTGTCTCCATAATTGGTTCATTATGAAAAAAAACCAGGACAAAACAAAAAAATTCAAACAAAAATAGAGACCTCTTTATAAGAGAGAGGATTAGATCGGAATTAGAGTCCAGAGGTAGAATACTGCTTTATTTATCTACAACCCTGTGACCTGATATGGGTTGTGTTAGAGCCACAGTTTTTTCTTAGTCTGTGAAGTCAATAAAACAGTCATAGTGAATGTTTTTTTAATGTTTTTACTATGACCCATAGTAAGAAACACATTTTACATCACAGCTCAGTACACACACACACACACACACACACACATACGTGCGCACACGCCAAACACAAAGCTTCACCAAACACTACTTATTCTTACTATGTATAATGCATTCTGATATTTTCTACTTTGTTCTATTTCAGTTTTTTTTGAGAGATTTTTAATGGTTATTTATTTTTGAGAGACCAAGACAGAGCATGAGTAGAGGAGGACCAGAGAAAGAGGGAGACTGAATCCCAGGCAGGCTCCAGGCTCTGAACTGTTAGCACAGAGCCCAACATGGGGCTTGAACCCACGAACTGTGAGATCACGACCTGAGCCAAAGTCAGAGGCTTAACCGACTGGGCCAGCCAGGCACCCCTGTTCTATTTCACTTTTAAAAATAATGTGTGAGACTTACTGAAATTATTTCAGAACCAACTGAGGAATCTTAACCTGCAGTTTTGAAAACACCTTAAGGTCTTAAAAATAAATTATGATAATCAATGTTATGTTTTACCACCATGCAAAAAACAAACCCATCTATGCCAACCCCCACTCAAAATGGCCATTACTTTAAAACAACTGCTTTATCCGTACATATTTTAAACACATAAGATAAAATTTAACTGATTCTTCGTGTGTGTTTGAAAAATTATATATTTCAGGAAAAAATAGTGAAGTCCTAAGCTATTGAATAATATGTAAGAGCAAAGGACAGCATGATTCATTGAACAAATATGCTTATTAAAGTATATGGAATATCATAACAGGAGGTAGCTAATGAAGACCGTCTGGAACAGTTCCCAAAGTGCAGGATTTATGTTGTCTTTATTAAAGGCAATAAGAGAATCGATACACACTTTCACTACATCTTTTGTAAGAAAAAAATAAGGTTATTGTTCATTCCCTGTGCTTTAGGCAGGATTTGCAAGGAGAAACCTTTATATTTTCTAATAATAAGGAAATAGACATTCCAAGAATTAAAGGCATTTTCATCAAGAATATGCTCTTGTTTGTCACGTGACTTATCCTGTTTAGTATGTATTTGCTTCTCTAGAAATTCAGAGTTTATTATTGAATAGTCAATCTGTGATTCATTCCACAAATGTCTATTGAGCTCCTTCTATATGCCCCACTCTGGGGATACAGATATCTAAGACAGATGAAATTTCTGCTCTCACCAAGCTTTCCTTTCTATGAAAGCTCAGTAGGTCTTCACATTTATTCAATTAGATGAAATGCTATGGCATTTTCATAAACGCATAGACTGAAGAGTGTTAACAAAACTTTGTATAATTTAATGTATCATGGATAAGGCTCAGGACTTGGAGTTATCACAAAGGAATTGTGTATGTGAAAATTTGAATTTTGTGTATTAGTGTTAAAAATATGATGGGTGCCTGGGTGGCTCAGTTGGTTAAGTGTCTGACTTCAGCTCAGGTCATCATCTCGTAGTTTGTGCATTTGAGCCCCACATCGGGGTCTGAAACCTGCTTCGGGTTCTGTGTCTTCCTCTCTCTCTGCCCTTCTCCCTGCTCGTGCTCTGTCTCTCAAAAATAAATAAATGTTAAAAAAATTTTTTTTAATTTGATTTGTTTCAGATAATGCAGTACTAGACTAATGAAGTGTGAAGGGAGATCTGGTGGAGGACTGTTAAGGGTAGATAGAGCACTTGGATTTTTGTATGGCAGATAAGCAGTACGCAGCTGGTCTAAGCTGTAACTTGGGTTTCCTTGGAGGGAGTTCATGAACTTAAAAAGGAAAAAAATTGAATATTTATCTTCACTAAACTGTTACTGAAATGTGTCATTTCTTTCATTTTTGAAACAACATCTAACATCATAATTCTTGCTACCTGTAATTTGGTCACCAGTAGATGTCATAGATATTTGCATTTTCCATTACAGGGGCTAGAGATGATATCTTGAAATATTGTTTGTGTGCTTAATACATTGAAGTTACAGTACTTATTGGTTATTAGAGCTTGTTATTTAATGTACTAAAAAAGATGCATATTCATTACATCTCAAATTTATTTTTCAACATGTTTTGAGAACTGTGTTTCAGTCTGATTAGTTTACTTTGTAATCTCAGTGTTTTATGTTACACATGTGAAGACAGTATTATGAGAGGGGTCCACAGATTTTCCAGACTGACAAAGCGGTTTATATCACAAAAAGAGTTAGGATATCTTGTTCTAAAGCAAGAGATTGCAAACTCAAATGTCTATAAAACAGGCAGGTAACATCAAGAACTGACTGGAAAGACAGAGAGATCCCATAGAAGACTAATATAGCAATCTAGAGAGAGAGAAGAATTGCTGTGGGTGGGTGGGTGGGAGGGGGCGGGGGTTCTTGAAAGCCCAATAACTAACATCCCTGTATTCCTCCCAAACGTAGATCTAACTGAATAAAAGCTGAAGGAATAAGTCAAGCCGAGTCTAAGATATCACCTTCTTAGGGAACAAACCTGGTATTAGAAAATGTGGCTTATTTCCTGGCTGCCACGCCTGCAGGGGGCGCCATTCAAATGGATTGTAAAGTGAAGGAGCCCCCTAGAGTCTTGGAGCATACAACCAGCACCACAGTAACATGCTGCTACTGCTTCACCTATGGGGCCTCAGATGCTGAGTCCTGCCTGGACTTAAACCAGTGTACCCAGCATGGCTGGTTTGGGCAGGTCTCCTCAGGGACGAGAGTTGGCCCTGGGAGGCCTTGAGATGGGCTAGAACAATGCATTAATTAAATTGACTTCAAGGCCAGAAATGTTCTCCCCATTCTATTTCCCTTCCCAAGTCCTGTCTCACTACAGCTGTCCAATAGAGCCTGTCAGAGGTTCTGCAATAAAATTAAAGTGTGGAAAGAAACTCAATTAATAAAATGCTAACCATGTGGAGATGCCCTAAATTTGAATATAATTCATCCCATTGTAATTGCCTCAGAAGAATTAAAATCCAGACAATGATCAATTTATGAGTTTCAGTCTAAAATGACAAAACCCAAAGGAATTAAAGCCTGAAATCAGATTCTCTTGCTCTTAGGAGTTAAAAGTATAAAGTACCTAACTGTCCTCCTGATCTGCTCTCTAACTGCTGTGCTGAGGGGTTTCTACCTTGGCAGGGTGAGGGACTCTGTCAGGGCCTATAGCTGGGGCTTTTCTTTCCTTGCGGCTGCCGTGGTTCCTGCAGAAAATATACTGGATTGCTGCTCATGGATTTAACTGGTTAAAAGTTTCAAAAAAGTATTTTCCCTGGTGGACCACACCCACCACATTGAGAAGAAAAGCCAACTCCACCCCCTTAAGCGCTTATTTCAGAAAAAGTTACATTCCCAGGATATGGGGCTTAGTATGTCATCAAAGACCTTGGCCCAAAATGCAGTGTCCAAGTGAAGGAGAGGCAGGGCGTGTGCTGGTGTGGTAGAGAGAATAATGGTCTCCCAAAGATGTGAATGTCCTAATCCCTGGGCACTGTGATGTTACCTTACATGGCAAAAGGGAATACATAGATACAATTAAGAATTTTGAGATGGGGAGATTATCTTGGATTATCCAGGTGGGCCCAATAGAATCACAAAGGTCCTTATGGGAGGAAGGCAGGAGGGTCCGAGGAAGTTTGAGGATGCTATCCTACTGTCTTTATGGATGGAGGAGGTGGGCCAGAGCCACAGAATATTAGTGGCCTCTGGAAGTTGGGAATGGTAAGGAATGGGATTTTCCTCTAGAGCCTTCAGAAGGAATGTAGCCCTGTCACTGCCTTGATTTTAGCCCCAGCACTTCCTGTTTTGGACTTCAGGCCATCAGAACTGGGTAAGATAATACATTTGTGTTGTTTTAGGTTACTGTTTATGGCAACTTGTTGCAGCAGCAAAAGAAAACATATAGCTTGTTTAAAAACTTGAGTTCTGGTACAAACCAGCCTACATTCAATCCCAGCATGGCCACCTCCTCAATGTGCAGCCTTGAGGCCTCCCAACATGTGCTGAGATCCCTGAATCACCAGCACAGGTGTGCTCTGACCAGCCATTGTACTGTTTAAGGCCAAAGTTTCACCATGGGATTGCTTGTGCCCACTGAAGTCCAGGCCTTTTCTAGGTCCTGTGCAGTGGGTACCTGATGAGGTCAGTCCCGTGTATGTGCCTTGGCTGAGCCCCAGGTTTTTGGAAACCCATGTCACCATGGTGTTGAGGCTCAATTTTCCAGATATTTCTCCTGAGACTTGTGTCTTTGCTGAGGGCCATGCACCTTTGCTTTTAGGTTGTGACAGCCCATAAAAGAAAGAAACAAATTGCCACATATAAAAAACAGTCCATATAAAGCAACCACAGGACAAGTTGTAATCATCCATCACAGTTGAAATATCATGTGACCTAAAGCTGAAGGCTCCTTTTCCAAGTCACCGAGTTTTAAAAGAAGCCAAGTGCCAAATATCAAACTTGTGGGCCAATAAAAGCCTCCACAGCCCACTAAGGTCAACACACCTTTCCCATACATAAAAAGCCAAAGCCCCTCAAGATCTTTTAACATGTTTATTTCATTCCCCTACATTCTAGCCATTTATTTCTCAGTGTTCCCAACCAATACACCAAATGTTGGGAAGTGCTTGGGAAGATCCCTTTTTCCTGCCCAAATTCAAACACACTTGAGAAATAAGACAAAGAAATAGGGCAAGCGTGGATGATAACATCATTTTTATGACTTATAAAGCTGACATTAGAGGGTGTGGTTTGTATATGCTGTCAAGGGAAGAGCTAAAGAGGGTATGGAGAGGGTCCAGGAGTGCAGACATAATGCGTGTTCTTCCACATGGAAAGAAGTATCAACAGCTGGTAAAGCTTTCTCCACTGTTGCACAGGAAGGCCTGCCTTAGATTGACGTGGTAAAGAAGACTCAACTCAGGCAGTAAGTTACATACGGTGTTCAGGTTAATTGGATGCAGTGGTTATGATACACAGGCCATTTCAAATTGCATACGTGCCCACCCCACGAACTTCCAGTCCGTCTGAAACTCACTTGTTAGGCCTAATCAAAATGTTTCCAGTGTAGTGGAAAGAGCTTTGCAATACCAGTCAAGTGATGATGATGATTTTTTTTTACTACGACGTGAGTAAACAATGAATTAATCCCAAAAGCAGAAATTTCGGCATTGTTATACAATTGACATAACTCAGGGACATGACTCACAGTTGTCTAGAAGACCCTGTCAGAGGTGACACTGGAGAAGACACAACATTTGTAGAATCTTTAGGGGCTACAAAGATAAAATCAAATGAAACTCGCATTCCTAAAACTCATTTATAAGACTCCCCTTTAATTTTTGTTTTTAGTGGTTCATATGAATGTATTCAGAAGAGACTGGCCTGTTGTAAATAGAATTTGATTTCCTAGCCTGCATTCATTTAATTGTGTGGGGAAGAGATAGCTAAACTGTGAAGGCTAATTTACGTGAAACTAGCTGAGCTCAGAAGTGTGTAGCAAGTGATGCCAGTGATGGGTTCATCAATCCCCAAGGAATCTGGAACCAGTTAAAATGGAGCTGGTAGAAGAGTGTGTTCACAGCGGATGCGCTTCCTTTGGTAAAGCTGGATTTTGCCCCACGCAGGAAAAGCACACTGCTCTACTTTATTGGTTGTGCAATTCAAGTCTTCTGGTCTTATTTTCATTGTCAGCTACTGCTTGAAAGTTTATTCATGGTTTGCTGATTCATCACCCTAGCCCATCTGTATTCTCTGGTAGTATCTGAGAGTAATTCATATTGCTCAGAGTCCTGTATCTGTAACTTCTTGGTGCGCGTGGGCTCGAAGGTTGCCATTCCGCAGCCTTTCAGCCCCACTACGGACACCTTGATTTGGCTGCAGAGTGGTTAGGGTTCTTCTAGTTTCCTGCTGCTCCCAGCCCTGGTTTGATGGATTCTGATCTCCAGTTGCTTCAGAAAAGCACCTGCTGCAACTACCCCAGCCAGGCAGGCTTTTGTGTACTGACAACCTGTACTTATTTTTCTGTTTGTGGACTGAAATATCCCTGCCAGCAGTTCTCCGTCTATTGCTTTGTCTACCTCGTTTTGTCTTTTGGTTCAGTCTTGAACAAGGCCAAGAGGCCAGTTTGCCTTGGAAATTACTTTCTCTCTCATGGCAGTGAGGCATGGGTATGTTGTATATTATGCCTGTGGGCAACGCGTTACCCTGGCGGAGTATCAGGCTCCCCCTTCCAGGGCAGTAGTCATGGGCTTGTTCTTCGGTGGAAGGCTGGGGTATGGCTAATCACATTACAATCTGAAATAATGACTAAAGAGAGAGAGAGAGAGAGAGAGAGAGATCAGGAGAGACAGTAATTTTGGTGGCTTCTAAGAAGTGACCATCATTGTCTAGAATGGTGTCCTGGCCTGAATCATCATGGTCCTAAAGCTTGGGCTAAAGTGTCTGAATTGTGTGATGTGGGCTTCAGCATAGCTCAGTGCTGCTTCGTTAGATAAGAGTCTCTCAAAGCTTTCTGGGGAAGTCATCTCAGCCACAAGACATTCTGGAACCTCACTGACACAAAGTTGGGAGAGAAATGAGACCTAGGTTGAATGACTTGACTAAGCTTTGGGGATGGTCTCTGAGAAGGGCAGCCAACAGACCAGAACACAGGATACAAAGGGGGCTGTGAATAAGGTGGACTTCACTGTTTCTGTTCTTAGGGGTCATCTAGTAGGTAGAGATTGGCAGTAGGGCTTCTTGCAGCAGGAATAGAAAACATTAGATTGATGATGCTTTCATGGGTCCATTGGGATAGAACTCCAATTAAAGGTCCAGGTTAGGGGCCTGGCCAAAGCTGATGTGTCAGACCAGGATCAAGCCAGCAGAGATCAGGACAGGATTCTGGAGTCAGCAGGGGAGAACCAGAGCATGGAGCAGGCACTTGAGGCAGAAATCAAACCAACAAGGAGAACACCAAAAAGAATTAAAGGGAAGTTCAACTCAGTGTGAGATGAGTTCCCATGGCCCACTTCTGGGACTAGGTCTTCAGCAGCATCTCTGAGTCTCAGCACTGTTGACATTTGGGGATAGACAATTCTTTGTTGTGGTGGATTGCCGTCTGTATTGCAGGGTGTTGAGCAGCATCCCTCACCTCTACCCTCTAGTTGCTAGTGATACTCCCTTAGTTGTGGTGACCATGAATGTCTCCAGGCATTGACAAACATCCCCGTGTGGAAAAAATCACTCCAGTTGAAAACCACTAGTCAACAGCAAAAGGTGAATTCCTGTCTATATACGATGTTCTGGTGGGACAACTGTCTTGATCAGGATTCGTTCAGGAATGAGGCACAGGTGATGGTCAATTAAGGGTCTGAGGACCTGCAGATAAGCAGAAGGAGTGACTGACAAAAACTATATAAAGGTCTCTAGTGCTGAAAACTTTCATAATGAGATAAAGTGTTGTTGGAAGGGGGAAGAACTGTGATTTTTCTTGGCATTAGGAAGAAAGGAGAGAAAGCTTTGCAATCTGGTGTGCTTTTGAATGGAGACTCTACATGTAAATCGAGGACTGAGCTCAGATGGCTATTTAATGATGAAATCTGTGCTTGTTGTTCTGCCTTAATGGTCCATTCTCTTCTGGGTTGACTGGTGTCACTGTGGGAAGCCTTCAGCCACAACTACGATTTCCCATCAGTAAGAGTGCTTTTAAGGCTCATCTGAACTCTATTTAGAGAAGAACATCCAAGATCCAGGATGCTTTTTGTGCTGAATCTTATCCCAAGTTTACCTTTTCCTGAGAGTGACTTCCTAGAACCAGGCTTGAGTTGAGACCAATGAACCCTGCCCTTGAGCTTCATTTCCAAAAATCATGGTCACCACTGGCTTTATTGGTGGCTTTTTACCTGCTGTGCATTCCCAGAGATGGTCTCATGCAGTCTGCCTCAGTAGACCTTCAACCTCCAGGAACTTGGCCATTTCTAATTGCAGGGTGACTGCTGTTTCCTGTGGTCATTTTGATTTTTCACACAGCACATCTTTCCTTTCAGAGAAGGAGTTATATGTCACATGGTATGAGCAAAGAAGCCAAGTTCAGAACAGAGGGTGCCTGCCTGGGTACCACCAAATACTTATTTCTCTATACATAGGTGGGCAGCTCCCAGAACTCATGTGAAGAGTGCACTCCAATTGTGCTAGAAGGCCACATTAGAACCCTGAATTCAGGGGAGGAGAACTGCCTCTCCACTCCTACCACCACCATCTCAGGCAGTGATAGTGAGTGTGACATTTGAGCACAAAAGCAGCAGGGGGCAGGAATTTAATACACCATCTTGTTCGTTACATGAGAAGGAAAGTGGCGTGCTTGGGTGGTTCAGTCAGTTAAGCATCTGACTCCTAATTTTGGCTCAGGTAATGATCTTACTGTTCATGTGACTGAGCCCTGCGTTGGGCTCTGTGCTGAAAGCATGGAGCCTGCTTGGGATTCTCTCTCTCTCTCTCTCTCTCTCTCTCTCGCTCTCTCTCTCGCTCTCTCTCTCTCTCTCTGCCCCTCATGTGCAATCTTTCTTTCACTCTCAAAATAAATAAACTTAAAAAAATGAAAACGAAGTGCTCTTTATGAAACTTCAGGGTATTGGAAGATTTAGGTAAGTGCATGTATGAATTTCAGGGATTCAGGAATTTTGGATGGGGTTAATTTCATTTCTGCCTTCTAAGAAAATCTGAAGCAGCAAAAGTTCATTGTTGATTAAGTGAGAGATGAAAAAGTGACCAACTGGAGTGTCTGGGTGGCTCAGTCAGTTGAGCATCCGGCTTCGGCTTAGGTCATGATCTCATGGTTCGTGAGTTCAAGCCCCACTTCGGGCTCTGTGCTGACAGCTAGCTCAGAGCCTGGAGCC
This sequence comes from Cryptoprocta ferox, assembly GCA_028646485.1. Taxonomy (NCBI): domain Eukaryota; kingdom Metazoa; phylum Chordata; class Mammalia; order Carnivora; family Eupleridae; genus Cryptoprocta; species Cryptoprocta ferox. The sequence goes on along the minus strand of CM053560.1, from coordinate 78,121,695 downwards.
TGCTTCAGATTCTGTGTCTCCCTCTCTCTCTGACCCTCCTCTGCTCATGCTGTCTCTCAAAAATAAATAAAACATTAAAAAAAAAAGAAGTGACAAACTGACACACAGGGTGATAGTGTCTTGGCTTTCCTTCCTCTGCTGTGCATTCTCTTTATGTTTATTTACCTCTTTGATTGCTGGGATTCAGTATTGTTTAGTTAGAGGAAAAGCACTCATTCTACTTGAATATTTTAAAATAAGATTTCTGATCCATTTATGCACTTTCTTCTCACTAATTAGCATCTGTACACAGATTGTAAAACTTCATTTGGAGAGGTAGTGGGGGTGGAACTTTGCTTAAACTCTGTACATTTATCTTTTAGTATCAACAGAATTCCTTACACTCCAGGTGTATTTTGAGTTTATTTTGTATAGTTTAAATGCTTGTACTTTTTTCTTTTAATAATTTTTGATACCAGTTTGAGGAATGTGTGAGAGAGAGACAAAAAGAGAGAGTGTTTTTCCTTCAGTGTCTCAAAAGATTTAACTTGGTTATTTAGGAATGATCTCAATTTTGTTTTGCACATATTTTTCTCTGAATTTTATCCAGAAATTTAAGCCTGGATTAATTCTTCTGTGGTTAAGACCTGTTTTAATTTTAGTAACCTCAGTATATGTATATTTTAAGAGGAGAGGTCTCATAAGTCCTAATTTCCAGTTCTGTCCTTATATGCCACGCAGTATTTCCAGTGAATTGGCCCGCTGCTTGGTGGCCTTTGAAACATGCAAGCAAGTTGTTGAAATGAGGACCAACAGAAGTTTTGTCTTTCCTGTTTACTAAACCTGCTTTCCAGGACTCCTTCCTGACAGCATACCCCAGTCCTTGGAACTTGCCAGTAAACACTCAAACTAAACACTGCTCCCACTCACTTAGGCTTCTGGACTCCTCTCCACTTGCTTTTTAGCTGTGCGGCAGAATGTGGTGTACAGAATATTGAGGTCTAGGGAACTGGATAGATCTTAGACCTCCTTAGCAGCTCTGAAACTGGGAAATTGGAGACATTTAAAACCCATACTTTGGATTTATAAAGGTTTCCAGACTCAAAAGTGCTGATTTCTTGCTGAATCTCATTTTCACCATAGGAAAGGAATCCTGTAGAATTTATAATCTGTTGAATGCAAGGTTATAATAAAAGAAAATTTGAATTCCAAGAGCCTCATGTAGGAACTTGATTGGTAGAAATGACTCACTTTAATCATGTGTGAAACACTGAAAGTTGACTCAGAACTTTCAGGTGATACAAATAGTGTACTAGAAGACACAGCAGTCCCTCTCCTGTGGTCTTAGAGTAACTTCTTCCTCTGCCTTTACACAGGATGAGGACTAAGTCATGTCAACCAGAGGGATATCAAAAAGCTCTTGGAAATACTCTTGGAGAACCCCCCCCCCCCAAGTCCCACCATGATGTTCCCACTTCCCCATTGGGAAAGTGTTCTCCCTTCAGTTCCTCTTATCCTGTTCTTCCTTCCCTGTCCTTGGAAATTAAATATATTTCTTCTTGTTCAGATATAAACAGAGATGTGAGAAAGGCCAGTAACCTCTGTTTGAGAAACCATTCTTTCCTATATGATATGGTATTGATGTTCTAACATAGGACATTCTATTTAAAATTATGTAAAAAATGTGTATTTTTTTACACATTTTTAGTGTAAAAAAAGTTATTAAAGTTAAAGTATTTTAACTATTAAAGTTAAAGTATCTTAAAAAAAGCAAGTTAGTACTTGGAATCTTATGATGAAAAGTAAAAGAGTTGATAGAGGAAATTATTATATTTAGTTGTTTTTAAGCTATTTAGCCAGTAGCTATTACTGCAAATGCCTCTTAGTAAGAACGAATGAACGAACAAAAGAAAGAAAGAAAGAAAGAGGTGTTCTTGCCAAATTACTTTTAAAAAAATTTATATATTTGTTTAATTCCGTGACATGAGTGAACTGAACCCTTCTGGGAATAACTGTTGGGAATATGAAGACCTTGAGAGTCTGTCTAGGTAAAAACATATCTTACTCCCCTTTGTGTTCAATTTCTCTTCTTCCTCTCATGCCCAATGTGGCTCCTGTGACCCGATAGGGCCGTACACTATTGTTGAGTGAAGAAATGTGGAAAAGCACAGAAATAATTCTTTGAATGAGTGTGTCTGTAGGAGGAAGCTTGTGGGTGTACAGTGGCAGAAGTCTGAAATCTGGATAAGCTTTCCTGGCAAGTGAGAGGGAAGCATCTAGTTAGGCCTAGGAGCAAGGCCACAGATAGATGAAACTGCATTCATACTAGTGGAAGAGTGTCTTGAATTTTGCTCTAAAAATTTCATGGGAAGGACTTTTATATTTGTTTTGTAATACCACTTGAGTTTAGTTGTTTTAATGAAGTAGTCTTTGTGATGCTACTTAACTCAAATATATTAAGTAGAAAATATATTTTCATTTTTAGCTTAGCTATTACATTGCTGGTTTGTGGAGTGGCAAATAGGCTAGTGACAGTCAGTTCTCCTATAATGCAACGTAGGTCTTCTTATAGAACTGTGCAAAGTTGCACAACAAAAACCACAGGATTTATGGGGAAAATGGAGTTAGATGACACTCAAAAGACTATCAGTGACACATAAAAAAGATGGAATTCTAATAAAAATGGTAATACAGCTTTACATATGTTAAATGGCTAAGAAATACACAAATGCTCTAATAAATACAGCACTTTACAATGAAAAAGACTGAAGTTTGCTTGTGTAAGTGGACATCCAAAGTGTTGCAGGTAACAAAATCCTGGGAAGTGGGAGAAGGAGGTTACTGATAACAGAACAAAAGTTGTAACAATGTGAGCGGGTATTGTTCATAGCATACATGGTGAATTACAGTAGCTGGTAGATCTTCCTAGGCACACACTGGGTGAGTGCATATGTGTGCTTTGGGTATTCCTCCATAGCTCAATTCAAGTGGGTGCACATAATACACTTGAAATTTGCATCATGCTCAAATTGTTCCCTGACTTATTGATTGTGTTGGGACAAATTGACGTTTTCAAAACAAGCATGTAGTGTGTAGCAGAACCAACTGTAAGACAAGCAGCTAATGATGATCATAGCTTATACATTTTGAACCCTTATTACATGCCAGGCACAGTTCTAAGCTTTTGACGTGTATTAATTAACTCATTCAATTCCATTAACAACTCTATGATGTAGGTACTATTGTTACTCCTGATTTGTAAATGAGGACACTGTTCTACAAGGAGGTGAAATAACTTGTCCAAGTTCATAGAACTAAGTGGCCAGGACTCCAGCTCTCTTAACCCTCTGCTCTTCTTCCCTCTCTGCTAAAGGAAACTAACTGGTTTGAATGCTAACCCTCAACTTTACAGAGCAGCAAAAACTACCAGACTTTTCAGGCATATCATTTGCCACCTGATATTTATATCAAAATGTATGAACTCCTTCAAGCCGGTAGGACTTTCATTAAATATCTCCTAGAGGGCCTGATGGTGGAGGAACTATTTAAGCTATGTCAGAAGAATCTAATTTATTAACTCCCCTTGTACTTTATTCTTCTCTATTTCTTGGGCAGAATTTTCACAATGTGATGATGGAAAGCAGTGGGCAGGGAAGGGCAGACTAACCATTATACTAAGTACATTACCTGTACTTGGCTAGGGGTTGGTGTATACTTGGTAAGATTAAACTATTATATTTTCATGCTTCACAGTTACAGAATTGAAGCTGTCCCTCAGGACAGGAATTTGCCATTCATGTTCCAACATTCCTTATCTTCTGAGCAAAACCACTGCATTGATGTCATCTAATCCCCTTGTTTTTATATTTTCCCCTGTAGCTTAATACTGTTTCCTTTTTTCTCTGGTCATTCTACCATACTGTAATGGAGGCTGTTTTTGTTTTGTTTTGTCCTCTCTACTCCAATTTTGTTTTCTGTTTGTTTGTTTGTTTGTTTTTGGCTGGTGAAGGGTGATGGTGGTAGGAAGTGGTTTGCAGAAGAGATTAGAGAAGCAGACCCACACTAGGCTCTGAGATAATTATAAATAAGTGGTCCCTTCTCACTTATTCTTACCATAAGAAATGTGTCTTTCTTTGTAACTTTTATGTAAATCTAAGTTTATATAAAGTCAAATTATTTAAAAATTAAAAGTTACAAAAATTGCATTTCAGTTTTATAAACTAAATGTTAATTTCTTTAGAAAAAAATAAAGATTCTGGGCCCCTGGATGGCTCAGTTGGTTAAGTGTTCAACTTTGGCTCAGGTCACGATCTCATGATTTGTGAGTTTGAGCCCCACATCCGGCTCTGTGCTGACAGCTCAGAGCCTGGAGCCTACTTTGGATTCTGGGTCTCCCTCTCTCTGCTCACCCCTCCCTCCTTTCCTCTCTCTCTCTCTCTGTCTCTCTCTCTCTGTCTCTCTCTCTCTCTCAAAAATAAATAAACACAGAAAAATAATAATAATAAATAAAGATTCTCGGGGCACCTGGGTGGCTCAATCAGTTGAGTGTCCATCTTTGGCTCAGGTCATTGTGGGTTCAAGCCCCACTTGGGCTTTGTGCTGACAATGCACAGCCTGCTTCAGATTCTCTCTTTCTCTCTTTGCACCCCACCACTGCTCATGTGCACATACATTTGCTCTTTCTTTCTCTCAAAAATAAATAAACATTAAAAATAATTTAAAAATAAAATAAACATTCTCATGTGCAACTAGAATTAATAACAATTACTTAAGCCTGGCAGTTCTCAACTCAGGTTGAATGTTAGGATCAGTAAGAGTTTTTAAATAATTTAAACAACAGCAACAACAGCCTCCTCTCCCTTCCTTTCCCCTCTTCCCCCTGCCACAAGAGCAGAAGCTAAAATGAGTTGACCAAGGCAAAGATTTCTATATTACTGTATAAGGATTGTGCTGGATAGCATTGTCAGTCAGTTATTCATCAATCATTATTTGTGTACCTACCAAGTGCCAGGCATGGGGGAGGAATAATGGTATTTAATAAATGCTCTGAAGTTAGAAGACCCAGAGATCTGAAGAATGTGTAGGAATTAGTTGGACTAAGGGAGAGGTGCCACAAGGGAATGTTGTGGGAAGGTTCTGGGCACAGGGTAAAATCTTGTGGTGGGAAGTACACTGAGCCTTACAGAAGGCTGTTGTGTCGGGGGATCGATGACCAACAGAGACTGTTTTCTTGTGATCGTTCCGTCTAATCTTGGGCAGCTTGAGGTTGTGACCAAGTCTGGTATAGTACCATCCCTCTTCCCCAGTGCTTCTCTGAGCACTTATCTTCTGACAGCTGGTCTCTCTTCACTATCTTCACTTCCGCCTTTTCCTCTGCTATTCTGTCCATATTAAGTTTTTTCTGTGGCTATTTGTTGTGTGACAGTATCTTTTCCTCAGCTATTTGAGAAACCTTGGTCAATTTGAAACAGGGAAGAAGGGAATGAGGTCAAGAAAGGCTCTGGGGATTTAGGTTCTGTTCTTGGCTGTGATACCAAGTACCTCTAGCATCTCAGGCAAGTCTCTCTTCTTTCCAGGCCTCAGTGTTCTCACCTCTGGGATAAGAGCATAGGCCAGGGGGGGATCCACAAGGCTCCCTCAAGTGGAAACTTTACCTTCTAAAGAAGCTCTTTAAACCAAAGCTCTATTTCTTGTGATGCCAGACTGGATAATTATTTAGTTACATGACTCTTTTTAAAATGCCATTGCTAGGACGTAACACCAATTGAGTAATATCCATTTTAATGTAGATAGATTCAGCCAAACTTAGGATGTCCTGCCCTAATTGCTATGTAATAGTCTAAATATGGACATTCTATTCAAGTGACTCTAACTTTAGTTAACTTTCACAGTTCCAGATGCTGCATATACCAAAGTTAAATAGTAAAAATTTCTTCAGACATTCAGTGTGGAAATATGAAATCTTAATGTGTAGTAATATGAGCTCTGAGAAGAAAAAGATCCAGTAGTTCAAAGTGATGATACTCAGATTACATTAAGAATAATTTATTTAAGATGAAGAACTCCTGAAAATGCCACATGTTGATATTTCTCAGGCACTACTGTTGGGAGCGTAGATTGGAACCACCATTTTGGAAAGCTTTTTGGCAGTGTCTCTTAAAGCTGAATATATGTATACCCTATGAGCCACCAATTGTACTCTGCAACAGAAATGAGCGCATATGTTCACTAAAAGACAGGTACTAGATGTTCATAATTGGTAGTAGATCAAAATTGGAAACTATCTGAATGCCCATCTAGAGCGAAAATGATAAATAAAATTTTGACTCTTCATATAATGGAATCCATATACCAGCAAGAATGAAGTCCCTACATAAGCACACAACACACAACACAGATGAAATTCACAAACTTACGTTTGTTTATGCTGAACAGAAAAGCTACACACAAAAGAACATATAGCATATGACTTCATTTACATATAACACAAAAACAAAATGAACTTTTAGGCTGTTGGGAGTCAGAATGGTAGTTACACTTTGGTAGGTTGGTGGCCATCAGGGAACATGATAGGGGACTTCTGGATAATACTCAGTTTCTTGAACTAGTTACACTGGTGTGTTTAGTTTGTGAAAATGTATCAAAGCATACCCTTATTATTGTGTGATTTTCTGTATATGCATTGTATTTCAATAACAACATTTCAAAAAAGAGTTTTGATGTTTATTACTTAACCCATGTAACAATTCTAGAAGATAAGAAGGGCAAGCAACTTTTCTCCAGTTGTGTAGAGAAAACAAACTCAAAAATTTGGCCCAAGGTCTCAGGGTTAATTAGTGGTAAAGTTAGATTAAATACGTCAATCTCTTGACCTCAGGAAGATGGCTTCTGTAGGAGGATCTTATATAGTGCCTGAAGCATAGTAGGTGCTCAATAAATGTCATTTGAAAATGGATCACAGACTGCTGTTCTTTCAGTCCACAAGGCCATCATCTTGCTTGGGAGTGACCATTTGCTCTGTGTGGTCTGATATGCCTGATAGAGCAAGTATATTCTCTCCTCAGAGAAGAATGGAGGTGAGCCCTGAGTCAAATGTCCCAAGAAGCTGCCAAAATACCTGTGGAGAATTACATAACTTTGTCCCTTTAGGGCTTAGAAAAGAATGAGTCAGACACTCAGTTCTTAGACACAGTGCCTAGGAAAACAGGAAGAAGGTTAACTTAGGCAGAAATCCATCTATGTGACCTTGGATAAATCATTGAACTTTTAGGGGGGCAACAGTTGAAAGACAAATTTGATACTTTCTTCTTAGGACCATGTGATCCTTCTATGGTTAAACTCCTGAGACCCTTGAATTTTATGTGCTCCCATACATATAATTAGGTTCTCGTTATTTTCAAGGACATCTGACTGCTTTTCAAACTTGGCAATTCCCTTGGTGTTATTTAAGATCAAATTTTGATTAACTTACAACTCAAATGTGGATATGTCTTCTACCTCTGGACAGTCTTCTACCTGGCATACAGCTCAGAAAGGAGATGTACCAACACTTTATATAGAGTAACCAGAGGTTTTATCCAGTTGTTGACTCTGTTTCTTCCCAAAACATAAAACAGAACTTTTCTTGTCAACATAAAATTCCCGTTATTTATGATGTGGCTAAAGAAAAGATAAGAAGTGCCGGAAATGGAATCTGTTATTGCTTGCATAATAAAAATTCACGACCTTCTTTGGGAAAAAAATGGACAGTGATAAAACCCTTTGATTTAGGGTTTGGCTGTGATGTCAAGGTCAGCCAATGAGTGCAGAGAGAATCTGAGAAAAATAAAGAGATAAATAGAAGCAGATGTTTGGAAAGTCGTCTTGAATATTGCTAGTGCAATTGTATGGTTAGCTATCAAAATTTCAGGGTTACATCTGTCATCCTAATAAGGTTATAATGAAAGGCATTTAAACTGGTGTTCAAAAAAAACCTCATTAGAACTGCGGTCAACTGTACTTTACCCATGAGTGACATTTTCTGAATTATGCTGCAAATTTTCTATCTGAGGTACTTTTGAGCTCAAGTCCCTGTCAGGGTATTTCTCAAGGAGATCAGCGGCAATCAGCTCCTGTTAACTCAAGATGTTTCTTTCACTCAAATTAATATAAGAGAAACCTGATGAGAAGGGGAAAGGAAGTAAAGTTGAAAGGTTTTAGCTTCTGACTGATCAGCATATGTGTTCCCAAAACAAATTTCTTTGTACCTTTAGTTGTTTGTGGTTGCAAGAAATAAAAAAGTTCTGTCTTAGGCTAACCAAAGGCTGTCATTTGAAAAGTTTGAATAGCCTAACAGAGGAAATAGATCACTAGTAATGGAGCCAAAAAGGAATGAAGCAGAGAGTTTAGAGGTAGGACCCTTGGAGGCATTCAGATGGAAGGCTGGTCAAAGGAGTAAGCCCAAATGACCAAGAAGAGGTTGTGATTCCAAGCCGAGGTTCAGAGGATTTGAAAAATGATGATTAGTGAGAAGTGTCTAAAACTATTGTATTGATATTTGCTTGACAGTTTGCTTCAAAATATCTTTATCTGCTTTACTGATTAGTTTTCAAAAGTGCTACATTTCATAATATAAAATGTAGAGAAGAAATGATTATTACTATCTCAATATGAAGCCTTGACTTGATTCAGTTTAATGCTTGCCTTACTGCTAGTTGTGTGGCCTTGGGCAAATTACTTAGCCCCCCTAAATCTCACCTTCTTCATCTGTAAAATAGAGAAATGATAGTGTCTGTTTCATGAGTTGTTTTGAGGCTTTCATGAAATGGTAAATGTAAATAACTTATTTCAGAGACTGAATTACATAAAAAGAACAGTAAATGTATTTGCAAATGGTAGTGAGGATAATGACCTTAACTGTGCTCACAGTGAAGGACTCTTTGTTTCTTACTTTATATTTTTCTTTCCTCTACTATGATGTCTTCTCTACCTTGTTTTTGAAAAGATTTGACATCCCTTAAAAGGTTGCAAATAATAAATAAAATTTTGTCTGTCTTGTTTATACTGCCTCATTTAAAGGTGAAATTGAAACTGAATAGTGAGGCTTAAAGTTGTTTTAAAGGTTAAGTATATTTATGTATTTTATATAACAGTATAAAATATTCTTAAGGTTGTTTTACTTTATGTGTACATTATATAGTAGTATAATAGTATCAAGGTATACTTAAGGTGATTTTAAAAAGAAAAAGGAGTAGAATTAGAAACTTTATAAGAAGAAAGATGGAGCCAGAATAAAAGATAGCAAAGATGTGAACTAATGAGTCTGTACCAGTCAAAGTCTTAGTAGAAAATGGATGACTCTTTCAAAATAGGCAATTTTTCATAAACTAATTCATTCATTATTTTTAAATGTAATTTATTGTCAAGTTAGCTAACATACAATGTATACAGTGTGCTCTTGGTTTTGGGGGTAGATTCCAGTGATTCATTGCTTATATACAACACCCAGTGCTCATCCCAACAAGTGCCCTCCTCAATGCCCATCACTCATTTTCCCCTCTCCCCCACGCCAACCCCCCCATCAGCCCTTAGTTTGTTCTGTGTATTTAAGAGTCCCTTATGGTTTGCCTCCCTCTCTGTTTGTGACTATTTTTTCCCATCCCTTCCTCCATGGTCTTCTGTTAAGTTTCTCAAGGTCCATATATGAGTGAAATCATATGATATTTGTCTTTCTTTGACTGACTTATTTCACTTAGCATAATACCCTCCAATTCCATCCATGTTGTTGCAAATGGTAGGCTTTCATTCTTTCTCATTGCCAAGTAGTATTCCATTGCATATATAAACTACATCTTCTTTATCCATTCATCTCTTGATGGACACTTGGGCTATTTTCAGAATTTGGCTATTGTTGAAAGCACTGCTTTGAGGAGAGTTTATTTTAAAAGGTGGGATTGTAAGTGAAGGATCAAGGACACTTTACTCATGAAAGTTTGAGAGAAGGAGGTTGCTGCAGTCCAAAGGAGAGAATCTGTAGAGGAGGATGTCTCCAGAGGTCCTTGGAAAGACCAGAGACCTCTGTTGAGGGACACAGCCAAACTGAGGTGACTTCATTGAGACAGATCTGGGGAAATAAATATCTTGAGTTGACTCTCCTTCCTCCCTACCATATCCTGCTAGCCCTTCCCACTGACTGAAGAGAATTGGAAACTAAATGGAATGTGAGCTGCTCATGTCATCCGCACAGGGCCATCTTTCTTCAGGAGCAGAAAGTGGGTAAAGAAGTGTGTGTGTGGGGGGGGTGAACATATTAGGCAGAGAGGACCATTAAGTTGCTTAACAACACTAAAATTTTAACTAGGATCCAAAGCAAAAAGTGGGATAGACTGAGAGACAAAATCCATGCTATCAGCAAACCATAAAAAACCAAGTCATTTACTATGGCGCTATTCTAGATGAGTCTAAATTTAAGTAGCATTCTGCAAAATTGTCCAACTTGCTAAACACTTACCTATTATGTAATATTGTTGTATATACAACAATTAACTTTGGGAAGCACCTGCGAAAAATAATTTTGGCTTTAGAAGTTGGCCTAAACTGTTCTTTCTGAAAATAAATAAAATAGGTAATAAAATGATCTGTAAAGGCAACTCTTTTTTGAGATAATAAAATGGTTTCATTTTTGTCAAGGAATTTTTTTATCTTGTGTTCCACGAGTGCAAATAGACTCTCTAAGAAAAAATAGTTCCAGACATAGAAATAAGCTTAAAAGAGGGAACCAAGATTTCTGATTTATCCCATCAGAATTATTTACTGATGTGTCAGGAGAATATTCCAGAGGCCCAAGTTTTATAGCGATGAACTGCAAGAAAAATCATCAGGCATTGGCTGTCTAAACTGAGCACACACAGCTTAAACTATGAGTGGTTCTTGTTCACAGAAAGAGAATCTAAGAGAAGGTAACGCAAAAGTACAGGTCAGCTTCTGCTGGTCTTGACAGATCTTTTTTCTAGCTGAACTGACCATAAGAGAAATCAGTTATGGAAGCAATATTCCCTTCATCTGTTGTGATATTTTAAAAAACAAATCTGACAAAAGATGCAGCCATTAGTGCAAAAATTCGCATAACTCTCTTTGGAGAAATCTTTATTTCTGTAAATATAATACCGGATAAGGTGGGGACAGTACAGTACTAGACACATAGCTGTTAGTACATTTGTTTCATTTACATTTTTATTAAAATGCATTACTCCCTTTATTTAATTTATTTATTTAAACTTATTAAAGTTGATGTTAGTTTGCTTTTGGTGATTATTACTAGCTAATAGACCCCATCAGTAGTCTAAATGAAATGAACCATAGTCCCTTCAAAAAAATAAGTAAAATGAGTTACTCTTAAAATTACAAACTACCAAAAATTGGGGAAATGAAAAGACAATATCTAGTGCCATAACTAGTTTCTGTCATGTATTTAGATGGATATTTATTGAATAGGAGCTTGATGAGTTCATAATGGATCCTTACAAAATAAAAATAATATACCTCATATTTAAATTCCACTTCATAATTCATAAAATCTTTTATATTCATTGCATCATTTGGGTTTTGCCCTCAAACCTCTGAGGGCAGAAAAAAGCATCTTACAAATTAGGATTTTGAGATTTTCAGAGATTAAATCATTTCCCCAAGGTCATATGTAAGTGAAACTGGGACAATACTCCTATTATGTGATTTTTTATTTATTCTTTTACCAGAAAATTTTAAGGTCCCCTCTGTGTGCTATGTGTTCTCTATGTACTGTAACTTGCAAGTAAAGATAGGAAAATATAGAAGCACCACCGTTGTCAGTGCCTGAAAATGACACTAGCAATACCTAACCAATAGTCCATACTTAGTTACAAATTTTATTTTGTTTACTTTCACCATGTGCCTTTCTAATACTCCTCAACCTATGGCAGACTTCATTTACTAAACCCAAGTTACAGCTCGCTTTTCTGAAATTTGAACTTACTGGTTTCAGCTTCAGCTTCTCATTTATGTAATTTACTTAAAGAGAAAGCCATTATGTGGTTCATCTTCTACCTTCCTTTCCTTCAGAGGGAGAGGAAAGGATTGGGCTTAAAGATTGAACCAATATCCATGAGACTGGAGAAATTTATAAACTCATCTCTGAAGGAAAATCCTTTTGCCATAATGCCTCAATTAACTTAATTTTTGCAGTCTGGCCTTGCCAACTGAAATCTGAGGCAATGGATGTACCCAAAGTGAAATACTGAAGAAACTGCAAGCAAGTAAACTGTGGGTGTTGGCTGTATAGGCATGCACGTTGGGAAGCTGGAGGGCAAGCTCTGTCCACATTTCTCAATGGACGAAAGGCATTGCAGGCTGGTATGATTCCCAGACTCCTGCTGCAGAGGGATGAGTGGGTAGAGAATGAAGTATTCCAAAACAAAGGAGTAGAGGAGAAATGGGTCCTAAGTCTTGGTATTGGTTTACACATTCTTTCTTTCATGCTCTTTATATTTATTGAGTATAGGTGCAACCTGCGATACAGTTATAAAGATGATTAAACAGGTAGGTTCTTGCCTTCCTAGAACAATATTCAAGGGCGAAGATGGGGCAAAAAGCAATTAAAAGTTAATTACACATCATCATAAATGTTAAGCATAAAATAAACACAGTGCTATGTTAGTTAACAACAAAAGTAGGGTGAAGGTAGGGCCGTACATAGATAGGGAGGTCAGGAAAAATCAGAAAGGCAGAAATGAGAAAACTCTGCCTGTCGTCACTCCCATCACAACTGCAAAGTGAACAAAGCCTATCCCTCCTCTGCCAAACCATAATATTGGTTTCTCCTAAAGACTGGGAGTGAGATGCTTAAAACAATCGTTTTCCTCCAAAGCCATGTAATTAACTCCTCTGGTGTGTTAGCTAATTTTGTGATGTGACATTGTCTTGAAATGTTCTCACTTGCTAAGGAAAAGCAATTTCGTACTTCTTTACCTTAACCTCTTTCCCTTATAAACTATGGCCACTTCAGGCCAACCTCCCCACAGAGCAGAAAGATGGTTGTGACCACTATGCATTTGTAGGGATTAGGAGAACAGCAGGAGGCTCCTGGGTCTGTGACTTTGTCTAGTGGCTTTGTGCTCAGGAAGAACATAATGGTCTAAAATGACAGTGGGAAGGATTCAAGTTATGAACAAAGGAAGCCTTCATGGCTGCAAAGAATTACCAAGACACATGACCACTGGCAGCATAGAGTTCTACTCCTAAATACTTAGGTGGTTGAACTCCCTAGAATTGTTTTGGTGCAGTCCCAACTTGGGAGTATGAAACAATCTCCAGCGGACTTCAGTCCCTTCAGGTTCTAGGAAGCCATAGAATGGAATGGACTTTTTTCCTGTTTTATTAATATAATATTGTGTTCAAAAGCTTTCCATTAGATACAACCAACAATGCAAAAAAAAAAAAAAAACATATAGTTGGAATTTCTTCTGATAGTCTTTTTTTGGACAAACTGTTTAATTGCTTGAGCTTTTCCAGATGTGAGGCTCACTCTATGGGAAATAACAAAGAATTTGTCATTTAAGCAAATTACCCTGCCTTTATGCTATTTTTTCTGTGTGGTTATAGATTATAAATAGAATGTTGAAGTTAATCATCTCAATTTGCTAGAAAATGCATTCTTAGAATTGTTTTGCTTAATAAAAGTAAGTTTTTTTTAAGGAAAGAGGAAAGCAGCTGTTTTACATTTATAACAAGATTTGGGTTAAATATTTAAAATCTCTGTATCGAATCAACCTGGTTTCATCAAAAATTCTGCTTCACACACATTTCACCTATTTACTGCTGACTTGTTTGACCTTTTTGGCCTGATGTGATGCTAATACTATTAAATCCAGATTTGAAATAATGACATTTTACTGATCTAAGTGATGACAATCGTTATAGTCTGTTCTGATGAAACGAGTGTCTGGAGCTCTTTCTGTGTGAATTATCCACACAACCGCTCTAAGCTGCTCCTTCCTGCTACTGAGGGTTCTCTCCTCCTTTATTGAGGGCATCTGCTTCCCTTGGAATTAGTCTAGAAGGCTTTACAGTATTGTAGGAGACAGGAGCCTCTCCAGCAAGTCCTCTTCTATGAGAACACCCATGTCTTGGGACAAAGTCTTGGACTCCTATATCACAGGGAGAGAGAGAATTTATACCTTGTCATTCCTAAGAAACATCAATAGATGATCAGCCTGGAGCTAATGCTTCGCACCCTCCATCTTTCACACTGGATTATAGGAGGTGCTAGGGAGCTGGAGAAAACATTTGGCCTACACGCACTCCATCACCGTAGTGGAACACTAGTTGGCCATGGTTTGATCATGGTCCTGAAAATTTACATTTCTCGGGCATACAAAGGCAAGTCCTGGCAGATATCAGGAAGTGGACTTGATGGGCATCCGCATAAGGGCTATAGGTATAAAATAGCCTCATCCTCTTTAACATTTTTTCTAATGTGTTTGCCTGGAAAGCTGATTGTGGATATTATGCTTATGTGCATTGAAATAAAGAATAGAAAAAAGGAAAAAGTGGTGTCCTTGGTAAAAATGGTTAAAATCATACAAGTTTGGTGTATAAAATGTCTGCATTCTAAAGCATTTAAGATTTAGGTATAACTGCTGTATTGGAGCCACCACCAAGAAAAGATATTCATGTACCTATTCATGTACCTATATTCAAATGTTTCTATAAAGTTTCTCCAGCATTCCAGCCCAGTGAAGATAAACATGTTGGCATGTAGGTTAAGGAAAAATAAAAATATTTATGAGCCATATGTTTTTACATTTAAAATAAAAACAACTTTAATTCTGTAAAAAATGAATAGTCTTATTATTTAGATTACTAACTTAAGAATGTGAGAACTGGAAGAAGAATATAGGTATTGTTCCTTATTTATTACAGTATTAACATCTGGGTAGGTTTAAAAAGAAGCAGTGTAGAGGCAGCTTCTTCATCCTTTCTCCCTGTTGCTGGAGGAGGTGTGAGCAGCTAAAGGTGTACAGATTGCTCATTGCTGTGCTGGTCTTTGCTTTTGCTTTTTTTTGGTTTACTCCCTCCCTCTCCTGCTAAGGAGACCTTGTAGTCACACTATTTACTTCACCTCCCCAGGGATCAGTTTCCTCCTCAAAAAAATTCTCAAGGCTCTTTCATCTGTAGCCTTCAGTGCTTTCATGGTTTAAAAGGAGAATCAAAGTTATAATGGCCATCATCATTAGGATGAGCTGCCTCAAACTGATGTTTACTCTGTGCTTCTTTGGACCCAAACAAGGTGCATCCAAACAGGCTAGGAGGGAAGTTCAGAGAAGAGAGGCTGCCAGAGACCTGCCCAAAGTCAGAGCTTGAATTCCGGTGGCGTCCTAACCTTTCCAAGACTTATCCGACTGCCTGGAAGGCAAGCCCACTCTCATTCTTCTCCTGCCGACTGCCCTCCAAACCACAGCTTGCCTAGATTATGGTTTTGAGATAATTATGACTAAAATACATTTTAAATATCCAGTTATTTGTAGAGACTTAGCTCTACATACCACAAATGAGGTAACCTCAATTATTTATTTATATCTTGAGAAGGCAGATAATGACCAGTGAAATGTGTGAGTGAGGTGGGAGGAGATGAAGAAAGATCTTTTAATTTTGGAAATAAAGAGAGCTAGCTCTGAAAGAGAAAGTGTAGTTGACCCTTGGACCATGTGAAGCTTAGGGACACCATCCCATGCACAGATATTGCTGTGTAACTTTTGGCTCCCTAAAATCTTTAGCTACTGATACTACAGTTGACTGGAAGCCTTACCAGTAACATAAACAGTCAACTAACACATATTTTGTATGTTATATATATTATATACCATTTTCTGATGATAAAGTAAGCTAGAAAAAAGAAAACGTTATTAAGAAGATCATGAGGAAGAAAAAATATATTTACATATTGTACTGTCTTTATTTAAAAAACTCCATATAAGTGGACCACACAGTTCAAACCTGTGTTGTTCAAGGATCAACTGTAAAAGGAGATGGTAGTTTGGGATGGTGGAGAAATGTATATTTTAGGAAAAGACTCATTTATAGTGAGAAACTTAAATTGATTGTTTAAGATGAATGTAAAAAGAGATGATTGCAGTCCAACTCATATATTTAGCCAGCATCCATTGAGATATTACCATGTGGGTTCTTTTTTTGGTTTGGTTTTTGGTTTTTGCTAGATTCTTGGAAGTTAATGACAAAATCTCTGCCCTCAAGGAACCCTGAGTAATGGAGAGAGAGATGAGCAAACAAAGTGACAAGGTGGCATGAGAGGCTGGCAAAGAATACTGTGGGAGTAGAAGGTTGATACCAGATCTGCCCCAGTCTTAAAGCATGAGGAGTTCTACCAGAAAATGAGAGAGGGCATTCCAAAATGAGTAAGTGCCAAGAAGGTTGGGGTGGGTGTTCAAGAAAGCATTCAGGATACTGTAGGCACTTCTAAGCTTTTGAAATCTGTGATACATAGTGAAGAAGTGAATGGATATGCAGTTATAGGGGTAGGCAAGGTCTTGGTTATGGGAGCCTATTCTAGTAATAAATTGGGCTTTTTTCATGTTAGGATTAGGTTTTTATAATTAGATGTTTCTTAGGAAGATCACACTGACTCAGATGGTGCCAGTTTTATTGAGGAACTTGACTTTCTAGGACATATCTACCATAATGAGTAGTTCAGGGGATTGTAGCTCTGCTGAGAAATCAGGAAAGGAAGTGCCCAAGAGCCTAACATGAACTCCCATGGCTGCCCATCTTAAACACAGGGACAGACACAATGATTCTGAAAAAATAAATAATGAATAGGAAACACTCCTCTCTAGACCAGGACTGCATATTCATGCTCTGCCATTGGTCACACTCTAGGGATCAATGACTAAAGCATGATTCCTATGTTCTTATGCCATTAAAATGGAAAAATATTTCTTCCTTTCCTTTCTTTATAATTATGGACAAATCAGGTGACCTTGTTACATTCACACATGGGCATAAGTCATAGAAACCCACCCAGTGTGGGAAACTGAATTCAAATCCTTTTCTTCCACATGAATTGGAGAAACCACAAGAGTCAACATGGCTCTTGCCTGCCCTGTTGGCAGAACCATGCTCAAATGGCCTTTTACATGCACTACTTCTGCCTCTGCTTGTTGGCAAGTTCAAAAATGCCTGAGATGAATCAGCTGACTTCCCTTACAGCTTTTAGGATGGGCTGGGCAATTCCTTTGAGAAGCCTTGGTCTGAGTTTTTCACATGTCACTTTGATATGGTGTTAGGTAAAAACTTGGGGGCTTCCCTGCTCAGTCAGAATAAACATGTGTTATGAAGTGATCACTAGAGAAGTAAGTAATGTTGCTGTTTGAAGTATTACTTCTTCAATTAATGAGGGAAGTCCTACATCATACCCTTAATCTTCTATTCAGCTCTCATTATCTGAAAAGCTACTTAGTGAAATGGCATTTAACACAGTTTTCCAAAATCATTTACCCACTGTCATTGACTGGCTTGGTTGCTTAGAGAGTGACTAAATGGATCATTTGGTGACAAAAATTATAGATAGACTTGGGGTAAACAACTCCTTGCCTTACAAGCAATAGGCAGCCTTTGCAGTGACTAAAACTGATACTCAGCATGCTTTTTTTTATTTTTAAATTTTCATTTGAATTGTCTTCCTTTCCTTTACTGATAGCATATTGCTTTTGAAGTAGTGAAAACACTTTCAAAGGTGGACTTTTTTGAACATAGTAAAATCATGAATTGGATGAGGCTGTGGGCTGAGCCCCATTATTTATTATAAGCAAACCATTAGTGTGCTAAATTTCTATTTTAGTGGCTTTCAAAGTGTTGTTCATAGACCCCTGGATGTCCAAAGTTTCTTCTGCATGGTTCGCAAAGCCAAAACTCTTTTCGTAATAATATTGACATATTTTTTTACCCTTTGGTGTTTGTTGACATTTTCACTGAATGTACAAAAGCAGTGATTGGTGAAATTGCTGGTGCCTGAGCAAAAATCAAAGCAGAGCACCAAACCGTGCAAGCAGTCATTATATTCTTTACCACCACATGCTTGCAGTAAGAAATGATTCTGCTTTCACATAAAGCTGACCTGATGAAGAAGGAAGAGTTGATTAATCTTATTCAGTTTTGATTTTTGAGTACTTTGGTTTTATTTTATTCACTGTTCTCTGTGACAAAATGGGAGGTAATGTGTAAAGCATGTCTGCTGCAAATAGAAGTATGGTGGTTGCCGGAAAAGAAAATGTACACTTACTTGAGTTCAAACTAAAGCAGATATGCTTTTAATGGAACATATTTTTATGAAAAGAATGAAAAGTTATGGTTATCCAGACTTGGGTATTTGGGAGACATTTTGTCAAAATTAACAAAGTCAGCCTGTCACTTCAAAGAACACAACTGTGGAATTTGCTGCTAATCATAGAATTTAAGCTTTCAAGTAAAATTAGATTTTTGAAAACTTATGTCTGTCACCAGGAGCTTGACAGCTTCCCATTATTAAAAATATTTGCTGATAAGGTTAGTGGTGATAGAATGAATGCGGTTTTTTCATATGATGTAATGATATGTGTAAAAATTTGGAAGCCTTGTACAACTCAGTGAACTGATATTTTCCATATCATCATTGCATGATGCTAAGCCTGCAGGGGTGAAAGCTCCATTCAAAGTGCCAAGAGGTGACAGAGTTTTAGTATAACAGAGCATAGAAGATTCATTGATATGGTTTCATATTCCATATTGCAGCTTATCTTTAAGGGACTATTACTTGCCAGGTTGTGACAGAATGTTACGATTATCTGAAAAATGCATTAAAACACTTTTCTCTCTTCCAACTATATATCTCTAGGAGGCAGGATTTCATTCATATCTTTTAACCAAAACAACATATTAGAACAGACTAAATGAAGATTAAATGGTAAATAGATTAAAAGTCAGATTAAACTAAGTGAATCCAGCTGTCTTCTATTAAGAGATCTGGGCTGAGGGGTGCCCTGGGTGGCTCAGCCAGTTAAGCATACAACTCTTGATCTTGGTTCAGGTCATGGTTTCATGGTTTATGAGTTCGAGCCCCATATCGGGCTTTGTGCTGACAGCACCGAGCCTGCTTGGGATTCTCTTTCTCTCTCTCTCTGCCCCTCCCCCACCTACTCTGTCTCTCATTCAAAATACATAAACTTTAAAAAAGATTTTTTTGTTTTAGAAAATATGGCTATTTTCACAAAATATTTTAATTATGTTGACATAGAAATAATTTATTATTATTTTAAAATGATAAATGTTAAACAATTTTTAAGGTGTAATTTCTAGTATGGTAAACATTTACAGACATAACCCACATAAACAAAAGTTCTTTGAAGTCCTGAGTAGTTTTTAAGAGTGTAAAGGGGCCCTGAGACCAAAGAATTTTAGAAGCACAATTTTATTTTAAGAACTGGATAAAACTAAATCCTACCACAGCTATTATCATCAACGTAATAGGTTGATATTAATAGCTGAAGTTCAAGGCACCCTATTCAGTGATCACGTAACCAATTTTCTATGTAAACATTTTTTCTTGCTGGTCACATGACATCTCTTCACTGGAATATGAATAATAATCGTCTGGAGGGGAAATCATTGGAAACTGGGAAAATATCTGATAGTTAAGATTACACTAATTTGAAACATTAAGGTATTTTAAAATTTTAAGGTTCTTTAATTCTGTAATGAATGACTAAAGTTTTGCTGTGGAAGTACAAATAGTTGCTACTTTGATATTAACATTTTTAAAGATAGAGCCCTTATTCTGCATTTCTGATCATGACTTTCTCTGCTGAGACATGCAGATTCTATCCATATTCACAGAGAAAGGCAGGTCTAACTCCCTTAGCATGTGTTGAAGGACTTTTGCAATCAGGCACCAATCTTCTCTGGCCTTATTTGCTGCTTTTCTTCTATCTTTCCTTCCATTATCTATCTCCCCCATCTCCCATAACTGCTGTTGTACACCAGCCATACTAAACTTTCTCTAAACACACTTTTCCTTCACATGCCTTAGCACTTCTCTACTGGAAAATACCCTATTTACTCTTCTGAAATGCTTTTATTCCTCCTCTCCTCTATTGATCAAATTCTTATTCATCCCTCAAGATCAAGGTTACGTACTTCAGTCAGGAGCCATTTTTCATCCATCCATTCATTCAACTATTGGGAGATGCTAGGCAATGGTGAATTGAATCTTACATGGTTTCTACTTTCATGCATCATGTAAGTAATCACACAAATGAAAGTTGGCAATTGTGATGTATGTCTCTGTAGGAGAAATTCAGGATGCTGTGAGTCTTAGTGAGAGAATTTGTCCTGATCAAGGAGGTCAGTGGAGGCTTCTCTGAGAAAGTAACACTTGATGTAAGCCCTGAACAATGATGGGAATTGGGGAAGAGGGGAGAGCGCACTGCATGGGCAAGGGCATTTCACAAGAGAGGGCATATGGATACTAGAGACTAGACTAGAACAACAGTGAGCTGAGGGGAGGGAGAGTATAGCACACTTGAATTTAGAGAGGAGGTATAACCCAAAGCAAGCAGGACTTTGTGTGCATGTTAATGAATTTCATCTTTAATCTATGTATAAAACTATTAAAAACTGGAAGGATGCTGGAGTCTCAGCTTTGCATTTTGATAAGATCAGTGTGGCTGCTATAAGAGAAATAGACTAAAGAGAGGCTAGAGTCAATGTAGGGAGATCATAAATGAGGTCAGTGTAATAATCTAATAGCACAGTGATGGTGGTTTGGATTAAGAGGATGAAAGAAAGTGGGTGGATTTAAGTGATGTTTAGGCAGTGAACTGAATGGACATGGTAATGGGCTGGAAGTATGGGGTTAGAGAAGGAGTCAAGAATGATACCTGGGATTCTGGCTAATGCAGTTGAATGCATGAAGAGCCATCCACTGAACAAGGAGACACTGAAGGAGGACCAGCCTTAGGAGGGAGCTTCCAACCCACCCCCTCCCCGCGGGAAGAAGTAGTGACTACTGTGGCCCTAGCTTTATATCTCTGTAAGGACATTTGCCTTTTTATTCTTTTTCTCCTCCTCCTCCTCCTCTTCTTCTTTTGGTTGATTTTGCCCTTTCTATAATGGCGGAATCCACCATTGTGTGAGCCTCAATAGGAGACAAAACAAAACCTCCTAGTACAGAAAGCAGAATACACCTGATGCAATTTCTGTCCACCCCTGACGTGTAGGTCTTAGGTAAACGGGGCTTTGGCAATTATTTGTTTCCATATAGGACTTTGAATTTAGAACAGTGGGGAAAAATGAATTTGTAGTTGATTTCATTACAGCCGTGTTTAGTAGTGGCCATGGAAGTGGGGTGATAGTAATGCCAGTAGCAGTGTTCTAATCAGGCTGTTCTTACAGCATAAACTTTGGTATGAATCCTGCTTCTCAACCTCTCTTGATGCCTACCCATTTTCTAAATCTGCTTGCATGGCCTTTTAATTTAAGGTAAATCGATAATGATAGCTAACATCTCTGGAATGTTTAATATGAGTCAGGCACTGCTCCAATTAGTTTGTAAATATTCAATATATGAACTTATAAGGATAAGTGATATGTACTGCTTTAGACCTCATTGATTAATGAGAGTCTAAAACATAGAGTTGTTCAGTAATTGTCACACAGGTCCCATAGCTAGTAACTGAGAAAGACAGAATAGAGACCTTAGAACCTGGCTCCAGAGCTAGCCTTTTTATTAGAGATAGATTTTGTGGCTTGTGACCAAAACCCTTGACTGCTACATTTGGATCTGTGGTCTGTTTCCCTCTGGGGTCCCAAACGTGTTAAATGCAAAGAGTCGGTATCGCTGTTAGTGCCGGGCATAGTGTGCATGCAGTAGACATTCAGAGCCCTCAGGGTAGCAGCAGGAATATTTTCCCCAAGATTCACCCCCCTCCCTTCTCTGCAAGCGTGTGTATTACTCCTACTTGCCTCTGTTCCACTGAGGCACAGAGCAGGGTCCCCAACAGCACACTCTTTGGTAACTGCTTTCTCTGCTTCATCGTACTTGTTAACCCAGGGTTGCAGGTGCCAAAACAGGGATGAAAGCTCCTATTGTACAACATCCGTGCAAGGGATCTGTGTTGAGGTTTTTGTGGGGACAGGGGAATGCTGAAAGCCAGCTGACAACACAACGGGACAGAGTGAAACTGTGTGGTTTCGATTCCCTGAGAGCAGGGAACTTGTTAGTTCAGAGCAGCCGAAGCAGTTAGGAAACCACATCGTGTCCGCATTCCATGTGAAGCAAACTCTGTGGCCCCAAAGCCAGTGAAGCACCAGCTCCTGAAGGCGATACCGCCCCAGCCAACTCTACCTCTCCCCGGGGGACTTGCTGTTGTACATGGAGCCCTTCAGTGCTGATTTGGGGAGGGGTGAAGACTGCTGAGTTTGGGATGAAGTCTGAGTCAGAAGCTCCTGAACATTGAGGGCCTGGGATCTAGGGTTCCAGGTTACTGTGTGACCTTTAGATGACCAATGTGGGACACTGTAGAGCACCACGTCTCTGAAGCTTCATCACCAGACAGTGTGTAGCTGCAGAGTTTCCCTGACATTCTTGAATAACTTGTGATCTAAAAGCCCTTCAGACTGGCTGCAGAGACCCATTGTTCCTCAGTCTCTGTGGAGTCTGTAAGGGTCCCCTCAGCCAGAGACTAACGGCAGTGCTGAACTGTCCTTAGTTTCCTTCTGTTTCTAAGACCAAGACAGGCTCTGGGAGAGACCAAATATGTCTGTGACTGTGGGTTTCTCTTCCCCTTTACCGCCCCCCCCCCAACACTTGTGTTCCTGCAGGAGGTGCAGGCCTCCCCATTTCAGTGTCTGTGGTGCTCTCTGCTGGCAGCTGCAGTCTTTCTGTTGCCTGGACCAGGATGCCTCTGTAATCCTGTTCAGGCCACTCCTCCTGACTCCTTGTACCCCAGAAAGCAGATTAGAGGGGATTTGGTCAACAGCTAGACCTTCCCATTCCCTGAAGCACTTTCCTTGCCCCTTTTAAGAGTCAATTACCCTTCCTGTCAAGATCCAGTCACAATTGAAACTAACTTCTCTCTCATGTCCTCTCAGTAGCTGACACCCTCGGGTTATAATGCTAAGGCTCTCTCAACTGGGCCAAAGTTGTGGCTCATCTCCTCAGGCAGGAGACCTTGCAGGCAAATCAGTCTTATGTTTCTGGGTTTTTTTTTCTTCTTTAAACCTTTATTGAGATTTAAAAAAAAATTTACATCCAAGTTAGTTAGCATATAGTGCAACAATGATTTCAGGAGTAGATTCCTTAATGCCCCTTACCCATTTAGTCCATCCTCCCTCCCACACCCCCTCCAGTAACCCTCTGTTCTCAATATTTAAGAGTCTCTTATGTTTTGTCCCCCTCCCTGTTTCCATACCATCTTTGCTTCTCTTCCCTTGTGTTCATCCATTCTGTGTCTTAAAGTCCTCATATAAGTGAAGTTCATATGATATTTGTCTTTCTCTGACTGATGAATTTCGCTTAGCATAGTACCCTGTTTGTTTGTTTTTTAAATTTTGTTTTGTTTTTCCAAACGGAAGAGCCAAGGGCAGTGGTGCCATCTGACAGGAGTAGGGCCAAAGAGTGCCTTGATAAAAAGGGCAGAGGGTACAGTTTGGTACCTCTCCCCCATCATTTTCAGGAAACACTCTCACCCTAAATAATTATTAAATACAGGTGAAAACAGCACTACTACAATGTAAATGCAGCTTTAAGACACATCTCCTGGCCCCCCCACCTTCTGGCCGGATCACCACCATCCAACCCTGTGATACAGAAATTCTTGATGCTGCCAGAGCCACGGATCAGAGATCAGAACCAGTTTCAAAGATGAGAATCCATACTATTGCTTGGTTTCCATTAACTGACTTTGATAATGCCTGTCAATCCCACATTCCCCCCAGAATAGCTGTTCCTCCTCAATTTCTGTCACAATAATGAGAACTGATAGACCAGTAGCAGGAAACCATCATTATCTCTTCTTCAAGCAGAGATACTTTGGAAAGGCTGAGAATGAGTTACTCCAAAAGAAATGTATTCATGAACTTATTTGTAATGAAAGTTTTTAAGATTATAATGTGAGAAAAGCAAGGTGCAGAATAGTAATTTTTTAAAAAAGCGGGGGAGGGAGGAGGAAGGGAATGTGTATATGTGTATGTATATATCTTGCATATTAGTAAAATATCTGGAAGGATACACAAGATTAAACCACAGCAAATGCTTACTGGCATCTACTTTGTGACAGGTACTTTTCTAAGCATTTACATATATTAAATGTTTATTTTATTTTATTTTTGATCTTCATAGAAACTCCATGAGGGAACTGTCATCATTATGCCTGTTTTTTAGACAAGAAAACGGAGTCACAGAAATGTTAAGTGTTCTGTCCGAAGTTACATGTCTAGAGACTGCAGAGCCAGAATTAGAGCTCAAGCCATCTCAGGGATGCCTCTAGGAAGGAGGACTCATTGACCAAAGGAGGAGAGCCAAGAGAGAGATATCCAGTTTTATGCTTCTTTGTACTTTTTGGGTTTTGAATTATATAAATATATTACATGCATAAAAGAATAAATACTTAATAATAACACATTTTAAATGAAATATAAAATTTTAAGTTAATTTAAAAACTTCCACCAACCCAGATTCAGTAGTAGCATAGTGGTTAATAGCACGGATACAGGGCCAGACTACCAGACTTCAAATTCTGCTTCTGTCACTAAAACTGGAACACATTTGTATCCTCTGTGCCTCTCAGGATTATTATTTTTGAGGATTAAATAAGTTAATATGGGTGAAAGTCTTAGAAGAGTTTTTGATACATAGTAAATGCTAAGTATTAACTATTATCATCTAAAATTAAAAACCTAAACTTATTCAACAGTCAGTATATATTGAAGATTTACTGGATACCAGCCACTGTATATGTACCAGGCACTGAAGGGGGTATGGAAGTAGAAGATGACATCTTTCAGTGGTGGAGTCAGATGTCTTGGGCAACAGATAGCCTCTTGCTGCCCTGAGTGGTACAGCTGGCAGCCAGCCCCAAAAGTCTACCCCAGGCTGGCTCTTTCCTCAGATATCATGGTTTACTGCATACCCAGCAGGAGCTATCATAACGGGTTGAAACTCTCTCTGCTCTTATTGACATTCATGTGACATCTTTTCTAGGACGTATGAGATAATTTTATTATAGTTTATGAAAAACATCATTAATGGAGGCTGTTTTCCCTGCTGTACTTGACCTGGCTGAGCTCATCTGTCAAAGTAGAACATAATGAAGACAAACATGCCAGGTGCATGCTAATTTCTAGTGCTACCTTAAGAATATTTCAAAATAGCTCTTTTCTTTCTTACTGTCACAGAAAGAAGGCAAATCCAAGTTTTCCATGGTAATAGACAATATTCTCTTTATGTAACCTCCATGAGGACAAGAATCTTATCTCTTCATTGCTATATCCCCAGTATTTACAGCAAGGCCTAGCATATTTCAGGTGCTTAATAAATACTCATTGACTGACTCACTGAATGAATGAATGAATGATAGAACCCACAAGGCAAATGAAGTTAAATTCACTTAAGAGTAGAGGAAACTGAGACCTAATGGGCTTATTTGACCTACCCCAAGCGACAGAACTAAAATGCATCCCTAAGTGTGTGATTTTGAATCCTACCATCTTCTCATAATGCCAGTAACCTCTGACTTAACCTCAAATCTAGAAGAATAGAAAGGGCTGGTTATTGTACTTGGGTTTGGTTTGGTTGTGTTGTCCTTTCATAGGATCAAGAATTTATTATCACTGTCCCTGTGATACTACACTATGTGTGTAGGTCTCCTTTTGCCCCAGGCATGTCCCTCGCCTCCATGCAGAGAAAAGATGGGTGCTGTGTTGGAGGGACAGCATTTGTGCACCAAAGCAACAGAACAGAGGCTTCTAGGAGTCCCAGAACGATCCCAGCACCATGAATTAACAGTAAAATGGAGAGTGCACATTTCACAAAGGCAAAGATTTCTGTGTACATTGATCACTGATATACACCAACCTCCTAGATTATTGTCTAGGACTCAATAACTATTTTTTTCAAGGAATGAGCAAATACATGAATAAGATAGGAGATGAGGAAGAGGGGAAGAGGGAGGGTAGAAGGTGAAGAGAGTGCAAGAGAAGGGGAGAAGTGAACATGTATAAGAAGAAGGATAGAAATCTTGGGGGTTAGTAAATGGTTTTCTTTTCCCCTTCTGTTTCCTGAAGGGCATGTATTACTGGAACAAAGGGAAAAAATGACCTAAGGACAGTTTTTGTTTCAGAATTACACACCTTGGTTCTAACTCACTTCCATAGCTGAAATAGTCAATTTGAATATTCACTTACCTATCTCTTTATGCCTAATTTTCCACACATTGAAATGATTTGCCGCATACTGGTGAACATCAGAGAAGGCATCATAAGAACAAATAATGAGAAGGAGTAAGAAATCTCTTTTTGTTATTTTGATGAATGATTTTGAAGCACTCTCACTGATTTGGGTATATTAGTCATCCATAGCATGACCAGTAGGAATGTTGCTCAATGTGTAAATAATATTTGCCTAAGTGCTCTTAATCACAAGCTTCTGTGCCCAAAGCTTGTTTCAGTCTTGCTGCATGACTTTTCTCCCTGAGGACTGCCTCTTAAACCAGGATATCTAGTTCTTGAGCTCTGTCCCATAAGCCCTACAGACCAAGGGGAACCTCATGTAAAATAACTGGGCCAGAGAGTGGGAATGCATGGGACACCACCACCAATCATCATCTTTGGGAAGAAGTCAGTGTCATGTTCAACCTTTAGCTTGCCTTGACCAAAATTCTGTCCTATAGCACTGGGTTGCTTTTTCCAGCTGTGATACCAGAAGAGATTTTCCAAGCTACCAAATCAAAGGACAGAGAGCTTAAGAACAAGTCATGTAATAGAACCAAGAGGAAGCCTACAGGTTGGCAGGGAGGTGCTGTGGACTCTGGTCCCAGCTCTGATCTGGATTCAGTGTGACTCCAACAAAGGGTCTCACCTCTTTCTTGGAAATAAGTGTGTTTGTTGGAAGAGAAGAGCATTCTGAGCCCTAACTAGAGAACAACAGATTTCACTCCTTGTTTTCCTCAGTGATCAAGACCAGTTCTACCATTTGTTAAATGGATACAGACCTTCCTACTGAGGTGACAGAGATAATGAGTGATTCATAAACTCTGGCAATGTCCAAACAGTTCCTAAGCAGTGTTTTGTTCTTGTTAGGCTACTTTGAAGAATAAATGACATGAAAAAGACTAATAAATTATTTAATCAATCACAAAGACCACAGTGCAATTGAGAACAGATACTGAGTTCTTGTCTTTTAATTTGATGTCCAAAATTATTTGTTCATGAGACCACAGGTGACTTGCTGAAGAGTAATGCTTCCTGACAACTACGTTGCTTAGAAATATGCCCTGTGCTCCCATTTCAAATATTGCGTCAGTGAATAAGAAAGAAAACATTTCATTGAAAATTCCCTTGTGTTTTCCACTCCATCACTCCTATGATTAATTTTCTTCATGAAGAACGGGGTGTCACCAGAATTTCAAAAATATTTTCCAAGTGTTTTCCATAATACAAAGGCTAATTTTTCTGAGGCTTTTATCTTGAATTACCCAAGCTAACTTCCAAGTGCATTTTTATGTAGTTTTGGAAGTATCTTCCTCTGCTTTTCATTACATTTTTCCCATTTTTGCCAAACTGATTTTGAAATTATAAAAGGAAAATCTAGCTACTTCAAAATCAATTAGTGCCTGGCCATATTTGTCAGGCAAACAGATTCACAGTAATTTAGGTTATAGAATCTTTTAATGCCGTGTTAATTGCATGTAAACAAGGCACTTGTATGCAGAACAGATATTCTAGGAGGGAAGTAATGCAATTAATCCTTTTATGATTTGTTAAGAACTTTTGAAAACTCTCACTCTGTCCTATTCTTCTTTTCCTCATTCCTTTCCCAGTGTTGGGGGATGATTGATAATACTGTCTCCCGTCTGTTTTCAAGTTCTGGAAATTATAAAATTACAAATTGTGCTTTTCTGTTCGAGCGTAAATACTTCAGCAATTGATGGCATTCAGTAGGAAAAATAACAATCCTGTAGCTGGTCCTGTCCTACTGTAGCCAATCTAAGGTAATAAAGTCAGAAAGTTTGGGATAATTTACAATTTAAAATGTAAATATTTAAATACATTTAAATATAAAAATAAATATGGAAGTTACTGAATATAATTTTATATCAATTATTTATATTAATATTACATTTAAATACTTAAATTCCTTCTCCCTAATTTATACTTAACAAGAGGAAAGTGGGATCCAACTCCATGTTTGCTTGGAGAATGCACATATGGAGAGCTACAAGGCAAGTTTTCATATGTCTAACTAACTTCCTGTTTATAGTCAGTGATTAGATTTATTTAATTTTGGCCCAAATGAAGTTATAAAAGTGGAAAGAGAAAAGTGACATCATTTCACATACACATCAGCTCATTGATATCCTTGCACTTATGGAGCAAGGGCAGATTTTTGTTTTGTTTTGTCTTGCTTTGGCTTTTCTGTATGTTGAATAGCAAAGCAAGAAAGAGGTTAACTCTAACCCAGAGTGTATCTAAGTTTTAAACCATTCCAAATTAAAGTAAATTTTATTCAATCATTTCCCCCAAATTCTATGACAAAGCAAGTGGTCCTTGCCAGTTGTGTTGATGGTAGGAAGACAGCAAAGAAAAGAGAAGAAAACAGATGTTATAAAAGAATTTTTAAGGTCACTCAGGGAAGTTTACCCTTCTCACCCCCCATTCTCTTGTTATCCTTCTCAAATGGCACCTAAAATAACAGGATGATGAGTTAGGCCCAAGAATGAACCTAGTGAGCTCTCACAAAAGAAGGCTTCATGAGACCAGGGACTCGATGGGAATATTTCAAAGACAGTTCTCTTTTGGACTAAGGGCTTCTGGCTCTGACTTTGCGACTTACATCTTGGTTACTGTGCTCTTCTTAGAGAAAATATTTTGTTAATTTTCTTCTCTTTTTTTGATAAATCGGACATTTTGATAAATAGGAACATACCTAAAACAAAAATAAAAAGTCAAGGATATGCACATATAATTAACAAAAGAAGAAATCTGAGTTGCTACAGAATTTTTGAAAAGCTACCCAGGTCTGGTTTTAAAATGACAGGATAGCACTGGACATTTCCCAATCTCCCGGAAGTCTCCCCAAAGCGGCAAGGGAATGAAAAACAGGCATGCTAAATCCAGCTGATTAAAGTAACAGACTTTTAAAACTCAGAACCATGAGTAGGATGAAGAGCTGCCTAAAAATTGGAATAGGCAGTAAGGACATAGGAAGACGTGGAACCTACCTGCACTGCAGACCTGCTACATACAAGAAGCTCATAGAGCACATGTAACTTCCTGTGGCACAGCATGAGGAGAAAAACAACCGAGCTCATTTGCCACCGTGGGAATGACTTCCCTGGATTTTACTTTCATGAAAAATCTAAAAACTATAAAGTAGTGTGACGAAAGGGGGAAGAAGAGAAGGCACACTTGTCAGAGCTGTTTATAATTGAAGCAGTAGGAGAAGGAAAATTTGCTACACTGTGAGTAATCCTACAGGATAGCTCTTAGTTCACTCAGAATTAGAGGTTAAAAATATTCAGTCCCTAGCATACCATGTGCCATAAAAAGAAATTATTCTTTTTTTCTGGAAACAGAACCATGGCCACATATCCACATAAACATGATATAAATGGTCCAGCAAGAATTTTCCTCATTCATACATGACTAACAATCAAAAGGAAATCACATAATTTAGAATTTTTAGAGAGTGTGGGAGTGAGAAAGAAATAAGGAAAAGCAGATGACAGGGAAATAAAACGTACCAAAAAAGGAAAAAGCCTATATTAAACAGATGAAAATTGTATCAGCATGAAATATAAGAATTAAAGATATCTAGCTCTAATATTATGACTGATTAGATACCTTGTCTGATCCTCTCATTAGAAACAATTAAACATGCTGAATAAAATATAAATATTTCTTAATGAAAATTAGTCAATTAGCTAACAACAGAGTATGTAATTCTCAGCCCACGAAAACTAAGTGAAAATGGGAATCCACAAAGATAGGTGAGCCATTGAAGCTGGCTTTGCCTTGAGTGAATCTGTAGAACCACTTCATTTTTCAGTCTCTCAAGATGCAGGAGAAAAGAGAAAAAGACTGGAACTGCTGTAACATGGAGGTCTTTGAGAAGACAACACTCCTCAACATTCATGTACAAGTGAACTGGTAAAACTTCACCAATTACCCAAATGGGAACAGTAAACTGAGGGAGGAAAACACTTTTCCTTAAGATTCCATAACTACAAAAATTCCTCACATAATTTGGGAATTCTAATTCATGCTATGTGGCCCAAACCCCAAACCAAAACCATAAACAAGTAAACAAATCCTTATACTAGTGGTTCTTGAAATATTGCCCCAGAAGCTACTATATCCCCATCACCTAAAAAGTTGTCATACATGCCAAATTTGTACCCTTTGTCAGACCAAATGAATCAGACACTCGGGCTGGGGCTCAGGAACCTGTTTTTAACAGGTCTGTCTGTTGATCTGATGTATGCTAACGTTTGAGAACTATTGCCTTAAAGTAAGATTTTGGTTTAAGTTGCCACTGGGTTGATACACTAAAAAGCATAAACGTTGCTAAGAGAAATTAAAACTCCATCTAAATAAGTAGAGAAGTTACCATAATCATAAATTAGAAGGCTCAACATTATTATGATATTGATCTCCACAAATTGACCTAAAGAGTCAATACAATCTCTATCAAAGTTCCAACATATTTTTATGTAGATATTGATATCCTTATACTAAAATTTTTAGAAACACACAGAACCTAGTATATCCAAAATAATTTTCCAAAAGAAAGTAAGAATAGGAGGGCTTTTCTAATTGATATCAAGGCTCACTATAAATTAAGTTCATTGACTGTATTGGGTTAACATAAATTCATAAATCAGTGGAACAGAATATGGGTCTAAAAATAGGCCCAAGTGTATATGACCAACTGATATTTGACAAAGGTGCCAAGACAATTCAATGGATAAAGAACAGTGCTTTAGTAAATGGTACTGAAAACATCAGATAGACACATGTAAAAGTACCAACTGTAACCCTTACCCCATACACTCAAAAATTAAGTTAAAATGGATCATTTATCTAAATTTAAAACTTAAAATTACAAAACTTCTAGAATAAAACTTGAGAAAAATCTTTGTGAACACTAATGAAAACAGTTCTTAGGAAACAAGAAATAGAGATTATAAAAGAAAAAACTCATGAATTACACTTCATCAAAAATGGAAACTTTTACTCTTTAAAAGACACTATTAAGTGAATAATGATTGTGACCAGAGATTGTGAGAGGACTCATCACATCATTCACTTAAAATTAATAAATTTTATTGCAAGTTAATGAATTTTTATATTCTTAAACACTTAAAATTGATGAATGTTCTTATTCATCAATAAAATTTATTTTAAAAAATAAGTATTTAAAGCAAAATATAAGATCAATTATAAATGTTTATCTAATAATCCCCAGAGCTCCTACTATATGAAGCAAACTTTGACAGAATTGGTGGGATAAAATAGCAACAAGGTGATAGTAAGAGACTTCAATACTCCACTTTTAATAATGGATAGAACAACAGACAGATAAGCAATGAGGAAATTGAGGACTTGAACAATATTCTAGACCAGTTGGACCTAACAGACATATATAGAACACTCTACCCAACAGTTCTACCAACAGCAGAATATGTATTTTTCTCAGCTGTACATGGAATATTCCATCAAGTCATGAAAGACATTGAAGAACCTTAAATGCGTATTAGTAAAAGAAGCCAATCTGAAAAGGCTACATACTATATTATTTCAACTATATGACATCTGGGGAATTAGTAGGGAAAGGGCATCCATCTTTTACTCCATATATATATATATATTTTTTAAACTTTATAGTTTATTGTCAGGTTGGTTTCCATATAACACCCAGTGCTCTTCCCCACAAGTGACCTCCACCAAGACCATCACCCCGCTTTACCTTTTCCCCTTCCCCTTCCCCTCTCCATATATTTCTACAATTCTTGAAGTTTATGCAGTTACAATTACACAGTATTTATCACTTTTGTATTAAAAATGTATATCTGGAAAACATTAAGTTATCCATGCTCAATGTAAACCACTGCAAAGTATAAGGAAGAATAAATAAAAATGAATGAATTTTATCATTAGTCCTCTCTTCCATTCTGAAATAAACACTTTAAATACTTAGGCATATTTTCTCCCAGTGTTCTGTCTACTATATCTGTTTCTGTTTATTTGTGTGAATATTTATACATTGAGAACATAACATATATGCAATTTTGTATCTTTTTTTCACTTGACATAATATATCTTCAAACCTTTAAGGATTTTTCACATAACACTATATTATTTTATCCTGTTGATATGTTTTTATTTATTTAATCATCCCCTTATATTTAGGCATTTAAGATGTTTTGTTTGTTTTCTATCATAACTAATTATTTCTTTAGGATAAATTTCTAGTAGAGGAATACTAGGCCAAAGAAATGAGCACTTTTTTAAGGCTCTTGTTTGGTATTGCCAAATTGCCTCCCCAAAAAGTTGTACCAATTTATGCTTTCATGAGCATTACATGAGAATGACCATCTTAACATACGCCTTTACAAAATCTTACATGTTTCTGAAAAGTCTATCACATATGGAAGTCATGTGTTGCAAATGGATAATGGAGGAGAAAACAGAGGGTAGCTTCTTTTCATGTGAAAGATCTTGTGGTTTAGCCCAATTAGCATTAAAATAAAATCTACTCTTGATCACATATCCCCATACCTTCCACCCTAAAATGTCAACTCCCATGTTTCTTATTATCACCGGCATTATCTTGATGGTATGTCTTAAGTCAGAGGACACACAAGAGCTAGATATGACAAGCTAGGGTTCCGAGGTTTTTTTTTAGGATTACTGGGAACATTTTTCTTGCCTGTTACCTGGTTTTACTGGGTCTTAAGTGGTAATGATAATATTCCTGATTGCATTTACTTTCCCATAAATAATAATATAAATTCAAAAGGTTGTCACATAGCAATAATCTCACTCCTAGTTGAATACTTGTGAATGAAGAAAAGTAGCATTAGTTACTATAACATAAAATCAGTAGGACAAGAGATGGTCTGTGTTGAAACACTGGACACAGCAAGCTAGCTCTTAGGTTGGTTTGGAGTTAAATTTCTTACTTTGTGTGTATATCGAAGAAAGTTTCACTTTGAAGCAAAGAACAGGCAATCACCTACTATGGAGAAATGAAGGAGTCATTTGAGGTCAGCTCAACAAAAAGTCAGGCTGCATCATTTAGAGATCCCACAAGAGTTCCATGTTAGATAAAATTCTTAGTTTAGCCTTAAATAGTTGGAATCAATAAGCCATTGAAATTCTCACCCTCTAAATGTAAACATGAAAATACCACTGGGCATCTGCCTGCTCATCTCCATGGAGATGTTTTGATTAACATCTGGTTGCAGTTGGGCTCTTGCATCAAGAGCTTGACCAGAACTTCACCCTTCTTCTAATGTCAATCACATTTCATGGCTGAACTCCATGAGCTTATAAATTTTGTTTTTGTATTTTTCTCTTTATCTCCCTTTAGGAATATAGGCTTTTACATACATAGAAAGTGACAATGATAACTCAAATCTGCCTCATTTTTTTATCTTTTAATTTTGCATGTGAATTTGTGGTATGTGTGTGGCAAGGTTGCACTGTTTGCAGGGAAATGAAGGATATTTGTTGATAACACCAAATACCTAGATTACTTTGGTCTTCCCTTACAAAGGGATTCTTTGTTGTGCTTATTTTCCATGAACAGAAAATGTTGTTTGCCCTCTGCCCATCTATATTGTGTTGCAGGCAAGTACTAGAATCTTTTTTAAAACCAAATGCCCCTATGCTAAATTTATTTTCTTTTGCTTATTCAAAACTATCATATAAGAATATTCCCTTACTCTCTCATTAGAGAAACACTTTAGTTAACAGTTTGGTAAACACTGCTAGGTTGGGTAGTAAAAGGGGTGGAAAATAGAATTTAAAAGAAGGCTGGGTCTATAGGTACTTTCTTTATGAATAGGTTTCTTTGTAAGTAGGCAGATGGATGCTATCCAGAGACTGTGCAGATTCAGTGGATGAATGCTGTTGTAAGACTCCATGTCTCGGCTCCCCATTGTTATGCAAGGACTCTGGATGAATACCATTATTTGACACAGGCTGGCAGAAGGGTCTATGCATGCACGAGGCCCTGTTCTCTTGGTTTCCTGAAGAAAAGAGATACTTGGGTTGGAACACAGCTGGACACAGTAAGGATTTGGGCTTGTTCTGTTGTTGCTTGCTATTTTATATGGTAAGCCTGAGAGCAGCCTTGAATGGACTTTGGGCTCCAGCTGCTGGCAGCCTGAGCTTAGGTGCCAGCTGTTTAAAGGAGAGTTCTAAAATGCCAGCTGCCCATCATCTGGAAAACTCAGGATCCTAAGATATAGGAGAAGTGAAGTTTTGCATAGCCTCCTCCTTTCTGACTGGGGAGCCTAGGGTACTGGCTAACTGTTCTCGGTAAATTGAGAAATACCCCTGGAGTCATCCATGAGGAAATCATGCTTGTCTCCATGTCCATCTCTGAACTGAAATATTATTGCTAGTACCTATCTTCTTGGTGAACCTATGGATTGGTATAATGACATATAACAGATATATGTGATTGATTTTTAAAAATTGCACTTAGCAGTGATGGAAGTAGAAGTCTGTGCCATGGCATGTTGGTAAATGTTTAACAACTGGCTGGTGGTGGAGGGCAGGTAGAGGGTGGAAAAAAGATGATTTGTGGGTTTTGCCTATTACCTTGGTGTAAATACTCTGAATGTGCCCAATATTACACTGCCAAGTAAGATCACTGAATGTAGATTTGGGAAGAGACCCACACAGTCACTTCCTTCAGGCTGGTAGTTAGCTTCCACTGATGCTGTTTATTAGCTGGATAACTTTTCAGTGCTAGATTTCATAAGCAAAACCTAGTTGTCTTTATTCACTATAATAATCCAGACATGAATTTCCATTTGAATTTTGATGACTTAACTTTTGGTGTTCAGTTGTGGGACAACATTTTATAGTTTAGGCTTTTAAAGATCTTACTGTTATAAACATTGAGATAGGAATAAAATAATTTCACTGAGAAGAAACAGTTCTGTTCTTGCCAACTATGGTAAATATCTTTAGATTTGTTAGAATGGAGTGATTCTATTTTGGCTATAGTGAGGTCTTCATTTGAAAAAAGATGGTTTAAGCTGAAACCTTTAGTTCTTGTTTAACTATAGCATGTGTGAGTACTTTTCAGTCCACTTCTCTTCTTTTTTCAGTTAAAGTTAGGTGAATTCTACCTAGAATATATTGTAGAAAATTAGGAGAGATGTCTAAATTGAGGGTGGGCCTCCTGAGGTCTCTCTATACATCTCGCTTGATCATAAAATCCCCAGAGAGAAAGATTACATAATTTGTCTTGTTCAGTTGCATCTAGCAGCTCTGGGCTTCTTGGGTAGCAAGAGACTCATGGGGAGAGAAGCTGAGCCAGGGAGGCTCCAGCCATGGCCTAATAACCCCAATGCTAATCTTCAGGCACCAGCTGACCTCAGGGAAAGAGAGTTGGTCATTTTTTTTTTTAGTCTGTACTCTAGTGTCAGCTCACATTGGCCAGTCTTTTTAGGGCTGTCTCTCTATTTGGGTGGCCTTGTTCCAATTTTTTTCTTATTTAGGGAATTTCCCTTTTTCCCTCCATGTCCTAATAGGGAAACCTCCCTTTATTCTTGCTCAACCTTCACTGACTTTTTTGAGACAGCTTAAGCAACCTCCCTTATCTTTTCTCATAGAAATATCCTGTCTGGATGGTTATATGCACACAGAGATGATAAATGGTTCTATTGTTTGATATTGCATTGTATTGTATTGATATGTTGTAAAGTATCCAGCCCTTTACTGAGATTTTTTGAGGTGTGTCAGTGGTTCTGATTCCCTGGACTGTGACTCACTTAGTCTAGACCATGGTATCACTAGGGTTTGTGAGAAATCAGCTCATGCCCCAAGGAGAAGGTGGGTCAGGGTGAATGATGCACTACATTTATTCTAGCAGGCACTCAAGATCCTATATGATTTCTGTGTAAGGTGGATCCTCTTGCAGTGTTAAATGCAGAGCAAGAGATAATGGTCCAGAAAGGCAAGGAGAACTAAAGGAATATATTGCTAGGGTTTTGGTATTTATAGCAGCTGCCAATATTTTCATCTTAATTTTTAGTCTGATTTTTTCATCTAATGACTTCCAGGCCTGACCCGTACCCTCTCAGCTGTGCTGAGCTGAGATTACTCAGTGCATTTGACTTTATTTGTAGCATGTCAAGATCTTGTGCTTCAGTCTCAATGGCCCTGGAGTCCTCTGAGCTGGCTGCAGAACTATAGAAAGTAAACAAATGACAAAATAATAAGGAAACAAGTCCTTAGCCAAGTCCACTAGCCCCACCCTGAGAAGAACTTATTTTACCTCTAGTCAGTGACCAAATGTGGGAAAGAGAAAAGAAGCAATAGTAAAGACTCACAACCCCCTTGTAGTGTTAACAGGGGTCTTGCTAGCTCTACTCTGAAAACTGTTTCCTGGAAGGAGTGGGCTGATCTCTTTCCCTGAGAGAGGAAGTATTGTCTCTACTTACAAGTTTAGGAGGAATTCATGGTGGCAAAATGTCCTTGCAAAAATCAAACATTATATGCAATCTAAAGGATGGTTGAATGAACTGTGGAGATGAGATATCCATGTTCTAAACCTGAGAGAAAGTCAGTTGTGGTTTTGTTGAACACGTTGGCTTATGTCTCCTAAAGGAATAAGCAAAACTCATCACAGTGATCTTTAACCCTCAGCACTATTCATTGCTTTCAATTTACTAAGCAGTTGAAGACCATATGCCTGAGTTCCTGGCTTCACTGAACATAAATAGTCCAGCTATGAGACATGATTTTATCCAATGTTGAACAGTGGACATCTCAACAAGCCTTTCCAAGCTACAACAGCAGATGAAAGAACCAGAAGTCAGACAATCCTGATGATCCAGGACCCTAAACAAGATGTACTTTCTGCAGCAGTTACCCTATCTCTCCCTCCCATCTAAGTCTCTCCAGGATATTCCTTTTTTTTTTTTTTTTTTTTTTGGTCTCACTTAGTGTTTGCATGTGAGAATTCTCAAAAAACTAGTATAAATTGAGATACAGATCATTTTTCTTGGACAATTTACTTACACAAGGTTTCAGGAGCATTTTCAAGTTAAATATTCTTTGATATGTCTTAATATAAGAATGGAAGGGTATCTTACTAATATAAGGACTGCCACTTCTTTTCACAAACACCAGCAACATACGCTTTCCTGGACTGCAAAGCAGGCACGAGTTTTATTTTCAAAGATGCTGCCCTGCATCCTTTTGAGAATAAAGGAAGGTATATTTTTCCAAGGATCATGAGTCCATCTCAAGAAATGAATGTGGCATGTCTATATGATATCTTTCCTAACGATAACCATTCTAGGTAAAGCTTTTTGATCAGTTACTCATAGAAATGTATTTGCCTTGTCATTGTGAACATGCACTTCTTGTGTCAATCTCAGTACACATGCTAGAATGGAGCAGTGAGAAATAAAAGCATCTCAAGAAAGAGCCAGAGAAATGTAAAGGAAGGAGAATGACTCAGATCAGGAAAGGAAGAGGGTGGATGGTGCCTCTGGAGTCGACCTTGTCAAGAAGAGAACAGTCAGAAATCAGGGAGGGAACTTTTCTTCTAAAGGATGAATGACACCAAGAAAGTGGTAATGGCCTGAGGTAAAAACTAATGAGGGGCACCATTGTAAGCTTGACAGTGCTGGGTTCTGAGCACGCATGGTGTGGTTGCACCTTATATAGGGCCTGCGGTACTAGGAAAGGGGTTCTTGGATGAGAAATGGCTCACAGAGCACCTAAAGCTCTGAAAATTCTGTATGAACAGAAAGACTCATCCCAAGGGCAATCTATAGGAGAAAATCTTGCTTTCTCTATGTTTGGTAGCAAAAGGGCTGGTCAGAAGCTTTTTTAGTTGGAACCCAAGTTCCAACTTCTTCCAGAGACTAAGTCTAGATGTTTTCTACCAGAAACCATAGGCAAAAGCCACAAATTCTATCTGATGTGATTGTTCTTTCTATCAGGCTAACTAGGCTGAGCCAGCCTCACCTCTCTAAGTGTTAAAAAGAAGAGTTTATATCGTCATCGTTTGTCTTTTTTCTAATTTTAGGGACTTAAAATTAACCATTTATTAGTAAGCTTTTATACACTTTAATTTCCATTTAGAAGATACACTCTTAATTTCTTAATTTCGTAGCCATGGAGATTAGAAAGATGTAATAATGTCACATTCCAATAAAAATATGTTGTTAAGCTTCATGTTTATTCCTTATAAAAAGGCTGGCATTTACAATTACAGAGTTTTCATGTCTTTATCCATCCTGGTGCCAAGAGGAGCAAAGGGAGGAAGTAGCAAGAGTTGCCCAGTGGCAGCCCTGTTCATTTGTGAGAAAACTGGTAATCCCATGATCTTCACTGTTTTCTGTGTTCATGGCATGGAGTAATAGAGCTTTCTCTCTTATAATATTTCTGGGGGCCATGAATAATAAAAAGGATAACAGAGAGGCACTCATTTTAAATATTATATACTCTATCAAGTGGCCTTAGTCTTCCTCATGTATATTTTCTTGACACATAAATTAGGAAGTTGTCTCTTACTCTTTGAATTGTCTACATAAAGTGTAAGTAAGTACATTTTTTTGGTGGGAGCTGAGCAAATATTATGGACATACAAAAATAGGAAAACATGTAATCATGGCTGCAATTGTGGGTGAGAAGTAAAATATTGTTATAACTAGTATTTTCAAAGTGATTTAAAATTTGTAAAGCACTTAAGTGTGCTTTGTTTACATTATACTTTCAGGTTTCCTGAGGAGTACTTGTTTTCATGTAATGCAGTGTTCCTCGGGGAAGCTGGAGAAAAGCATATTGCCATGAGTGAGATCTAACTACTTTTTTGTTTTCCTGTTGCTTCATTCTAGCAGTGACCATGTCCAGAAAAGAGCTCCATTTTTATATCAGTCAAGAAAGACTTAGCTTAGCTGCAATGTAACAAATCCCCAATTCTCTGGTTATTAGCAACAAAGGCTTATTCCTCACTCATGCTTTATAGCCATTATGGATCACCTGGGGACTTCTCCACATGCTGACGCTCAAGGGCATAGGCTAATGGAAGCTTCACAATATGGAGCATTATCAGTTATTTTGGCAGTGATCAGCATTGGAGAAATTCACACACTGGCTTTTCAAGGCTTCCACCTAGATGTGACATGTGTCACTTCTACTCATTTTGTACCTTTCCCTGTCTTGCTGACAGTCGGTTTCACTGGCCATGACAAGTTACTTAGCCACACTTAACTTTGAGGATTTGGGAACTCCAACTCTACCATGTGCCAGGAAGAAAGAGAACTGTAAACATCATTGAACAATACTAATAATTACTAGAGTTTTATTGACAGTGGGCCTGGACCTTAGCAAAATTGTAAAGGAAGAAAATTTTATTTGCATGCTCCTGACTCAGTGTCCTTTATCTTCTCTCTACTCTACTCCTTTTCTTTGCCACTTCATTAACCCAGGGCCCTTTTCTTCCAATATCAGAACTGGTGACTATTTTATATTTTTGCTGGTTTGAGTTATTTTAAGGTCAATATTATGTCTCCAAGATTGTTTACCTTTTGTAGTTTTATCTCTGGTGATGGAATTAAAGCCTTTCCCCAAGTAATGGTTGGAGAGTGTTTCTTTTCCCATGGAGCAGAGTTAAGCATTGAGGGTACAGAGGCAAGACACTGATCTCCTGAATTCACACCCTGTAGATGGAACCATACACATACATCTGGCTCTGTCAGGGAAATGTAACCAGCCGACATGACAGTCTCTTTTCTCAAAGAACCTATTTTATAGTAGTGAAGGAAACAAATAGGAACACAAA
>CM053560.1:78068491-78081295 GCA_028646485.1 Cryptoprocta ferox | reverse complement strand
GTTTAACCTCCATGCATTTGGAGGCTTTCCAAATTTTTTCTTGTGGTTGA
This sequence comes from Cryptoprocta ferox, assembly GCA_028646485.1. NCBI lineage: Eukaryota > Metazoa > Chordata > Mammalia > Carnivora > Eupleridae > Cryptoprocta > Cryptoprocta ferox. The sequence goes on along the minus strand of CM053560.1, from coordinate 78,081,245 downwards.
TTTCAAGTTTCATAGCATTGTAATATGAAAATATGCATGGTGTGATCTCATTTCTTTTATATTTATTGAATATAACCAAGTATATGATCTATCTTGGAGAATGTTCCTGGTGCACTTGAGAAGAATGTGTATTCTGCTGCTTTTGGATGAACAGTTCTGAATATATCTGTCAAGTCCATCTGGTCCAGTGTATCATTCAAGGCCATTGTTTCTTTATTGATTTTCTGCCTAGATGATCTGTCCATTTCTCTATGTGGAGTATTAAAATTACCTGCAATTACCATATTTTTATCAGTAAGAATGCTTATGTTTGTGATTAATTAATTTATGTATTTGGGTGCTTTCAAGTTTGGGGCATAAACATTTACAATTGTTTGCTCTTTTTGATGGATAGACTCCTTAATTCATGTTGTAATGCCCTTCTTCATCTCTTGTTACAGTCTTTAGTTTAAAATCTAGTTTGTCTGATATAGGTATGGCTACTCCAATAGCATGATAGATGGTTTTCCATCCCCTCACTTTCCATCTGAAGGTGTTTTTAGTTCTAAAATGAGTCTCTTATAGAGAGGATATGGATGGATCTTGTTTTTTTTTTTTAATCCATTCTGATACCCTATGTCTGTTAATTAGGGCATTTAGTCCATTTACATTCAGAGTTATTAATGAAAGATATGGATTTAGTGTCATTGTGTTATCTGTAGGTTTCATGCTTGTAGTGATGTCTCTGGTCCTACAAAGGACCAGCAGCATTCCACTCACAGAGTCCCCCTTAGGATCTCTTTGTGGTTTGGCGGTCATGAAACTCCTTCAGTTTTTGTCTGGGAAAGCCTTCATTTCTCATTCTATTCTGAATGACAGCCTTGCTGGATAAAGGATTCTTGGCTGTATATTGAATTGAATACTGGCCCCCCAAAGGTGTCCACATCCTAATCCCAAGGATCTATAAATATGTTATCTTTTATAACAAAAGGGGCTTTGTAGATATAGTTAAATTAGGGGTCTTTTTATGGGAAGATTATCCTGGATTATTTGGACAGTCCCAAAGAAGTCACAAGGGCCAGGGGAGGGGATGCAAGATGTCCAGAGATAGAGATGATGTGACAACTAAAGCAGAACTTTGGGTGATGGGGCCATGAGCCAAAGAATCTGAGTGACCTCTAGAAAATGAAAAAGGCAAGAAACAAATTCTCCCCTATGGCTTCTAGAAGGAAAAAGGTGTCTTCCAACACGTTGATTTTAGCTCTGTATGAACCATTTCCAACTTCTTACTTCCAGAATTTTAAGAGAGTACATTTGTGTTATTTTAAGCCTCTCAGTTTCTGGTAATTTGTTATAGCAGAAATAGGAAACTAATATATAGAGACTTGAAGAAAAGATGGTTCTAAATGGGCTTCAAGTGACAGACAAACTAAGTCTTTGGTGAGTCAGTTCCTCACTATGAATATTGGATCAGTATACAACTCCTCTACTCCTTAGATTCCTCACTGGTAAAAGTAGGTCAAAGTTAACATCTGCCTGTGAAGATTGTTGTGAGATTAAATCAAATGTTATTTTTTGAATCCAAAGTATGGCCTCAATGTATGTTAAATACATACAGAGACTCCTAAACATGACAACCAGGGATGTGGCAATATATACAATAATAATAATGCTTAATATCACCATAGAAATTTATATCTTCCAGAGTTTTTCTAATTATACAAATCTCATGTAATTCTTAGGAATTATGAGATAGGTTAGAGCTAGCAAAGGGCCAAATTAAAAAAAAGTCTAGAATTATTTGAGACACATATGAATAACATTACTAGGGTAGATGGCTTCTTGGAGGTCAGGTGACACTCGAGCCAGGATTTGATGGAAGATGTTCATTTCAGTTCAAAAATATCTACTGAATACAAAATGTATATTATATATCTACTGGGCAGCCCACACTGTGTCAGGCTCTGAAACAAAGATTACACATGTTGTCAAAGAGAAGCACAGTGTATTAGGCAAGAGAATGGCATTTGCTTGGGTGCCATAGTGTCCTGCCCATCCCTCATTAATGAGCATCACTTCTAGAAGACAATGCTTTGAAGGTTTAAAATGTTATCTCCTGGAGAAAGGTTGTCTTGCAATTTCAATAAAAATTTTTTTTCATTGTGTTTCCAGAAAGTTAAGTATGCTATGTCTATGGAGAATTAAGGAGGGTTCAAATGAAATTAAGAGGCATTTGGTTCTGACTGAATGTTTAGACTCATGGTTAATTACACGGACTTTGGTAAGAGACAGACCAGGGTTCAAGCCTCAGCTACTTCTTAACTAACTGTTTGATCCCAAGAAAGTTGCTTAACTTCAGTTTCCTCCTTGTGAAATAGAATTAAAATAGTACCCACCCTTGCAGTTTGTTTTGACAATTAGAGTAAGTACTCAAATGTTACCCATTATAATAATTGTTCCAAGCAGAACTTTTAAAAAAAAACATTAGTTTATTAAAATGGCAGTTATTAAGATGTTTCTTTAGAGTAAATTATTGGAGAGAGTTCTCTGTTTCTTTGTCCTGTTTCTACAAATAGCCCCAAAGCACATGTCCTCTTTCATATATTTCTCTAATATCTATATTTGTTTCTTTCTGATTTGGGAAAAAAATTGAAGGAAACAGAAGATCTAACCCTTTGATATCAGGGGTAAAGTAAAGGAAACAACAGTGAAGCCACAGGATCTTACCTAGTTTAAAGGAAAACATTGCTGTTATTATGCTTTGTTTTGACTTGCTTCTTTTAGAAATAACTTCAATGTTTTTTGTTTAAAACAAACCTATCACCATTTTTTAATTTAGTTTTTTTTTCCATCTTTAGATTGGAAGTACTTTATGTCCTGATTGGGACTAAAAACCTTCCTACTCCCAGCTCTCATATACTTGTTAAACATTTAATTGCTGAAATCTATCTTCAAATTTGAGGACATTCATGAGCTTGGACATTTTGGCTTCTTTTTGCTCCACTTTTGTTGTTTTTTATGTAAATATTTCTAGGTGGCCTCATGCAGATTCCTGTATGATTCCCCGTACAAACTTGTTTCGAGCCTGAATACTTTCCATTTATAACCATTCCATGTTTCCTACCCCTTGGCCAATTTAGATCCAATGCCCTAGTGTTCTTTCCGTTCCGTGAGCTGGGTGACAGCTGATGTGGTGAGTAATGGATGGGCAGCTCATTTCAAACCATACTCTTGCAACATTGAGAGTAATGATCTTGAAGAAAACCAAAGCAAAACACCAGTGAGGCTTCCATCTTGTGGAATTGGTCTCCTTTCTCTGGACCCCCTCCTGGGCAATGGAAACACTCTTAGTAGAGTGTAACCAACTGCATTGGTTAACACAGTGACTTCTCTGTAAGTTGTTTCCTAAGCTGGGTTCCCTCTGCCTGTTTCTAACAGAATGTCTTGCAGAGAACAGACATTTCTCACTGCTCTGCCAGGCTCTATGTGAGTGATAATGTGTGTGTGTGTGTGTGTGTGTGTGTGTGTGTGTGTGAGAGAGAGAGAGAGAGAGATTGAGATTTTAAGAAGGTACAAAACAAGAACCAGAATCCTAATGGAAACTGGGTAAAGATCAGTTTAGATATGTATAGAGGGCTCTAAGATGCTTAGTTTTGTTTCTGAAGAGTCTCTTTGACAGGGTTTCATATTAAGATTTGAAGATGATGCTGTATGTTAATGCCTATACTGGGTCTGTACTCTATATTTCAGACCTTCTTCCTCAAACCAGTGCGGGTGGAACTAAAACTCAGTCTCATCCTCTCAGAAAACAAAATGTTGTAGAAGACTCACTTTATAATTGGTCATAGAAAAATATGAAAATAGTCCATAGTTTTATGTTAAAAATTAAGTTAGCTACATTTCAGTGGGTTACAGTGTAGTGTGTTTTTAACTGGCCCACCTTTGAAATAAAAGTCAGCTCCATCAAAATACAAGCATTTGTCTCCTTTGAACTATATATTTCTTTCATAATTTATAAAACTATAGAAGATTCCCAAGTTTCCCAAATAAAACCGCTTGGGCTGTAAGTATATTGGTAAGTTGTTGAATCAACGGTTGAATCAAATCTTGGGGAAATATTAGAAGTAGAGACAAAATTTGGGTGATGAATCTTATGGAAAATATGTGGCCTGAAATTTATTCAGAAATAAGACAGGGTGAGAAAATATGTGGCCTTCCCATTGCATCCCCTTGTCCCTCACCCAAGCAGACACTGCTGACCAGGCTCCACACATCTCATCAGCATCTTTCTGCACCCAGTGTGACAGTGGTCCAGAGAGGACTCCCAAGCTTCAAGATAAGACTGAAATGTTCAGCTAAAGACTTGAGGTAATTATCTCCACGGCAGCTGCTAGGAGTTTGTCCCGGGGCTCTGGGGTTCTAATTTTGTATATTTTTTCCAATTTATCTTGAGTGGGAGGGAAAATTTGGCATCATTAAAAATGAAATGAAAATATAACATGTTCGTACCTCAAGTCTCAAATTGTGCATCTTGCCTTCCAGAAAGTCCATTGGGAATCTCCAAATGTTGTTAAATGACTCTTAAAATATTCCTACACTGTGTCACTTAGCTCAGTATATTGGAGTAATAAGTCAGCTGATGTGCCTATCACACCTAGACTGTTTGTATGGCCTTTGAAGGCAGGTTGGATTATACTGTTAATGAGGTCTAACCTGGAGCCAAAACTATGCTCTCCTTAAAACCAGGCCTGCCTAGAGAGCAGTGGCCCAAGTTCTTCAACTGTCTGTTTACATAAGTGACCAAGAAGCCCCTTTGGAAAGAACTCATCCTAAGAAAAAGGGAAACTAGGATATTCTAAACTCATACCAAGAGCAGGAATAATTCTAAACACTTTAACTGTACTATGGATTCCCAGCTCCCCTAGGCTTTTATCTGTAGGATATTTTTGGTTAACAAAACAATAAAAGCAGCTAAAACCAGAGATTTTTGTTTTTGTTTTTGTTTTGTTTTTTTACTGAAATCTCTTAAGTATATTGAGGGTCCCATATTTTAGAAATACAAGTGCCAGAATCTGGGGGTGCTCTCCAAAACACTGAGCACTAGTAGTCTCTGTGCTGGCCTTGGACAGATGGAGATGAGGGATCCCAGCTCTGTGGCTTGGATCTGGAGAGGAGAAGAACAGACATCATATGGTAGCCCAGATGCTCAGGGCACAAAGCTCCTCATAGTTACCCTTTAAGGAGTTCTATAAATGTCTAGGAGGAATTTGAGAAATGTTTGAAGTTCCCCCAAAATGTTAGAGGTTGGAAGCAAGGAAATACTAGTTTATGACTCTTGTTTTCTCATTTTTATCTTTCAGGTAGGATGGCTTGGAATATGTGTATATTTTATGTGAATTCTTTAATGTTAAGGACAGCATCTTATACATAGAAGTTTAGGTTAATTATTGGCAATAGGCATTATATAAAGCTTTTGTTACTAATTTCCATTTTGAGTAAACACAGCTTATTTTAGTTCCAGAATGGTTTCTTTCAGGATCTAGGCAAATGGGCCTGGAATTGATTTGCATGAATATGCATTTTGCTCACTTGGGGAAAAAGTCTTGAATCAAGGCAGCATGAATACTTCATCAGAAATCTCATTTTCCGAAAGTGCATTAAGTCATTTCATAAACCTCCACTGGCCATAAGAAAACATCCTTGTGTACAATGTTGGCAAGCGAAATCATTATTTTCAGTCAACTATTTTTTAATACACGAACATTCCTGTTTTTAGAATAGTCACAAATTACTTTGCAATGATAAACTGCAGCCGAGTGAATTCTTTCATTTCCTGAAGGACTTTGGGTTCTGAGGCTTTAAATAAATATAAATATAAATAAATATAAATATATAATGTGAATATATATAATATAAATATAAGTATAAATATAAATATCTAAAGCATGGTAACCTTTCATATTTAACCTGACTTTGAGAAGAATGGAGGAAAAACTTACTGCTGTAAGACATGTGGTGGAATTTTATGATGGGCTCTGGCTTCTCAGGTCTGGCCAACTGTGAGATTCTGCTAAAGTTTACTATGAAAAAGGTCAGACGATTCAAATCTTTTCCCAGAGGAAAGCATTCATCGCAGAGTACTATCATTAAATGAGTTATTTAATAGTGACCTCTCAAGTTTAAATAGTACTTTATATTTTCAATTTATTCTACTTGCCTAATCTCGATTTGTACGGTTAAAGTCTTGGTGATCTGTCTTGGTCCTCATATATCTTTAACTGGGGTTCATTGGCTTTCTATGGGCAGACATATCAGATTTGGGTAATGTTTTCTATCTGATTAAATTTAACTAATTGGCTTAAGCACACAAGTTATAAATACTTACATAGTTTATATTCATCATTATGTAGCAGGTACCTAGTCTGAAATTACTGCATGAGGGCTATCTCTCCAGCTATTCTATAATCAAATATTGACATTATCACATTTTCTATTCCTCCTGAATCTGCACACACTCTGTACCTATGAGTAGACTGTGTATGTCCTTGGCTTTAGGCGTGGGATGCCCTTGTTTCTGCAGACAAACACTATAGGATGTATCCAGAGTCAGATTCCCCCATTGCACATTTGGCAATGGAACTGGTAAACTTCTCCAACATTATGATCTTAAAAAGAGTAAAGTCTTCCAAAGGAGACATACTTGTTTGTTACGATTTTTGCTAAAGTACAAATGAAAGTTTCAACTAGAGTTTCCCTGGCATGATCATTCTGAAAATAAATCCATTTAATTGTTATCTTTCAGTTATCAATTTTTGTCAGTTATCTTTAATGTAACACCTACTGCTTCTCATAGAGACCATGGGACTGAACAGACAAGGTCATTAGAACCATCTGGTCTAGGGTCATCATTTCTCTAATTAAAGTGGTCTAGAAACATATATTGAAACCCACTAGAGATGAAGCAACACCAGAAAGAATAATAGAGTTATATTCTAACCCATACCTGCAATATTATTGTGTACATTTTCCTAAGAAAGTTCATATTCGTAAATGCAGAGGTAGAAGTGCCTAATAGGATTTTAAATCTATTCCTTCAAAGAAATTTCTGGGTATACGGAAGAATTTAGTCTGAAGCTTAGCCAAGATTCTTTTCTTTTTTACACAAAGATTTGAAAGATTTGGAAGCAAATACTTCTTTCTGGGACAAAGCTTGGTTATAAGTAAAACAAAATGTTTTCAGTTTCTTTCCCAGTAATTGCCTTAGAAATGGAAAATCTGATCAGATCACTTCTCATTTTCAGTCTTCACTGCCTCTCTGTTGCCTGCAAGATAAAATTGAAACTTCTTAGCGTGATTTATAAGGTCCTTTATGATCTGTGCCAGGCACTGTAGTAGACCCATGATGAGTACTTTCTATGTCATTACTCATAAAATCCCTGCAAAATATATCACTATCTCCAGTTTAGAATTGAGAAAACAGAGACTCAGAGAAGTTGCCCAAAGCTATACTGCAGTTAGATGGGCATAGGATATCCAACGCCAAACATTGTCTAATCATACTTTGCTAGTATTCTAACTTCCTTGCAGAAGTAATATCAAAAATGCCTGGAAATGGATGGATGGATGGGATAGATAGATAGATAGATAGATAGATAGATAGATAGATAAACAGAGTGTGCATTAAAATGGAAATTTGAAGGAAGAACTGGTTTGAGAATATAATGGTGAAAATAAGCTAACTAAATGATCTTTATTATTTCATTCCCATAACCCAGAGCATAGGAATCTCTAGAGAAAAATTTTAATCCCTGGAATTAAGTTGTATTCCTTTTTAGCTCATGTTATGTGTTATTATTAATGATGATTCTTCTCAGAGCAGTAGATTTTACTAAAAAAAAATTCAAACCCTGGGTGGTGAAAATTAAACCTGTATCATCCAGTATGGCAGCCACATATGTCTACTAAGCACTTAAAATTAGCTATTTTGAGTTTAGATGTGCTGTAAGGGTAAAATAACACACCAGATTTCAAAGACGTAATATGAAAAATAGGTAAAATATCTCATTAATAATTTTATTTTGAATACACATAGAAATGGAAATACTTTGGATACACTGGGTTGAATATATTATTAAAATTCATTTCACCTGTTTACTTCTTAAATATTACTATATAATTTCAAATTATATACATGGCCCACTTTATATTTCTATTAGACAGCTCTAGTGTGGGTAGAAGTGGATTATTTTCACATTCCCTTCCCAGGAGGCATCAGTTTTAAGGAAGTTTTGGAAGAGAGAAGCATCTTACAAAAATGCAGAACAAATTCGCATTTGTTTTTTTAATCTAAGGTTTACTGGGGACAGTATCTCTCCAACACATGTGGCCTGAGAACACAGTAGAAAACAAAGCTGCCAAGAGAACTGGCTGTGGCTTCCAAGAGCTGTGATTTCCTAAGGAGAGCAGGCTGTGTGTCCTAGAGGAGTTTTGATCACGTTTTCCTTTCTGTGCGTTCAAAGCAAGGCAGTATCCATAGAGGATGAGAATATTAAGAGCAATGAGGAATGCCCCAAAGCTCAAAGAAATAATTTCCTGTGATAGATCTTGGGTGAGGCAGGACCTAGCCTGAGAATAGAATTCTGTAAAATCAGTTAGGTGTGTCACACATGGTGTCCCTTTTGTACATTTCTAGTACATACTTTAAACGTGAGTGCTTAATCTCACTATGCATCTGTCTGACCTAAAACAAGTAAATGTCCACTATAAATAAATGGCTCAAACATGTTAGAAGTTTATTTTTCGGTAACAAAAAGTCCAAAACAAAAGTTTTCAATTGATAGAAGGTTCTGTCTTCTCTAGGTGGTGATTTAGCAACTGTGGCTTTTTCTGTCTGTGGCTTCTCTCTTTAACAGATGACTTCCAAGGTTATAGTGCTCAACTTTATCAAGCTGGAAAGGAAAGTGCTTGAAAGCCACAGTTCTGTTAGAATCCAGTTGTAGTCTATTTATGGGTCCTGAGAGAAGAGGACCATTTTAGTGGACACAGAACAATCTCTTATATAGCCCATCCTTCTCATTCACCAAATACCAGCTCTTCCCATACATAAGACACACTCATTCTTTCCCAGGCAGACAACACAAAGTTCTGTCCACCCACCACATTTACCTTAATGTCTAGGATGTGCAGGTCATGGGTAGTCCTCTCATTTGTTTATATCTTGAAATTTAGGATCAGAAATTTATCTCAAAGGTAAATTAATGCCAGAACAGTGCATTTCTTTGATAGGTTGAGTCTAAAACAATTTGAGTCAGTTCTTTGACATCATCTGGGAAAATTATAATCATTTGGTAGCTTTTCCATTGATTGGGTTGGAATCCTACAAATGATAGCCTCAGTGCAATGCTTGTAATTCCTTTACACAGGAGCCTAGGGAGTAACTAAACCACACTTTCCTCTGTATTCCAGTTTTGCTCTCACTCAACACATCTCAGTTTCAACCTCTAGGTCATTGTCATTTCTAGAAGTCATGACTAAGCTTGGACAAAAGCTTTGTCTCAAGGTTTTTCATATATTTGTTTTATTAGCAGGGCATTTCTTTTCAGGGAGTATGTAAATGGAAGGCAGGAGCAAAAAAGAATAATTCTTGCTTAAGTAGTAGGGTATCAGCTCTGCCCCTGAGTTTCCATATAGCCTCTATTCTTCAATGGAAGAGGCTTTAATGGTTCTCCTGAAACCAAGTACTACCTGCCATTACCAAGACACACAGTGTTTCTTCTTTCCCATCTTTCCTAGCATATAACACACATGAATGGGAACAAGAATATACCAAATGAAAACAAATATATTCCATTGGCTGCTCTAAGAAGTGGGCCTAACTCCTCTACTTACAATGTGCAAATCTAGTAAATTATTAAACTTTCTGAGCCTTGGTTTCCTTATCTGCACAATAATAATCATCTACTTCAGATATCTGTAAAAAGTCAACAGGAAATATCTGAAAATGCAGAGCACAGTGCCTAACCTATAATAAGAACTCAATTTGTGATTATTTCTTTTAACTTTTCTTCAGTGTCCTTCCAAAACACTCGCAACTATGACACCTCTACCCCACCCCCCCCACACACTTTGTGGCTTTCAGTATCCTAATTACTAGCTCAGGCTGCTGATGTTGGACATGCTTGTTCACCCCTTCCTCCTATGTCAGCCTATCCTCAGCCCTCATCTGAAGGCACTCAGGAGACATCCTTCTTCCCAGTGTTCTATCAATTAGTTGCACCAAAATCTCATTCCATCTAGCCTTAGCCCACTTTTGTTTTATGCCTTTGGCTATTGGTAGCAAGAAAATCAGCAGTCACGCTTACTGAAGACTAAATGCCAACTCAGGGAACCAAGAGTAAACTGGAATCTGGTGAGTTCATGTGAGTGAGTGTGTGTGTGAGAGAGAGAAAGAGAGAGAGAGAGAGAGAAAGATGTTGAGTGACAGAATATACACAAGGAAATATAACTAAGACAAAAAGTGCTATGAGATTTTTGAATAAGAAGTTTGGATGAAGAAATCCATAAGCCAGAGGATGCCTGGGAACCAAACACATGTGTGAGTGATACAGAAGCAGGAAGAGAGAAATAAAGAGAAGCCAAGAGGATGTATCATTGTGTTAATGTGAAAGAAAGGAATAAAAGGAGTGTAGTGGGGAATGGAGAAATAGAATTAAATATATATATCCACAGGTTTTGATTCTGTTTTTCCCTTCCCCACCTGAATATATATGTATGTCCAATTTTTTGGAATTGTGTCATGAAAAATAAATTGCTTATTCCAAAAGCTTAATAATAAGGGGCCAATATAGGAAGAGAACTCAGTGCTCTCTATGCAACTCCCCCTCCCCAGGGGATAAGTATAGCTCTGGTTAAGCAATCTATATATAGAAAAGGCCACTGCCCTTAGGAGATGAAGACTTGATTCATGATTAATGATGGCCCACTGTCCAGTCCAGGAAGCCCTGCATCTGCCCTTGACCACAGACCTTTAAGGCTGGATACCATTGCCTTATATGGACGTACCTTGAAAGGAAAGAGAGTATCTTTCTGGAGTACCCACAGATACCATAAGTGGGATCCAGTTCATCTTCAATTCAGCTCGAATTCAGAGGAAAGGAGCTTTGTTTTGATAAGGACCAACGAGGCCAGAGAGAAGTAAATAGGCACATATACATGGGCTTCCCTTTTCAGGAGAAAAGGACCATTGCTCTGTGTTGGTCCAAACTCTCTGTGAAAGCTTCTGAGACTGTCTCAGAAGGGACTGTTTTTTGATACTAACACCATTATCACCCTGTTTGTACTTGGTGACTCACAGTAGATGACCTGGCATTCCCAAAGCTGTGCCTTTATCACCACTGGCAGAGCAGAGCAGCTGTCTTACCCGCCTGACTATCCTCCTGGGGTTTCTCCTGGTCATTGCCAATGTAGTAGAGCTTTTTTAATTCTAATGGAGATGGTTCACAGGAAAATAGTTTCTTTGAATAACACATTCTTTGGCCAGATTCTGGCTCCATAAACTGCCTAGTTCCAGACAGTGTGGAAAGCGCTTAGTACAGTAACAAACTAGTGCTACTATTATTATTGCTATTATTCAGGAAAATGGAATCAATACTGCTCCATATTTCAAGCATTCTCCTGGAATTTTAACATCTGATTTCAAAACAGATTTCTGATTTGTTGATAGAAGGCAAAGGGAAACTTTAGTAACATCTCTACAGCCTTATGGAGAAGGAACGCAGAATCAGATTAGAATATAATGTTCTCCCCCTTTCCTCAAGGTATACAGCAGTGCGACTCTGGCACATGTAGCAAAGAGAAAGTGGAAAGAAGCTCTGAGAGCAAAACTCTAGCCAGAGGTCATTTCATCATAGCTTTCCCTCTGTACCACTTTGGGACTGGGGCATTTTTTCAAACTGTATATCCAAAACATATCCTGGAGGCTTAATAGCATCACTGATTAATCCTTCTAATGGCAATTGCACTAACCCCAAGGATTTATGAAACCACTGGTAAAGAAATTGGTCATTAAAAAAAAGTTTTGAGATAATTGTAGATTCGCATGCATTTGTAAGAAATAATACAGAGAATTCCCATGTCTCCTTTACCTAGTTCCCCCCAGTTACTGATGTCTGGCACAGGTAACCTCTGAAAAACTGTAGTGAAATATCAACCAGGAAATTGGCCTTGACACACCCCACTGGTCTTATTCAGATACAGATTTCTCCAGTTTTACTTACATTCTTTTGTATATGTATTAAGTCCTACGTAACTCTATTACTTGTAGGTTTGTGAGTCCAACACTGCAGTCAAGATACAGAACAGTTCTGTTGCCACAAGGGTCTCTTTTATTGCTCAAATCAAAGGACCGTTCCTCACTGAATGGTTCAGGGAAATATTTGTAACTGAGGTATTATAAAAGAGCGAGAAAAAAGCAACCACATCCTGAGCTTACCAACCAGTGATTAGTATGCTTTCATAGGACATGAAATTAAACAGTTCCTTTTTCTTCTCTAATTCACCTGACAACCATTTGGGGGATAGTGCTAGATACTAAAGAAAGTTAGTAAGACACATGGTCCTTTAAAGAGAGAGATTATGGGAATGTAAACTGGTACAGCCGCTCTGGAAAACAGTGTGGAGGTTCCTCAAAAAACTATCAATAAAACTCCCCTATGACCCAGTAATAGCACTGCTGGGGATTTACCCAAGGGATACAGAAGTGCTGATGCATAGGGGC
>CM053560.1:78029418-78067991 GCA_028646485.1 Cryptoprocta ferox | reverse complement strand
AAACAAACTGAGGGGGGAAGGGGAAGGGGGAAAGGTAATGGGGGGTGATGGTCTTGGTGGAGGTCACTTGTGGGGAAGAGCACTGGGTGTTATATGGAAACCAACCTGACAATAAACTATAAAGTTTAAAAAAAAGAATAAAAAAAATAAAGAGAGAGATTAAAAAAACCAATATTATTTCAATAAATATTATAATCAAGGAATATACAAAGAATATTTCAAACCAGTAGAACCAGTAGAAGAAAAATATTCAGTCAACTAACACTTGCAGTTCTCTTCAGTATGCCAAGCACTAGAGATACACAAATATGTTATATTCCATCTGTCTCAAGTTTCTCTGGCAGACAATGGTCCTCCTTCTTTGTACTCAATTCTTCCCATCAAAATAAAACCAGACCAGATGCACATAAAGACAAATAAAAAGCGAGCATAGGTCATGGACAAATGTAAAAGCTGGCAGAGCCCCATTTGAATTGGAATAACTTTATAAGGACAAAGAACTGTGAAATTAGTCAGCAAGACTCCCACTATTCAGACACACTTAGGAAATTTTGAATTTTTCCCTCTAACACTTCCACAAGACCATCAAGTTGGAACATACATGCTTAGGGCATTTAATTAAATGAGTGAAATTTGCTTTTGACTTGTCATGAAGAAACTTTCAATAGTCACAGTAAAAACTGGATGAATGAGATCCAGATTATTGGGTATATAACCTGACAAGTAGGGTATATTCCAGAGATAGCAGTGGTTGTGCATTTGTTTCTGCCTCCACAACTGTACCAATAAAATATCACTTTGTGGAGAGCTTCTTAGCTGTATAAAAGAAATGTAAACATCATCCTTTATAGTCTGAATGGAAAAAAGAGGTATTCACACAAATCAGTGAGGTAGGCATTGTGAAAACCATGAAATGTACATGGCTCATAACAGTGGGTGAATGTTATTTAGAGAAGGTAGACCTTGAATCAGACCCAAGAATTGGATAGGTAAAGAACAGGGAGTAAATGTGGCCTTTACAGGGAAATTAGATAAACAGGTGAGGAAATGAGTACCATGGATTCAAGAACAGTGAGAATCCAGGCTAGCTTAGAGTGTTGAATTCATATATGGAATTGTGAATGGTAGGCTTTGGAGTCAGATCAGGGATTCAAACCCTTGATGCCCCACTTAGCTGATGTATGAATTGGGAAGTGAATCAACCTCTCTCTGCCTCAGTGCTGCACCTGTAAAATGGGGTGCATTTTATACCTCATTTATAACTATAATAACTATAATAACTATTACCACTTAATTGGATTATGGTCAGTGCTAAATGAAATAACTTACAAAAATCACTTCTCAGATTGCCTTGCATAGAAGTATTTAGGACTATCATTTTTACTATATTACTATGAGGCAATTTTTTTGAGGCCCTTAACTGTCGTTTTTAAAAGTTTAGGTTTTAACCTGTAAGCAATGGTATGCCCATTTTAAAAAAGAACAGTCAGTGGTAAGCTATTAGAAGTTATAAGAAGGCCATTAGGTAGAGAGTATTGAAAGTGAGTATGGATAGAGACAGGGAAGAACCTTACTAAGTAGGAAAAACATCTCAGCATGAGACAAGGAGAGCCTGGTTTAGAACAGAAGAGAGAAACTTCAAAGGAAAACTATTTGGACTTAGGGGATGCTACTGCTATAATTGAGAAGGTAGAAGTGACAAAACCGGCCTTATTTTTTCAAATTCTAGGAAATCATGTTCATGAGTTAGACAAGCAAGGAAAAGGATAATGAGTTGAATTCTGGAAAATTGAAAATGAGTGTGGAACATTCTGTACCAGCCAGGATTCAACCACTCCACCAGAAAAGTAGAGCCAGTAGGAGAGAGATACATATTTCTCTCATCTTCTATATCATCATTCATATATATGTATGTGTATATGTGCAAACACATATACATATAAATATAATCTAGACATATGAATCTCATGGTTTATACATGTATAATTAATTATACATTACTTGATTGGATGGAATTGACTTACACAGTAGTGAGGGCTGGCTAAGCAAGAATGAAGTACACAGAGCAGGCATTCAGGAAGAGATCACAAGCAGGCAGGAATCCTATGAGCTCCAACTGAAGCTTGAAGTCCACAGAAAGGTAAGGTCTTGGGGAAGAAAAAGCATTCAGGCCTGCTTGTTGTTGCTGATTTGGGGGGAAGGCCTATTCCCTCTTTCTCCACCACAGAAGAAACTACAAATGTTCGTGAGGATATAGAGAAAAAGGAACCACTGTACACTGTTGATGGGAATGCAAACTGCTGCAGCCACTGTGAAAAGCAGTATGGAGGTTCCTCAGAAAGTCAAAAATAGAAATTTCCTGAGATCCAAAAATTGCACTACTGGGTATTTACCTCCAAAATACAAAAACTTTAATTCAGAGGGAAACATGCACTCCTATGTTTATTGCAACATCATTTATAATAGCTAAATTATGGAAACAGCCCAAGTGTCCAACAGATGAATGGATAAAATGATGTGGTGTGTGTGTATGTGTGTGTGAACACACATTTTTTTCCAACAACATGGATGGATCTAGAAAATATAATGCTAAGTGAAATGTCAGAGAAAGAAAAATACCATATGATTTCACTTATATATGAAACTTAAAAAACAAAACAAATCAACATAGAGAGAAAGAAAAAAGAGAGAGAAACCAAGAAACAAACTATTAACTATAGAGAACAAACTGATGGTTACTAGAAGGGAGTTGGGTGGGGGAATGAATGAAATAGGTGTTGAGGATTAAAGAGTACACTATCGTAATGAGCAGTGAGTAATGTACAGAATTGTTGAATCACTGTGTTGTACACCTGAAACTATTATAACACTGTGTGTTAACTATACTGGTATTAAAAGTTAAAACTTAATTAAAAAAAAAACAAGAAAGGGCTTCCATCTAATTAAGTGAGCTTCCTTCCTCCTCCCATGTCCCCAGGATAATCTTCCTTTTGATAAACTCATATCAACTAATTTGGGAATTTAATTACATCCCTTCACTGCAGTATCTACTGTAGAGTTTGAGTAGTTTGAAAAACTGGGAAAAGGTGTGTGTGTGTGTGTGTGTGCGCGCGTGTGTGCAACAAAACGGCTGCTCCCTCCCTCCTGCCTGCCAGCTCTCCTTGTAGCCTACCCTAATCAGAAACATACTAGAAAGGAGTCTGGAGAATGCAGTTCATCCCAGCCAAGTTCACGTATCACAAAGCCATCGCACATTCCATTGGAGATGACCTGTAGGTTGTGAGGAAAAGAGACTAAAAATGACTGAAAGATGCAGAAAAGTGATAAAGATATGTGTTACTAACAGAGAGGTGATGGTAGAATTTGAGACAGGAATTATTCATCAGGAAAGGAGAGAAAAATAAGTGTCACCTTTGGGCATTGCCCACAATTAAGCTACCTTAAGGAAAAATAAATAGTAAAGGACTAACGTAGCTAATATGGTAGGGAGAGACCATTAGAGGTTAGGAACACAGAAGGCAAGAACACACGTATTGTCACCTCAATCTCCTGTGGACCCCACTGCCTACAGAATATAAACAGTATATACTGAAACTGGTGTTCACTTCACTCAGTGACTCTGTCTAGTTCTCTGTTTTCACCTTCAGCCACTCATTTGCCCTCATGACCCCTCTGCTCTAACCATATGTGTTCCAGCCACAACTTTCATGCTACACTTCTTCTCTTGGAATGTCTTTTGTCCTCATTTTTACCTAGCAATCACCTAGTCATTATGTATGTGTATCCCAGCTCAAATACTACCTTCTCTGTTTTACTCTCCTCAATCCTAATTCCCTATCCTATTTAGAAATAAAAATTTTGTGTATTCTGCTGGTGTAGCACTTAGTCTATAAATATTACATTGTGATTCTTTTACTTAATTTTCAATTTCTCAAGGACATAAGTATGTCATATTTCTATTTGATCTCTAATCTACAGCACAACACTTGACAAATAGCAAAGATTTATGGCATATGAAGCAATGAATCCATTATTGAATATATCAGCACATTAAAATATTTAATTGTGACAATTTGGAAACAATGAGTTCCCTCCCACCTCTTAAAAAATGGAATTCTTGGCCAGTTATGAGAGAGCAAGTCATCACTTATTCATTCACTCATTCATTTATTTGTTTTCTTTAAAATTGCAAACTATCTTATTGAGAGGTACTTGGTACTTATAGAAAAGGTACTTGGTAGAAGGTTTGGCTTCTCATTGCCCCTTGGTTGTCACCTTAACATTCCAGGGAAGACTACTTGCTTACAGGTAAATAAAATCCTCAAGCTGCTTCTCAAGTTCCTACAATAGATTCTGAATTTAAAATATGAAAAAGGTATGAACCACTTTTAGATGGGGGAGTTTAATTGACATGAGAGCACAGGCCTACCTACACATGAAGTTTCATTGGTTCTGGTTTTTGAAGCAGACAACAAGAGATGTGCATAGCAAACTCCGGGGAAATGTCCAGAAACAATTGTGAGTTGACAGCCTCTTATCTTTATGACCAAACTTAGGGGAATCTGAGCAAGGTTAATATGCTGATGGCCAGATTTCTACAGAGACCCCTCAGAGGTGGCCATAATCAGAAGGAAATATTCCTAAATTGCTACGTATGGATTGTCTTATGTTACCCATCCTTGACCACGTCACTTTCTTGTGCCATGTGTTCTAACTACTGCTAATTACCCACAATTCTATAAATTTCTTTTTAAGCAACAATAATGTTTAGATCCTGCTCATGTCTTCCTGCTGTATTTGTCTATGTACTATTAAAGCAGAGCAGAGGAAAACCAAGACCCTGTGGATCATTGAGATGCCAAATGTATTCTTCCCTGATTCCAGTGTAGTAGAGCAGCCCTACTTCCTCCTAGTTATCAGGTTCATTTACCCCTACTAGGGTGGTGATTCCTTTCTCTGACTGCTGGTCTCTTGGCCAAGGGACCTGAAGTAACTGGGTGACCGTCATACCTTAAGGTTTTATGAAACTCTTTCTGTGTTTATTCCCTTATAGAGATGTTCCTTCTTTGGGAAAAACAAGCAAACAAACAAATCTCCAATGTTGATCCAACCACAATGTTGATCTCTTTTATTCTTAATATGTTTCAAACTGACATATAAAAATAATTGGTTCAAGCCTGTTTTTTCCTTTTAAAAAGAAATTGATTTATTCTGACAAACATCACTATAAATAGACATTTCTATACCTAGATGGCAGTAATATTATATTATCAAACACACACATAGACACATAATTACACAAATATACACATTGCTTCCTGGGCTGTATTAGAATTTTTTGTAAGCACTTTAGAATTCGTTTATTTATTATGATAGCATACATAAAACACAATATACATGCCCAAATTAATTATGCACAAGCTGTCATGGACTAGATTTCTGCCTAGAAGATATATAGAATATTATTTTTATGATATAAGTTTTGGTGTACATTATATTTTGACATCTGCACACAATACAAAATGATTACCTCCAAAAGTCTGGGTACCATCCATCATTCTACAATTGATCCCTTTCAACCTTTTACCTATCCCTCAGTCCCCTTCTCCTTTGGTAAACACTGATCTGTTCTCTGTGTATATGAGTTTTGGTTTTGTTTGTTCATTTGTTTTGTTATTTTTTAATTCCACGTATGAGTGAAATCATAAAGTATTTGTCTTTCTCCTCTGGCTTATTTTACTTACTGTAATACCCTCAAACTCTATCCATGTTGTCAAAAATGGCAAAATTTCATTATTTTTTAATGACTGAGTAGTATTCCTGTGTGTGTGTGTGTGTGTGTGTGTGTGTGTGTGTGTGTGTGTGACAGAGAGAGAGAGACATCTTTATCCATTCATCTATTGATGGACACTTAGGTTGTTTCCATATTCCATATGTTAGCTATTGTAAATAATGCTACAGTGAACAAACAGGTGCGTATATGTTTTCAAATTAGTATCTTAGTGCTCTTCAGATAAATATCTAATAATGATATAACTATATCATATGTTCTATTCTTAATTTTTTGAGGAGCCTCCATACTGTGTTCTGTAGTGGCTGCACCAACAGTATATGACAGTTTACTTTTCTATAATATCTTCTTCAACATTTGCTATTTCTTGTCATTTTGATAATAGCCATTCTAACAGGTATGAAGTGATACCTCATTGTGGTTTCAATTTGCATTTCTCTGGTAATTCATGATGTTGAAAATATCTTCATGTGCCTCTTAGCCATCTGTATGTCCTTTTTTGAGAAATGTCTATTCAGATCCTATGTCCATGTTTTCATTAGGATGTTTGATTTTGTTGTTGAGTTTTATGAGTTCTTTATATAATGTGGGTATCAACCATTATTAGATGTGTGATTTGCAAATATCTTCTCTCATTCAGTAGATTGCCTTTTTATTTTATGATCGTTTCCTTTGCTGTGCAGAAGCTTCTTAGTTTGATGTGGTCCAATTTGTTTATTTTTGCTTTTGTTTCCCTTGCCTTTGGAGTCTGATCCACAAAAACATCATTAAGTCTGCTGCCAAGGAGCTGAGTGCCTATGTTTTCTTTTAGGAATTTTATGGTCTTAGGACTTACATTCAAGTCTTTAATTCACTTTGAGTTAATTTTTGTGTGTAGTGTAAGATAGTTTCATTCCTTTGCATGTGGCTAGTTTTAAATCGAAAGTCTAATAAAAATAGAAAATAGAACTTTCAACAAAGGAAAGCCTAGATTTTGGGAGTATAAGTGATTTAGCAGTAAGAACCCAAAGATCTGGGTTCAGATCCTGGCTCTGCCATGTTCTATCAGTGTGAATATGAACAAGTTACTAAACCTTGGTTTCATCTAATTAAGTAGTCAACACGAAGTACTTAACAGGATTTTTGTGAAGATTAAATTAGATTGCTGCACAGAGGAGTCTATGCTAAGTAGACATTCAGTACAATGCTGGGCCCTACCATTTTGCTTTCTAATACAACCCAGACATTTCTCAGCAAAAACAGAATGTGCTTGTCATTCTGCTTCATCTGTGCTCCCCTCTAGCTCATCCTCCCTTAATTACAATCCAAAGTGACCTCTGGAAAAGATAACCTAGGAAACCACAAAACAAATAGAGGAGTGTTTAAATTTTCTTAGTAACAGAAATAGCCAGAGTGACTGGTCTTTCTCAAGACTTCCTAATGCATGACTAAGAGAATTTTGAAATGTCTTTAAAGTTTTCCTACTAGGGATATTGGTATTTCCCCCAGCAACCCACTTCTACCATCTAAAGAGTTGTGCTTTTTTTAAAAAAATTTTCTCAGAGGATTTTCAGATCTTCCTTATGCAGCTATCTTTGGAAAGGCCATAATCCTTTTAGAGTACTAGAACTTTATAAGTATGGATTTTAATACTGAGCCCCATGATAAGAAGGGGTTACTTGTTGAAAGCTAGAGCAAAGGTGGTAGTGAGAAAGTGAGAGAGCTAATGCAAGGGTAGTAGAGAAGGAGGAGGAAGAAGAGGAAGAAGAGGGAGGGGGAGAGGGAAGGATAGGAAGCTACAAATGTTGAAGAATTTTTTGTGTTGATGGAGTAGGCAATGTAAGTTGGTTTGGGAGTGATACTGTCTAGTGGTTAAGAACTTCAGCCTTGAGTTTATATCCCAGCTTTGCTTTTTATGATCTGTATATCCTTGGCATACCTCTGAAACTTTCTAAGCTTTGATTTTCTCATCTGTAAAATGGAAATAATACTAGTACTAGCTTTATAGAGTTAGTGAGATGGGTAAATGACATGATGAATAATAAGGGCTTTGTATGGTGCCAAGCACAAAGTTAGTACTCATTACATTAATGTTATTGTTGTTGATGGAATTATCTTTTGTCTTAAAAAAAAAAAAAAGCCATCCCAGAGATGCCTGGGTGGCTCAGTTGGTTAAGCATCCAACTCTTGATTTCAGCTCAGGTTATGATCTCATGGTTCATGAGCCCTGCATAGGAGTCTGTGCTGACAACGTGGAGCCTGCTTGGGATTCTGTCTTTCTCTCTCTCTCTCTCTCTCTCTGCACCCCCCCAAGATAAATTAAAAAGAAAAATTTTTAAAAAGCCATCCCAGTCCTGAACTAGATTTTTGCAGAGCAGGGGAACTTCCCCTTATGGAGTTTCCTATATGTGCATATTTGCTGGGTTGTGTTTATTGCACCCAATATCTACTCCTATTCTTTATTTACTTGTATTTGGAAGACTAAAAATGATATATTGCAGACTAACGCATGGGTAAGCTCTGGATATGATATAATTCTACCCATGAAATGTGCTCACTCAGTATAGGGACAGCTCAAGAGCTGTAGATTTCCTTCTAACAGGCAAGGTTGGGGAGGAAGAATACTTTTGGGAGCTGGGCTTGACACTCTAGGACCAGCTGACTTACCTGTGAGAGTCAGGCAGGTATGGCAAGGGCAGAAGCAGAACAGGAGTAGCTTTATCTAAAACTCAGCATTGTTACAGGGATGTTACCTGGGAGCAAAGTTATCTCTGCTCCTCCATCCCTTTCAAGGATTTTCCAGACACCTGTTACTCTATATGAAATCTCTTCTGTTTAAATACTTGGAGTTGTTGGCAGTTATTTTGCACCTGCATGATACAATGTTTGTCTGAGCTCTTTCAATGCCTTTTATTTCAATACTATGGAAGCTGGAGATTTTAGACCAAATGGCTTATGTCCTATTTATTGACTAGTAGGTAGAGGCAAATGTTGGGCATTATAATAAACAAACAAAAAGTAAGAATAAACATCAGAATACAATCCCTCTTTTTGCAAAGCTTTGCAGAAATAAGGCACCAGACATATTAAAAGGCTTTTGTGATTTAACTTAACCATTTGGACTCTTCATTAGCTTATGAGGACCATCAAAAGATCTGAGTGCACAATGGGACATTCCTCTGAATGATCCAAGTTCAGACTGAGTTTGCCTACCACACAGGGTTATTGTCAGCATTGTTTTAGATTGCCTTGTTCTTTTGTTTGGAATACCTGTGTGCTTAGATATGTGGACTCCTAGTATACTGTTTATTCATCCATTAGTTCATCTACTGATGCTAAATGCCTCTTAACATAAGCAGATACTGTTCCAGGTTCTGGACATAAAGGGAAAAATCCTTGTCTACATGGATATTATAGGAAAGAAATATCACTCAAGCAACCAGTCAGGAATAGAATATTGCATAATGGAAAGGGCTGCAGAGAAAAAGAAATCAGATGGGGATGGAGTACAGCATTGTTACGGTGAACATAGAGGGCCCCTCTGGTAAGGTGACGTTGACCAAAGATCTACGTGAAGGGAGGTTGTAAAGAATGTGTATACTAGAGAAGAAGCACTCCAGGCAGAGGAAACACAGGTGCCAACACCTATTTGGGAGAGTGCTTGACATGGGCAGGTAAGGAGGGAGGCCAGAAAGTGTGTTACAGAAGCAAATAGCAAATAAGCCTGGAAAAGAAGGAGCTAGACCATGTAGAGCCCTGTGAGCCATGGTGAGGATATTAGATTTTAGGAGTGATGAGAAACCATGGAGTGGCATTATCTAACTTACATATGAGGATCATTCCAGCTTCTGAATTGAGGAAAGACTTTAGAGAGCAAGAGTAGAGGAAGGAAATCACATAGGAAGGTATTGCAATAAGATTCCTATCAGATAGGAAAGAAACTTTAAGAGAAAGACTGAGTTCGGATGATTTGTAGGGAAGTGTGTTCAGTAACAGGATGTGGAAAGGGAATGAGGAGGCAGGACTGGTCAGAGGAGAACTTGAACTGTGACTCCCTTGCTACAAAGGTCTCAGCCAATCCCACGTGCAGCAGGGTTAGATCTTCAGAGATGTCTGGCATTGAGGAAAAGGGAGTTTGGGGTTTTGTATCCCTCATCAAACAATTGTTAGATGTTGGCTGCCCCTGGAGAAGGAGTGTAACCTTGAATGAGACAGCTCCCTTTAATGAAAGTCAGTTTCTGAAAAGGGTCTAAGTCATAAGCTGTCAGCAAGAAATATTTCCAGCAAGTGGGGGAATGCATGCTATCAACATAAAGGAGGCATCTGGGTTTCTACACCAGTCTAGCCTTCATGTCATCCACATTCACTTGCTTCCTATTTCTTCAGCCCATCCAGCAACAGTTTCTCTATGACTCTGATCTGTTTCATTTCCTGGGGAAATACTGGTCTCATAGCTACTACTGAAATTCAGCTTTCTTAGTATTCATTGTACATTCTCCACATTTGGCTAGTACTAGTAGTTTATGTGGTGGGATAACACAGACCTCATTACTAGAGGTATGAACCCTAGTCACCATGACTTTCTACTGCCTTTGTCTATTTACTGTCAAAATGGGGCAGAAGAGAACCAAGAGGTGCACTGTGAATCATGGAGGTGTCAGGTGTATTCTCCCCTGACTCCACTGTGGTCAATCTGTCTTCTTCCTGACAATCAGGTTCAATTACCTCTACTAGGGTGGTGATTTCCTTCTTCGCTTACTGATCTGTTGACCAAGGAGACCAAAATGACTGAATAGTAGCCATACCTCAAGGTTTAATAAAACCATTTCTCTGGTACATGTTCCTTCTGTGGGAAACATGACCTCCAGACCTACAAACCTATAGTTGAATTGATGGAAAGCACACATTTCTCATTGGGTCATTGGGAGTGGAGGAAAGCAGAGCTACACTTACTTCTACCACAAAGTCCCTAAATCTATGTATTCTCCTTTTTGGTTATATGATACCATATAATATAATGACTGTTGATTTAAGGTATGTACTTCTTACTCATCTCCAAGATGGCCCCAGAGCTGCACCTTCAGAAGGACTGTCCATAGCTCTATCAAGCAAGAAGTTTCTGGGTTCTATGGCATGTGATTGGTCTGGTGGATCTCATGATCACAAGCATAGCGATACTGGGATTTAATTCATTTCAGCCCAACAATAAAGCATATTTTAGGGTCATTTTGTCACTGCTAGAACTCTGATGCTGTAAAGTGGATTCCCTAGGCTGATGTTATGTGATACTGGATCCCAGGTTGATAGATCAGCCTGTTTCTAAGCCTTGGACCAGTGGTATATTGACTGAGGCCATGCAGGCAGGAAAGAAACTATAACCAGACTATGTGTCAATTCTAGTCAAGTGAATCATACCTCTTTCTAGATGGAAGGGAACCAATGCTGTTAACTTGCCAGCATGTGCTTGTTGATCTCATTGAGGAATGGTGCCATGTTAAATATTGAGGTTTGGTCCTTATTGCTGGCAGGTTGGGAATTTAGTGGCAATAGTAGGCAAACCAGACTTGATGAATGGAATTCTATACTATTGGACCCAAGGGTAGCCTCCATTCTTATGACCTTGGCTATTCAGTTTATGTACCCATTGTGCCAGTATTGGGGTGACCAATGCCAGAATGGCTAATATCCTCTGCATAGCATTTCCCTGGAAGTAATGTGGAATGCATACATCGATTCTAAAAGGAGATATTTGGGCAGTGCAGAACAGCATCAGCTATACCTGGTAAGAGATAATAATGGCTTGATGAATTGTACATAAAGTATCAGATAAAGAGAGAAGTTAAAGATATCAGGGTTTTCACTGACTTATCATGATAAATCGTGGAACCACTCATGAGATGGAAAGACCGAGGGGAGCGCAAGTTTGGAAACCAGCCAGAGGACGAGATCTCAAGAATTTAGGACTTACTGAGTTGAGTATAAGCTGTTGAACAGACAGATAAATCAGATTGGATTTTAGGGAGAAAGTTTGGGTTGGAGAAATAAATGGGGAATTCATCTACATAAAGTCTATAAGCCAGAAATTAAAATGGTTCTCACCTGGCAATTTTCTTCAAAATAGTCCATTGTTTTCATTTTCAAGAATAAAGAATAAACCCTCAAGCTGACAAGACAAATGAAAGACAAAATCTTAACTTATTTTGCCAGCAGTTTAATTAAGTGAGCTAGATCAGAGATCTACAAGGAATCTTTACTATATCAGTATTTGTCATTCATGTTTCTTAGTGACTAGGATTAGAACAACCCTATTTGAGCCTCAGTTGCTTTTGCAAAATACTACTACCAATAATAATAACTTCTGTTTGGTGAGCATTTACTGTGTGCTAGGTCTATGTTATGTAGTTTACGCAAATCTCTTTTTATTTTGACATAATCGTCTAAAATAGGTTTGGTTATACTTATTTTATACAAGAGTGAATTGAGAGGAAGGTCACTAATATAGTAATTAGCAGTACTGGGAATAATTCAGTTCAGCCTGAAAATAAATTGATCATGATCATTTTGTCATTTTGCTGGAGGAGATAACATCTTCATGACTAGTGTGTTCATGGACGTTTCTCTTCTCCTTACCTGGAAGAATTGAAACTAGTTGATTTTGTTTTAATCCCTTGCGCTTTGTCAGGATAATATAGTGCAGCAGTGTTAAACAGAGAGCATTACAAAGTCGTTTGGTCTTTTCAAAATTCATGTCAGTCCAACTTGATCCAAACAAGCTTCTTTTTACTTCTCTTTACCGGAAATCCCATAACTTGCTCACTTGGCATGGAGACACCCCCTAGAGCTGACAACAAAGTTACCTCCAACACAGAAGGAGGAAAAAAAGGATTTTTTCTCCCCTAAAGTGAGTGGGTGTGCTGTGTGATTTCAAAGGCTGATATTCATCATACAAATGTTACTGACTATATTTACTGAGTGACTCATCAAACCAAGAATGTGGGTAAAGGGGCTCTCTCTCTCCCTACGGCTGTGCTATTATCCCCATGGCTCTGGTCTTCGGTGGAGAGAGAGGAGGTGGCACTTACTGGACTGAAGTGGGGATCCTCATTATCTGTATTCTCTGTCTGCTGCCTCAGGTAGGGCATGTGACTTTTTATGACTGAAGTGTACTCTTCGTGGGTCTACTTGTTTTCTAGAATATCTAAGAATATCTCTGTGTGAAATAAACCTCCTGACCTTAAAATTTTTAATTGAATATTTTGCTCTCCCAGGAGTCACTCTTCGTTGTCCCCCAAACTAATTATTTATTATTTCAGAGTAAGTGGGGACATTTTAATAACAGAATTCCCTGGGCTCTAACCCAGAAGTTGCTAATTCCCTAGACCTGAAGAAAAGCCCCAGAGAAATGTACTTTTTTAAGGCAAACTTCTTGTTAAAGAATAACACATAGAAAAGTTCACCAAATCACATGTGTATAGTTCAAACAATTGTCACAAAGTGTAAACACTCATGTAACCCATATCCCTGGAACAAGAAGTCACTGGCTCTATCCTCTACCCCAAAACAGGTACTGTCCTCCCCCAAATAATCACAATCCTGACTTCTATTTTTTTAATGTTTATTTTTGAGAGAGAGAGAGAGAGAGAGAGAGCGAGAGAGCGAGCTGGGGAGGGGCAGAGAAACAGGGAGACAGAGGATCCAAAGCAGGCTCTGTGCTGTCAGTACAGGGCCTGATGCGGGGCCCGAACTCATGAACCGTGAGATGATGACCTGAGCCGAAGTCAGACACTTATCCGACTGAGCCACCCAGGTGCCCCCTGACTTCTAACCCCATAGATTATCTTTGCATGCTTGTGAACTTTACATAAATAGTTTCATACAGTTTGTATTGTTTCTGGCTTCTTTTGCTCAGCTGTTTGCGAGATTCACATGTCTTATTTTCTGTGGCAATTATTCATTCTTATTTCCTTATACTATTCTATGAGTGTACCATAATTGACATAAAAAATTGACTTATTTTTGTTTTTGTTTTTAATGATATAAATGGAACTACTGTGAACATTTTTGTGTATGTCTTTTGGTGAAAATATATGGATTTCTGTTGGGTCTATGCCTTGGAACACAGTTGCTGCATCAGATGGTATGCATGTGCTCAGCTTAGCAGATATGGCCAGTTTGTAAAAGTGTATCTATCCATTTACTCTCAGCAGTAAATAAGAGTCCAATTGCTTTACATCCTTGACAATATTTGGTAATATCAGTCTTCTTAGTTTTAACTATCTTAGTGTCTGAGAGTGGTAGCTCATCATGATTTTAATTTGTTTTGTCATGAATGTTGAGAACCTTTGCATAGTTTTGACAATTTGGGTATCCTTCCTTTCCAAAAACCCTGATCAAATCTTTTGCCTATTTTCTGCTGGTTCTTTCTCTTTTTACTTATTTGTATAAATTATTTAATATATGTGCACTGAAAATGTCTTCCACTGTGACTTGTATTTTTATTCCCCAATGGTGACTTTCAATTACCAAAATGTCTTTAATTTTAATTTTTTATTTATTTAGTTTTTCTTAGAAGCAGGCAAAAGTTTATTAGAGTATAAGATCAGAAAGGAAGAAGAGTATAAAAGCCCTCTTTTACAGAGAGGGGACAATCAAAAGTGAATGCTCCCAGAAGTTCTGAATTTTTATGTTGTCCAACTTACTGATTTTAGCTATATATTTCATACTCTCTGTTTACTGTTTTGGAAATATCTGCCTATCCCAAGGTTATGTTTTCTTCAGAATCCATATTTTTTTATAAAGCTTCATTATTCTGGTGTATGGCCAGGCTTAAGAAAATCTAATTTTGAGTATTTGAAATCTATTAAATAATGTTATATACCAGAAGAAGTGTCTCAGGTTAGTGATAGTGAAGTTTGGTCCAAAGTATAGAATGTGTTCCCTAAAACACTGAATAAAAGAAAGATATTTAAAAACCAAGTTCGGGGCACCTAGGTGGCTCTGTCAGTTAAACCTCCACCTCTTGGTTTTGGCTCAGGTCATGAATTCATGGTTTCATGAATTCAAACCCCATGTCAGGCTCCATGCTGACAGTGCAGAGCCTACTTGAGATTCTCTGTCTCCCTTTCTCTCTGCCCCTCCTCTGCTCATGCTGTCTCTGTCTCTCCCAAAATAAATAAATAAACTTTAAAATGCAAGATCTAATATCGAGGTCTATCAAGGATGGATGTGATATATATAGGGTCAGTGAAAAATAAGCAAAGTCAGATTGCTGTGTCAATATCAAAATCTGGGGAAGGAGAATTGAACAGCTTCCAATTTTGTGAGTCTCAGGCTAAAAGGGACAGGGCAAGTGGAGCAAAGCCCCAGTCAGTGAAGAAGTCTCCTCATTGCTCTAACAAGGAGAAATCCTTGGCTAGATTTCAATGGGCTAAACTAGTAAAATAAATTCTAGCTTGGGAATTAAAGAAATTACTTTTCTGGGGCACCTGAGTGGTTCAGTTGGTTAAGTGTCCACTCTTTATTTCAGCTCAGATCATGGTCCCAGGGTCATGACATCAGCCCCACTCTATGGGATCAGGCCAGAAAGTTGCTTGAGATTCTCTCTCTCTCTCTCTCTCTCTCTCTCTCTCACTGTCTCTCTCTCTGTCTCTCCTTCTCCCTCTCTCCCTTCCCCCCTCCTCTTTCCCCTGCTCCTGCTCTCTCTATATATAAAATAAAAATTTTTAAATAAAAAATAAAAAAACTACTTTTCCATCTTAGCTTAACCACTTACATTTTTCAGTAAATTCTTAATTGGAAAAAGCAGATTCTTTTTAAAGCAATTAATATGATCTTTGGAGCTACTAAGAACTCAGGCATCTGCATTCAGACCTGTGTGGTTCAAATTCTTGCCTGTGATTTTGGGAAAATTTCTTAATTACTCTGTGTTTCAGTTCTCTATTATTTAAAGATAATAATTAAATCTATTTCTTAGGATTTCCATGAAGATTAAATGAGTTAACAATGTAAAGTATTTATAGTTTCTGGCACATAGTAAGTACTCAGTAAGTCTTAGATACCATGATCCTATATTAGGTGATTTAATAATATCTGCAGTAATTGTAATTAAAACTTCTTTCACTACACAATTAAATTACTACATTTCAAGGCAGTATATGCCATAAATTCAGAGCTTCTCAAATATTACATTCATTTTTGGAATAAGTCTTCACCCCTTATTCATTATTAACCCCAGACTTCTGCAAGTTATATCTAGTGACTGTTACCTAACTTTTAGGCCTTATAGGCCTCAAGGTTGCTAGAACTTAAATTGTTATCAGGGACCATTTTAAACTACTAGTGACAATGGAATACTCATTAACAGCATTAAAGACATAGTTGCAGCCTTTTCCTTCAGGTAACCAGTGCTCTAGCTCTTAATTTTGGCAAAATAGGACACTAAGTTGTAGGAAACTGTAAGTTCTGATTTCACATATACCAGGAATACCCACCTACCGGAAACCACAACTACTCCCCCTGATGGCTGGTGCCTAGAATTCCATCCATACACCTTCGAAAATCCCAGTAGGTTAAAACGACTTTCCTAAGATCACTAATAGAGTGTCAGTACTTAACATTTTCCTGTATTTTCTGAAAGTACTTTTCCTAAGGGGGAGAATACAAAGCCTTAGGATATAATCTCAAAAGGAAACTTGAAAGAATATCAGAAAGCTGTTGAAAAATATAGAATGAGAGGCATACTGAAGGTCAGCTTTGCTTGATTTCATAATTCTCTGTGAATCTAACACCAACTACCTGTCTACATCAGCAATAATCATATTATTACCCTATTCTATAACTGGAATGGATACATGATCACTTTGTGGGGCTGGGAAAACCATTGTTTGTCAAACTGAAGAATTGCTTGATTCTCTTTCATGACCTTCATACCACCTGATAAGCAATGATGAACTCACCCTACTGATTGACTGATTCCAACATTTAAAATTTAGAAAATGGTCAGAAAAGTCCTCATTATTTCTAGCTAATTTGGATCTAACTATAAACCACATGAAAGATTCTAGTTTTCAGAGGGAAAATATTTTAGGAGAATGCTAGGCAAAATGGCTGTCCATTTTGCTGTCCAGGCCAAAAGAATGGCCTGCCTCTGCTGTCAGTGAAGTGATTTTTTTTTTGGGGGGGTGGGGGGATGGAGGTCACAGCAAAACCATTCATCGCCCTCAGAAGTCATCAACAGAGCTCGCTCTTGGCAAGCCCAATATATTTTCTGCCTCAGAGAATTACTTTCTAATTACTAAAAACATGATATGGTAGAAACAAATGTTGTTGGCTCCAACCAAGTTTATAATCGACTGAAAAGTTCAGTCCCAGTGTAACTGTAAAGACACAGAGTCTGTGGGACTTGCTGGGAATGTGTGAGTGGGTGGGGGCCGGATTGTCTCTTCACTGTGGGATTTGGGAGTTAGATTACATGCCCTGTCTTCGAAAATTAAGAACTATGGATAGTCAAGGATAATAGAGGAAAGGCACTTCCAGGAACGGAAGAGTATGTAGGCTAATTGTATCAATATGGCCTCTTGCCCTGAGAGCGTTGGCTGTGGCAGCCATATGATATGACTAAGATGTTAAAATAGCGGATGAACATTTACTAGATGGAAAAAGTTTATCCTGATGGCCAGTTCTACTCTCATGGTTGGAAAAAATGCTGGCTTCTTTCACTGGGGTATACACAAGATGGAAAGTAAAATGGGCTCTATAAATTGGGTGGGAGGGTGAGGAAGAAATAACAGTCAAAATCAAAGCAGCCAAAGTGATAAGGGGTCATGTAAGGAAGTGGAAGAGTTGAATGCCCTTGGAAAGAGGGATGGAGGAATTTTTCTCAGCCATATCATGGTGTGGTGTGCTCACATTCTGAACTGTGAGAGGTGCTCAGATCAGACACCAGTGCCCAGATTGCCAGCTGTTGGTGTTTTTCAGGATGCCAAATCTCAGGGTGTTACCCAGCTCTTCTCTTGGTTTGTCTAAACATGACAAGTGTTTCTGAGAGACACTGGAGGCCACATTACGTAGCCATTTGAACTGTGAATCCAAAATACATTTTTAGCCATTACAGTAGCATATTGTATTTGCAGAGCAAAGACGAGTCACCAAATCAGAGGACACCTGTTGCTCATGGCATCATTGTGCCATATGAATGCCCTCTTCTCTAGGGAGAACTGTGGAGCCCTGGTTTGTGCACCAGCCTTCTGCTGCTCTGAAGTCCTCTCTGCAGCCTGTATTGTGCCTTTCACTTCTTTCCTGAATGTCACCTGGGGCTCATCCTGGGCACTCAGGTGAAGTTGTGCTCATTTCTGCTTCTGCTGTTCCATTATGGGGACCTTAGTGCTGCTTTTTCTCTCTTTCCCCTGTTCAGTTCAGCTCCCTTTCATTTCAACAAGTAAGCATTGACTGAGTAGTAGGTGCCTGACTAAACACAAGGGCGACCTGTTGTAGTACATAGTCTATTAAATCTCAAGTTTCTTGTCTACCCACCACATGGATATCTCTTTTTCAGGCTTCCTGGGTTTGGTTTCTGTCTCTGTCACTCAATAGCTGTGACATTGCACAAGCTGCTTTCTTAAATTTGCAATTATTGTCTTACATTCTTAATTTTGCCATTATTATGAGGAATAATGAGTTGATACATGTAGGGGCTTAGAATGGACCCTGATATACAGTAAGTGCTCCATAAATATTATCTATTATTATCATTATACTCTTTGTTTCATTGCCCAATAAGAAGGCAATGTTTTATATTAGCTATCTCTGTTAGTACCTATTTTTACTCTGCTTAGTATACGAATTTTTATTATCTGTTGCTTTTCTCTTCTATTGTTTCAGGAAAGAAATCTTAAGACAGCACCTGGATTTCATGCACTTGAAGGAAAAGACTCTCACATCTTTTACTCTCTGTATATCCTACCCATTACCCAACAGTGCTAGGGATATGCAGTGTATTCTACAAAACACTTGTTAATTGAATAAAGTATTAGCAAAAATAAAGACCTCTTCTTGATTATGACTTATATTGAAATTTCCTAGCAGAATGGCTTTTATGGCTGCCTCCTTGTCTTTCTCTAATAATCTCAATCCTTCCTCTCCTAGGTATTCTCTTCTGTAGCCTCTGAGTATCTTTTCTCATTTGATGGAATCAGAATCAAGGAATATGCTGTATAACAGTTGATACCATCTGGTGTCTTCCTGGGCAGTGGCATCTTTAAAACTGTAAATCCACCTTTCTAAACTCGCAAGGTTTACTTTCATGGCCAATGTGATCAGACTATCCATGTTGCTGCTATTTACCTTTCAAGCATATGTGCCTATATGCTGTGGCCTCAGTTCTCACACTTTGGGAGACTCTAATAATAATGTACGTGTCAATTTTATGCAGCACTTATTTGGAATTGTAAAAGCCTGGGAGTTTAAGAAATTTGACCAGGATCACCAGTGAATAAGGGGAAGGCCAGGTCTCACCCATGTCCTCAAACTCCAAGTCAAGTTCTTTTTCATCAGTGCAAGTCTGTTTCTTCTGCAGCTGAAAAGCTGAGATTGTAATAAGTGGAAGAGGGTTGAATTATGTGTGTGCAAAATGAAATTAAGTTCCAGATACTCATCTCTTAAAATGACCCTTTCCCAGAAGATAGTTTCTCTTTAAACTTGACCAGCCGCAGGAAAAATTGTTTAGGAGTCTTATGAAGTGCCTCTTCCAACAGGATGTCAAAAAGCATAATTTCTGAATCAGGATGAAGAGGAAGAGGCTTTTCTCTCTCTGGGATCTAGGAAAATTGTTTCTGAGAAGGGGATTCTTCCTCGTTCAGTGGAGGTGTGATATGCATGGATGACCTGCTGCCCACTCTGGTCTGGTATGTCTGAGTATCTTTGTCTTAGAAAAAACCCCGAGTCATTCTTATATTAAAAGAATCATTCTTGTATGAATTTCCATAGCTGCAGCACATAGAGGGCATGGTAGATTTGATCAAAGACCACCTCCACGTTCACAGATGGTGCTATGAATCCAGCATGGGAGCTATGTTGGACACAGATCAAGCATCCCCTGCCTCCCTGTCTTCTACGTATATAATTGCCTGGCTCTAGCCAGATTGGCCTCCATGCTGTTTCTATAGCTGTGGAGCCAGCTTATCATTGCCATCCCAACCCACTACATGGCAAATAAGAATGCTGTTCCTGCACACTCACCAAACTGCCCTGTGGGCTATGGCTTCCTTAGCCATTTCCTGGACAGGCCAGAGATGCTGCCTGAAAATGCTGGAGTTCCATGAAGCTAACCTCGAGTGATGGATGGCAGGGAATGGAATAGACTCTTCTTTCTTCTGCCTCATGGACAGTCTGTTCTCAGATGGTGTCTGTGATGGTATCTTGCCCAATAAAGCAGTCAGCTATGCTTGCTACCAATCAATGGCCAGATGGCTTAGATACATCATTACCTTTGCTCTTCTTTTATCTGTGCCTTACTCTCTACTTCCTCCACACTCCTCAATAAAAGGATAGCATGTGTGTTCTTGCTTTAGCCTCTGTTTCTAGGAATCTGAGCTAAGATAAGTGCAGAGGCATGAGACAAGTTCAGATGCCGAAATCAAATTGTTCTACCCCACTCCCTACAAAGCAGTCTAGCTTCCACTCCTATCATACCAATGGTCTTCATGTCACAAAGTCTTCATCTTTGATTTTTTTTTTTGATCTTTTTATGCATACAATATGCTTTAAAACTGTCTGAGCATAAACAGTTGATCTCTTGTTTCTTTAAAAAAATTTTTTTATATTTATTTTTTAGAAAGACAGAGACAGAATGCAAGCAGTGTAGGGGCAGAGAGAGATGGAGGCACAGAATCTGGAGTTGGCTCCAGGTTCTAAGATGTCAACACAGAGCCTAATGCAGGACTTGAACTCACAAACTACATGATCATGACCTGAGCTGAAGTTGGATGCTTAACTGACCAAGTCATCCAGGCACCCTGATCTCTTGTTTCTTTTTAAAGGCATCTGCTTGACAGTAGTACCTGCAGGGACATGTAATGTTCTGTCTTCTAATGCATCTTATTATTGCCACTTTGAATATCTCTAATTATTATCATGTTTTTGTTTTTTAAGTTCTCATACCAAGCCAAATTATCTTCAAACTCACCTTGAGCTTCAGTCCATTGGTTTAACCAGGCCCTCCAGAGTCACAGCAAGTAATTTCTTGGGTTTCTTGTCACAAAATAGTTTTCCAAGGTATCAACACTTGTGTGACTCAAAGCTGAACAAAATAATGGGGCCTCATGAGAGGAATAGAAGGAAAACTACACCAAGACACTTCTTTGCTTTTGCAAGGTAGACTTCCTTTAATTGGTAGCATGCGAGAGCTTATGTGCAGGTGGCAAGGTAGGAGCAGAGGGTCCAATAGGCAATAGCTTATTTTGGAGATTTAGTTTGGATTAGGGAGAGTAGGCTGACGATTCATAGTCTATCATGTAAGTTCTTCCCACATGGAGAGTATATGTAGATCTGGCCCTTAAAAAGTAGTAAACACTTCAGTTCAATCTCAAGAGCTTATGGTCTTAGAAATCAGAGCAGGAAGCTGATATGAACTGGGAAGAGATTAGGGCCTATGTTTATTTAAATAATCCACTGTGAGTTTATCTTAATGGTGGGAAAAGCTTCCTTTCTTCTATGGTAAGAGGATAAGAAATAATGTGCTTTTCATACTGAAGGAAGGAAAGATGTTAAGTAATTCTTCCCTATTCTTTCGGATGATGATGGGGGATATAGGGGGCAGCAAACAGAATGCCATGAACTTGAAATTATTTCTCAACACCCAATTCATAGTTATAGCCAGTCAGGAAAATTCTGCCCCATTTTACCACATTTAGAGACAGATCTCTGAGCCCTGAGCCCAGGAGGAGACGTGTATAAACATAGTAGATGTAAAGGAGCCCTCACTCTCAGCATGAGCTGTTTCCTTGATGAGTAGTCAGCAGGCCTGTTTTTTATTTAACTGCCTCCTGCCATCACAGCATGTTAGAAATAAAATTACATCGACAACCAGTGTAGAGGCAACATACCTCCCAATTGATGAGACTTGTCAGTCTGGTATTTTGCATTTTGAATAAAGGTATTTAATAGTTACAACATAGGTTGCAACTGGTAAAATGTGTGAGGGCCCACTGACTAAATTTGATGGTGGAAAAGATATTTTATGACCATATACATGGGGAAGAAGATGTTTATTAAAAGTCTCCAGTTTATAGTTAATTTTCTGACAGTCTTATAAGAAATGTCTCCTGGATTTCCTGGAATAAATGTTAGATCCTTCTTCATGATTCCTGAAGCTAGTCTTAGGACCATTGCCAATAGTTGAGAAACGTGGCTTGGTTTGTCAAAGTAATTATATCTTTCCCTCCAACATTCCCAGCCCTGAGAAGGAAACCTTACTCTGGCCATCAGTTATCTATCCATCTTCACACTGCTCTGTCAGGAAAATCTTCACATGCAGACAAAAACTTTTTACCTGGACCTCATAGTATCTGTCCAGGAAAGGTCACTAGAGATCATATCAAGGCTGACCCTTGTTTCCTAAGTCAATGGAAACATACAGAAATGAGGGGAAGAACTGTAGGCAGTTGCAACTTGGTTCAAATTTAATATCTCCAAAGTACAAGGATGCCTTAGCTGATATTTGAGGTACATAAAGCTTTACCCTCCTGCCTCTGACTTGTGTCCTAATCCCATGCACTTTGTCCTAGCTCTTCCTTCTTTTCTTATATCACCATAGGAGCTGTGACATGTTTATTAATAAGCTTAGGGGGTCTGCTTTTCTTGCTTGTTATAGGCCAGTCCCTCCTTCGCAGGCTCTCCTCATCCTTTTCTCTATCTTTTTTTATATGCTTCTTGGCTTTACCTCTCTTTCCCAAAGAAAATCACACTTGAGGGATCTTCAGGAAAATGTTGCTTCATGAAAAATAAACCCAAAACTCATATAGCAAGTTCATGGAATCTTGAGTTGAAACAGAAAAGATATCCAGAATTCACTTCACTGAGGGTTTGCCCTGGCGGTTCAGTCTCTTCTTCAAAACTTTTCAATAACTGGGAACTCACAACTTTGGCTGGTCCTACCATTCTATCACTGGGCAACTCTGATGGTTAAAGAAGTATTCCTGATTATCAGAAGCATAAGCTTCTGTGTATTTTGTACTTTCAGGACTAGTTCTTCTATTTGGAGCTATAGAGAAATAGTCTGTTTTTAGTTCCACAAGATAGAGAAAATATGTAAAGACAGTCCTAAAGCAGCAACCTCCTTCCCGTCATCTTTTCCATTCCCTTTCTTACTTCCTCCCCCTGCAGTAATACAGATGCACCACATATGCCCCACATTCTAACACTTACCTATTGTTTGTTACAAGTAGAATAAGCCCAATTATTATTTTTTTCATGTGATTTGATGAACCATGGGTAGCTCACTCTTCTGTTTCCTCACTCTAAAAATACTTGGGGAAGATGTCAATTTAGCAAGGAGGGTGAGAGTGAGAGGGTGAGAGGTTTGGGGAGCTTCCATTTATAGAACACCAGATTCTTCAAATATTTGGCTCAGTTCAACTTTCAGTGGGCCCCTCCACCCTTGGCCTCAGCCACCCACAAATCACAATCACATCTAGATAGATAACAAGCTTCCCTGCTTTATCCTGACCTGCTGTTAGATTGGGAACTCATGGCTTTGCCTGCTATGATTTTGCTCTCCCACCCTGGATTTTCAATACTTGGCAGGCAGTCATTCTTCCTTTGTAAGACAGTTGGGTTCAGTTCCATTCTTTCTGTAGATACCATGATGATCTGAAGTAGAAACTTTCTTCAGTTCCAGGGCTGCAGAATAGATTTCATGTCCTAGTTCATTGAGCCAGCAAAAAGCTACTGGTCACACAATTGGGAAATATTGGTGGATGGTGAGGGAGGGGTATAGATTAGGAAGGAAAAACTGCTCTGTACTGGCCATGTACTGCTTTTACAGAGATTACTTTTAGAAAACATTGAGT
This sequence comes from Cryptoprocta ferox, assembly GCA_028646485.1. Classification (NCBI taxonomy): domain Eukaryota; kingdom Metazoa; phylum Chordata; class Mammalia; order Carnivora; family Eupleridae; genus Cryptoprocta; species Cryptoprocta ferox. The sequence goes on along the minus strand of CM053560.1, from coordinate 78,044,156 downwards.
CTCTAATCCTCCTTTAATTAATTCTTCATGAGACAAGCAGTGTGGTCTCATAAAAAGTGCTGGGTTGGAAACTAAAACTTCTAATAACTTATCTTGCCTCTGTAGGTCTCCTTTACCTCACTTGTAGATAAGGACAGACTGCAAGCTCTGTAAGGACAATATAGTGCTAAGGCTGTGTGATTCTAAGGTTTTAACACATAGGGACTGTGGGATAATAAGGTAAACTGGAAGAAAATCTCCAGGACTGAAGCAGTTAAGTAGTAATTCCATATTAAAAAGCATTTGTTGAATATTTAACATTAAGTAGGTATTAGCTGTTAATCTTTAGCCAGGCTGGTTTTAATATTTGACATTTAAATTAAATAATCATACCACACTTAATAATAAAGTCACTGTATGTTAAACAAATACTACTTGGTTATTGAAACCATATGTTACTCTAACCACATTGTGAGGGATTCACATGTTTTCAATAACCATCTGATCTTTATTTCATGTAGAGCACAATGTGTGTACTGTACCATGAAAAGTGGAGAGGCTATTTATGTCTGCCCCTAATGATTATTTTAAAATAAATGTATTGGGTTTGACTTTCCTACTGATCCACCTACCTAATGATCTATTTACCCATTGTGGAGGTGCCGTCAGGGAAGTAGTCATGCTAGTAACGGTCTGTCTTCCTGAGTTCTTATCATGTTGTACCTGAATTGCCCCTGTGGAACACTGATCCCTACTATTGCCAATCATCCTTTCATTTTGCCCACATGATGTCAAGAGCTTTTATTGAATTGATTGGCAGGAATGCAAACATTTCTATTTTTAATGCCTCTTGGGGATCATAAAAGAAATTGCCTTAAATGGAATGTTCCCATTTCCACTCTTCTCTCTAACAAAATTGGCAGTCACCAAATAGGATGATATGAATGAGTCTTTATTGCTTCGTTGTACTCCATTGTCTCAAGTACCAGTCATTTGTGTTTTCAGTATGAATGTATTGGGATTGTTTTTGCAGCCCTTGTTTATACCAATGATGTGCCAAGTGTGCCCACAACCTCTGGGGTAGGAAGAGAGAAGTGGGCAGGAATAGGTGACAAGAACAGCACATTTGTGTTAAGATATTTTAGTGTGTTTCCAGCCTACTTTGGGGGTAAGTCCTGTAAGAGAAGTTCTACACATTTGTAAGAATCACTTGAAATGTTATGGAAAGGAATATTTTTAAATCTGCTTATCATTAAAATCCTATGAAGGGTAAGAGATCAGTGGATGACTGTACATTTTATGTTATGTTTAACATTAGCAATGAAATGCACTAGAAAAAAATCTGTGGAAGGAGCTTTAGATGGTATCTAGTCCACACCTGCATTTTAAAGATGATCAGTAATCGAGAACATTTAAAGATTTGCTCCCAAATCACATAGCCAGTTAGTAGTAGAGTTTGCTGTCAAACTCTGGACAGATGATTCAGTCCTTACACCACATTATATGGCTGTAAAATTCTGCTTGTCTTTTTAAATCAGATGCCTTTGCTTTTTTTCCTTTTTTTTTTAAAATCAGCAATGTGGAAGTAGTTATAAATCCTGGTTTTCCTGTTCTGTTCCCAGATAAGCTATGAGTACTTTTTTTTTCTGTCTTATCGTAGTCTCCTGTTTTATCCCATCCTTGAGATCACCTATCCAATAATGAGAACTTCAACAGAGAGACAGAGAGGTCACCAATGACCAAGGATTAGTTCTTCCTCATATCTTAATTTTAGAATCTCCTTTCTTTTTCAAGAGGCCATATCCTCTGCTTCCTAGTATTCCACTGTGGCCTGAATTTGTCATGAATGTGATCTCACTTATTGATTCTCTGAAGATATAACACATGAGTTATCCTGGGACCTAGGTCATTCCTCACACTTAAACTTAGGCAAACTCTATACAATTAATGGATGAATCCTTCTAGAACTGTTCCGCCTAAAAATCTGAATCACACTAGTTAGTAACAGTGTCACCTTGGTGATGCAGTTGGGATGACTGAAACCCCTAGGATTGTATTGATGGTGCTCCTGGGTAGAACAAAATAAAGTCACAAGTGTTGAAGTGCTATACAAGAGGCTTTAAGCTAATTCCTATGTAAAGCATAATGGTTGCCATGATGTAACAGAACCTTCTCAGAGAGAAAAGTTTTGATCAGGGAAAGAGGAATGTGAAGAATAATGCTTAAATGGAATGAGAGGCATCATGAAATCTTCATATCAAAAATATAACCTGGATCTGATCAAACTTACTGATCTAACTTTCAATTTATGGGAAGAAGTGGGCAAAGGAATGAATGTGTTATACAGCTCCATAGGCAAAGTCCTAAATGTGGGATACTCAACAGCTAAAGCAATCCAGTTTCTTAACCAAATAAATTGCTAGGCAAAGGGAGGGGAGAGAGGGTAAGAAAAACTCTGTTGATTAAAAGAGGCAATCATTTACAGCATATGGACTTTGATTGTATATTGACTTAATCAGACCACCTGAAAATAAATCCAAACCAAAGAAACTATGAGTTAACCAAGGGAATTTGAACTCTGGCCAGATATTTGATGATACTAAGGAACTGTTGTTAAATTATAAGCATGTGTGGTGGGCTGAATAATAACCCCCTCCCAAAGATATCTATATCCACCTTTTGGTACCTGTGAATGTGTTACCTCATATGGTAAAAGGGACTTTACAGATGTAATTAAGCTAATATTATCCTGGATTATCAGTGTATATCCTAAATGTAATTATAAGGATCTTCAAAAGAGGGAAGCAAGAAGGTCAAAGAAGAGAAGGTGATATGACCAAAGCTGAGGTTGGAGGGATGTAGCAAGCTGTCAAGGAATGCCATTAGATTCAGAAGCTGGAAAAGGCAGGTGGTAGATTCTCCCAAGGAACAAACCCTTAATTTTAAACCCTTGATTTTAGCCCCCTTAAGATCCATTTCCAACTTATGACTTTCAGATCTATAAGAGAATAAATTTGTGTTGTTTAAAGCCACTAAGATTGTGGTAATTTGTTATAACATCAATTGGAAACTAATACAATGCAGTAAGTGTGTTGTGGTTCTGTTTTAAAAGTTATCATTTTTATGAGTTCATAGTACAATATTTACAGAAAAATAAAACAATGTCTAAGATTTGCTATAAAATGCTCCATTGTGTATGATGAAAAGAATATGTGTGTTGGGGGAGTATTGAAGCAAGACTGAAGATGAGTTGGTAATTTTGAGCTGGATAATGAGTATATGAGCATTATTATCTCTTTTCTTTACTGTTACATGTTTATTTCTAAAATCGGAAGTAAAAGTAAAGGTGCATGAAGATAAGTTTTTCCCACTTAATTCTTTCCAATGCTGAATTGTCTGGAATGGTCATTTTGTCTTCCCTCTTTCCCCATCCTCAATGTTCTTAGCAAACAATGAAGGAGGAGTTCTGGTAGAACTTAAAAGGACCTGGAAGAGCTGATGGGAGTGGCAGGGTATGTAATTGCTATGAGAGTTCTTATTTGGATAAATGTCAGCCTGGAAGCTGGTGGTACTAGTGGATCTTTCATTTTTAATGGATCCTCTCTTCAGATGAAACTATATTTAGGAGTTAAGATAGAGCCACCACATCTGTTAACCCACAGGGGCTTAACTCAGGTTGACTTTTTAAACATTATATGACATATGCTAGGAAAAAATCAGTTCATTTCCTTTGTTTCCCCTAGATAAGAATTTTGAAGCATATTATCAGAGCAATGTCATGGCTATTCTGCTTCCCTTTACATAGACACATAAGTCAGGGGTTCTCAGGAAGAGCTGTGCTTTAGGATTAACTGTGGATTTTTGTTTTTTAATGTAATTTCCAAGGCTACATCCTGTACTGAAATCAAAAGCTCTGAAACAATAGGGGATGCTTTTATAAGTATGGTCAGATTTTGTTTTAGAAAGAGAATTTTGATAACTGTGTGAAAGAAGAGCTGTAATGGAGAAATAATGTAATATCAAATCAAGAGAGTTTTAAAGTAAGGAAGTGTAATTGGAGGTAGAAAAGAGAAGGTGGATTTAAAAGATGTTTCTGAGATAAAATAATAGATTTTTTTAATTTAAATGATGTGAAGAAATGAGTAGTGGAAGATATATGAGGCCGAATAATTCTTGGTTCTACTGCGATAGCAAATAGAAACACAGAAATGATTCTTCTGCACCTTCCCATCATCTCCATCCTTCCAACTATATGGAAGAATATTCCTTCTGAAAGATGCTCATTTCTCTGTTTTTCAGTAAAGTGGGTGAGGAATGGGACAAGATTTCTGGGGTGTGCAATTTGTGTGTAAAGAAGGAAAAACAACTAGAGATCTTCCTGGCAAGAAAGAAAAGGTGTAAGGATATGTAGGTCTCCACCAGCTGGCTGGATCATTATTTTTAATTCCTTCACTGTGGTAATTCCAAGTACATACCATTCTCCTCATGTTCATTCCTACCAGCTCATTATCAAGGGCTTCTTCCTAGTCACCCGGTCTCTGACTGACCTGGGGGGTTGCCAGCAGCTCTGCACTTTCTGGACGCGGGCATAGCTTTGGCTGGGGTTTCTGCTTTGGGAACTATACCTTTCCCCAAGAGGAAAACCAAATGTCTCAGTCTTCTCTATTTCCTAAATAAATCAATATTTTGTGCCTTAAAAAAATTAGAATGAAAACATGTATATTTTGCTCCTGTGTAGGTCAGAGATAAAGACGTGTCTAAATAGGGAGTAACTATTCACAACTGAATTAACTAGAGTTATGGATTTTTTTTGACTGTCAGATATCAGTCCTGAATTGTGCTTAGTTTATTACAGCCAGAACATCCTGTCAGGAAGTGATGCTAAGCTTTAAATTCCTAAGTACATGGGTACTGGATACGTATTCCAGCAGAAGTCTCTCTTTTGTCAGCATTTGCATAAAAAGGAAGGCTCTCCTGTAAGTATATGATGATAGTTAAGCTAATACTTGCCTATCCTTCCCAATGGTGCCAGGTCTCCCGTAATGATTTTGGGAAAGTGAGTCTTAACATAGGCTTCTTCAGTTGGGAAAAAAAAAAAACACTAAAATTGTCATTGTTCACTCCAAAAACTGATGGGAATGGCTGAGATAGAGTGCTGACTCACTAAAACTGGATGGATACCTTAGGAGTGAATGCAACACGGGGAGAAAGTGCTCAGTCATATTTGGGACCATTCCTTTTGATATTGAGAGTAACACAGTGTAACATTTTGTTATCATTAGCTGTCAGGCTGTTCCACAGTTACTAGTCAGAATGTGTGTTGACGAACTTTGCTAAATATAGTGTTATGTTCTTTCCGCACCTATTAGGAAAAGGAAAGTAGGTAAAAATACTTGTCAAACTACTTAGCTTATCTGCCATGAGTAAAAGTTGTCTCAAACCTTCCTGGTATGCCCTCTCCTCACTTTGGAGGACAAATATTAACACAAAAGAGTTTTTGAGACCCTTTGAACAACAGGAGAGTCTTTAGTGAACACCAGGATACCGACTTGTGTTTAAAGCTCCAGCAGCTTTTTCAGTGATACTGTTAGGTTCTTCACAAAAAAGCCCCAGAAACTTCTTCATCGAATGGCTTTTGCCGTGAAGGCAGACCTGGCTGACTGTATTTGTCACTCAAGCTTTGTGCAAGGTGATTCTTGATGGTCACAGAGGAAATTACAGTGACGCCCTCTCCAACATTCATGTTAACAACCACAAAAACAAGCCATTCTTTGCCTTTCCCATCCTGACCCATCACTGGACAGTTTCTTCTTCTAGTATCAATGGTGGCCTTGCCATCTTTGACAAATTATCCATTTTTTCCTCTTCCTTTCCTCAAAATGCTCTTAGTATAGGTGATGTACAGTATAGTCATAGGTAATTGCTGTTGTCCATTCCTCTACTCAACAGTTAATACTGTTTTAACTTCTCCTGATGTCATCAAATAACAGAATTTATCAAGTACCGAAATGTAAACATGATACACTCTCTGCTATTGATGATTACAATGCAGTTGTTTCATGTTTTTACTTCTTTCCTTTGACTCTTCTGTGTGAGTCATTGGGAGAAGATTCATACATATTATATTACATCAGAATATGAACAGGTTCACAATTAAAGCCAAATTTGAGAATATCAAAATATCTGGGGTCTGGTCTCTCATTTTAGGTTTACTTTGAAAGTTTGATAGTTGAAGAAAATTATAGCTCTTACTGTACACTAATCCATACAAAATTTTAGATAGTATGTGATCAGCTTTTGTTGTTCTCTTTCAAACATCATTAAAATCAGTTTTAGAAAAATTTAGTTCATTGCATTTTTGTTGTGTGTGCCCATAACTAGTAGTGACTCCAACCACACAACCCTTGATCTCTGTGATGTTAGTAGTGATCAGAATTCTTGGGCTCATTACTATGTGCCAGGCAGGTGACAAGTAACTGAAATGTATTAGCCTCCATAATCTTTACCATAACCCTAATGGGTAGGTAGTATTATTATTTCCACTTCACAGATGAAAAAGTCTTAGAACAATTAACAGTTTAACCAAGTTTACATTACTAAACTCAGATATGTTCAGCTCTAAAACCTATGCTTGTCACCACCATGTTTTACTGCCTAAGCGTGTAACTAGAAAGCCATTGTCACACTAGGATGAAACGTTTGAGTCCTGCCCGATTAAGAACGCTAAAGCAGCTCACTGCTAACTATTCTTGAGGCGGATTCTATGAGTCAAACATGAGATTTTTGGCCCATGCAGCAAAAGGCATGTTGCAGTAAAGGGCCCTGGGTTTTAGAATCAACTTTGCAACACCCCCTCCCTTCCTTGAGTATGAATTCACCATCAAAACTTTGGTCCCTCCCTTCCCCTAAAGGAGCTGGGGTTGGAGAAAGCAGCATATAGTTTTGGAAGGACTGGCCAGGTTTATGCCATTACCTTGTGGCATTATTTGAAGTGACTGCCAAGTGGCTCACTGGGTTACCTCCAACCCAGCATAGTCTATGTCAGATTCATCTGAGAAACTGGGTACCAAGAAATTTGCTGGACACTGTAACCTACATTTTTGCATTTAATGCTCTTAGCAACTCTGTCTTCACTCTTAAAAAAAAGAGGGAATTGAAACTCTGAGTGGTAAAATGACTTGCCCATGATGAAAAGTAGCTAGTTGGCTGAGATGAGATACTGATCCAAAATCTGATGTTCTTCTCAGTTCTCCACACTGCTTCCCAGACACAAATGCACACTCACACACCCCTCTGAAACCAAATCTGGACACTTTCCACTCAGATTGTCTTGAAGTTTATTGACGTCTCTGGATATTCAACATTTTGCTAATATTCTTGATTATGTTTTAAAGGAGGTCCATGCTTGCTCTTTCCCTTTGAGAATAAAATGCTTCCACAGAGTAGCACTTTTAGAATGTCCAGTGTCCTGAGGCGTTAACAGGTAAAGAAACACTTTGCAGTTTTATAGTGTTCCCAGTGTTGAGAATAAAATGCTTCCACAGAGTAGCACTTTTAGAATGTCCAGTGTCCGAGGCCTTAACAGGTAAAGAAACACTTTGCAGTTTTATAGTGTTCCCAGTGTTGAGAAAAGCAACCCTGTCTACCATTCCCCTCACCATGCTGACTGGCTCCTTGATCTGGTGCTTAGAGAATAACGCTCTCTGATACTGCTTTCTATACCATGACCTGCAGAATTGACTTGAGCTCTGATCTGTCTTGAGGTTTGGATATTTGTGAATTTGTGGGATTTGTGTTCTGTTAAACTGCTTAACCACAGGGAAGGGTGGAAGACAAAGTAAACCCCCTCACTTTCCCTTCACTGGTCCAACCAGTTTAAAATGAATAGGAGCCCAGAGAGATTTCTCACTTTCCACTTCCCACTATCAAAGTAGGCAGTGGATCCAGGGGTGTGTTTGGAAATGACAGCTGCCTGGTGCCTGCAGGGCAGCTGAGTGGGAGCAGGGAAAGGAACCCCGGTCTGGGGAGACTAACAAGTGTCCTGTTTCATCCTTAATTCAGACTGTGCTCTTCAAGGTCATGCAGAGAAGCTGAACCAGTGACCCACAATTCAATTCCTTCAGTTTAGAGATTCAGACTTTTGAAAGGCTTTGCATTCTGTGCTCTCTGCTTCTGCCTGACCTTCCCCAGTACCCCACCCCACCCCCACCCACCCACTCTAATTTCACAAACACCCAATCCTTTGAGCTGTAAGATTGGCTTTAGTTTCAGGAGCCTCAAGGTGCCAAGGTGAACATGTCTTTCTTGGGGATTATTGTTTGCATTTCTGATTAACATCTCCAGACAGTTAAACCATTTCTTATCACTAGATATATCTTTAATCATTCCCAGCTTTGCACTTAAATGGTAGCTGGAGTATGCTCTTTTTTTTTTTTTTTTAAAGTGATGATATTAATGAGATGAATAAGCTAGGTAAGGGAGCACTTACTGGAAAGAATCACTAACAATAAAAATATTTTCTCCTTTATTAAAGTGTTGCTGGCTCAAAGAACACAGGCAAAGGAAAAAGAAAAGCAATAACAAATTGTAAGCAGGGAGAAATTGACTCTGATCTCACCTTACACTGAATTACTACACAAGGCAATGCTAAATCCTCAAAGTAAACGTGGACGATAGCATTGACCCATAGGTTTCTCTGTTCTGTGTCAGATCTCACTCCTCCAAGCCAGCACAATCTCTCAGCTTTTGTCCTGACTGATAGATTTTACCTATGTATTTCTTTTTCTTTTTAAATCTCATTTTTGTTTTTAGCCTGATATTGCATGTAACATTCTGTTAACTCTTAAATTCTTTTGGATAAGGTGGGAATATAAATAAAGACATATGCTCTGTGTGTGTGTGCATGCACAAGTTATATATATAATTTTTTTATATTTATATAAACATAAAACAGATGAATAAATTAACAACATAATATTTTATCCACCAGTAGTGAGCCTTTTCTGGCTCTGAGTAATACAGTTCTCTGCATTACTTAAATTTAGAATGTATAGGAAATTTTTAAAAAAATTATTTATTTTGAGAGGGAGAGAACATGAGCAGGGGAGGGGAAGAGAGAGAGAGGGAGAGAGAGAATCCAAAGCAGGCTCCGTGACATAAGTGCAGAGCCTGATGGGGGCTCAAACCCACGAACTGTGAGATCATGACCTGAGCTGAGACCAAGAGTCAGACATTTAACCAACTGAGCTACCCAGGGGCCCCTAGGAAAATTCCAAATATGTAATTTTGTAGCTCAGGCCTACTAAATCAGGATATAGATTAATGTGGTTTTAATGTGCACAGGGGTAGAAATGCTAGCTAACTCCTTATTAGCAGTGATTAGAGAAGAATCATTGCATTCTTTTTATTTACTCCCCCTTATCATTTATTTATCCATTTAAGTCACAATGGATTCATAAGTTCAAGGGATATAGAAACAAAGTAAACACATTTCTTTTTCTTCAAGAGCTCTTTACTTTATGACTCTGTGAGTCTTCAGAAAAAGTAGCTGAATTACTACTAGTTGACCTTGTAAATAAAATTCCTAAGCTCATACCCTTGAGTTCTTCCACAGCCGGTGAACATGGTAGCGAATGCCCCCATGGTTAATCTGCAGTTTGGACTTTGCATGCCCCAGGCCCTACAACTTCATGTGTAATGAGAGCAACACACTTGAATTAGCTTCATATTTCTCATTAAATGAGGAAATATTAATCCCATTAAATGTGCAAGTGGTGGGTATGAAAAAAAACCCAGAGTATATTCTTGCCTCCTAAATCTTCATCTATGTTCAGAAGGAGTCATTTAGGTATTGACCTATTAGTGCATATTATTTCATGAGAAAATCAAGGTCCTCCCAAAATGAGTTTAATGCCATTGATTTTCACCATGTTTGTAGCTTTCAGTTTTGTCTGAGTGTCATAAGAGCACGTGGCAGATAACTGATGGGAATGCATTTAAATATCTGAAATAAATGCAAACTCATTGTCAGAAACAAAGATGAATGATAGATTACAGTGAATAGAATGATGAGATAATTGAAACTTTTTAAAGTGACTTTACTAGTTCTTCCTCTGGAATGATTCTTCACAATCAGTGCAAATTCTTACCCTATCTACTAGGGAAAGAGATTCATATAAAGGAAAAGAATTCAGAGGATCTGTTTTTAATAGCCTGGTATATACTGTGCTTTTTGTGAGTTTTTTTTCATTTTAAAATCTATTTTTGCTTTCTTAAATGTTTATTTTAATCCCAGTATGGTTAACACACAGTGTTGAATTCATTTCAGGTGTACAATATAGTGATACAACAGTTCTGTACATTATTCAGTGTTCATCAAGATAAGTGACTCTTAATCCCCTTCACCTATTTCATCTACCCCCTCACTCACTTTCCCTCTGGTAACCATTTGTTTGTTTTCTGTAACTAAGAGTGTTTTTTTGGTTTGTCTCTTTTTTCCCCTTTGTTCATTTGTTTCATTTAAGTTCACATATGAATGAAATCATATGGTGCTTGTCTTTCTCTGACTAACATATTTCACTTAGCTTTATACTTTCTAGATCCATCCATGTTGTTGCAAATGGCAAGGTTTCATTCTTTTTTTATGGCTGAATAATATGCCATTGTATATATATATACCACATCTCCTTTTCCTAGTCATCTACTGATGGACACTGAGCTGCTTCCATAATTTGGCTATTGTAAATAATGCTATAATAAATATAGGGGTGCATATATTCTTTTGAATTAGTGTTTTTGTATTCTTTGAGTAAATACCCAGTAGTGGAATTACTGGATCATATGGTAATTCAATTTTTATTTTTTTGAGGAACCTCCATACTGTTTTCCACAGTGACTGCACTAGTTTACATTACAACCGATAGTGCATGAGGGTTCCTTTTTCTCCATTTCTTGCCAACACTTGTTGTTCCTTGTGTTTTTTATTTTAGCCATTCTGACAGATATGAGGTGTGGTTTTGGTATATATATCCCTGTGGTTTTGATTTGCATTTTCCTGATGGTGAGTGATGTTGAACATCTTTTCAAGTGTCTGTTGCCCATCTGGACATCTTCTTTGGAGAAATGTATGTTCATATCTTCTGCCCATTTTTTAATTGGTTTATTTGATTTTTTTGGCTGTTGAGTTGAACAAATTCTTTACATATTTTGGACGGACTCTTCTCAAATATGTTACTTGTAAATATCTTCTCCCATTCAGTAGATTGTCCTTTAGTTTTGATGGTTGTTTCCTTTGCTGTGTAGAAGCTTTTTATTTTGATGTAGTCCCAATAGTTTATTTTTGCTTTTGTTTCCCTTGCCTCAGGAGACATATCTAGAAAAATATTGCTATGGCCAGTATCAGAGAAATTGCTACCTGTGCTCTCTTTTAGGCTCTTTATGGTTTCAAGTCTCATATTGGGTTCTTAATCTGTTTTGAGTTTAGTTTTCGTGTATGATGTAAGAAAGTAGTCTAGTTTCTAGTTTTGTTGGTTTGCATGTAGCTGAGAAGTTTTCCCAGCACATTTGTTGAAAAGACTGTCTTTTCTCCATTAGATGCCCTTTCCAGGTTTGTCAAAGATTCATTGACCATATAATTATGGGTGTATTTCTGGGTTTTCTATTCTGTTCTATTAATCTGTGTGTCTATTTTTGTGCCAGTACCATACTGTTCTGATTACTACAGCTTTGTAGTATAACTTGAAGTCTGAACTTGTATCTCCAGCTTTACTTTTCTTTTTCAAGATTTCTTTGGGTATTCAGGGTCTTTTGTGGTTCCGTACAAATTTTAGGATGGTTTGTTCTATTTTTGTAAAAAATGTTATTGGAATTTTGATAGGGATTGCTTCAAATCTGTAGATTGCTTTGGTTAGTATGGTCATTTTAACATTATTTGTTCTTCCAATCCATGAGCATGGAGTATCTTTTTATTTGTTTGTGTCATCTTCAATTTCTTTCATCAAGGTTTCATAGTTTTTTTTGAATTTTTTAATATTTACTTACTTTTGAGAAAGAGAGAGAGAGAGAGAGCACACAAGCAGGAGAGGGACACAGAGAGAGGGAGATACAGAATGTGAAGCAGGCTCCAGGCTCTGAGCTGTCAGCACAGAGCCCAATGTGGGACTTGAACTCATAAACCATGAGATCATGACCTGAGCTGAGCTTAACCAACTGAGCCACCCAGGCACCCCAATGTTTTATAGTTTTTAAATACCCTGGCAAACTGTCCGGTACATGCTACTGTGAAAATACAGTGGAATCTTATGGCTCATACCCTGGTCTTAGAGTCCTGTAGTCCTGGGTTCTGTTCACGTTACTTAGTACTCTCCAAAGCCTCAGTTTCCCCATATGTAAAATTGCCATAATGATAATATCTGCCTCTAAGGTTATTACAAGAATCAAATGACACTGCATGTAAATTAGGTATCATCCTGCCTGACACATAATGAATGCTCAGTACATTTTATTTATTATAATGATTTATTGTTATTTTTTTTTATTATTACCACATGTGGCTTGACCAAGATCATAGGACAGCAACCTGATAACTTGTGTATGTCTGGGATTCCTCAGGAAGTTTCTCTATGTCTACCTCTTTCATACCTAGTGTATACTGAGAACAGTCACGATTCTGTATTTTGTATGTTGTTGGATCTGTTTAAAGAGGCTGTTCAAGGAGGTCCTTGAAGTTGTCTGTAGATATGTATTAAATACTTGGCAGTGTCCATACCATAGAAACCTTGGCATCTGCCACTCAAAACACCTAAGATGTGGGTTCTCCACTTATCACACCAGGGAAATAGCATTATGTTGCTATCCAAAGAGATGCTGGGAAAATGTCTTAAAATGTAGATATATTTTGTTTCCCTCTCTTCCTTAATAATCTTAATTTCTTGCCTCCGTGACTTCTTATGGAGCCATCTGATGTCGCAAGTGACACTAACTAATTTTGCTATTTCCTCTTGCACACTCAGCATATAGTTTCTTTCACCACTGCCTTACTGCTTGAGACAGCTGAAAGTATAATTAATGTGTTATTTTCTGTAATAGCATTCCTGTTCTGCAGAAATACCTGACCTATCCCCTTTATGATTTACATGCCACTTTTCCATCAAAGCACTGGCTACCAACTCCTTGTCTTGGTTGTAGAGAGGGCATTAGGGAACACAGACTCATCAGTAACTAAATTTCAAGGGTAAAAATAGGGGCAAGACATTAAATAATCCAAATATATTGCAAACTATAACCAATCTCTGCTGGCACATAAAGTGATTTTTGTTGAGGTAATTATCATATTAGTTAAGAACAATAAATAACTCCTAGTTTAAGTGATAGGTCATTGACAGTAAAAACTAAATGAAAAATGAATGAATGAATGATTGGATGGATGGATGGATGAATGAATAAACAAATACAAATGAACTCAAATAATTTTGAGAGGAGAGAGTTGGCTAAATTCTAAAATGTGGACTAAATTTCACAACTGAACTACTAACAAAATTCCTAAAACATCAATCCATTCACATGAGATGTCACCACATAATTTAGGATTGAAGGTTTATAGGTGTAGGATACCAGTTTTAAATTTAGTCTTTCTAGAATTCCAGATACGCATGCTGTCTCATTAATAGGACAGAAGACTCAAGGACTATATCTGTGGCATACGTATTGTCATGGAGCAGTATTTTTAATAGTCTATGTATTTTTAAAATGCAACCAATTTCTGTACATTGATTTTGTACCCTGCGACTTTGCTGTATTCCTGGATCAGTTCTAGTAGGCTTCTGGTGGAGTCGGTCGGGTTTTCCATGTAGAGTATTATGTCATCTGCGAAAAGTGAAAGTTTGACTTCTTCTTTGCCAATTCTGATGTCATTTATTTCCTTTTGTTGTTTGATTGCTGATGCTAAGACTTCCAGCACTAGGTTAAATAACAGTGGTGAGAGTGGACATCCTTGTCGTGTTCCTGATTTCAGGGGGAAAGCCCTCAGTTTGTCCCCATTGAGGACGATATTAGCTGTGGGCTTTTCATAAATCACTTTTATAATGTTTAAGTAAGTTCCTTCTATCCCAACTTTCTCAAGGGTTTTTATTAAGAAAGGATGCTGTATTTTGTCAAATGCTTTTTCTGCATCTATTGACGGGATCATATGGTTTTTATCTTTTCTTTTGTTAACGTGATGTATCACATGGATGGATTTGCGAATATTGAACCAGCCCTGTAACCCAGGAATGAATCCCACTTGATCATGATGGATAATTCTTTTATATGCTGTTGAATTCGATTTGCTAGTATCTTGTGGAGTGTTTTTGCATCTGTATTCATTAAGGATATTGGCCTGTGGTTCTCTTTTTTTGTTGGGTCTCTGTCTGGTTTGGGGATCAAAGTGATGCTGGCTTCGTAGAATGAGTTTGGAAGTTTTCCTTCTATTTCTATTTTTTGGAATAGCTTGAGAAGGATGGGTGTTAACTCTGCTTTAAATGTCTGGTAGAGGGGCGCCTAGGTGGCTCAGTCGGTTAAGCATCTAACTGCAGCTCAGGTCATGATCTCATGGTTTCATGGGTTCGAGCCCCGTGTCGGGCTCTGTGCTGAGAGCTAGCTCAGAGCCTGGAGGCTGTCTTTGGATTCTGTGTCTCCCTCTCCCTCTGACCCTCCCCTGCTCGCGCTGTCGCTGTCTCACTCTCTCAAAAATAAATAAAAAACATAATATATATATATATATA
>CM053560.1:77959918-78026240 GCA_028646485.1 Cryptoprocta ferox | reverse complement strand
GCAATCTACACATTCAATGCAATCCCAATTAAAATTGTTACTTCTTTTGAATGGGAGAGTTTGTTGCAATTCTCCTGTCTCATCATTGTCTGTTGAGTGAGCGAGAGGCAGATAAGTTGTCTTTTTAGTCCTGGGGTTGCATCCAAATGTGGCACAGATCATAAGGTCCTAGATTTAGAGCCCGATGCCTTGATTGGAAAAGTCTTTCGGGGTGTAATAGGGAAGGGTTGAATAAACTGTGTGTGTGGGAAAAATGTAATTATAACCAAGAGGGTGGCCTGTGGTAGATTTCATTACTGTTCCTAATGTTTGACCCTTCCCTGGATCCACACCCACTGTCGTGAGACTTTGCCAGTTTCTCACTGATTCTGAGCTTGGCCATGTGCCTTGGTGTGGCTATTAGAATGTTAGCAGATGTCACATGATTAGAGACGTGAACTGTTCTAGTCAGGTTGGGCTTGGTCCCTTTCATTTTTGCCATTGCTCTGGGTAGCTTCCTGGTCCCAGAATTATGTAACATGTGTGAGAAGCACATGACCTGAACTCACAGTCTGGAACCAAACCTAGCTGAGCCCAGCTGAGATTAGCCAAACTACAATCAATTCAAAGATGCATGATATGGAAATAATTGCTCTCTGTTCTAGTCCACTGATTTTGGAATTTTTTTTTTACAAGAAGTACTATTATGATGCTACTTGAATAAAATATTATCTTACTACACAGAAAAATCAAGACGGTTTACAGATATAAATATGAAATGAAGATATGAAGATTTTTTTAACTAAACAAAAATAAACTAAAATACTTTGATTTTTTTGAAGAATAAACCAGAAGTACAAAGTATAAAAATTATTAATTCTCCTACATTTAATTTTAAAACTGTTTAACAAGAGGTACCTGGGTGGCTCAGTCAGTTAAGCATCCAACTTTAGCTCAGGTTATGATTTCACAGTTTCTGAGGTTGAGCCCCGCATTGGGCTCTATTCTGACAGCTCAGGGCCTGAAGCCTGCTTCAGACACTGGGTCTCCCTCTCTCTCTGCCACTCCCTTGCTTGTGTTCTGTATCTCTTTCTCAAAAGTAAATAAACATTAAAAAAATTAAAAGTCTGTTTAACACAAGACATCAAATATTAGGATAAATTACAAAGTGCACAGACTTGGAGAAGATATTTTAAATGGTTATTGATTATACATATCAAAATATTATTATCCAGAATATATATATAGGAATAGCACAATGAGAAAAATCTACACAAACAATAGAAAAATTGACAAAGGACATGAATCGGCTCTTCACAAAGAAGATATCCAAATGGCTACCAGTCACATAGAAAGATGTTAAATCTTGCTAGTAGTGGTCAAGGAAATTTAGAATAAAATGACGAGATACTTCATATTTATCAGATTGGCAACATTAAGCAAAAATCAGATAAGACTAAATTTTGGTGAGGATGTAGAATGATGGGCTCTCATATAATTATGGTGGGAGTGTAGGTTGACACAGCCACCTTGGAGAATATTTGGTATTGTGTGGTGAGAACCAAATCTAATGTAATTGCTTCTTCTAATATTAAACAATAGTGGCACCAAACATTCTTTTCTGTCCCTATATTATACAAGTCTGAGATCAGGCGTACTTTTCTCTTTGTTAAGTAATACTCAGCTACTTGCTTCAGGGAAATATTGTCTTCTGGAAGGTAACACTATGAGGCTATAAAAATAAGCTACTTATCAAAACTAATGGCTTTCCCATTAAGACTGCTTCAGGAGTCATGCTTCATGGTACCTATCAGTTGAAAGCTATTTATGTCATAAACTGTCCAATCCAAACTAGTTCCCTGACATGCAAGATCTACCTTAAAATCACCTACCCAAGGTCCTAAAACCATATAAATGCCATCTTCTGTTCCCTATTTTGAAGTGTTATTAAGACTCTGCTATGGTAGTGTTTTTCCTCACTGCAATAGTACTGAGAAACTTAGCTTTGCTTGATCAGCAGTGTCCCCCCCGCCAGAGGGTATTCCTGGGGAACTCATACTAGTCAAGTTGAATATTCATATACTCTATGACTGAGAAATTCCATCTTCAAATATAAAACCTAAAATGGTATCATCATTCAAACTATGAGTTTAGGTTAATTAGTAAACTAGGAAATCAACATGATAAATCATAACTCAACCCACATTTGCTTTTTTTTTAGAATAGGATCACACAGGAATGGACAAGAATGGGATGGAATAGAATAAAACAGAATAAATGATAAATCATAAGGAGAGTAAAACTATAGAAGGTAGTTTTATAAAATTTTGGTTTCAGTGTATGTATAACTGTATGTATGTGCATGGGTACATGTGTGTATTAAGCCATTGCCTTAAATAAACCCTTGCATATGTATACAAGCAGTTATTGAAAATATTTATAGGGGTGCCAGGGTGGCTCAGTTGGTTAAGCGTTCAACTTCGGCCCAGGTCATGATTTCACAGTTTGTGAATTTGAGCCCCATGTCGGGCTCTGTGCTGACAGCTCGGAGCCTGGAGCCTGTTTCAGATTCTGTGTCTCCCTCTCTCTCTGCCCCTCCCCTGCTCACACTCTGTCTCTCTCTCTCTCTGACTCACAAAAATAAACAAAATGTTAAAAAAATTAAAGAAATTATTTATAATAAAAAAAAAACTAGGAACAACCTCAGTGATCACCAAAGGATAGAAAATAAATTATCTATGTAGTGAATACTATATAGCAGTTAAAACAAATGAACCAAAGTTGTACATCAATACAAAAAATCTCAAAAACATATCGAGTAAAAAGGCAAATTATACAATACACACACATAAGAAAAACTACTCTAATATTGCTTGGGAATACAATAATCCAAACAATAGGATGCAAAAGTATAAAAATTGGAATAATATACACAAAATTCAGAGCAATGGTTTTCTGGGCAAAGATCGAGAGTGAGAAAATGAGGAAGCAAGGAAGTGAGGAAAGGTAGTGAAAGAGGGAGGGAGGGAAGAGGGGAAGGTATCGAAGAGGAATAAACACAGAGCCTCAAGTGTCTTGGTATTTTGATTTCTTAAAATAAATCTGAGACTTACGGCAAAATATTTAAATGTTAAAGTTTGGTGTGGGGAATAACACTTAGTGTTTGTCTGTGGTCCAGGCATTGTTCCAAAAACTTTACATATTTTATTTGCAAAGCTATTTGTTGGTATTTTCCCTATATTTCTCGGTCTGTTTAAACTACTTCAAAATTTGAAAAATAGAAGCAGAGGCACAATGTTATATTAAATTTAAAGTGTGAATATATGGACATCCATTATACTATATTACCTGTAATTTTCTGTATGGCTAAAATTTTGCATTTAAAAAAGTATGTTTTAAAAAATCACTTGTGATAGGACCTATAACTAATCCTTTATCTGAAACCCTAGAATCCAGAGAATGCATTGAAGTGTTTGTGATGGCCTGTGCATGGATTGTTTTTTTCTCACCAGAGTTTCATTAAAAAGTTCATTGTCATTTTGTAAAGAATCACATTGATTATCTGTAGATTGCAAAGAGGGTAGCTCTCCTCAGAGGAGATGCGTAAAGTTGCATCAAAGCCATACTTGCTCAGCCCTGTGCCATTAAGGTCTCCATCTCTTCCCTCTTCTCCTCCAAATAACCGAAAGCCACATCCAGAAATAGTGACAGAGAAAGTTCCCATGCCTTCTTTGAGAAAAAGGCTGCATCTAAAGAAAACAAAAATTAATAATATCACACTGGGTGGGCTGTGGGAAAGAAAAGATTGCTTCAGGGCAAAGCATCATTGGAACAGCCCTTCCTTTTGGCCTTTACATCTAGGATGTCTTCACCAATCTGAGGGTGAGATCTCAATTTGTTTTATTATGTGATGGAATCAGTCTTCATCAAAATCATTCACAAACTTCACATGAGTTATAACTCAACAACCAGCTCTCTGAGTGGGATGTGTAAGCTTCTCTTCGAATGGCTGTGTTGACACTGGAGGCACTTAATTCTGCTGAGGATGGTCCTCCAATTGGACCATTATTTCACAGTACTGAGAATTTGTTTGATGGAGCTGGCTAAACTAGCCTCTTATTTTAGTATCTTTTAAACAAGAGCCCACTTTTTTCCCCAGATATGTGTCTTCCTTCTTGGAAGAACTTGGCTAACAGCCTGGTTTTAGATACAAAACTGAAGACATAGTTCAATGCTCAAAGACTTTAAGCAGCATCATGTCCCTCTTGGTCTTTCCCTTACATGAGTAAGGCTTTTCTTTAAAAAAAAAAAAAAGAATGAAAATAATAAATGGGTTTTAAAAATGGGTTTCGAAGTCCATACTTGAAAGGGCAATGTGGGACTCAATTCAACAAAAATATGAAGTATTTCATAATAACAAAAGTGACAATGCTAATAGTAATACCAAACAATCTTTATTGACTGGTTACTATGTGCCTTGTTCTTCTAAACATTTTACAAACTCATTCTTATAACAACCCTATGAAATAGGTAATTATTACTCCCATTTCATAATTGGGAAACTAAGGCTTTGGAGATATCAATTTGCCCACAATAGCAAAATCAATGGTGGAGCATAGTGGAGTTTAGAGATGTTGTTCAACCATTTCTTTTACTTACTTACATACTTACTTACTTATTTTTGAGAGACAGTACGAGCAGGGGAGGGTCAGAGAGAGAAGGAGACACAGAATCCGAAGACAGGTTCCAGGCTCTGAGCTAGCTGTCAGCATAGAGCCCAACGTGGGGCTCGAACTCACAAACCATGAGATCATGACCTAGCTAAAGTCAGACGCTTAATCGACTGAGCCACCCAGGCACCCCATGTTCAACCCTTTCTTACATGTGAGAGAACTGGAGGTCTTAGGAGGGTGCATTGTTAACATGAGGAAGACCACTTGGGTCTTTATTGGTCTGTTCGAACTACTTCAAAATTTGAAAAATAGAAGCAGAGGCTAAATGTTATATTAAATCTAAGAGGTGAGTATATGGACATCCATTATACTATATTCTCTGTAATTTTCTCCGTGGCTGAAATTTTTCATTAAAAAAAGCATGTTTTAAAAAACATGATTATATTCATCTCTCCATGAATAATAGAAGGGGATATTTGCCTAAGGCCTCTAGCTCAGCTAAATCAACACTGGGTTCACACCTTTGCCTCTAGCTGAGAAAACTTAGGACCAGAGAGGTTAAATAATTTGTTCACAATCAGGCATTTAGTAAATAGAAGGGCAAAGGTATAAAAGCTCACACCTCTCTCTAGACTCAGCCTGATTTTCTTGACTATGAATTTGGTTTTCTCCATCAATTTTTTCTTTAATTGATTTTAGTTTGCTTTAATCTTCATGTATTGCAACTTTCATTAGAAATGGGTTCACTCTCCCATTCAGTCTCTAGAGTAAGTTCTTTTCAGAAAATTCCTTTTTTAATTACATTTCAGTGATCATTTTATCATAAGGAATTCACCAAAATAAACCTCTATTTTGACTAAGAGCTGGGAATTTCTCACCCATGTGGGTCATGTAATGAATGGCAAACAGACACCTGGGTGATATAAACCCTTTGACTTTTTCTACGGGTTTATGACAGCGTATGCAATAAGGACTGCTTTTGTTGCTTTTGTTTTTTTTCAGCTTTACCGAGATATAATTAACAGACACCGCTGTGTAAGTTTACGGTGTAATAGGTGTTGATTTCATACATTTATATGTTGCCAAGTGATTACTGCCAGAGCAGTAGGTAACAATTCCATCCTGTAACATAATTACCATTTCTTTTTTGTGCTAAGAACATTTTTTAAGTTTGATTTGATTTGATTTGATGTGTTTGATTGATTGATTTTCCAGTGAGTTTTTAAGTTCATTTTTTCCTGAAGAACAAAACTTAGCTTGATAGGAGAGCTGAAGGAAGTCCAGAGATTGTCTCTTCCAGAAGGCAGTGTGTCTTCATATATGTTTTTAGTACTCCTTTGCTCTGCTGTATATCTGTATCATCATTAATATTGTCATTAATGTGCCCATACATACTTATTCCTACTGAATAAATGGTGTTTATTTTACTATTTTTATGTACAGAATATTTACTTGTTATATTGTCAGTCAATTTTTTTTTCTTATATTGTTTGTCTTATGTGTCTTAAGTTTACAAAGGTCTTCCTGACTTTTCTTTGACGTGATGTAATTAATTTAAATGTAAAACTCTACTGTAATTTATTTTACCATCACCTCTTACTGGACATTCAGTTCATTTTCAGTTTCAGTATTATAAATAAGACTACAATAAATATCCTATCAGTTTTGATATATCTTTATTTTCTGAGGGTAAATTTTGGAAATGGAATTATATTGTCAAAAATGTATGCAATACCTAGGTACACATTGATAAACTTCATAATTTTCATAGTTGCCGTATATTACTAAGTTTAATTTCTTATTCCAAAGTATACACAATGTTATTTGCCAATTTAATAGATCAGAACAGCACCTTATTTTAATTTGCCTGTCCATAGGTATGCGTTAGGTTAAACCTTTTTGTATACTTCCTAGCTTCCTGATTTACTCTACACGTTTCCTTTTTTGTAAGTTTTGCTTATTTTCTATTGACATGTTTGCATCTTGTTGTTTATTTGTAAGATTTGTTTAACATAGTAGTTATTATCTCTTTGATAAAATGATGAATGTTAGACTGGGCTTCTCATTGGGGAGATGAGAGCTATATGGATTGGCTAAGACATTTGAGAAAGCCTTCAGAGCCTGGCCTGAAGAGAGCCTGACAATCTAGGGAGGGCCGCAGACCTCTCTAGAGGTCTGACCTGCCCCTTCATAGCACTGATTATAGCCACTGGATTAGAATTTCTGGATGCCTGATAACGACTCAGTAATTTGGTGCTTCTATCTCAAATGAACATTTTATTCATTAGAGTCAGAGCTCCATCTTGTTTTATGATTAGAAAGCCCCTGGAACAGTTTTGTGACCAGTTCTCCTTACTTGTTAATAAGTATCTATATAATGAATACCCATATGCATAGCAGACTTTGGTCTGAGACTCAGTTTCCTCCTAAGAGAATAATCCTCACTTAATCCTACATTTCTTTGGCCGTCACTATGAAGAACATAAAGTTGTGTATGAGGAGATTGGTGAGATCAGTCCACAAGAGAGACCTAGATCAGACCCACCCATGAACATTTTGAAGATGTTTCTGTACCTTCATTGGATTGTTTTTCTAGATCTGTAAGGGATGAGATCCATTTACCTACAGGTGGGAGAGGAAACTCTATTTCTCCTTGTTGTCTTTTTCTTAGGGGAAGGAGAAATTGTTTGAGTAATTTCAGGTCACTTGCCTCTCCAACTTTTTCTCTCTCACCCTCTCTCACCTCTTCACCTCCAAGTTGTAAATAAACAACTAAGAGAGGATGTCTGTTTTCTGAAATTATACCTAACAAGTAATTCCCAAGTCCTGCAAACTCGCCACTGCACTTTATTGAAGTTGCTTCTGCTCTCTTTGTGGGTTGATTCTGAACATTGACTTGAATTTATTTTCATTCACCCCCTCCCCACCCCCTCTAGTTTCTTTATGGTTTATAAGATTCAAGTAGGATTCAAAGCATAAGAAACTATCTGTGATGGTGATACCTGTTCCCCACCTCATCCTATTTATTTACCTGCCAAAACATCACCTCGTTAGCAGAACTACCAATCCTGTTTTGGGTTTATTTTAGAAAACCAAGCATATTATATCTGGATCCTCATCATCCAGGAAGTTCCCCAGACTTCAAATGGAACTTTTAAAAGTGTGTTAACAGAGCAGTTATTGTAATGTAACAGATGAAAAGAGTAAAACTCCATTTTCCCTCAAGTTCATAAAAATCAAAAGCAGAAACAAGTTAAATGCCCTGTGACTCACTGTGAGATCTGATTGCCTGCTTCTGTTTCTGCTCACAATCTTTGCCTGGGAAAGAGAGGCCTTCACATTTTTTATGTGGTCATCAAGAGATGCATGTATACCAGGAAGTATGCCTAACGTTGATCTTTTCTTGGTTATCTGAAGCTTGGGTGATCCTTCTGTTGCTATGAGGACCTGAGGAGAGAGGTTGGCCTGGTTCTCTTTCTTCTTACCATCAGAGCCTCAAGTGAGCATAAACCAATCCACCCCTGAGGCATCAGACATGGGTCACGTGGTTCAGCAATAACAGTCACACCTTGACTGGTCTCACCTGTGTAGGAAACAAAAATGTATGTGACTGTGAGAATCCCCACATCTTCCTTGACTAATAAGTGGCTATTGAAACACAACCATCTAAGCTTTCCTTCTGCTGTTTAAGATTATGATTATTATGCAGATATTTCTGGGACGGGGAAAATCGAGGATGAGGTGGATGGAACTAACATTCAAAATCCTCCTTTGTGCCAGGAACTGTTCTAAGCCCATTAGAATCTATATCTGCTAAGAATTTAATTCTCATCCCTCTGTCAGGTAGGCACTGTCTCCCTTCTAGAATGGAGGTGATTGGATCTTGAGGACAATTAGTTAGTAAATGGTGGGTTGAGGATTTGAACCCAAATGTCTGGAGTCCTTGACATTTAGGAGAAATACATGTAAAACTGCTACCAGTCTTTAATAGTTTTGTATTGATTTGAAGAGAAATTAGCAGCATGTCTGACTGGGGAATGTGAGAAGTGGAATGATAACTGATAAAAGAAACATCTAGAGGAGCTGAAAACAATTCTTAGCTTCCTTGCAACTTTGCTACAGAGCCTATGTACGGCTTTCTGTCTCCCAGGGTTCATACCTTTACTACCTGCTGCCTGATCCAAGTAATGATGTTTTGAGGGAAAAAACTCATTATGTGCAAAGAGCAACATCAAGCAAAAGTCTTTCTAGGATGCTCCAAATAACATTGATGATATATAGGAGTTTATTAAATGAGGCATGAATTTGTGATAGAATAAACAGCTCATAACCTGCCACCATATAACTGGGATTTGGCAGCTTAACCAAACAAACATTTTTAGGTTAGGAGACCAGAAAGGTGTCAGGAGAGACTTGGAAAGTGCCTCATACATTTACATTTGTGTCACTCTTTAGGTATGTTTGAAGTTTGAAATAACAGATGTGTCTGACTTCTTTGGTGGAAAGAGCCCAGGAGTTGAAAGGAGAAGACCAGTATGGGAGTCTCAGCCCCGCCACTTATTAGCACTGCAGGGGGAAGCCAAGCAAGGCTGTGAGCTCAGGCAGAGTCCTAGACTCCACCAAATCCCATAGAGTGTTCAGAGGGTGTAACACCTCAGAGTTTATCTTGGCTTGAGGCAACAGAGCTGGGCTTTCATAGTACCCAGACAGTCAGTCCTGGGCTAAGGGCTTTCAAGGACCTGCTGAAAAAGAGTACAGACCCAAATCTGAGCTCTATCACTTACTAAAGCTGTTACCACAGGGAAATTTTACCAAATCTCTTACTTTCCCCACCTCAGATCATCATTGACTAATTAGGCTCAAAGGAGAGAATGAATGTAAATGTTTATACATTTCCAGGAGTTGGTATTCTAAGCCTCAGTTTCCTGTCTCTGAAGTTATTCGTCATAATAATCAAAATATACAGGTGAATAATATCATATATAGTAAGGTAAATTTTATTATTCCTTTAAGTTCTGATATCCTATGAAATCACAGCCTTGCCTACAATCCCTAATGTCTACACAGTATTCTTGGGAGGTGCTAAGAGACATTTTTGTGGGACTGGAGGTGAAAGCAACTTGGTCCTGGGGATGGGGCTATTGGCCCCTTACCCTAAATCTAGCAGACCTCTACACAAAAGCCTTTATAATTCTAGAGCTGTCTGGGATGTCGATTTTCTGTGAATAAAAAATAATGGTTGCATAATTTTTCCCTAAACATCTATCAAATCTTGGTTTTAGAAATCATCATCATGAACCATAGAAGGGAGAAGCTCAACATAACAAATGTTTCAGGATGTGTCCTTCTCATTTGGTTCCTGTATCTACTTTGCAATTTATGGAGAATAACTGCTTCTGGAAGCATATTTGGATGGAAGTCCAATTAGGGAATACAAGCAGTGATGAACGCTGTGTTGAACAGCCAGAATTTGGGATGAGGCTGACTATGTATCTATGTGCCTACCAGCTATGGAAACAGGCACAGAGAACAGAAATATCTCATGGTTAGAAGGATATCCAATAGTCATTGGGTCTGGATCAAAAGGACCTATAAGCCATCTAAAAACACAAGTACAAATGAGATATTTTAATACCTGAATAAAAGTTACCAACCATTTAACTATCTATCTCTGAGTCTTCGTGGCAGAAAGTCCAATCTGAAGGAAAGGACTATTTCCCTACTTGGGATGGGTACAGCTTTGGGAATTTGATGCTATAGATTATCTAAGTTCGACCTTAGGACAGGCCAGTTACAATGGCAAAGAGTAAGCATGCAGTTTAAATAGATTTACTCTGTCCCTAGGAACAGAGGTGGGAGGACCAAATGATTGTGCAAAGATGGTTATCCTAAAGGCTTGTTGAGCAAATGAGCTTCACCTTCACTCCATGGGGTATGAAGTTCAAGAGTATCACCCATTTAAGAGTTTAGTATAGCAGGAAAGACTAGATGTTTTTCATAAGCATATTTCATCCCATTAGCACCTGAAGTAGGTGTGAGTAGAACAGAAGGTATTTTGTAGATCTAGGAATGATGCGTTCACTGGTATGGCTGAAATAAAGGTGAGACAATAAGTGTGTTAAAATATGAAGATTGGTTTAGAGAAGGTCACAAATGATGCCAGACTAAGAATTTGTGGTCTATCTTACTGGGGCCTCTAAAGACCCTGGGGATATGAACTGGAATGAAGAAAGGAGATTAACCTGTCTCTGCCACATGAAATGATTTGGAAAACATAGGAAGCTGAGGGCAAGAAGACTGGTCAGGAAACAGTTTTGATAAACAAGGCTGAGGATGCTTTGTTGGGTGGAAGGGAAAATGGAGACATGCAGTATACTGAATGGAGCTAGGGAGGGCTTTGCCTGAGTGCTTGTGTCTAGGTGAGAGATGACAGGAACTAGCAAATGATACCAGCTCCCTGCCTCTGTGAAGGAGCTTGAAAATAAGAGACAACTGGCCGCCTGCAGGAAGCAGACAACTCGCCAAAGTGAGTAAGTCCCCTCAGTACTAGGACAGAATTTTATGTCGTGATCAGTAGGCAGAAGCCTGGAGAGGTTCCTGGCTCTGCTAACACCTTCAAGGACATACACACTCCCAGCAAGGACCATCCCATCCTAATGATTTCTGGAGCAGCCAGAGATGTGATTTTCTTATCATTTTTCCATAGAACCATAACCCCCATTTCTAGGAAGATCCAGTTTTTTACACGCAGCTTCCTTTGCTCTCAGACTTCTGGGGAAGAAACTTCTCCTTTATATTTGACCACTTCCAAAACCCCCACTCTCTGAGGGACAACAACAGCTGGGCTGTCACCAGGGCTCACAGAATTCATACTACTGAAAACAGGCAAATGAATTAATTTTTACTTTAGATTTCTGTGATCAACAATAGTATATAAAGAGTTTTTAATGTCAAAAGTAATGTGTGGGAAGAGTAAATCAGTTTGAAGTAAACGCTCATATTTTTTCCATATAACCTTCTCAAAAGTAAATATGAACTTGTAGCCAAAATATCCATTAATGAAATAAAAGCAGTAATGAGAGGAGAAATAAAGTGCTCAGCATAATTCTTGGTTCATGATCAAAGAAATGGCACCCACTGTTAATTATAATTTAGAAGGCATAAAATCCAAAAGAAAAGGTCTAACTTCTGTTAGACATAAAGGTCTAAAGCTCATGAGAGAATCTGCCATTGGAATGATGATTTGAAAGTCATTTGCATAGTGGGGATAGGAGAAATGATGAATGAACGTTTCCATTCACGCATGCAACTGCAACTTGTATGTATGTTAATCATACATACTAACCCTCAAACCCAACTCTTAGGAATATGGAAGTAGTGGCACAAGTAGGTCAGAAGCTGTTAGAAAGGTGGAAGACTCAGGATGATGTGGGGTCTTAGAGGTCAGGGGAGAAAAAGAAGCCAAAGGCTTCACCGACTGAGAAACATAAAACGCTGAAAAGCCACGGGAAAGCAGTTCACAGATGCCTGTGCATGCTGTTAATCACATCTTTTAGTCTCGGTCACTAGGAACTATGGACTGACATGCTCAGAGTTTGTGAATCTAGAGGTTCTAGCACACAAGACTTCTGCCATTGCGTAATCCTGTGTTTCCTGGGCCCTAGATCCGAACCCATAAAATGTGTAGTATTTATGTAGTATTAGACCATGTTCTCAGCATGCTTTTTCTGGAGCTGTTTTGAGACCACATAACTGAAAAAGATTTTGAGATGAAATGCTAGCCTTGTACCCAGGTTGGCCTGTCATTCTTTCCACTTAAAGCCACTGGTAATATGGTTGCAAGATGTATTTTGCCCAATTTTTAAAAGCCATTTTCTACTTTCCAACCACCAAAATATGTTGGGAGTGTCATAATTGTTTTTCTCTTTGGAACTTTAGAAAATATTGTTTTTATAATAGAAATAGCATTTCTTTAATTTTTTTTCTTTTTTTAATCGCCAATGGCTGCCATACCAAACCACGGAGTTGGCTCATTCATATTTCCAATTCTAGCTTGTGCTAAAATTTCTGGCAAAAAAGTGTTGTGGGACTGCCCAAAGTATTTCTGAGAAGATTTATCTCAGAGCCTAGTCAAATGAAAGACTAAAAAATTAAAATGCGCCTCAACGCCTTAATTCAGGTAAAGCATTAAGAATAGAGTATTGCACATGGCAAGCATATATAAGTGCTGGTCATTATTACTAGGGCCTTCAAAGATGATGTAGCATGAGAGGCCAAAATGGACCAAGAAAGATCACCTATTAAGATAAGTGCTCCTTAAGAATCCCAAACAAATGATTGTTAGAGTTTAGCAGACTTCCAGGAAGCTGTTAAAAGATAAAATAAAAAGGTATTTGAAATTAGCATAGAAAGAAAATGTTGTGACCCTGAAAAGAGCATGATATTCAGGAATTTATATCTTCAGGAGTTGTCAAAAATGTGAAGAGAGATGAGTAAGTGAGCCTCCATTTAACTGCTTTAACAGTCTCCACATTTTCTTTTGGTAGGGCAATGTAACTGGAACATTTGTATATAAATGATGGTTTCTGCAGATCATCAGTAAATATTTGAACACCTATGTGTACACGAGTTTCCCCTGAGATGTGTGAAAATCACTCTAACAGTTTAGTGTCAATTGTAAACTTCTCTCATTTAGATCATTGCCAAAGGTAGAAAGAATGCATCACAGAATGTCCGATAAGGAGAAGCCATAGGGTACCCTCCCAAAATTTACAATCTAACAGTGTCCAATCTAACGAATGAAACAATATCTCTAAGAATCTTGGAAAAGAGTTGAGAGTACCTGACAAACGTTGAGAAAAAGATGAAATAGGGGGAGAACAGATAGGATGTTTTGGAGTTAGTGAAACCTCCCTGCAGACTCACTATAAAGCAAGACATGACCTAGATTCTAAAAAAAAATTGTGATGAGAAAATAAACACAGCTTTGAGCAAACCTAGACTATCTCTTACCTAGAACTCCAGCAGCTTCAAAGAGCCCATTTTTGTAGAATACTACAAAAGAAACAGCCAGTTCTGGCACAGAATTATCATAGCCCGTTCCTTTGAAACAACCTCAAACCCTGTCATCCCCATCAGTCATCCTAATGGATAGTAAAGATTTAAAACAAAACAAAAACAAAGCAAAACAAAGAAAGAGGATTATGGGAATATTTTCAGACCTGCCAAATAGAGAGGTAAGGGGAGCCAAAGAGCTCTTGGGACAGGGTAAGGAAAACAGTGTTTAATGAAGAAGAATATTCATGTCAGGAATTTGGAAGATGAGGTTGCAAAAGTAGGTCAAGACCTAATTATAAAGGACCATGAGATCTTAGAAATGAAAGCTCCGGGTTTCTCCTCTTGACATGGGAAGTGAGTAAAAGATTTGTGAGCTAGAAGGGGGATAACATATTAAAAGATATACTTCAGAAAGGCTACTCTGGTTTGTAGTGAGTAGGGTGGACTACAATGAAAATAAGAAGAATCGAGAGCAGAGGAGAGAAGGCTGGTTGATGTTACGGCCAAGGGTTGTGCATAAGGGCCTGGGTTTCATGGTACCCTGAGGCTAGAAACAGGAGGTATCATTTTTAAACTAAAATCACATGGGTGTTCTTTTATTTTTTATTTTTTCACTTTTTATTATGGAAAGGGTTCAGTCACACGTAACATAGAGAAAATACTACAATAACTTCCCCGTAACTAATATTAAACTTCAATAATTATCAATATTTTGCTGATCTTGTTTTATTTATCTCCCCCTACAACCATTTTTATATGTTTAATTTTACCTTTTTCTTTTGGAATAATTACAGATATAGAAAAATTGCAAAAATTATACCAAAAATTCCCATATACCTTTAACCACATTTCCCAAACGTTAAAATTCTGCCTCGTTTGCTTTAATTTTTTTGTCTTTCTCTTTTCTCTGCTCATGGTCCCTTTCACTCTCTGTCATATGATGCTCCAATTGTCTCATATTTGGCCAGTGGGAGTCCCTGCAAGCTGGATCCTTGGTCCTCCTGACCTTTCTACAGCATTCTTTGAGCACTGATTCTTTTTTTGACACAATACAATGTTCCAGGCTCATGTACTTTCCATGCCACAAGCCTGGAATCAAATATTTCTTCAAGGACTCTGTTTCTTTCAGTGAAGAATGATATTTAGAAACCAAAATATGAGCTAGAGGTATGTGTGTGTGTGCGTGTGTGTGTGTGTGTGTGTGTATTTCATTTCTTTTGCTGCTAGGACCTCTCATCAGACATATCTAGAAAAAATTATATGCCCATCTATATCCAAATATATGTGTATCTATTTCTGTATGTAAAATTATGAGTTCAGACTGATACCTCCAGTTCCATGCCACTACCACAATATTCATTCCATCCTCACCCCCTTTGTAATTTCTTTTTCCAACAACGAGAAACCTGACTCTTATCCACAATATAAATAAAATCATGATTTTTATGACTTACCCCCGATGACTTTATAGAGTAATCCTGAATTTGCACGTAGCTTGCTCTTTTTGACCTGCTAGACTTAATCTCAGAGGGGAAGAAGAGGGGAAAAAACGCCCACAACAAGCAACTGTTTGGCATATACATTCCTCTACATTTCTAAACACAAGGCAAACACAGGGTGAAATGTCCAGGGCAGTTAAGGACTAGAAACCTCACATCTGTCCTTGGATGGGAGTTTATTTTCTCAGACTGAGTCTGGGTTTGACATTCCAGCTGCTCGCCCTTCCACAGCAAGTGGATATGGAGAAGTCTGCCACTAGCCACTGATGGAGAAAACAGCTGCCTTTACAGGGGATAAGTCACAGAGGTGGTTTGATGTCCTCTCCACTGCCTCCATCTTCTCCCCCTCCTGCAAATACAACATGAACACATCCTCGCCCAAATGAAGGGAAAGGGACTTTTGTTTGTTGCTAAGAAATCCTGTTGGAGCAAGAAAATCCCCCTTAAATAAATTATTTAGCCAAAGTTTTCCCTTAGATGACGACTTGCATGAACATCAATTCAAACATGATTATTTTGATTATTTGTGAATTGTCGTCTATGTGGATTTGTTCAGCTTCCTGAGAAGTTAGGTGAGTAAGCACATGATCTTGATGAGCTGACCACCACTTTATTTCAGTATGCTTGCCTATAGAGGCTTATTTCCACTCATTAAACAGTGCTTATTAAGTATTTTCTTTGTTTCAGACACTGTGTCAAAGAGACTTAAAGAGTACATAGTCTAGTCACCAGGGACAGAAGTAAGACCTCTTTCCCCTAGAAAGAAAACCATTTCTGGTGGCCTTAAAACCAGCACCTGAAATGGTATGTTTTGGATGCTGTTTAGCAGTTTTCCCTAATCTTCAACATCTTTTATGGTGCCTCAAATTTTACCATTAGTGCTTCTTTTGATTACTTCCTAAAGGCTTTACCTTCTTACAAAATTTCTTATTATAATATAAGCACTTCCTCTAGCAGGATCTCTCTCTTAAACCATTATACAGATGATATATTAATTGTAATATTTAGCAGTTAACCTGGAGCAAGGTCTTATGAGTAGGAACTGATAAGAAAGAAGGGAGGTCAATTGGAAGATGAGGGCAGAAGATCCTAGCTGACACCATTACCAGTTTAATCTGTATACAAGATGCTAAGTTAACTGAGAACAGTTGATACCTTTTAAAATATTTTCTATAACCCAAAATATGTGCTTTGTTTTGTCACTCCATAAAAAAAAAAAAAAAAAAACAGGAATGTGAGGAGTCTACTCAGCTGCTGCAAAATGAAGACAAATCCCAAACTTAGATCCAGCTAATCTCCCACACATAATTTAAAAGGGATTGATTTTCCTATACTCTTACCCTACAAAATCTTCTACAATAAACTTATATCATTCTGTTTTCATGACAGAATGAGAGGAACCACCCAAAGTAGGGACCCCTACTGCCAAGCTGTATGTTGGTTAGGATTCTTGATTGAAGTGACATAAACACATTGCAGCTAGCTTAAGGGAAATGTATTAATTTATGGAACTGAAAAAGATACACAGATAGCTCTGGTTGGAGACAGTTCTTCCTAGTTCTCTGCATGTCTTGTAAGCAGTGATAATCATTGCCTTTAGGCTGACCTTTTCAAGAATGTATATAGTGAACAGCTAGTGTCTCACTCTGGAGCAAAGGGCAAGCCTGAATATTGCCCATTATAAAATATCTGAGTTCCCTAAGCTCAGGGTTTCTTTTTTGTAACACAGCTCACTGTGTATATAGGTGTCACTTGGTGCTCTTTACATTATCATGTGAGAACTAGTACTTGAGGAATGGGCACAAGTAAATGCTGATACTCTGGCTACTGTTATGGCGGGGGGGGGGCGTATATAGTAAAATTCTCTGTCTCTGAACCAAGAGTTTCATATCTTCTACTTATCATTCATTAAACTAGCAGGCCAAATTTTTAGCTTACAAGTAAGATAAAACCTCAGACTCTTTACAGTTCTTGTTAATTCAAGGATCAAAGAAAAGGCTGACTACTGGAATCAGGGTCTCATATTTATCCCCTCCAGGGCCATATTTCTCTCCATATCTGCATGGGCTGAATTTTATATCCCTTCAAAATCCATATGTTGAGACCTAATCCCCAATGTGAAGGTATTTGGAGGAGGGGCCTTTGGGTGGTGATTAGATCATAGGGCAGAACCCTCATGAATAGGATACATGTCCGTGTAAAAGAGGTCCAAGAGAGGCTTCTCCTCCTTTTGACCATATGAGAACAGTGAAAAGATAGCTGTCCATGAACCAGGAAGTGAGTGCATTCTCACTAGACACTGCTGACACCTTGATTATGCACTTCCCAGCCTCCAAAGCTGTGAGAAATAAATTTTGTGAGAAATAATTTTCTCAGACAAACCACCTGGTCTATGGTATTCTGTTATACCAGCCCAAACTGAGTAAGGCAATATCTCATCCATTTCTGCCTATTCCTCTCCAGTTCCATTCTTTAGACAGAGGAAAACAAGATGGCTTTTGTCAGACCCAAATATCTGTTCTCTCAGCCCTGTAGCCCAAGGCTGTTGACTTTCAGTATCTGTACATTGTTCTCAGGGAAGAACTCTGATTGGCTTAATCTGTGTCACATTCTCCCTGAACAAATATTTATTTGACAGACATACCCATGATATACTCCATAATAATATGTTTCTGGAAACAGTGTTCTTAAATATGAAAACTCTTATGAATATATTCTTCTTTTAATATGTACAAATAATGAAAATATTAGTACAAGTTATTCATACTCAAACTTTATTTTTTAAATATGTCTTTGTATGCCCCTCAATTTCCCCCTCTCTTCACCCTCAGTATTTAGTTATAGCAAATATCTGGCAGCAGAAACCAGAGCAGCAGTCCTCAAATGTCAGGAAGCTAAAGTAAAAGTGACTAGCTTCAATTAAATAGTTAAAAGAAAAAGAAATTGGGTGAATAGTCGTTGGGAAAGATGATCATTCAGCAAGCTGGTTTTAGGCAAAATCACCTAGAGTCTTCCTTCTTGGGTCTACTTTGACACCCATTCATATTCACACTTCTTTCACTCCTTCATTTCTATATACGCCTCTCTCTTTGATAAGCTCTTGAGAGAGACCACTCTGTATGTCTCACATACATAGTACATGGTAAGTACTTGCTAGGTATAAAGCTTGTTAATGTCCACAAATGAGAAGCTGGCCAGATTCTTCTGGGGATTAGTGGGATGCTTGCAAAGGGAGCATGGCAAGACAAAAAGATTCCCCAAATTCCGATACGTATTATTACAAATACATTTTTACGGCTAGATAAAGAATTACGTAAGTTCCAAAGATTTGAACAGACTTTATTTTTCTGTTTACTAGTTCCCCGTTTTCAGTTCTCAAAACACAGCTCATTTAAACTACTTAGAATAATGTTTCCTATTAAATTTCCTGAAGATCATTGAGGTCTCATTAAAATAAGCTCTGCAACCTCTGTTTGGAAACATTCTTCTTTGCCATATTTTTCCCAAATCCTTAGTTCAAATACTGAACTCTTAATGAGCCTTTGTTTAATTTTGGTGGTAATATTAAGAGGGTGGTTCTAGCTTGGCATTTTGTCTTGTTCTCATTCTTATTGCTGCCCTTTTTTCTTTGTCAAGAGAGAAGAGAGACCAAGGTCCTGAGATGAAGCCTCAGGACAAAGAAGGAGCCAGTTTGGCTTCTGCATGATCAATGAATCATGGTAGTCATAGATCTCCTGGGGCTCAAAACCACTGGAAAGCCAGCTGAGGAAAAGAGCCTCAGCTTCTGTAGAAGATAGAGCCAGCCAACAGGATAATGATGGATTAATTTCATTGGCCCCGGTCTGTTTTTCTTTAGTGGATTCCTGCATGATACATATTTGTACCCATATACACATACATACACACATATACACACATACATATATATACATATGTACACATACACATATATGCATATATATGTCCTTAAACCTGTTTTTAAAAGATGATGAAACTGATAATTTTATACGTGATGAGAATACTAGAGTGATAAGGATACTAGAGTGGCCTCAGGCAATAACGTCTGTCACGTTGAATATCTCCTAACTAGTGGGAACCCCAGACTTCCCTGTAAATTACATAGCTCTAATAAGGTGATCTTTTTCGAGGAGTGTTATTTGCCACCTTGAGATGATCATGCTTTACATTAAATCAGCCCTGTAGGCCTCAGTTTCTGGAGCACTTAGGTTTGATTCCAAGGGTAACTGGTACACATGATCCAAACCACGTTTCCTCACAATACAAAGTCTACTATGTGGTGTCGTGCAGGGTAATCCAGAGGGAATCTCCTGACTCTCATACAAACATCTGAAATTCTTCCATTAATGACACACCCTTCCATGGAAGTATTTTGACTGTTTGTTCTTACTGACAGAGAAAGTAAGACTCTGTTTAGGCTGCAAGGCTTTTATATCACCCAATGAACATTAGCCAAGAAGTCAGTATGTCTTATCTTCACAGATTTACATTTAAGAGCCTGACTGTGTGATATGTTAAAATTCTGAAGGCCTGTGAAAAAGGGCTTTTTTTTTTTTTACCAGTGTAACTAATCACATAGATAATTTTGCTGAAATACAAACTGAATATTTAATTGTGGAGTAAACAAATCTAATCTGGGGATAATTTTTAGCTCTAATCTGGAGATAATTTTTGATCAAAGCAAATATAATCTTTTCATTGAACAACAGAACAAAAATTTATTAGCAGATATCATATATCTCAGGAACTATAGTTTACTGATATGAGAGATAGACTTTAGAAGCATTAAAAATAAACCTCACAGAAAAAAAAAGAAACCACTAACAATAAAAAAAATATCTACCTGGTTGAAGGTAAAATATTCAGTAAGCGGAAGAAACTCAAAGAAAAAACTAAAGAGAAGGAAAAATTCAGTGCTTATGATCAATTATGACAGATAGTTTCTAAATGCTCATCCAGTAAGTTAAATATATTTTTAAATTTTACATACTAGGAAATATTACCAAGTAAAGGTAATTAATAAAAGATGGACCTAATCTAATAATAATCAGAAGGTTCAAGGAGTGGGCACAAAAGAGAAAACTCATATAAGATAGTACTCCTACTTTTAAAGATTATATATGGAGCCCACACATTAACTTCTTTACAGTCCAAATTAATCTCAGCAAGTATTGAATATTCTCAGTACATGTTTATGAATGATAACAGAGGCAAGAAGAGAATGTTTGGCCAGGCAATCTAAGACTCACTATGTTTACTTACTACGAAGTATCCCATGGATCTTTATTCCCTTGATGAATTTGAGTAGAACTTTGATAAGACCTTAACACTTT
Organism: Cryptoprocta ferox; assembly: GCA_028646485.1. Classification (NCBI taxonomy): domain Eukaryota; kingdom Metazoa; phylum Chordata; class Mammalia; order Carnivora; family Eupleridae; genus Cryptoprocta; species Cryptoprocta ferox. The sequence goes on along the minus strand of CM053560.1, from coordinate 78,005,681 downwards.
CATAGGCTGAGTATCTGTGACCTAGGAAATAAAGGTTGTTTCTTCCCTAATATGAGTTAATAAATGGATAAATGAAAAGGAAATTAGTGAAGAATGCCTATCTGGTTGTACATAATTCCTTAAAATACATAATCCCAACTCAGTAAAACTGATATACATTAGTCATGTCTCATTTCTTCACCCTCTTAAGCTTGTCTTCTTTTTGTGTTCTCTTTTTTTCTGAAATCAACCTTTCTAGGTATCTTTAAATTGTTAATGCTATCAAGTGGGAGGAGAGGTAAAATTGTAGGGGAGCCCTCTAGAAGACTGAAAAGTCCATGCTATTTTCCTCTGAAGGTAAAAACTCTCTACTTCTTGATTGCATTTAGAATTCTGTGGCAGTTAAGCATGTTCAACTGATAATGACTGTGGCACAATGGGTGAAATGAACTATCTGTGCCAAAACAAAGGTTCTTAGCCCATACAGTGGCAGAAAGATAACAGTGTTAAATCTAGCAGGCCACTGGGGAACTATTTCTTTAGTGGCCGATGAAAGAAGGTAGATTTTCCTGCTGGTTTATGCCTACACACATAACCTTCTGACACCTTCCTGGGTCTGCTTTACAAAGATAGAATGGCCCATCAGATAGCATTGCCTTGCTAGGCCAACTCAGCCTTCTGCAGTGGAAGTTTTATAACTAGTGACCTTTTTTTCTTATGAGAAATGGAAACCTAAAACTCTGAGTTGCATCCAGTCCCTGGGTGTGTTTTCTTGGGGCAGCCTTCTCTAGGCACACGTGTGTGTACCATTCACACCTGCACATCATTGCATTGCCCAGCTCTAAGAAAAGGAAGCCAAACGCCACATGAACATTGGGCAGGGAAATAAGGCAGGGAGAACAGACAAGCCCTGGCGAGGTGTCTCTAATGCCAGGGCACACATGGTGCCCTGGGCTGTCCAAAGAAGGTGTGACACTGTTTACCAGGAGGAGTAGCTATTGCAGCCTGGCTCCCTACGCCCTGTCTGGCCTATGAAATTTGATCTAAATCACAGGAGTCAAAAACATATTACTCTGACCACAATTCACATTCCGTAGGAGGAGACAGGATTAGAACATTTCTATTCTTGCCCAATGCTGCTAAATTTAAAGCCAATATAACTGTTAACTGCAGTCTTCCTCCAAAAGACCAAAAGCAAGCATCATTTGCTGGTGGCAAAACGCTCTGAAATACCACCACGAGCTGTATGGTTGGACGAAAGAAGATTAGAGGTCACCAACAGCAGTCCTAAACTCATATCCAAGGCTGCCAGCAATGCCACTTATAAGGAACACCCCCACTTATGACTTCATTCATACCCCCGTCCACTCATTTATTCATGTATTTCTTTACTCATTTATTTCTTTTTTAAACAGTCATTTATGAGCTTCTGTTATGTGTAGAACATAGAGGTGAACAGTCTCAGCCCTTGAGAGGCTTATAAAGGAGACAGGCACACATATGAAGAGTAATGATTCTCCATCACATTAAATCTGCTATGCTAATGGTTTTCCTCTCTCACTTCTTCACCCTTCCTCAGTTACTCTGAGGTCTAGAGTCTTTCATTTCTTGTTCACTTATGAATCTTTCTGGGGTGCCTCGGTGACTCATTCAGTCAAGTGTCCAACTCTTGGTTTCTGCTCAGGTCGTGATCTCACAGCTCGTGAGTTCAAATCCCCCACCGGGCTCTGTGTTGACAGTGAGGAACCTGCTTGGTATTCTCTCTCTCTCATTCTATCTCTACCCGTCTTGTGCTCTTTCTCTCTCTCAAAATAAATAAACTAAAAAAAAATGAATCTTATAATTTGAAATATAGCTCAAAAGTACTTGTTTAGTCTTTCTCCTCCAGGAAGTCTATCTGGATTTGCGAGACAGACCCAGGAAGCATTTCATAGCAAATTTTATAATTACTTTCCTTTTCAGCTTTCTTCTCCATTCCCACCCTACTCCCCTTTACCATTTTTCAAACAGCTTTTTTCTATGTCAAATCATTTTTTAAGTTATGTTTAATTTCATGAGGACATCAGCACCTTGACTAGTTTTCTCAACTCTCTCATACCATTTGGGACTTTCAGTGACTTAAATCTGCTATCAAGCAGTTGGGGGACCTATTTCCATTTATCTGGACAGATCTCTGTGATGGACATCTAAGAGGGAATCACCAATTCTGCTAGTCAGCATGAGACCACTGAAGAATCCTGGAGAGAAACATGGGTAGGAATTATAGCTATTAAGTACAATCATTGGACTTAATTTTTATTTCTGCTTGTCCACCAGTCTGAAGGAACTAAATTCTAGGGATTATTTTCCTACTCCTACTTAAAATAATATTATGCATTATTATTATACAGAGGCTGAGACACCAAACCCTGTGTCTAAGGAATGGCCCTGAATTTACTGCTCAAGTTATACTTTAATCATTGTTTCCATGAAAGCAGGACCCCAACAGTCTCATTCCCTACCTCTTTGCTCTACCCTTACTATAGATGACTTATTGAAGACTAGTAAAAGTTCCTGTCTACAAAATGTTGTGGATTCCTCCCTTCTGTACCCACAATAGCTGGTATAGTGGGTTAAGATTTGGGGTAAATCATCTCTTGGGCATGTAGTATTGAAAGCTCTTTGCTCATTTCTCTCTGTGCCCTTCTTTCCCCAGAGAAAACAAGGGCAAATCATCAGGGAAGAGGGAGGAAAGATTGAAGAATTAGACTCATGATTGAAATTTGGAGAGGGTTACAGCTTGAGGAAATGCTGAGAAATTACCTCTTAGAATAAAATCCTAGGAGGGACTAAATATTATTTACACAGAAATAAAAAAAAAACTAAAGGAAAGAATTTGAGTTACTTGGAGTTGAGTTGTCAGTGAAGAATTCAGCAATTCTACACTGTAGTGACCTGCACCAGGAAGGCACAAGTCTCTGGCCTGGTCCTGGCACCCCCAGGCACAGGTTCCAGGCTGGTGCTGAAACAAGAGACTAAGCTTCCAGCACATTGAAATTGCATCAACTGAAATGTTATTTTCTTTCCATGGAAAAATTATAGCAAAGAGATTAAGATATGATTTAGTACATTTCAAAGGAAAATAAACATTTATTGCAATAAATAACCATAAAATAGGTCTAATAATACCGTAAAAATACTCCCATGAATAGGGAAAATAGTGAAACTTCTTTTTCACAGCGCTCAAATTTTCACAGAGCATTAAATTAATGACATGGAATTTTGACTGCTAATTATAGGTCTGGGTTGCCTCACTGCATGGTCCCATGGCCTAGCCCATAACTTCTCCGTGTCCACGTGTCTTTCTGTGCACAATGAAGCACTTCTTCTCTCCTTTCTCAGTGAGCATTTTCTGAAATAAGTAAAATATTACAAGGGTTTAATCCCTGAGAAGACATGATGCTAACAGTTAAAGATTCTATTTTCATATACAATCCCTTCTGAACAATCCTATCCCCATTGTAACTCCACAAAACAGGCACATACAATAAACAAGAAGGTGCAACAGACTAAATAAAGTTACAGAGAGACAAGTATTGGAGTTGGAGACAAGATTCAGTATCTGTTCATCAAATCACTTTTTTAACAATACCACACTTCATTAAGTTGAGATAAACACATATGAGTTTCATATGATACAAAAGGTAGCCACAAATATCTTTCTTTTTCACTCCTTCCCCATGGATCTGATATACTTCACCATTATCAATTTGTGCTTGTTCAGGTGTTGCCAGTCATCATTTCTGGCTGCACTGTCAAAAGCACTGTCTGGATGGCTTTTGAGAAATGCCATTTCCCAGGCTCCACCCCTGAAGTCCTGGCTGCATTGGTCCTAGGTGGGACTGAGGCGCTCTTGAGTTTAAAAGGCTCACCAGGTGATTCTAAAGTGCAGCCTGGCTGGGAAGCAAAAATTGAGTGGTTGACCCAGAGAGGGGCTTTCACTTATGGATAAAGAGAGCTAAGAGACAATTACCGATGCCCTAAATATATACCTTTCCAAAGGAATCGCCTGTGTGCAGGAGAGGCATAGTTGTGTCCCTGGATAGTCCAAGGTATATCTCAACATGTTATCAAAATCCGTTAGTTGCAAGTGAAATTATGCATTTAATTCTGTGCTTTTGGGTAGGTTGACCACATAATTTATTCTTCAAACTAGTGAATTATGAGAATGAGAGTGAATTATGCTGGAATAACCAGGCAAACTGGGACATAAAGGCCACCCAAATTACAGGAGACTTTTATAATTCAGAAATACTTACAGACTTTTGGGGTACAACTTATTGCTTCTTGAACAGATTAATTTTCTCATTTATAAAATTGACATAGTAATACCTGATAAGCTAGATGGAAGTTTAAATGTGGATGTTTATAAGTTCTATATATAAATTTTATGTATTACTATTTGATCCAAAATACTTGGCATCAGAGAGGTTGAGGTACCAAAAAGTGTTAAAGGAGGAGAATTAACAAGTGTTATTCAACATTTCCTTTTTTTCTTTAGACCCCACAGTGAATTTGGAAGTCAAGTGAGCTAAAGGAAGGAATTCATAGATCTCTGTCAAAAGCACCTCCATGGTCTACCCCATGCGGTGTTACCTATCTAATCTATCAGGCATCTTTTTCTAAACATTCTGCTCAAATATTTCTTAAGGCACCGAGGAGAATTTACAGTTGCAGTATTATCATTGCAAAGGGCTTTCATAACTGTCACAAATACCAAATATGTATATGTTTCACAAATTAAATGACATATAGTAGTTTAGTGAAGGCATAGCCTTTAAAGATGCCCACCACTGCTGGCTTTATTTCCTTGGTAGTTTCTTCACTTTGCTCATTCTCAGTTTGTTCGTAGGTAGATGACGATAGCACTGTTCTTGTCCTTAGGTTATCTAAGGATTGAGGTGGAAAGAGTCTAGTGCATGGAATGTACACCACAAATGGCAGCTATTGCTATTATCATCATTGTCAGTGTTGACTCCTGATCCTCTCAGCAACCCATGAAGGGAATAGAGCAGGTCGTGCCAGGAACACCTGTAGTGAGGAGCAGGGGAAGAGGAGATGGGAAAGGATAATCATTCCTATTTTACCAATGTGGATGGAGCCAAAGCTCAGGTTTATTAGTGTAGTTCAAAAAATAAGTCTGATGACTTCACCACTAATATTCAGGGGTAGGCAGACTCTTACTTCTCATCAGTCTTGAAGCCACGGGGCATGGTTTACACAAGCCTGGCCAAAGGATTTCCTTTATCTGAAAGCTTCAGGTTGATGGCATAGCATAGCAGTTATCACACAGAGCCACAGCCTTGTGCATGGTAAGTACCACCACCCTCCCTTCTGTCACCCTGTCCTCTGGGGTTATTTTCCTAACTTCCCTGGCCATACACATTTCACTTCCATGTGGTACAATTCTTAGCATTTAGCAAGAAAGAGGAATATCTCCCAACACATTTAGATAATTTATTTGCAGTGCTAAAATGTTTTTATCACGTAAGCCCAGACTAGATTGAGATTTTTCTTTTTTTCCAATACAAGAGAAGTGATTGAGAGAAGTGGCTAAATGTTATTGCAGGCACAATGAAGTCATTAAACTGGCACACAAAAATGCTGTGGTGAGAGACACAGATGGAAGAAGATGAGCGAATGTCAGGAAAAGACGTCAGAGGCTTCCACAATGAGATCAGAAAGGACCAAGGAAGAAGTGCCCCTTCTCTACCCTATCCCAGAGGCATGAGGCAGACAGGAGGAGTGTCTTTGAGTTTATGCAATCCACCTTGCTTATGGACTTTGATGTACTCCTTGCAAAAAGGAGATATCCTTCATGTCAGGAGTCACTGGGTGGGCAGGTGTTACCCATCCACCTGGTTCATAGATTTCTGTATCTAAGTCACAAAGGGTTAGTAGGTTTGCCAACCATAAGTTTGTCACCAAGAGTGTAAGAGGAAAAAATTACTATGTTCTTGTAAAGGATGTTTTATTCTTTACTAAATTTGAAATTGCAAATCTCAAAATAAACATGAAATTAGTCTCCTATGTGGCACAATGCCCTATAATTTTCAGCTCACTGGGCTCTATAAATTTAAGCTTTCGAATTCACAGATAACATTCAGATGGGTAAATGAGTACCGTTGCCCTAAGACCTGGCTACCTAATCTGAACCTACTACTGAGGATTGTGTTGGGAGAAAGTTGGGTGCCATGTTTTCTCACACTGTCAATATATGCCCTCTTCAAGGGATACTTCAGGGTAACTCTCTTGGTTGACCTCTTGTCAAAATTCCATAGTCATGGAATTTTGTTACATGCTAAGATTCTGGTTTCCAACCAGAAGCATGTGAGCACATGTCTGAAACAAATTCACAATGAAAGAAAGGTCTACCATCTTCATACATGTTTCTCCTCCTGAACCCAACCTCCATTTCTCCTTTGCTCATTATTTTCATGTCCTTGGTTGTTTGAAAGCTGTATACATTGTGGAATTTGAATCTCACTCTGTCTGCCAGAATACTCTTTTGATAAAGAAGTTGGGTGGGGAAAGCCAATTAACCAACCAGGTTGGTGGGCTTCAGCCAAAGAGAGCTGCCAACAAAATACTGAGATCTATGGAAAGAGAAAGACCATAGAGTTGGAGCCATGACCACTTTAGGTCATTTATAATAAAAACATGAATTTAGCAGAGCCTAGGATTGATTTATCATGCTTCTCTCCCCTCATCTTCTCTCCTCTTTCCTTACTTCCTCTCCCTTTCCTGTCCCTGCACACCACGACACACACACACACACCTCAGAATTGGATGAAAGCCTAATGGTGACTCCATACCAACGTTTAATCTATCCAAATTACCAGGTTCCTACTGCCATATGCCAAGGTACCAGTGAGCTTTCTGGTACCACCCAGCAATTCACAGTGGTTATGACTGTAAGATGATAGTTGTGCCCTTGTTGCAGTTTGCTTTATGAACTCCCCTTGCCTATGGCTTTTTAACTTTGCAATAATGAGCCCCTTTGTGTTGAAATGGAGACCAAGGAATGGAGAATGGTTCCAGTTTAAATGGGAAAAGGAGAAGAAAATAAAACACCCATTTTCAAAACATAAGGCAGGAAAAAACAGGGGTAGGAACCAGTTGTTAAAAATATTGTCTTTATAAGACTCATGGCAACTAAAAAATTACTTTATATATAAAAGATACATACATTCATTTATTGAAGAATACATAAAAATAGAGCATGCATTTATGGGGGATTTTTTTGTTTGTTTTACTTTTTAGTTACAAATCCATTCTTCATATAGTTTTCTTTGACTAGTCATTTTCTTCTCTAGTGAAAGATTCTCCTACAAACTCAGACTATGAATTGGCTGAATTAAATAGGATAGAGAAAAACTCTTCCACAACTCTTCTTTACATGGCCTTTAAAGAGCTACCCAGATCCTCTTATCATCAAATATAATCCCCTTTGTCATGTAAAGCAGGGCCAGTATCCCACTACACTTGAAGATTTCATCTCAGTTTCTTCCATGGGGTCCTTCTCATTTAACTTCCTTTGTTATCTTCTCCTATTCTTTTATTCCACTAATGTTCATGCACTAGGAATAGAGCAGTGATGAAAAAGAATAAAGCTCCCAGCCTTTATTTGAATGGAAATAGAGACAGATAACAAAGAAAATTATATTTACAATATATTGTATGTTTTATGGTGATCAGTTAAGGGAAAAAATAAAATAAGGAAGGGCTATGGTGTTGTGTGTTTGCCCACTTCAATAGAAGAGTCAAGGGCCACCTCCCTGAGAAAGTAGTACCATCACCCCGGCTTGTCAGAAGACAGGTGATATCCCCATGTTTGTTGTTTTTTGAGGTCTCAAGTGACCCTCAAACAACTTTCAACCAGATGTTGAATGCCAGATCAAGGAACAATGTTCTGACTTGACATGTTCTGTGTTTGGTGTGGCAGGCACCATTAGGAAAGCAAAGAATTAACAAAAATAAAAGATAATTAATTTTTTTTGCCATTTCAAATAGCTTCCACCTTCTTGAGGGTAGAAATAAACTATATGAATCATCATTTACATTAAAAAATCAACACAAATCATGCTATAAAAGAGCTATTTGCCATAGGCTGGGTAGTGAGAAAAAGCTTTATCTAGTAGCTTGCTTATGATCTGAGCTATGAAAAAAATGACATGGGTAAAAAGAAAAGGACATCAGAGGGGAGGGGAGTAACAAGGCTTCCGCAATCTCCAGTTGCTTAACAGAGTTTCTAAATAATCTGTGGGTTAATGCATTTGGAGCTTCAAGATAATTTCCAACATTTTTTCCCAAGGATCTCTTCTGCCTGCATACATTGTCTTCTTTTCTCATGCCTAGTTTTCTCTTTGGTGGTTTGGATTATTCTGAGTTCAGTGTTCAAGATCATGTTCTGTTCAATTTTATTTTTCCTTAGCTCTTCGTGAGCACCAGGCAACCAAAAAGATAAACAAAAACAAACAAAACAACAGTGACCCTCCTCTCAGGGAACTGATAAGTGACCTAACAACTATACAGTTATGGCAGATAATGCTCACCCTTTTCCAGAATCCATATTTCCCTGATTTGTTCACTGGGCATATGATTATCCAGAAAAAAGCAACATTTCCAGTCTCCTTTGTTGGTAAAGATAGCCTGTAGATAAAGATGAGTGGTAAAAAGAAAGGATATAACTCTTTCTTTAAAATCTATTTATGATTGATTTCTGCTTCTGACTACTACGGAACCAGTATACTTACATGAACAACTAGAAAACTGGATAAAATGTATGAAATAACTCTTTCAGATACTAAGACAATAGGCAGAGCAATACTGTGATCACTGACAAAAGGAAAACTGAGGTGATGACTGCTATTGGCCTTGCTTTCTGCCTATTGAAGTTGGACTGAGAGGGACAGTCCCCAGCAAGTACATGACAGTTTTCTGAGCTGAAAAGACAAACAGGGGATTTTGGGAAGGCTGAAGCAGAAAGAATTTGTAGGACAGAGTATTGGAGAGGAGCATTCTGTGCAGAGAAACATTCATAAAAAATCCCTTTATTGCATGTATAAAGTGAAACTCAACAAAAAGAAACTGCTAGGAAAAAATAACTATCAAGGAACTGTAGAGCTTTAACTAGAATGAGAGATACCCAAACTCTTTTCAGCTAGAGTGGAGAAACCTCTTTCAACACTCAGGAGATTCAGTAAAAAGCCTAGAAGGGCCATGGCTTGGTTACTATGGCTGAATTAGTCCTAGGGTAAAGTCTACGCTAGACTAATCCTAACAAAGCTTAAAAACAAACAAAGTTTAAAAACAAACTTGTAAATGCAAGCTTTGCAAGTAACTTAATTACCTAACAAGACTACTTCAACAGTCTTTAAAGGTAGAAAACATAGTAAATACTCAATATTGTAACTTGTATAATATGATTTTCAATAAAAATTTGCCAGATAAGCAAAAAAAAACAGTTAGTTGTTACCACAAAATAGGAGAAATTACAAGTAGAATCAGAAATGACATTGATGATGAACTTAAAAGAGAATGATTTTAAATCAGCCATTACAGATGTGATCAATAGTTCCTAAAGAGCATGATCATAATAAAGAAATAAGCCAATAATAAAAAAGAACTTCTAGAGCTGAAAAATACAATATCTGAAACAAAAATGTATTCAATAGAATTAATAATTTTTAATGATTTTAATGATTATAATAATTATTTTTATAATAAATAATTTTTTCAGGTGACAAAGTCCAGTCTGTTTTATTTCTAACCCAAACATTGCAAATATATGAAAATTACCTGTACAAAGTTAACACATCCAGATTTATTTGCACAATGCTAAGAAAATTTGAGTTTGATTTCCATTGTGTAAAATTTTGTTATGGGATCTGGCTTTGTTGTATAACTGACAGGGGTCATTGAAACTTGATTATCCCACCCCGCATGCAATTTTCTGTCCCAAGGAAATAGAAAACTTGGGGGTTTAGTACACATGAAATAATGATGTTCATATTGCTTTATATTTTAGTAGGAATGTAGCTGTCCCACAGCTTGGGGAGAGGGCAAAGAAGTTATAGGACAGGGAGGGACAACATGCTCAGAAAGGGAACAACAGACATGAGAGGGTTGAACAACAAATACATGGGGACCCTGAGCTTTTTTGTGCATGAGGATAAGGAAGATACTTCAGAAGAAATACTGCAGAAGAAAAGATCAGTGAATATGAAGACAAAGCAATAGAAATTATCTGAACTGAAGTATAAAGAGAAAAAAACTGAAGCAAAATTGAAGAGACTCAATGACTTGGGATAACACAAGAATCTAATATATGAGAGACTGTTTTCCCAAAAGGAGTGGAAAGAAAGGTACATAAACTTTTTTGAGTAAATGCCAAAAAATTTATCAACTTAATTTTAGTTTCTGATTGTTTGCTAATAGTATATAGAAATATAGTTTACTTCTATATACTGACCTTTATCTTAGTCCTAAAATCTTTGTTTAAAAATAAATTCCAGGGGCACCTGGCTGGGTAAGCATCCAACTCTCGATTTTGGCTGAGGTCATGATCTTATGGTTCATGAGTTTGAGCCCTGTGATGGGCTCTGTGTTGACAGTGCAGAGCTTGCTTGGGATTCTCTGTCTCCTTCTCTCTCTGCCCCTCTCCCCTACTCATGCTCTGTCTCTCTCTCAAAATAAATAAATAAATAAATTTTAAAAATTAAAAAATAAAAAAATAATAATAAATTCCAAGTAATTTTCTATATAAATGATCATGCTGTCTGCAAATAGAGATCATTTAATCTTTTACTTCCCAGTGCCTTTTTTTTTTCTTGCTTTATTACACTGGCTAGGGCCACCCATACAGTGTTGAATACAAGTGATGGTAGTGAACATTCTTGCCTTTTTCCTGATTATAAAGGGATATATTCAGTCTCATATCATTGAGTATGATGCTAGGTATAGGTTTTTCACAGATGCCTTTTATCAGGATAAGGAAGTTCCTTTCTCTTCCTAATTTGATAAGAATTTTATTGAAAAGGGTGTTGAATTTTATCAAATGATTTTTGAGATGTTGTTCTTTTTCCATTTTACTCCGTTAATATGAGCCAGAGTTAGGGTGATTAACTGCAAAAGAGCACAAGGGAATTTTCTGGGTTGATATAAAATTCCCAGATTTCGATTATGTCATTGATCAGTGTTGGTCAAAATTCATCTAACTGTAAACTTAGAAAGTGTGTATTTTCTCTATAAACTCTAAAAAGTTTATTTTAAAAGACATCTGGAATGCATTCTTTTCATCTTATTTTGTTGTATCTTCCTCCACCCTGTTGCCTAGAATTCATGTTAATGACTAAAGCTCTGGCTGCCCTCTTATACCATGAGGATGAGAGCCATTCCTGGAAGTGGTCTAAGTTTTTGAGGTCTCTGAGGAGTTAAGTTGCCATATCTAGCCCTACACTGCCCACTGATTTTTTACAAGAGAAAAGTGAACTTCAAAATTTTGAGTCCCTGTTATATTTTGTCAAACCTGATTCTAAACAATATAAGAAGTGAGTAGAATATAGTACTATAAGAATGTGATGCAGAGGAAATGTAGTAAAGGACGTTCAGTAAAGTTCACAATGAGTTACAAATTGGATTTAAGTAAAGACTTTGTTGTAGTGAGAGGGAGAGTGTGGCATTGGAAGTGAAATTTAGGAGTGAATATGATTCCAACGGATAAATGTGGTAGAGTGCATTCCGGGCAAAAGACTATTATGAAAAGAGGTACATAAATGAAGAGAGGTGGAAGCCTTTAGGCAATGTGAGAAACATATGGCAAAACAGTAAGAGGGATAAAGAGTTCCACTGGAGTGCTCTGGAGGACATTGATGCCAACTTGCAGAGTCTGGATTTGTTAAGCTATAAGAAGTCAAGAAAAGTTTCTGAGCAGTGGGATAATAGAATGGAAAGTACAATTTTAAAAATTATATTATTGTGGCAACGCAGACAGAAGAAGATAAGCTAAAGGAAAATGGAAAGTAAATAAGAAGCAAGACCTTAAGTTTAGCTGAGACATAGGATGTATTAAGAGGACAAGGAGTCAGAATAGACTAGAGTAACAACTTTGAATCCTAGGCTTGGTGTGAACTTAAGTCTTTTAAAAATATAAGTGAATATTTCTGACTTCAAATAAAATCATCCTGCCTGTAAAATTACTTGGTAATTGTATCTTAGAATGAGGAAGGCAACATGAACAATAATACAAGATAGAAATCTATTAACATAGTTCACACAGAAGGAAATAAGGATCTGAATCAGGAAAAGAGGTGGGACAATGGCTTTTAATGACTAAATGAAGAAGATCTGAAGAATGATAACAGGTAGGGGACACTGAGTAAGGGGTAATTCAAGACTGGCTTTGAGGGTACAAGCCTGAGATGACCAGCTAACCAAGGATGATACAGCAGAGGTAGTGGCATGAGGGTATAATTCCTTCACCCAACCCTGGGATGTGACATGCCTCTGCGGAGGAACTAAATTATTCTGCCTATGCTGAATCATAGAAATAGAGAGGTGGGAAAACTTGCCAAATAATGGAATGACAGTAGAAAATGAAAAATCCTATGGTGTTAGATTGAATTAACAGTATCAAGGTATACAGATAGATACAAATGTAAATATTTCCCAGTTTTGTCAACTGCAAGAAACTAGAGGCAATGATTCTCAATAGGAATGAGCATACAAGCATCTAGATCCTGACATCTAAACACTATTTCATTTTTCTCTAAAAGGCAACTAGTGATTCTTGGACAAATGCTGATGCTAGCCTTGGGACAGGAAAAGTTTTAGGTGCTCTTAAAACTTCTTGTGCCAAAAATTAAGGGATTGCTCAAAATCTGATAAGACCATATCAAAATGATACAGGAGTCACTTGAAGGGGCTTCCCATTGGTCAAATTTGGATAATTTTGACCATCAAGGTAGAAACTGTCAGTAATACATTACAACAGATTGAGTAAGAAAATAAACTAATGAGTTGATACTTGTTAAGAACAAATGAATGAATGAATGTGATGAACTGGAAGAGGATGCCCTCTTTTACAAAGGAGAGCCAACTAATACTGCAAAAGATTTGACAGAATGTAAAAATCATTATTTTGCAATCATCATAGTCATAATTGATTCAGCAAAGAATCTTCAGTGGATGCTAAAATCATTGGTTAAAAGATTGTCAGGAAGCAGAATAATCTCAATCCTTGATACACAGTCTCAGAGGATCACTTTTTAATTACACAGAAAGAAAAATAACTTTCTAAAAATGAAACCTAGAGTTCAACAACTTAATCAACTGATTCAACTTAATATTACTATTAAAGAAACAAACTGATATCATGTCACTTATTTTAGAAATGACTGAGAGTTCATTACCACCTCTGTAGCATTTCTACCATGTGTTTAATCTAAATCCAGTCATGACGAAACAACTATATAAATTCAAATTGAGGGACATTCTGAAAAACAACTTTTCTGGACTCTCCAAAGCAAACAAAATTGATTAATCTAAATGAAAGGTATATGAATATTTACTGAGCTATAATTTTAACTTTTCTATTACTTGGGGAATATAACACAGAATAAATTCTCAAAAAAAAAAAATAAAGAATCAATAGGCCGTGAGTTAAATGGCTACACTATACTCACTCATGTTAATCAAATGCATAATGTTTCATGCATCTCCATTTCATCCCCGTCCCCCATTTTAGGGGTGCTTATTTTCTTGTTTTCACTTGTGGTGCAGGTGGAAAATGTGTTTGATTCCTAAATGTTGAGGAAATGAGACAGTCTTTACTATAACTAATAAGAAAAATAGCCATGAAGAAAAATAAGAAACATATATATAATAAATTAGTTGCCTAGCAAAACAAGATTATGAAGTGTCACTGATAACTAGGAAATATTACACAATCTAAATTGTGAAGGACATCCACCATGTTGTAGGCATCCAGAATCAGATGAGCACCCTTGTTAGGATTGTAGAAACTCCCACCTATATGTCCCTCTTCTCCACGGCAGAAGCCAGAATTGTCTCCACTAGATTCCCTTTCAGGTGGGGCATAGGCATGGAACTTGGGTTCTGCCAATCAGATCCATCCATAGAAGTCTTTTATTTGTAATTGATCCTTGTAAAGAAAGAGTATGCATAATTCATCTTTCAGTTGATGTGACAGAAGACATACCTGGCTTTTGGAGCAGAGAATGAGAAAGCTTCTGTCATCTAGTCACCACTATCATCTTTGCAGTCTGGAAGGTCTGGACTGAACCACCAGCAGCAAATATGTCTTTGCTGCTCTGGGAGTATGGTTTGGGCACTCTTCCTAGTTGCAAAGCCTCTATCTCTCTCTAGGTCCTAAGGAAACTGGTGAGCTTTCCAGTTTCCTTTAACAAATTCTGTTAAACTAACTCAAGTCAATTCTGGTTTTGCTACTGAGAACCCTGTTAGGCATGACACTCTAGCTGACCTCCAGATTTACCATCTCCCATAGAATCTTAGGATATTTCAGATTAGAATCCCTTCCACCATTTTTTAATCAGAATATTTAATCTTACTTCCAAATACTTATATATTATGAACAGTGATAACAGGAGTTATTTTGTTAAACATAAAAATATGAGAGATATCATAATATTCACAGGGATGTTATTTCATTTTTATAGATGGGCCAACATGGTAGTTCTTGGATTCTGAAAACATTTCCATATACCTTTCAATCTTCTTTTAGCTTGTCAAAACCTCAATCACATTGTGGTGATTTTGAGAGATTTAATCCATATGTGTCTAATAGACATTGATTCAGCTCATTCAAGTGGGTCTCCAAGATGATAAAATAATGCTCAAGAAGGCAGAGGACTCTGATAATGAAGTTTTGTTATTTGCTAATTGTGTGTCTGTCCTTGACTGGAGTACCTCCAATTTCAGAGTTGAAATAAGTTCAGAACATGGCTTGATTATTTTCCTTTATCTCAATATCAATTTCACCCAAAACAGTTGTGGCAGTATATGTCATGTTGCTTATTTCCTTTGTAGTCTAGTCATTCTTCAATTGTCTATAGTTCAAATACAATCTCAGTTCAGGATGCCTGGGCAGCACTTCTAATGAGGTTGGTCTCATCTTTCCTGGTTTAAAGTTTACATGACAGGGAAATGTCAATGACTTAGACTCACACTAATACTAACAGAATGAAGAACAGTTTTTTCTGTCCTATTAGCCCCATTTGCTTTGGATTTAAACTGAGAGACATAGTTGCTGATGAGGCCAAGGTAGAAAGAGTAAGGAGATCTTTGCAGTTCATGTCTAAACCTTCCAAACCCCTCATACCAACTATCACAAATCCATCTATCCCAGTTAAAGTCCAGTGAACTGAGTTGGTTAGCCCAATAGGCCAACTCATTGGCAGTATTTTATTTCCACTGGATAGAATTCATAATCTCCACATTCATCCATGGCTGTCCTAGGCCTAGGAGACTGTGTGCCTTCCCCACCTAATGGCTTCTATTCTCTATAGAGATATTAGAATGGCTATTTTGGATGAGATTATAATTTAGGACCCAAGTAAACCTCCTGAAAAAATTTCTTTTCATAGGAATTTTATTTATTTTCAATGAAAATGTAAGGAGCACTAGTGCAGTGAGCCACTCTCTTTCCTTCACTCTGCTCCACCCATATTGATTTTCTTTCAGTTCCTCATCTCTGCAAGGTCTTTCCTACCTAAGAGCTACACACATTATGCTCACTCTGCCTAAACCTCCCCCTACCTTGTCTATCCCTACAAATAGGCACATGCTTTCTCCAGCTGACTCTCTCTTATTTTCGAGGCTTTGTATTAAATGTACCTCCCTTTGGAGAGGTCTTGTCTAACCATTCAATATAAGTTTTCTCTCCTAGTACCCTTTGCCTTCAAAGCACATGGTTTTGATTAAATATTCATTTGGTTATTTTCTTGTATACTTTCTCCCAAAACACTATAAGTTGCATAGGGGCAACACCAGATCTGTTTTGTTAACCATTGGGTACCTAGTGTTTTTAGTACAGATTCTGCTATATGGTCAGTACTTCATACAACCCACTGAGAGATAGTTTCCTATTCACATTTTGATCTGATGAACAACATATTTAATGAAACATGGTAATGAATAGCCAGTATTATGTTTATGCTCAAGAAATGAGTAAAATGAAAAAAACCCAGTTATCTTTCTCTATAAGTGGTTATTTCCTTACTGATTAGTCTAAATAGAAATTTCCTGGCAATATTTTTAGACATTGTTGTGAACTTGGGCCAGATAATAAAAGATCATAAAACTTTCTGCCACTAAATTCATTTGTATTTATATTATGTTAACTCCAGATCAAGAGGAATGGAAGTGATTGTTCATCTTTGGAAAATAAAAAATGCAATGAGTAACCCAACATTTTTTATACCATTTTATATTAATCATCTCTCTAGCTACTTCATCTTTCTATTCCTTGCTGTTAACTATATTTACCAGAAGTGAATAAGCTTCCAGTATTCTGTGCATGTGCTAAGAGGAGAAAAGAGAAAGACATGATTCCAGATTATTCCAGTCATCTGTCCTGTTTGAGTTTACATGCTTTCTGTCTACTAGGAAAATGTTAAGTATGGCTGACTGAGTTAAAATGGAAGACATGTCTTTATATTCTATGTTACTGGGAAGTGTAGACACCAGTTTTAATTCCACCAGTGTGGGAATTAATAGCCAATGAGGGAGAAATCTTGTGTTTCATGGAATTAGGGACTTGTGTCTTCCTTGTTGATCCTCTAAAGTCCTCTTCTAGTGAAGGAACTCCTTCATGAGTGCCTCTTAACTAGTTTTGTCTCTGCTTCAACCTGTCCACTCTGGTGCCTTATGTGAGATGGGAATTGGGACAATTGGCCACGCACCTGGAGTGGTAAGAAAGAGTGATCTATAGCCTGGTAAACACCAGGAGCACAATGAGTAATAAGCATGTCCCATAACCCAGTCACTAAAACAGTGTGGAGAAGAGTCTGAAGTGGGGCAGGGATATCTGTTCTGCCCTCCCCTCTTTCCCCATCAACAAAGCTTTAAAATTGATCCTCCAGCTAAGTAGTCTTTTATTCCTTACCCTGTAGTCATCCCCTCACCCGACCCAAAATATCCCCAGCCCTATGCAATATAATCTATTTAGAAAATCCAGTGCTCTACTCAGTGCTAGACAATAGATTTCCTACCATAGAGGAAAAGATGAATAGAACAACAATGGCACCCACCCTTGGGGATCTCATTGTCCTGGAGTAGAGGAAGAGTAGGAGTTGCTGCGGGGACCTGGACTTATACTGATGCTATAACAAAAGCATTTACAGTATGCTATGACAGTACGGAGGAGAAGAGAACACAACACATTTTGTCTAGACTCTTTTGAATACTCTTAAACTATAGTGGCCTCCATTGTACTAGCACTGATCAATTTATTAATTTTCCTACCATGTTGATGGTTCCCAGGTTCACCCTCACGTTCTATAATTCAGTAAGAGGATTCACAGGACTGAACATAAAGCCCTATTCAGGGCTGTGGTTTATTACAGTGAAAAGATACAAAGCAAAATCAGCAAAGGGAAAAGGCACATAGGGGGAAGTCCACAGAAGACCAGGCGCAAGTTTCCAAGGATCCTCTCCCAGTGGAGTCACATATGGTGTGCTCAATTGCTCCAGTGATGACTTGTGACAACATGTTGCATCAAACCTCATTAGAAACTTAAGGGATTTTTACTGGGGACTAGTCATGTAGGCACCCACTGCCTAGCAAGTATGAAAATTTCAGATTCCCAGAATGAACACATTCATTCTTCATGAACCACATTATCTGTATAAACACTTTGGGCACAGTGAGCCACTCTTATCATTCTGGCAGTGGTGGGAATGCTCCCCAAATCCAAGATACCAGCAAATGGCCAGTCTTACAAGCTGGTATTTTATAGATAGCTGTCTACCTTAATTCATTTCTGGGTATCTATCATTTATTTGTTTATACATGTACTTATATATCTAGAAAGAGGAGTGGCTTTTGGGTTCATATTCTAGTTTCAATCCATGTTAAATAAACTACATTTTCTCTTTTAAATGATGTAACATTAATACCTGTTTTCAGTAGTGTGCTAGAGCCAGTTGGGTACATGCTTGCAAGAGACTATTGTTAAATAGCCAAGACATGTTGGTAGCTTGAAATCACCTCTGGCAGGAATATTTACACCATCATAACTGGCAAATGCTAAAATTAGGGCTTCCCCCACCTGTCTGGAGAGTTGGTTTTTAAACATTTACCAGCACACCAGCACCTCTGTTTATGTTCCAAAGGGAAGGGTGGGAGAGTAAAAAAATATAATAATAAATGTTCACAGCTACCTAGTAAAACCCCTACTCACATTTATTTATTCATTCACTTAATAAATGTGAAATACAGAAAAAGATGGACAACTTTGCTGCCTTTACAGAGCTTACAATCTAGTGGGGGAGACAGATAATAAACAGAAACATAGCAGGCCAAATTATTCACATTAATGTATATTTTCCCTCGCTAGCATAAGAGACTCAAAAGAAAGAAGAGTATTTTTCCCTGTACTCTAAGAAGCTTTATCTATGTCTAGACTCTCCAATTTGTTAACAAATGTGGTGACACAGGGTTTTCTGAAGACAGCTTCCCTCCCTGCAAAAAATAAATGATCAAGCCTTTGTTTTGGGAATAAAGGACAAATGAGAGAGACTGGTGTTGGCAGTTAGGGGCAGAACTGGCCTTCTCACAGAAAAAGCTGCTGGTTCTTCTGATCTGAGGAGAGCTGTGTATGGGATGGTGGGAGCTAGGTGGGAGGCCATCAGTTAAGGCATGTATTTAAGGGAGTAGTCCATCCCCTCCCCACTGCCCCAGGAAACATTTTGTAAGATGAAGCGCTTTGAGGAGTGACATAGGCTCTGAAAGAATAATAACACATGGAAGTCAGAAGGGGAACACTAAGAGGGACAGCCTTGGGAACCAAACTAAAGAGCTGTGCTCCCCAGCAGCAAGGAGCAAAGAGTACTGTTCACAGAACTCAATTACACTCCAGGCACTGTTCTAATTGATTAGCATATCAACATTATTGATTGGCACATTAAGGCATTTAACCCACACAACAGCTCTCTGGGGCTTTTTTTTTTTTTTTAATACAAGAGGAAACGGAGGCACAGCCAGGGTAGGCAACTTTGACACAAAGCTGGGACACCTCAGCTTTATACTTGGTTTGGCCACAGAACCCAGTGAAAGACCCACCACAATGTTTTCTGGTTACAGATATTCGATTTTCTTTTTCTTTCTTTTCTTTTTTCATTTTATTTTTTTCAAGCTTTATTGCAATATAATTGATGTATAACATCATGTAAGTTTAAGGTGTACAATGCAATGGTTTGATATATGTATATGTTGCATAGTGATTACCACAATAAGATCGGTTAACATCCATCACCTCACATAGTTACAGTTATCTTTTTCTTGTGATGAGAAGTTTTAAGATCTCTTCTTCTAGCACCTTGCAAATATACAATACAATATTGTTAATTTTTGTAGTTATTGTTAATGTAGTCACCATGATGTACATGATATCTCTGGAACACATCCATCTTGTAACTGGGAGTTTGTACTCTTCGGCCACCTTCAGCCATTTCCTCCACCCCTCACCCCCTGCATCTGGCAGCTACCAATCTGTTCTTCATTTCAATGAATTCTCTTGTTTTAGATTCCACATATAAGTAAGATTATACAGTATATGTCTTTCTCTGACTGACTTTGATTTGTTTTACCTCGCATAGTGTCCTCAAGTTTCGTCCATGTCACAAATGGCAGGATGTCCTTGTTTTTATGACTGAATAATATTCCTGTGTGTATGTATGCATGTGCCACATTTTCTTTCTTCTTTTTTAATATAATTTATTGTCAAATTGGTTTCCATACAACACCCAGTGCCCATCTCAACAAGTGCCCTCCTCAATGCCCATCACCCACTTTCTCGATCCATTCATGTGTTGATGGACACTTAGGCTATTTCCTTGTATTAACTATTATAAATAATGCAGTGAACATTAAAGATGTAAATATCTCTTTGAGAATGATTTCATTTCCTTCAGATATCTACCCAGAAGTGGAAAATTTAAATCATATAATTGTTCTACTTTTAATTTTTTGAGGAACCTTCAAACATTTTCTGTAATAGCTATACCAACTTACATTCCCACCACATGCACAAGGATTCCCTTTTCTCCACCTCCTCACCAGCACTTGTTATGTCTTATCCTTTCATTCTGACAGGTGTAAGGTGATTTATATTGTGGTTTTGATTTGCATTTCCCTGATGATTAATGATATTGCATACCTTTTAATGTACCTGTTGGCCATTTGCATATCTTTTTTGGAAAAATGTCTATTCAAGTCATTTGTCCACTTTTTAATTATTTGGTGATGTTTATATTGTTTGAGTATGAATTCCATATATATTTCAGAAATTAACCTCTCATCAGATACATGGTTTACATATATTTCCTCCCATTCTGTGGGTTGCCTTAACATTTTGTTGCTTTCTTTGCTGGTGTAGAAGATTTTTAGTTTGATGTAGTCCCACTTGTTTTTGCCTTCGTTGCTTATGTTTAGAGTGTCATATCCATAAAATCACTGCCAAGACCGATGCCAAGGAGCTTTTCCTTTATTTTTTATTCTAGGAGTTTCATTTTAGTTTTTATTTAGGAGTTTCAGGTCCTAACATTTAAGTTTTCAATCCATTTCAAGTTAATTTTTAGGAGTGCTCTTAGATAGGAGTTTACTTTCATTCTTTTGCATGTGATATACAACTTTCCAAGCACGGATATTATATTTTCTCAAAAATGGGCATTACTGATTTTGCTCAGTGTATTGCAAGCACATTTGTAAATTGGAAGCACACTTGAGACGTGTTTATATGCCTCTCCATAGTTCTATGTTCTCTAAAAGGATAAAATGCAAAATGCCTCCACTGTCAGCTTAGTATAACATATAGTATTTTAAGCTATTGTAAAATTGACCTCTCTCTCAGGTTGCTTCTGAGTCTTGCCTTTGGGAATCTCATCGTCCCTCTGGGTTTCTTTTTTCCCTGTGAATCTACTACAAGCCCTAAATCAATAAAGATGCTCTTGAGTCAGTATGCTCATACAGTGTACCATTTTGAAGAGTGTTCGGTTTTAGCTACAGTAACTGCATTTGTTTCAGGTACAGCTTTCTGCTTCTGTTTTTACCCTTTCCAGACAATTTTTTTCATACTCTCTCATCTGCCTGGAAGCCTGGAAAGAAACCCCATGAGTTCAGAAATATACTTTAATAATAATAATAATAATAATAATAAGACATACACTTTAACAATGTGTTGTCCTTCAAGAAAACTGCTCCTTGAAAATCGAGTCTTCTAAAAACTTAATATTTCTTGCTCAGATTGGTTCAATGCAAATAAATTATTCAAGTGAGTATAACAACGAGACTACAGCTCCAAAATGTTTGCCTGGAAAATGACCAAAAATAATCTGGAGAAATCTGTTCCTGTCATATCTGTTCTTTGCCTGCCTACCTGGTTGCTTTCTTCTCATTTTTTGGCCACATAAATAATGTACATGGAACATCATTCATTCAAGTCCCCTTTGCCAGAATATTTTCCTGGAATCCTTTTCCCTCCCATTCCACAAAGCTACTAACAAAAATCTCATATCAGTGAGAAAATATTCCCCCTCTTAAACTGAAGTTCTGCTATTTGAGCTCTGACTTGCCAAAGCCAGCATGATTTGAACATTCCTCTTCACCCAGTATCAGTCCCCATCAGATAACCCTTAAATGAATAGAGGCTGCAGGTTAGAAGGAATGCTAACAATGCAGATGAAGTCTGATAACTGGCAGCTGTGAATTAATTCAGCCAGATCACAGACCAGGAGGGTGACTGTCAATGGGAGCAAAGGGTGCAGGAGAGAGTTGGGCACAGCACCTGTAACTTACAGCACCTTCCCCTAGGCCAAGCAGCCTGGCATTTTGAACCTAAAGTCATCATAGGAATGAGACAAATTCCATTGTCCTCTCTGGCAACTGCTCACCATGGCAAGTCAATTCCCTGTGACAGTCAGAAAGGGGAAGAGTCACGTATTTTCACCCACAAGAATGAATTAAAATGACTGACCATGAGGAGGCCACTGACCCAACTAGGCACTGAGAAAAGGGTCAGTCAACCTCAATCAAACCAATCCATATACTGATTTCAGACTCAGAATTCTGTAGCCTACTAAGTCTGGTAATATGCAAAAGGCAGAGCAATTTTCACCTGAATATTTCAAAGCAATCACAATCACAACCTACCACCTACTTATTTCTAGGTTGGCAAAGAATATACAAGCAGAGCCTTGAGTGTTTTGAGTTCTAACCTTACCCTCTACTCCACCTCCGAACTGTTGGAGTGGCCTCCTTTTTTATTGGAATTTACCTTCACCATCAGCAAGAACCCGCTGAGCATCTGAGCCTGGAGGCCAAGCACTGTTCAATTTGAGTGTTTTGTCTTCTTGACTGGTGATTTTAGGTGGAGGAACATTTAGTGTAATCCTGAGTTTGACCAGTAGATGGAAGCATTTTTGACCGTGTGACACCTTAGCTTCTCAGTCCTGGAAAAGAAGATGGTTTCCAGGGAAAAGCTGAGAAGCTGAGTTGCTAGACCTATTGTCTGATATAGTAACTTGTTTGTGTTCAGAACATTTTTCCAAATAAAAGGAGTGTGAATATTTTGAAATAATCAAGAAAGGAGAAATTAGAAAGTAGAGTTTACTTTCAATAGCCTCAACCATGTCATTCTCTTTCACTGCTTTTAATTAAGCAATGTAAAATGAAGATCATAATTTATAACAGCTTCTAGTTCAGAATCAATACACTTCCCCTGAAATCCCAAAGTGATTTATAAACATTACATCTTTAACCAAAGGGCAATGAGAGAGAAGAGTTTAACAAGGTACTCTGCCCTACTGGTTGAGAAACTGGGCTCTAAAACAAACTATCTTTCCACTGAGACACTATAATATCTCCTTTTTCTATGTTTCTTTAGGTTGGCAGATTTTAATTTAGAAACCATAGGGCATTTTGACAGAAATGTCAAGGAGATTGTGGTTATTACCAATCATTGGCAATGACTCAAATATGGGACAATTATATGTCTTGACATCGCTGATAATTGGACTGATTTTGAAACTGAAATATAATCACTCTCTTAGTCTGTACCTCCTGAGGCTGAAATCCAAGGCATGTGCAAATAAAGCCTTGAATGACTTTTCTGCCACTGAAAGGAGTCTGCAGTCCATACTTGAAATTGTATCAGAAGGAAGACGGCAGGGCCTTGATGCTGTCCTTTATCTTATACTAGGGCATTCTTCAGCAAGAACACCAATGTTCTGTTATAGCTAAAAGTATACCAGGGGTACCTTGGTCCTTTGGCATAAGGAAAAACTTAGAAACCTTGGTGATATACTCAGTTAAGTGTGTTCTTTTCAAATTACAGAATTCGAATTTGAAAAATATGTAAATACACACACCCATATATATTGTTATATAAACATTTATATATAATTTACATGTTTATATTCACCCACAAGCATACCCAGATGAAAGACGACACATTCATACAAGAGAGCATGCATAAGGCAAATATGGATTTACTCATTTAATCCTATGATTCTAGAGCTGGCCCCCTGGAAGAGCCCAGACTTTGAAACAGAAAGTTAAATGACAAGAGGAAGAGCAGTACTATTTCTGTCCTCCCACTGATTTTCTTCTCTACTTCCCATTTATCTCAATATTTGATTTCAGAGACAGACTTTGTGAAGGAGTTGTCTAACTCTATTTGTATTTTTTCACTTCCCACTCCTTCAACCTACAGAAATCTAGTTTCTTCCCTTTCACACCCTGGCATTTCTTTCACAAAGATGACCAGTGACCTAGTCATCTTGGAATCTAACGGAAGCTTTTCAGTGATTAGTTCAACCTCCTAGCAGCATTGAAGTGCACCTAACATTATTCCTTCTTTGTCAGAACCATCTCTCGCACAGGCTTCTATAGCACACGCTGTCCTGTCTTCCTCTGCGCCATTTCCCCACATCTCAGAATTAGGTCTTTGACTTTCTACTCCCTTTATACTCTCTCCCTGGGTCAGTTCATCTATTTCAGTAGATCACACCTCTGTGCTGATATTTCATCTGCACATCTTTTTCAGACCCAGATAAGTCTCCCATCCATAGACATGTAAGTAAAAATATGCACTGCAGCACTGTTCAAACTGTGAGTTACAATCCATTACTGGGTCCGAAATTAGTTGAATGCATAGAGACCAGCATTTGAAAACTGAAATGTGGAATAGAATAGAACAGAAAATATCAGAGTGCCTCACATTTATATAGAATAATTATTTCATGAAATTTTTTTTCATTTGTGTGGAAATATGGGATTATGATGTTAAACATATTTCTTTGGGTCATGGTCAGAAACATTGCAAAGACAATCCCACAGAGACATTTCAAAGATAATCTATATAACACATGCTCAATGGTAAATTTCTTATTTTTAAACCCCAAATCTGTTTCTTTTGCAGAAAATCCTATCTCTGGTTAGTTGATCCAGTTACCAGGTTGCTTAAAGTTAGCTTCTTCTTCATACCCAGTCACTCGCATATTCTGCAAATTTGGTCTCCTAATATGTTTACCACCCAACACTTCTCTCCATCTACATGGTCACCAGACCAGGTCAGGCCATGAAGGTCCTTCCCATGGACTATTGCAATTGTCTCTAACTGGATGAATGCATCAGTAATGAATGATGTGTGCATCAGACAGTAAGTGGTAAACATGCAATTATTAGCTTTTTTGTGAGCAAAATACTCTTAAAAAATCAACTTAATATTAAAGGTTGAGATAAATTCACAGATGATACAGTTTTAACAGACTGCTGAGAAATTTGGGCAACACACTTTATATTTCAAGACTGGTATCAATCAATTCCAGTCCGTGGATTATAGTCAGAGAAATACAGAATAAATTATTAACCATTTGCACTATGTAGCTGACCTAAAATGTTTTTTCTTAAGTTCATAGGAAGATAAGAATTCATATTTGCCCAAATTCTAATCATCTGTAGCAGCCATGAGAACCACTATATAAAAGATTGCTGGGGTTTTGGGAAAATGCTGTTATTGCTATTATTGTTTCAGTAGCACCAAAAAATTCATGTTTACCCCTTCTCAAGGGCTACTTTCCCAGGCTAAGTCTTACATAAATAAAAACCAAACATGTATCATGGTGTATATACAATACATTTCATCTTACTTTCCCCCATCAAATTTACACAGGCAGTTCGTGGAGTGAGACTTTATTTTATTAAGCTGTTAAGTTTATGAGTAAAAACCATGACTCAGACTCACAAACTAAACTGAGCTGTTTATAGTTGCTGCTGCCCCTCTCCCAACAATGCCACCAGATTTAATTTATGGGATAGTAAACATATTCTTACTTGGGAGAAAAATGGAGAATGGTTTATTGACAGTAATCAGGCAGTAATATCTAATTGAATTCATATGTGGATCCATTATGTAATCCAACCTAAGGATCAAGTCACTGAAATACTACTTACCCTGGGCATACCAGAATCTAACCAGCTAAACCTGGTGAAGGGAAGCCAGTTTTCTCATTGATGGTTGCCCAGAAAAAAATCCTCATTCAACCTGGCAAGAGTTAGTGTTAATTCTGAAGTTAAGCTGATTTTTTGACCTAAACCACAAAGTAAATAAAGTGATGTCTAATAAATACATAGGCTTCCAGAGGATTTCTTCAGTGAAGGCTGCAAGTTCTTATAAATTTTTATTGATCATAATTTCTGTACATGTATGGAATAAAGAAAATCTGCATCTCCTCTCCCGAGGTTATTCAAGACAATTGTCTCATAAGAGCACCTACCTCCTTTGCATACTACCAAATCTTCCTAAAGCATTTTTAATGGTGGAGATGGGAGCCTTGGCTGGTATCAGGGTTGGAGATACTGCTCTTCTTTTTCTGAGTGTGATGCTCCTTCCAGCCCCTTTTCATCTGCAGGACAGACAGGCTTTGAGAGCAGGAAGTGAAGCTGGAGCCACAAAAGCATGTAGCCTGTGGAGGCAGGCGTCGTGGGCTCTGGACGCCTGCAGAAAATTTTGAAAATGAGCCAGTGTGTGAAAAATTGGGAGGTGTTCTAAAGCCTTTTCAAGACATCAAAAGCCAAGTATCATAAGAAAAGGAATAAAGAAATAAAAGCTGCCATTTTTATAGCTTTCTCAGGATTACTACCAATTCTGTTAACTAAAATATTTTATTGAATTAATGTTATTCATAACTATAAAAATAAAAAGACATGTTTTGAAAGATAAAATGTAAAAATAAAATCTTTTGAGGAAGGAAACCTTTGATAATGAATATTTGGGAATTATATGAAGCCACTGGACAATGTTTTCACCTGACTAGACCCTACAGTAAGCCTGGGGATTGTCCATAGAGTCATATGTGAAGTTCATCTCTGAGTGTGTGTGCCTTTCTGCATCATGCCCAAAGGCCGGACAGGAAGACAAATTACTCAGAGCATCAGAGTTGCAGTTCTTCCTACAAGTTGCACAATGTTGAGATAGATCCAAATGTGGAGACTAAAAAGTGGCCATACTCAGGATTTAGGATATCTACAAAGATTTTGGAAAGGCATTTTCAGATGTCAGAACTTTCAGAACTCATGATGTCAGTGGAATATCAGCTGTCTCCAAATCTCCTAAAATGTCTATCACTTTTCTCTGTGGGCAAAATACTGAAAAATTTAATTTCCTATTAGATGATGTTTTAAAAGAATTATGTTTAATGATAATGTAGCTGCACAGCTCAATGTGGTAGTCACTGGCCACATGTGGCTGTTTAAATTTAAATTAATTAAAATGAATAAAGTTTAAAAAATCATGTTCTTTAGTTGGGCTAGCCACATTTAAAATGTTCTATGGCCTTATGTGGCTAATAACTACCATATTACATGGCACAAACATAAAGTATTTCTAACACTGCAGAAAGTTCTTTTGAACAGCATTGATCTAAAGCAAGTTTTCCCAGTTATTCTGCAGATCACTAGCTGTAGGCTCTTAATAGAGGGTAATGCACAGGGAGTTCTAAGTTAAGGTTTTTCTTTCCTGCAGCATTTTTTTTTTACTGTCTGTCTCTAAGAGGAGGTTCTGGGATACAGGAGTTGCCTAAACCAATTTAGACATCAAACTTTTCTTTGGTGGAGAAACTCCAAGGGCAGTGTTTCATGGGGCAAAAATTTGGGAAATATGGATTTGTAGAATAAGTAGTTTGACATCATGGACTATGCCTTACTCATCTTTTTCTCCCCTTCTGTGTCCAGAAAAATTCCTCATACATAATAGGTGTGCTCTGTTGGCTTAACTGAGCCAACTGTTAAGACCAAAAGAAAGAGAAAGAGGTAAATATACAGTGAGAATCATCTGTTTCTTGGCCTCCCAAACCAGATGCATTCTCAATTGAGCCTACCAAATAAGGTAAAACCACTAATTTTCTATGCCCAAGTACACATAACTTTTTAATTTCTACATTTGGATTCACTCTTTCAAATTTTATTTATTTATTTATTTATTTATTTATTTAGAGAAAGCAGGAAACATTCTAAAAGGTATATTTTCCTAAATTACCTAACTTGCTAAATTAAGTTTGGTTGGAAATTGCTTAAAACTCCACTCTCTCTCATTGCACAGGAAAGAAAGAAGTCTACAGGCTCCATAAACCCTCCGTCTTCATAGTATTGCAGTTTGGACAAGTTCTAATGAAAATATGATGCTTTAAAAACAACTTAAATTTTCTTTTTAGTGACATATCTTACCAAAAGCTGGCTGGAGTCTGGGAGGCAAGAGAACATCTTTTCCAAGGAAAACCACAAATCCTTCTTTCAAAAAACTCTTCAATAATACTATAGTTTATTTTTTCTTTTAACTGGACCCTTCTCAAAATCTCAGTGCCTTGGTTGTCCTACCTCTAAAACAGAATAAATAATCTGAGACCCTAGTAAGATGTTAGAAGAAAAATGATGGCGGGGAAATTGTTTTGATCTCCACAGAGGCCAGGTGCTAGCAAACTTTCCACAGCCTTCCTATCCCTGAGCATTCACTTTTCTTTCCCTTGCCTGATGTCTTTCTCTTTTACATCCAAAGACCCATCTCCTCCTGGGGCTTTATCTTCTTTTTCCCTTTCCTGAATGTCTGTGATGTTCACTGTTGAACCTCTCACACTTGGCTTGATGTGGGAACTTTTATGCCATGTTCTGTCTCCCAGTTAAGTTGAATGGCTCTTTGGAACATAGGTCAAAATTTAGTGACATCTTTCTTCCTTGATCACTCAGCACTAGTTGTTCAACTATGTTCAACTAGCAAGTACTAGTTGTTCAGTAAATAATAATTAAAAACACCCTTACATACTGCTTAGAGTAGATTAGTTGTATCCAACAATAACATTTACTTTATTAATATCACCTAATTTAGACTTTGTGGTAATACATTTAGTATTATCAGGGCTGTACTTGGGAAATTAAAGAATAGCAAAAATACAATTTTTATAAATTTGACCTACATAAAAATCATTGTAAGATTTATAGATATATGTAGTCACATAATAATTATTGTGATAATGCAGGAGGTAGCTAAACTACAATTTATCTAACTCTCCCCTTTTTCTTGATACTTCACATACTTCACATAACATAAAATTTGTCATTTCAAAGCATGCACATCAGTGGATTTTTAATATAATCACTGTTGTAATTCACTGTGTTCTAATTTCAGAACTTTTCCATTATCCGCAAAAGAAACCTCATACCCATTAGCAGTTAACCCCAATTTCCTCCTTCCCCCATTTTTTGGAAGCCATTAATCTGCTTCTTATCTCTATGGATTTGCCTGTTTTGGACATTTCATATAAATGGAATCATATAGTAGTATCCTTCTGTGGTTTCTTTCATTTAACGTATTCTCAAGATTCATCATGTTGTAGCATGTATCAGTACTTTTGTTCTTTTTATAGCTAAATACTATTCTATTATATGGATATGCCACGTTTTGATTATCTGTTCATCAGCTGATTGACATTTGAGCTGTTTATACTCTTTGGTTGCAATGAATAATACTGGTATACACATTTGTGTCCAAGTTTTTGCATAGCTATAAGTTTTCCATTCTCTTTGGTATGTACGTAGGAGTGCAATTGCTATGTTCACTCTTTTTTACTTTTCATGTAAGTCTTTGAAATCACACATTTTTATATCATTCTTATATAGGCACTAAAAGAGATCACAGAGATTTCTCTTCACTAGCATGTTGCAAACCAAGTGATTATTCTGAGAAAGGCTTTATGTTAAAATAGTCTAATTCAGAGGTGCCTGGGTGGCTCAGTTGGTTAATTGTGGCTCAGTCGGTTAACTTCAGCTCAGGTCATGATCTCACAGCTCATAAGTTTGAGCCCCATGTGGAGCCTGCTTCAGATTATGTGTCTCCCTCTCTCTCTGTTTCTCCCCTGCTCATGCTCTGTTTCTCTCTCTCTCAAAAATAAATAAATGTTAAAAAAATTTCTAATTTTCTAAATTTTAATTTTTTAATTTTAATTTTTAAAAATTTTTTAAATTTAAATTTCTAACTTTAAAAATTAAAAAAAATAGTCTAATTCAGACTAGTTTCTCCACAATGACTTCACTAAGTTTCTTGCCTCTTCCATAGGTGGCTTGAGAGGACCCACTCTCCCAGCCTTTCAACATAACAGGTCTCCTCAGATATATATGTAACCTGCCTATACAGTGATAAGTTAGACAAGTCCCCTGACAACTTCCAATCAAATGGCTGCCCCAAGTCCCTCCTAATAGGAATCTGGGGCCACTACTTCTCTTGTCCCATCTTTGTTAGATCCCTTTGCCTCTGGACTCACTGGAGCTGTTTGACTAAGAGGCTGGCAAATTAAATGCCTGTCCATCATTTGACATCATTATGGGAACATTGTTCTGTGATATGTGTAAGAGTTGTGTGATAGGAGGGTAAACTCACTCATTAATTTATCTTGGTATTGAGGGAAGATCAAGGGCAGAGAGATAGTGATTGCTATAAGTGATCCAGCAGCAAGAGCTCCTCTTTGAAGATAGCTATGGGAATGAAATGGCCCACATCCAAGTGCTTGTTTCTCTTCTGAATAGGCTAATTGCTGATTTGGGAAGAAGAAATGTAAAGATGATCTATAAAGTATCCCTGGGATGAAAATTATAGCTTATTTTCAAGGTCAGAACATTAAATTTGTTCCTAAGGGCCTAAAAATGAATTCGCAAAGTTTTTCATCCTTCAGATATACAATTATTTTAGTCAGTCATGACCAGCATTATTTTTGCTGGGCTGGGCTGGGCTGGGCTGGGATAGAGTAGAGTATTACCCAGATAACAAGGATAACTATTGTCTCTTCAAACTATGTCTCAGTTGTATGTGGTGTGTGTGCATGTGCACTTGCGTGCATGTGCTCGTGCACATGCACACAGAGCTTTGTCATGTTATAAAATGCATTACTCTTAAAATATTTGAAAACCACCCCTCTATAGGAATTTTATATTATTTTTTTTCCTGTTTCTGGATAGCAATGGGCATTTGCAAGCATATCTGCAATTTTTCCTGGCTTATGTATAAATACCCTATTTGTGTCTGAAACAGAAGCTAATTCCCATTTTGATCATTCCCCTGCAGCCAAAAATTGTGTAAGCGCTATTTGTGGTATCTTTTATATGAAACGCCAGATGAGGTGTGCTGTGGCATGTTGGAAATAACGATTTCTGGAATTGCTAAATGTTTTTGAAAGAAAACAGAGCTATCAATCATTTCTACCCCCAGGAACATTCCAAATGTGCTTAAAGCATTGTTCTGGAGGTGTGACTCAGGAAGCCAAGGAAATTAACAAAAAGCAAGAGAGTCGATGTGACACAAAACATTGCAATGTTTCATCTAGAAAACCCCAGTCTTCCCTTTACATATAATTGTCACACAAAATGAGTGGCCTTCAAGCAAGTCTTAATATGCATGTCTCCTAATTAATGGGGAAATATGTAAATCTCTTTTTAATGGCATCAAAAGGATAGTAAAACCCATTGTATGTTAATGAGCACTGCCGCTAAGTTTCCTGTTTGTACTAAATGTACATTTTGTGGAAACCCAAAGAAGGGAAGTCCAGTAGACCTATATTAATACACTTCTTTTCCCGTCTCAATTATCACACCAACTCCTATAGGACACAGACATACATGCTGTTAAACCTTCACAATGTTAGAGCAACCACAGAAACAAAAACATTTTTCCAATGAGAGTCCTGGTTGTGTTTCTTCTGTGGCCAGTATTTCTAGGCTTTAACTCATATCTCAAACACTCCTCCTCCATATTTTTAGAAAGCTGCATAGATTCCAGATACCTTTCTTCAAATGCCCAACTTTATCTCTTCTTCTCCTTACCCCATTCTCACTCACAGAAACAATCCTCGTCCTGCTTCTCGCTTAGATTCCAGTTTCAAATTTCCAAATGCCCATAAGAAACTTGGATGACTGGTTTTCCAACCATTTTCAACACTTCCATTACCCAAACTCTTCTCTCTTAAACCTGAAATGAAGAACCTTCCCTTTTCATATAGTGTTCCCATCATTGCTTCAAGCAAGAAAGCCACACATCATTTTGAAACTCTTCACCCACCATTTCCAGTCTGTCCATAGGATCTGTTATTTATTCCTTTAAAATGTCTTTGAGATTTGCCTCTTTATCCATTTAATTGGGACCACCATATTCATTGTTGTAATCACCTTCTGCCATAATTATGGCTATAGCCTCTTCCTTCCTCATTGAACTGATGGGAAATTATAGGCAGGAATATAACTTAAAATTTTATTAAGAATGTGCTATGTGTCAAACCCTGTACTAGTCATAGAATAAACAGCGTAATTATTAAGACTCATTCTCTGACATCAAGTTGCTCAGAATCTTTTGACTGTTATTACCAGACTGGTACAAGGCATCTTAAACACTGTGGTCATCATGTCACTTTCATCCTCTAGAATCTGGAAGTAAGTACAAATGCTTTTACCTGACTTTTGTGGTCTGTGTTACTTGGAATGACTCTATCTTTGTATCTTATTTCTCTTAATTCCTTGACATGGCTCATATCATGCAGTAAGCTACACCCTCCACCCATTCCCTATGTGCCCCATACACCTCTTAACCTTTACAACTTCCTCCCTCTACCCTCCACACAAAACATACCCATCCTTCAAAGTCTGTTGGGCAGTCCATCTTTTCTACAAAACCTTCTGCAATTTCTCCCAAGCCACTTTTCTTTGCCTAATTCCCATTGTGCCAATAGTTGGAGGAAATTCCTACCTTAGGGCACTGACTGTGGTAGTAAAGCATCATATGTCCGAGGTGCCCTTACAGATGAAATCTAAATATTTGGATCTCTTCAAATACTTAATATCAGCAATATCAGCCCCACACTCTATAGCACTGTGTGAAAACAGTAGTAGATTTAACCTTCATCAAATGCAGTCTTCCATTTTACCATTTCATAACTTTACTTATAAAATGTTCAGTGACAATAAACTGTGCCTGGCCCAGGGTTAAACACTGGGAGTAGAGCATCTGCAGGTAAATAGATTGTGATATCAGAAATAAATACACAGAATAGCAGAATCCTGGAGCAAAGAGAGATTAGTTTGTCTGAGGAAGTTAGTGGGAGCCTCCTAAAAAGGATGCTGTTTCCTGCCTGGAATATCCTTTATTTCTTGTTTAACTAGCAAGTTTTACTCATCCCTCATGAATTAGCTCAAAGCATACCTCTTCTCTGGAGCTTTCTTTGCCAACAAAAGTAGGAATAAAAGACCCAGAGAAGTTTAATGATTTGCCCAAATGATGCATCTCCTTTTGTCATGTGTTCCCCATGAGTACTTTTATCTTAGGTATTTGTTTCAAGTCATTCTGCTTATAAATTTCTTTTTTAGATTTTGCAGTAACTAGATAAAAAAGATAATCTTGGACATTTTATCCAGGTGTGTTGGAGTGATTTGCATAAATTATTTAGATTCTGTGACCCTCCTTGTCTGTCTTATTTTTCTTTCTTTCCTTTTTTAAAACTTTCTATTTCTATACTTAATTTCTTCGAGGCTCTTAGTGGACATAAGAGAGTCTATAAAGGAGGTGTTGTGCTTTCCAGCTAGAACAAGTTCCAAACTGTATGGCTAATCTGAAGAGTATGTTTTGAAATGGTCTCAGTTTCCTTCCCTTGATCACAGGGAATAGATGTTTGATCTAACCCACCTAATCTCTCATTTCCAACCAGTTGTAAAAACATGCTTCTCAGAATTCCAGGCTACTGCAACAGAGGGGAGTAAATAATCAGGGAAGAGTGGTTAAATATAGACTAGGGTTTAGATTTATAAAACTTCAGCCAGTTGGTCTGACATTTCCTCCATGGGACTCCATTGGGAGCTGCTCTTGTCAGTGGTATGTGTCTGTTAACTTTTATTAACCATTTTCGTGTCAGAGTTCTTTATTCTTTCATTATTCCTAATAATGTGAATCCTCTGACTTGCTTTTATTTTAAAAAGTGTAAAAATCCACCATGTCTATTCAAATTTACTCAGCAGTTGTTCACTAAATTTCTATGCCTCAGACATTGGAAACTAACACCAGGGAAACCACAAAAATGATTCACCTTAAAATATCACTGGGAAGTTCCCATTGATACAAATGATGTAAATCATTTTACTTCTTTTTCTTTTAGAACATTGTCATATAATGCTTGTGTGGAAGAAGGTATGGGAAACAAAAGCTCTTCTATGCTACTGGCAGGGGGGTATAGAAGAGCGTTCTCAGGATACCTTGTTATTATCTATCAAAATTTCAAATATTTCTACTTTTGGTCCATTTTTCTACTGCCATAAATGTATTCTACTGGTATAGTCACACAAATAGGCCAAGAGTTATATGTAAGAATTATTATTGCAGCAGCATCCATAATATCAAAAATAACCAAATATCTATTAATGGGGATGTTTAGATAAAATACAATAAAGACATTCAATGAAATACAAGGCAACTATTTTTTAAAACAAGACAGATCCATGTGTATGGATATGGAATTATTTGTAAGATGTGTTCTTTAACAAAATAGTTTATAGCAAACTTTTGAGAGCATCTATGTTTTTTTAAATGCTTTGTAAGACCTCAATTCTCAACGACTATGTAAAGTAATTGGTCAAAACGATGCATAAGACTTACCTTCTTTGTACTAGATAACTGTGAAAATGAACAAATCATTTTAAAGCAACTATGATCAGGAATTTAACAACTAGACAGTGCAGAGTTGTCTGTGATCTTTGAGAGGAGGGAACCACATGAAATGAGTTTCATATTCACCATAGTTTTCTCTCTCAGGGAACCTTACCAACTATGGCACAAGGAAGTTCAAACTAGAGAGCAATCATCTCTCTGGGTGAAAGATTAAAATTCAGGGATGGTAGGGAGATGGTATTTGAAGAAAAAGGTACTAGAGAGGAGGGAGTTATATGTAATATAATATATACATATTATAATATAATGTAATATAGAGAAGGAGAGAGAGAAAGAGAGACCCTTGAATACTAGACTGCACATATACAGGGAGATTTTGAACAATCTGGGATAATAGCTATGAGGTGTAAACTTGATAGAAATTCTGGAGCTTGTACAATGCTGAAATATGTTGGAATTCCAACCAATAAGACTGAAGAAAACTTGCTAAATACCCTGAGCATTTAGTTGAGACTTTACAAAGGGATAACCATGGAAAAAGGCTACTATAACTTTGCATAAAGATAATCCTGGAGTAGCCTAACAAACCAAGCCTTGCTGAGATTGAATTGATTCTCCAATAAATTAACTATTTCCCAAAATAAAATATGGCACTATTAAAAAATATGACCTCACAAAAATAGCATCCTTAATATTCAATGTATGATAAAATAAATTACTAGACATGTGAATAAACAGAAAGATATGACTGATAACCAGGGGAAAAATAGAAAATCATAAAGGCTCAGTGATGATACAATGTAGAATTTAGGAGAAAAATATTATTTAAAGGAAAGGTAAAGAAAATATAGATATAATGAGAGACTAGGTGAGAAATTTCAGCAGAGAGGAATAAAAGATGAATACAAGAAAACATACGGCCAAGAAATACAATATCTGAAATGAAAAATACAGTAAATGAGATGAAAAAAAGATCAGACACCCCATAAGAAAGTATCAATTTCTTTGAAAATTGTTCATTGCAAACTACTACCTACAGAGGAGAAAAGATTGAAAAAATAAAGACACATGATTTGCGACATAATATTGGGCATGTAGTGTGTGCAATTTGAGTCCAAGGAGAGGAGTGTTAGATGGGGCAAAAAAAAAAAAAAAAAAAAAAAAGAAAAATAGTGACTAAAACTCTTTCAAATTTTAACATAAATATAAACCCACAGAATTTAAAACCTTGACAAAACCAAAAGCAAAAGAAGTGAAAAGAAAAGAAAAAAACTAGGTACATCATAATTATATTGATAAAAATCTGGGATAAGGGAAAAATTTTAAAGTATCCAGAGAAAGACACAACACATATGTTCCAACAACAATAAGAATAAACACTGACTCTTCATCACAGACAATGCAAGCTAGAAAACAGTGGAATGTCATATTTTAAATGCTGGGGTGGGCAGTCGGGGGGATCAACAATTTTAACCTAAAATTTAATAGCCTGCAAAAGTATCCTTCAAAAATGAAGGTGAAATAAAGACATATTAAAATAAAGAATAGCTGATGATAACTTTCAGAGCCAGCAGAACTACACTACAAAAAAATGTTAAAAGAAGTTCTGCAGTCTAAAAAATAACTGGTACTAGATGGAACTTGAATACCAGCAAAGAAACAAAGTGTGCTAAATCATGACAATACTGTTTAAAGAAAAATGGCTATGAAGTATTTAGTTTTAACACAGATAAATGTAAAATATGTGACAAGCGCAAGTATAGAAGGTAAATGTTACAAGGTTCTTAGCTGGTATGTGAAAAGATAAAATTTTAATTTAAATTAGACTGTGATAAGTTAATAATACATATTGTAACCACAAGACCAACCACTGAAAATGGAAAGCAAAAGGAATAGATAAATGAAACAACAATAAATATTTGATTAGTCAAAAAATGATGGAAATAGATGGGGAGAAAGAGAACAAATGACATAAGCAAGGGAACATAGCAGAATGGTAGACTTAAACTCAGTCATGTGAATAATTACATAAATGTAAATGGAGTAAACACTGATTAAAAGGCAGCAATTGTCAGACTGGATAAACAAGCAAGATTCACCTATATTAAGACACTTAGTTGAAAGTAACAAAGTAGAAAAAAAGTATGTATATGAAAAAATGGGACCTTACAGAGAACATAAATATCTTAAAAAGATAAAGTAATATTATTAACTGCTTTGTACCCATAACAAACTCTTTCAAAAAATTGTGAAGGAGGAAATACTTTTCAACTTTTTATGGGCAAATGTTACCCTAATATCAAATCCAGAGAAAAACATAAGAAAATGTTAGAAAAATATTTCTCATGCATAAATCATAAAAAATCCTTAACAGAATCGTAGAAAATTAAATTCAGCAATATATCAAAATCATAATGCATCATGACCAAGTGAGGTTTACATGGAATGCAATATTGGTTTACCATTTGGAAATCAATCAATATAAACCAACAGAATGAAGGGCAAAAGTATTCTATATGGCCATTTTAGTAAATGCAGAAAAAGCATAGAGCAAAATTCAACTCCCATTCATGAGAAAAATCCTAAATCCTTAGCAAACTAATAGTAAAGAGAACTTCCTTAACCTCATTAGGGGTATCTCTGAAAAACTTAGAGCTGAGCACAGAAGATTTTAGGGCAATGAAACTATTTCTGTATAATATTTAATGGTTTGGGTACATGACATTATATATTAAAATTCATAGAACTGTACAACACAAAGAGTGACCTCTAATGTACACATGGACTTTGGATAACGTCATGGTCATTATGTTTTTAAAAAGACACCAAAACACTTTAAAGAGAAAATAAATTCTTCAAAACGTAATGCTGGAACAACTGGGCGACCATATTTTAAAAAATGAACCTTGGGGCATGTGGTTGGCTCAGTCAGCTGAATGTCTAACTCTTGATTTTGGCTCAGGTCATGATCCCAAGGTCATGGGATAGAGCCCTGTGTCAGGCTCTACATTGTGCATAGAGCCTGCTTAAGATTCTCTCTCTCACTCTCCCCCTCTCCCCAACTTGCTCTCTCTCTCCAAAATAATGAAATAAAATAAAACAAAATAAAAGTTAAAAAAATGAACCTTGACCTGTATCTCACAAACACACTCAAAACTTAATTTGAGATGGATAATAAACATAAAAGCTAAAACTTCTAGAAGAACACAAGGGAGTCTACATTTGCAACCTTGGAGTAGGCAAAGATTTTTGTACAGGGTAAAAAAAAAATCATAAAAGAAAAAAAATCAATTGTACTTCCTTACATTAAAAATTTCTGCTCATAAAAAGACAATGTTAAGAAAATGAAAAGGCAGATCACAACCTAGGGGAAAATATTATAATGCATATATCTGAAAAAAATTACTTGTGTCCAGAAAATATAAAGAAGTACAGCTTAATAATGAAAAGATAACTGGATTAAAAAAGTGGTCAAAATAATTGAATAGACACTTCACAGAAGAATGTACAGAATGACCACTAAACACATGCAAAAGTGATCAAAATCATTGATCTCAGGAAAATGCAAATTAAAACTAAAATATGTCAATTCATACACACAGAATGCCTATATGTTAGAGAAGATGTAAAACAACTGAATTTCTCATGTTTTAGAGGGACTGTAAAATGGCATAGGCACTTTATAAGAAACTGGCAGTTTCTGGGGCACCTGGATGGCTCAGTCGGTTAAGTGTCTGGCTCTTGGTTTCAGCTCAGGTCATGATCTAGTGGTTCGTGAGTTTGAGCCCCAGGTTGGGCTCCACACTGACAATGCAGAGACTGCTTAGGGTTCTGTCTCTCTCTCTCTCTCTCTCTCTGCCCCTCCCCCTGCTTGCTTTCTTTCTCTCTCTTTCTCTCTCTCTCAAAATAAACAAATCTTTAAAAACTGGCAGTTTCTTATAAACTTGAACATATATGTAACCTATGATCTGTAATTTCACTGTAAGAACAAATAAAGACGTTCACAAAAATACTTGTATATGAATCCTCACATCACCTTTATTCATAATAATTAAAACCAGAAACAATGCAAATATCCATCAAGAAGAACATGAATAAATTGTGGTATATTCATACAATGGAGCAATAAAAAATTATCCACTAAATGGGTAAATGCAATGAAATGAATAAATTTTGAAGCAAATGAAGCTCGACAAAAAATATACTGTATGAAATGGATTCTGTAGGAATCCATTTATATGAAATCCTGCAACAGGTAAAAATTTGGTACTAGACATCAGAAGATGGTGGCCTGTGATGTGGGGTTGGAGCATGGATTGTCAAGAAGAGGCATAATGGAACTTTTTGGGGTGGAAATATGTCATATCTTGATTCATTTGTGAGGTTACATGTGTATATTTATCAGAACTCATTGAAATTATGATATGTGCATTACACTACATATAAATTATACCTCAGTAAACAAAGGATAGATGTTTTGCATACAAGCACACACACACACACACGTACACTCCAAGGAGGGGATGGTAGAAGAGAAAGATAGATTTTTGTTTTTGTTTTTTATTTTCCCTTAAGGCATCCCCAGAAACTACAAGAATACCTGCTCTATAATAGGTACGTGATAAATATTCAATGAATGAAGTGATATATATGGAAAATTCTGAGTAAGAAACAGGAAACTGTTCATAGTAGTTGCGTTTGACAGTCAGCCTAATAGGAGAGAAGGGGATGCTTACTTCCATTCCATCTCTCCCTACACTCAATCCTGAATGCATATGAGCGCGCACACACACACACACACACATACACACACTTTCAGAAACTCATCATGTTATGCATGTTTTCTTAAAATCTTAATTTTAGTAAAATTAAGATGGACCCCAATAAATGTTTATGATATACAGAAATTTATTAATATATGCGATAATTTTCATCAGAATGATTATTTTCTAAACAATCTTAATTCTTTGACCTAATAACTTCAAGTCCTCTTTATATAATTCAGCATGTGTCAAAGGCTGAGCTAAAAATTTCATAGTCCCTATTAGCAATAAAATTAGCTATTATTCACAAAACCATCAGGAAGAGCAGTTGCTGCTGCGGTTCTCTACAAATCTCAAAAGGGGTATTATTATCTCTAATTTACAAATGATACAATCTGGGGTCAAGGAGGCTAAATGATCTGTCAGGATTCTCAGCGGGCAGACAGTGTCAAATTCAGAATGTGCTGCCACCTCGAATTCCTAAGCATATGCTTTTTAGAATGGCTTCCTTTGCTTCTCTTGTATCAAAAATTAACAAAAAGGAAATGAAAAGTCGCATTTTAAAAAGGCAAATTAAATGTATACCATAGCAGCCAGGGTGACTGGTGTTTGGAAGGAAGTATTCACCTGGAAGAAGATTGCTAAGTAGTGGGTACAGAATCTGACTGAGGGGTAGGCCCACAAGACTGTTACCTAAAGCACTGATGTGATGGCATTAAACTACCCCTGGAATAAATTATAAATTTATGTGATTGCTGAGCCAGATTTTCTCAAGTGGCTTTTTATGTAACTACAGAAATACAAATTTATACAAATCCAGCTGAAACACAGTCCGCTTCAGCTGGAAATGGAAACGGTGCTCAGCAGCATGGACATGACTCTCTTGAATAATTTTGCAACACACACATGCAGTTTGCAGCCAGCCAAAAAGCCAGCAGTAGCTGGCAGCTGACACCGAGATAAAATAATTGCAGAGCACAATGCTGTTCACAGGACTGAGGAATTTCCTTCATTACTTTAATAAGCTCGCCAAGAAGTTGTCTGATTTAAATAATCACAAAAGAACAATGGAAAGAATAGGAGATATAGGAAAGCAGGAAACTTTTGTCTGCTATTTTTTTTTAAACTTTTGGCTCTATTTTGGGCAGCAAAGTGAGTCAGTAAATGAACTTATTTCTGTATTAATTTTTATTAATAGGAAGTCAGAGTCTCCCTGCCCCTTTAAATAAATCTTGAATAAATATTTTAAAATTCACTTTGAAATGGTACCAAATTATTAGTCTGGAGACACCCACATGTCTAGGTCCAGGCTTGGCTGTGTTTATATAATCTTTCTTTTCATCCTTTTCATCATGGAATCATGGAAGGGAAAGAAAAAAAGCAAGAAGTTCTAAGATTAGAATTATCTGAGGGAAAACAAAAACTACAGTCTTGAAGCACATTTTAAAAACATGCAAAGGAATGAAATTGGATCCTTATCTTACACCATAAACCAAAATCAACTAAAAATGAATTAAAGACTGAACGTAAGACCTGAAGCCATAAAACTCTAAAAGAAAACATAGGTGGTAAGCTCCTTGACACCAGTCTTGGTGATGATTTTTTGGATTTGACACTAAAAGCAAATGCAACAAAAGCAAAAATAAGCAAGTGGGGACAAAAAGAAAAACAAAACAACAGACAATTCTTAGTGGTATGCATTGAAGGCTAAAATGAGTATGGAATGTGAATGTGTTTTAGGAATTCAGACATCAGAGTGACAGTGGCCAAAAGGGAAGGGTTCACATTTGAGGTAAGTCTTGAGCTGTGCTTGAAAGATGAGTAAAATTGGAGACCGAGAGTTACATACCAGACACAAGCAGAATGCCACTAAAGAACTGTGATAGCCCATTCTGTTTCTTCCTGTTAGCTGCTTTTCACAATCCCAACCATTTCTATAACTCAGTGCCTCTCAACCTTATATATGTACACACACACACACACACACACACACCCTATACACAATTTCTCATCATGAAGGAAGACTTTAGGAAAAGTGTGTGGCTAACTATAATAGCTACTTCTATAACAAAATTAACTTAGTAATTTAGTAATTTGCAAGCACTTCTCCCAGATGATAGTCCTTACTGTAAAGCAGAATTGCAAAAATAGTTCCAGTGAAGACAAATTTTATATCCCTCAGATTCTTCCACAGGCATAACTTTTCTTCAAATATCAACACAGGTAGAGCTTACCAAAAATCACTATTCAGCTAGGGACAAATGCTGTATATTTGGCACCTGCTTGAAATGGAAGATGCTTGTAGCTCTCTTTTGAAAGACACTTCTGTGAACAAGGACTTGGCCTGCCTTCAGTCCTTCAACACCATCCGTAGTAGCAAGGGTAAAAACACCAGAATCACTCATTAGGTAAGAGGTGAGGTTTTCTGTTGTTTCTTCAGCACTGAACCAGATGTTGGTATGACTCTATTTCTCTCCTTGGCTGCGCATGGGAAGTCTTGTTTGGAAACTTGAGCCCATATAGATCAACACTTTGTTGGCAACAAAAAGAAGTTGGAAGGTTTATTTCTGAAATATTTCTATATCATGGTAGATTATTTCCCCCTCCCCCCAAAAAAGGATTACTATAGGTATAAACCAATCTCCTTTGAAATAATGAAATCACATTTCTTTTAAGCTTTCTTTTCTTAACTCAATTTGCAAATATAAGTATAGAAATGTTATTCTACATTTTAATAATGATATAGCAAAAGTCACCTCCAATCTGCAAAGTTACTTCAAGCAATGTCGAGGACAGATAAAGGCAGAAACTATCACTGATCCTCTACCCATAATTTGAAAAGAAAATGAAATCACATGCCACGATGTACTTCAACCATGCAAATTGTTTTCATACATATCCACTGGTGAAAGGAAGCATCAAAAACCCTAGGAAATATTCTACCAACATTTTGCAACCCATAAATAAGTTTTATGAAAATACAGACTTGCTCTTTTATACCTATCCTAAACTTCTGTAAGGCCCTGTCTTTGTTGGCATTCCAATTTTTTTGATGATCAAAAATTAGGTTGTAAGTAAATGAACAGTTATGAGAAAGAGATAGGTAAGAAGCAATTTGTCATAGAGGGGAAGGCTTAAAAGACAAACTGTGATTCTGGATTCTGAGTAAAACCACAAAAATAATTTTAGTTTTATTTCAAAGAGAAACCCCAGATCAGCATGAGTTATATGGTTATGCAGAAGAACTAAATTTTTGGAAAAAATATGATGTGTTTTGTAAATACAAAGAAAAATTAAAATGTTAGAGAAGCCCCCCTGAACTAGTTAAAGGGATTTTTCCTCTAACTTGTATCACCGATCCAATAGAAAAGAAAAATGATACCAAGAATACACTGATTATTATGGGATACTTTTATAGCTTTACAATGAATAATATTTATGGCCTTAAAAATTTCTAGAGCAAACCAGAAAAAAAAACGCAGAAATTATATAACCAAATCAACAACTGGGAGTGGGGGGAGTTTCTGCTTCTGGGTAGAATGTAGGAAGTCATGGGACTGTACTGTCAACCAAACAATGAGAATAAGAGAGATAAGTTACAAAATTATAGCTTATAAAAACCATCAGGCATGCAAGAATACAAATTGATCTAAATACACTAAATTCCAGAAATTGGCAAACCCTTCCTAGGAGAGAGGACACCCATGACTGTTTTCATCTCTGTTAGAGCTGCCACAGAAAAAAAGGATTCTGACATACACACCAATGAGAAGAAATCAGCAAAACTTGTTTTGAATTTTTTTCTTTTATTTGAGTATAGTTGACGTACAATCTTACATTAGTTTCACATACAACGTAGTGATTCAACAACTCTATATCTTACCTCAAGTGTAGCTGCCATCTGTCACCATG
Source organism: Cryptoprocta ferox (assembly GCA_028646485.1). Lineage (NCBI taxonomy): Eukaryota > Metazoa > Chordata > Mammalia > Carnivora > Eupleridae > Cryptoprocta > Cryptoprocta ferox. The sequence continues at coordinate 77,962,540 of CM053560.1, read as the reverse complement.
CAATGCCGTTACAGTATCAGTCACTGTATTCTCAATGCTGTGCCTGTTATTCCCATAATTTATACATTCTGTTATTGGAAGCCTGTATCTCCCATTCCCCTTCACTCATTTCCCATCCTTCCACCCCCCACTTCAAACATCAATTTTTCTCTGTATTTATAGGCCTGGTTCTGCTTTTTGTTTGGTTTATTCATTTGTGCGTTTTTTTAGATTCCACAAATGAGTGAAATCATATGGTATTTATCTTTCTCAGTCTGGCTTATTTCATGTGGCATAATACCCTCTAGATCCATCTATGTTGCTGCAAATGCAAGATCTCCATTTTTATAGTTGTGTAGTATTCCTCTGTGTGTGTATGTGCACACATGTGTACATGTGTGTACACACGCACACCACATCTTCTTTATCCATTCATCTGTTAATGAACACTTACAACTCAACACCAAAAAAAATATTAGACCAAAAAATGGGCAGAGGACCTGAATAGACATTTCTTTGATGAAGACATACAGATGGCCAACAGACACATTTAAAGATGCTCAACATCACTCAACATCAGGGAAATGCCAACTCAAACCACAATGGGATACCACTTCACACTTGTCGGAATGGCTAGCATCAAAAAGACAAGAAAAAACAAGTGTTGGCAAGGAAGTGGAGAAAAAGGAACCCTCGTGTACTGTTGGTGGGAATGTAAATTGGTACATCCCCCATGAAAAACAGTATGGAGTTTCCTCAAAAAACTAAAAATAGAAATACCATATGGTCCAATAATTCCACTTTTTATGAAGTTTTAATGACAAAGGGAGGGCTAGCATGACAGGTTAGAATCATAAGGAGCCCAGGGAAGAGTGATTTCTGCACACATCTGCCAAGCCTTGCCCATAGGCCTTCACTAAATATGTGGAAATTATTCATTAAAGACTGAAGATGAGGGACGGTAGCAGAGAAAAATCCTTCTGAGGCATTCGAGATATGGAAGATTAAAGATGCTCACAAATTATTTGATATGACTCCCTTTGAGAGAGGGTGTTATAACTCCCCTTCTCTTGACTCTACATGGGCTCTGAGACTTCTTTGACCAATAGAATAAGACAGAAGTAATACTGTGCCAGTTTCTGAATTCAGGCTTGACAAGACTAGCAGCTTCTACTTCATGTATCTTGAAATCCTAGGTCCTAGAAGCCAGCCGCCTGCTATGAGGAAGGCCAAGAACCTCCTGGAAAGACTCATGTGCTCCCTGTGCTCCCAGGCAAAAACCTTGGCTAAGCTCTCAGCTGAAATAAACAAATTGTCAGCAATGTGAATGAGTCATATTGGCAGTGTGTCAACTAACTCCATGGAGGTTATTTACCCCAGCTGATGCTACATGAAGCAGAAAATTTGCCCAGATGAACTCTGCCTTAATTCCTGACACACGATATCATTTTTTCTTATGAATAAGAATTGACCCTGCACATTTACTGAAAGGACATTTCTTTACTCATTGTTCTTCAGTACCATCCTTGCCGTAAAACAAATGTCCACACATATATGGACCTCTTTCTGGATTCTCTATTCTCTTCTGTTTCTCTGTCTTCATAAAATAACACCTGTTTTGATTACTCTATCTTTAAAGTAAGTGTTGATATTTTGTAGTGGAGGTCCTCCAAGTTTATTCTTCTTCCAGATTATCTAGGATATTTTTGATTCTTAGAGTTTTCATGTAGTTATAGAATCAGTTTTGTAGAGGTCTCTCATCTCCTTTGAACTTTTCTTACTATTTTTCATGTAAATGGCATTTAAAATTTTTTATTTTGATTTCTCACTGATGGTTATTGGTAATGTGAATATAATTAATATTTTTAACATTTAATTATATTCACCAACACTGCTAACCCTACCTATTAATTAAATTGCTTTTCTGTATATGATTTTTAAATTTCTACACCTATGTCATCTGTGAAACATGATAGTTTTATTGGGACTATACCAAAATGAAAAGATTTTGCACAGTGAAGAAACCATCAACAAAACAACAAGGCAGCCTACTGAATGAGAGAAGGTATTTGCAAATAATATATCTGATACTCAAAATTTATTAAAAAAAATTATTCAACTCAACACCAAACAAGCAATCTGATTAAAAACCATGTAGAGAACGGAAATAGACCTTTCTCCAAAGAAGACATACAGATTGCCAACACATGAAAAGATGTTCACATTCAGATCATCATCAGTGAAATACAAATTAAAACCACAGTGAGGTATCAATTTACACTTTTCATAATGGCTAGAATCAAAAAGGTAAGAAATAACAAGTGTTGGTGAGGATGTAGAGGAAAAGGGAACCTTTGTACACTCGGTGAAAATGCAAACTGGTACAGCTACTGTGCAAAACAGTATGGAGATTCCTCAAAAGTTAAAAATAGAATTACCATATGAGCCAGTAATACCACTACTGTGTATTTGTTATGTTGAGATATGTTCTCTCTAAACCTACCTTATCAAGAGTTTTTATAATGAATGTATGTTGTACTTTGTCAAATGCTCTTTCTGCAAATACTGAGATGATCATATGTTTTAATCTTTCTCTTATTAATGTGATATATTGTTTTGATTACTTTGTGAATATTGAACCAC
>CM053560.1:77930881-77959418 GCA_028646485.1 Cryptoprocta ferox | reverse complement strand
ATACAATGGAATACTACATGGCCATGAGAAAGAATGAAATCTGGCCATTCGTAGCAAAGTGGATGGACCTCGAGGGTGTCATGCTAAGCGAAATAAGTCAGGCGGAGAAGGACAGATACCATATGTTTGCACTCATAGGTCTAACAGGAGAAACCTAACAGAGGACCATGGGGAGGGGAAGGAGGAAAAAGAGTTAGGGGGAGGGAGGGAGACAAAACACGAGAGACTCTTGAATACTGAAAACAAACTGAGGGCGGAAGGGGAAGGGGAAAGGTAATGGGGGGTGATGGCCATGGTGGAGGTCACTTGTGGGGAAGAGCACTGGGTGTTATATGGAAACCAACCTGACAATAAACTATAAAGTTAAAATTAAAAAAAAAAACAAAAAAAACAAAGTCACTGTTTCCTTGTTGATACTCTGATACTCTCTGGATGATCTACCCATTGATGTATATGGGGTATTAAGTCCCTTAGGATTACTACATTACTGTCAATTTTCCCTTTATGTCTTTTAATAGTTGCTTTATGTATTTAGGTATTTTCATGTTGGGTGCATAAATATTTACAATTTTTGTGTCTTCTTGTTAGATTACTTATTTTATCATTATGAAGTGTCCTTCTTTGTCTTGTTACAGTCTTTGTTTTAAAGTCTATTTTGTTCAATATAAGGATCGCTACTCCAGCTTTCATTTTGCTCCTGTTTGCATGCTGAATGTTTTTCCATCCCTTCACTTTCAATTTAAGTCTGAAGTCAGTCTCCTGTAGGCATTATATAGATGGATCTTGTTTTTTTATCCATTCAGTCACCCTATGTGTTTTAATTGGAGCATTTAGTTCATTTACAAAGTACTTATTGGCAGGTATGTACTTATTGCCATTTTATTACTTGTTTTATAGTTCTTTTTCTATTTCTTTTCTGTCCCTTTCTTCTCTTGCTTTCTTTCCATGTGGTTTGGTGATGTGGTTTTTTTAGTGACATCTTTATTTTTTTTTATTTTTTTAATGTTTTATTTATTTTTGAGAGAGGGAGACAGACTGACCGTGAATGAGGGAGGGGCAGAGAGAGAGGGAGACACAGAATCTGAAACAGGCTCCAGGCTCAGTGCTGTCAGCACAGAGCCCGACGTGGGGTTCAAACCCATGAACAGTGAGATCATGATCTGAGCCGAAGTCGGACACATAACCGACTGAGCCACTCAGGTGCCCCTTTAGTGACATCTTTAGATTCCTTTATTTGTGTGTGTGTGTGTGTGTGTGTGTGTGTGTGTATCTATTATAAATATTTGATTTGTGGTTTCCATTACATTCATGTAGAACATCTTATGCATATAGCAGTCTACATTAAGTTGATGGTCACTTATGTTTGAGTCCATTCTTAAAGCTCTAAATTTTTACTCCTCCTCACTATGTTTTATGTGTATGATATCATAATTTGCATCTATTTATTTTGTGACTTCCTTGACTTATTTTTATAGATATATTTGATTTGGGGGTGCCTGGGTGGCCTAGTCAGTTAAGTGTCTGACTCTTGATTTCGGCTCAGGTCATGATCTCACAGGTTCATGATATCTAGCTCTGTGTTGGGCTCTGTGCTGACAGCACAGGAGCCTGCTTGGGATTTTCTCTCTCCCTCCTTCTCTGCCCCTCCCCTGCTCATGCTCACACACTCTCTCTTAAAATAAAGAAACTTAAAAAAAGATATAGTTGATTTTACTCCTTTTGTGCTTTAACCTTCATACTTCTTTTATAAATTACTAGTCTGATACTTTTATCTGCATTTACCTGTGAAATGTTTTCCTTTCATAAATTTGTTACACCTGATTATGGCGTCTTCTTCCCACTCAAATAATTTATTTTAACATCTTTTGTAAGTCTGGTTTAGTGGTGACGAACTCCTTTAACTTTTGTTTGTCTGGGGAACTCTTTATCTCTCCTATTTTGAATGAATAGGTACAGTATTCTTGCTTGTAGGTTGTTTTTTTTCTTTCCCCTTTCAGTACTTTTGGCCTGAAAAGTTTATGCTGAAAAATTTACAGATAGCCTTATGGGGGTTCCCTTGTATGTAAGTTTTATTTTCTCTTGCTGCTTTTAAAATTCTCTCTTTATCACTACTTTTTTGCCATTTTAGTTATTAAGTGTCTTGGGGTGATCTCTTGTGTTGATTTTGTTGGGGGCTGTCTGTGCTTCTCTGATCTGGATACCTATTTACTTTCCTGAATCAGGGAAGTTTTCAGCTATTATTTCTTCAAATAAATTTCTCTTTCTTTTCCTTCTGGGGGTCCTTATAATGCAAATGTTATTCTGCTTGATGATGTTGCTGACTTCCCCTAACCTCTTTTCATTTTATATAGATAGATAGATAGATAGATATTTGTTTATAACAGAAAATTTACTATGTATATATTAAAACAAAGAAAAGTATATATTTATATAATATTATTTATATTATATATAATTATATTATATATAATTATATTATATTATATTATATTATATTATATTATATTATATATATATTGTGTTTGGCTTGGTTGCCTTTCAACACTCTGTCTTTTCCTGGTCACTGGTCCATTCTTCTCCTGTTTATTTTTTTTTTTTAAGATTTTATTTTTAAGTAGTCTCTACACCCAATGTGGGGCTTACAACCCCATGATCAAGAGTCACATGCTCTACTGACTGAGCCAGCTAGGCACCCCTCTTTTTCTGCCTCCTCTAATCTGCCATTAATTCCCCTTAGGGTATTTTTAATTTCAGTTATTGAGTTCATCTCTAATTGGTTCTCAGAGCCTCCCCTTTTTCTCAAGTCCAATGAGTATCTTTATGACCATTGCTTTGAATTCTTTATCAGTCATTTTTTAAATCTCCATTTCATTTAGCTCTTTTGCTGTGGTTTTGTCCTATTCTTTTATCTGGGACATATTTCTCTGTCTTATTTTGTCTGACTTCTGATCTTGAAAGTAATGGCCTTATGAAGAAGAGGTCCTGTGGTGCCCTATAACACAATGCCCCCTATTTACCAGAATCAGGTACTTTGGGGTCATATGTGCATTAAATGCACTCTACTGTTGCATCTGAGCTGTGTTTGCCATCAGTTTAGTTGACTGCAATGGCCCACTTTGCCTGTTAAGAGGCCAGTCTGGGTCCACTGTGGACTTATTATTGGGTGGTGTCAGCAGTTAGACTAGATGACTGGCCAGTCCCTGTGCTTGGACCGCAGTAATCCCAAACTGCATGACTCTCTCCCCATAGTGCCCTCCGAGAGGCCTTCATTGGTGGGTGGGGCTGGCAGTTATACCCAATGCCTATTCCCAGTCAATATGCCAGGGAAGGACTAACACCAAACTGCAGGGCTCTCTCCCTATGCTGTCCTTTGAGAGGTTTTTGTTGGTGGGCCAGGCCAGCTGTCAGATGAGATGCCTGTCCCCAGTCCATCTACTAGGGCTGCAGTCATACTAGGTACCATGTTGTTAGCAAGGTAGGTGGAGAGCGTGCATTTATGCTATAGGCTGGGGCAGAAGCAGGGAGTGAAATGGTACTTGCTAGCTCTTTGGTTCTTGGAGAAATCTCCTAAAGGTCCCTGTTCCTCCAGCACACGTTCTGAGATTAGTAAACAAATCTCTCCTTTATATATATCCCACACATTTTTCAAACTTCTGTTTCTATGCTGCATCTCTGAGGGATTGTTTGTTTTGCTGGCTCATCCTCTGGCTCTCCCAGAGCCAAGCCCACTGATTTTCAAAGTACTTGGAGTTAAGCCCTGCTGATTGTGAAAACTCATGGTGTTAAGTGCCACTGGCTTTCAAAGCCAGATTTTGTGGAGACTAGTCTTCTCAGTGCAGGTCCCCCATGCCTGAGGTACCTGGTGTGATATCTCCTCCTCTCCCTTCTCTGTACTTACGGTGTCCCTCCCATTGTGTGCATATCTCTTACCAACGTTTGAAACTATTATCCAACTCAGCAATAAATTTGTTCACGTTGTGAAGAACAAGTAAAGTTCCCACACAGAAAGTGCTGAAGCTGAAAAAGGATTCAATTCAATGAATATAATATGTATAAAATTGAGAAACTTGTTGGGAGTTTGGTGCCTGACTGTATCTCTGACCCTCCTAAGCTTTTCAATGGGGCATTATCTCTGTGATTAACTGTGCCAATCTTTAGGTCATTTTCTGAGTCATTTGCATTGACATGGCTGTTACCTATGTGCATCCATGAGTGAGGCGAGCTTAGGATCCTCCTACTCCACCATCTTCCCAGAAGCTACATAATATTCTTTATTGTAAATCTGATGTAAATTTGATCTTGCTGAATGTCTTATTTGATTTTTTGCCAAACTCTTTTATCTATAGCAAATCTATGACTGCCCATCAATCTTGTTTTGGCAAATGGTGTTGAACTTTAATGTGCTGTATCCATTCCAAAACTACTTATTAAATCTAACATTATCGGGGCACCTGGGTGGCTCAGTCGGTTAAGTGTCCGGCTTTGGCTCAGGTCATGATCTCAGGGTTCGTGGGTTCGAGCCCCGTGTCGGGCTCTGTGCTGACAGCTAGCTCAGAGCCTGGAGCCCATCTTCAGATTCTGTGTCTCCCTCTCTCTCTGACCCTCCCCTGCTCATGCTATCTCTCTCTGTCTCTCAAAAATAAATAAAAAACATTTAAAAATTTAAAAAAAATCCAACATTATCTACTGTTAAATAATTTCTCAATTTTATACATATTATATTCATTGAATTGAATCCTTTTTCAGCTTCAACACTTTCTGTGTGGGAACTTTACTTGTTCTTCACAACGTGAACAAATTTATTGCTGAGTTGGATAATAGTTTCAAATGCTGGTAAGATATGTGCAGTAGCACTCCACTATATAGTATTTCCACCCTACATATACAAAGGATATAGATATCTAAGAGCATAGATACTAGTTAAATGTAGTAAAATCATTAGAAAGTAATGAGTTTTGAGTTTTATTACCTTTATTTTTGATTTAACTTACTTGGTCAGAAATGTATATCATTTAATTTAGAAATAGCTGTGTTTAAAAATTGGACTGAAAATTTAAAAATCAGTTGTAGTGAACAAGTACAAGCCTATGATAGCATACCACTGGATTACTGTAATGTCTCCTTTTTCATTCTTGAATTTGGCAGTTCATGTGGTCCTTTCCTTTTCCTTTTTTTTTTAAAGTCAATCTTACCATGGGCTTATCAATTTATAAAGTTTTCATTAGATAGACATTTTGACTTTGTTGATACCCTCTATTGTATATTTATATTTCATTGATTACTATTGTTTTTTCTCTTTTCTTCTGCATCTACTTTGTTTGTGATTTGCTATTCTTCAAGTCCTTGATATGAATAGTTATATCACTGATACTCAGAACTTTTAAAATATGTTTGTACTGAAGAGTGTAAATGATCTTCTGAGCACTGCATTTGCTGCATCTCAAAGATACCTTTCCAAGGTTTTATGATTTATTTAATTTTAAAGTATTATGGAAGGCATACTTGATATAAAATATAGTGCACGTATGTAACAAGTATAATATTTAACAAGTACAGTTTGATATGTTTTGATGTTCGTGTATACCTGTGAAACCATCACAATTATGTAGAAGATTTTTGGTGGCCTATTGCTCTTGGATGATTTCCTAGGAGTAAAATGGCCAGGGCCAATGGCAGGTGTTTGCTTTTCTTTTTAAGAAACTGCCAAACTGTTTGCCAGCATGGTTGTATTATTTTGTGGTCTAACTGGTATAGTAGGAAAGTTGTACTTGCTATACATTCCTATTAAAATTTGATATGATTAGGTATAATTTTAGAAATTTTAATAGGCATATAGTAATGTTTTATTACAGATTTAAGTTGTATTTCCCAATCATATGTTCCTTTTTATTACTGAGTAGCATTCTGTAATATGGATATACCACCATTCATATTCATTCACCTGCTGAAGGTCATTTGGTTTGTTTTCAGTTTGAAGCAATTATGTATAATTTGCTACAATTGCTACATTCTTTTATAATTTTTTATAAACATGAATTTTTATTTCTCTTTGATAAATACCTAGGAGTGTGAGTAATGGGTCCTGTGGTAATTCCATGGGTCATGTTGAATTTTTTAAGAAATTGCTGCATTGTTTTTGAAACGGCTCAAACATTTTTCATTACAACAAGTAATATATAGGAGTTGGAGATGTTCCTCCATCCATTTACATTAAACCTATGTGTCTTTATATTTAAAATGAGTTTCTTATGGGCTACATATAATTATGGTTTCTTAAAAAAAATACAGTCTATCTCTACCTTTTAATGGGGTTTTTAAACCATTTAATTTAATGTGATTATTGACTGAAGTTTAATCTATCATCTTGCTATTTGTTTTCTGTGTTATTTTAGATTAATTGCATAGGTATATTTTTATTCTATTTTTTCCCAGTGTTGCCTTATTACCTATAACTCTTTGGTCTTGACTTATTTTAGTAATTGCTTTAGGGTTTATACTATAAAATCTTTAATTTATCACAGTCTACCTCTAAGTAATTCTGTATAATTTCCCATATAAGAACTCAATAACAGTATATTGTTTCTCTCAATATGTAAGGCCATCATCCCTTTCTTATACTCTTGTGACCCAGGTTGATCTCTCTGGATCACTGGATCACTGGATTTCTCAGAGTCCGGAGTTATGTAGCACAGAATGTTCAAGGGCTATTTCAGTATAATTTCATTCTCAAATTACATTTCATTCAGTTTAATCTATAATCAAAATTTTATTATGGTTGCTCCCTCCTTCTACTTTCCCTTCTACTCCTTTGGAGCCTATCTAAGTTAGGTAACACTATCCTGAAGTAATTGGTATCAGGTTGGGTTTTTTGTTTTGTTTTGTTTTTGTTTTTGTTTTGTTTTGTTTTCAAGTTTTCTTTCTCCTGAGCTAGATACAGTTTTGGGAAAACACAGGAAGGATTCTAGGAAGTAAACGATCAAACGGGTAATGAACCGATACAGTTTAAAATTTAAGTTGTAATATTTAACAAGTAATACAAATAGACTTTTCCTTTTGTAATGTCTAAGCATAGGGGCGCTTGGGTAGCTCAGTCTGTTAAGCATCCTACTTCTGCTCAGGTCATGATCTCAGGGTTTGTGAGTTCGAGCCCCATGTCAGGCTCTGTGCTGACAGCTCAGATCCCCCAGCCTGCTTCAGATTCTGTGTCTCTCTCTGTCTTTGCCTCTACCCCACTCGTGCTCTATCTCTGTCAAAAATAAATAAATGTTAAAAAAAATTTTTTTGATGTGTAAGAATAAAGAAACCTTTACTTTATAATCTTGGAGAATTTAAGATGTTTATAGAGTATATTAATATAAAATATATAGTATTTTAACTACATATGGTAATGGACTTATTGTGGTAATACTTTACAGCATATACAAATACTGAATTATTCTATTATATACCAGAAAATGTTTTATGTCAATTATGTCTCAATCTTTAAAATATATGTATATATTTATATAATTTTAATTGTATGGGTTAATTTCATATGTCATACATATTTTAAAAATTGAAATAATATCTTCAATATTAGACTTTTGTTTATCATCCTAACTGTCCATTATGAAGTTAAAAAAGAAAGTGACAAATTTTGACAGAATTCTTGACTTCTAATCGTTTTTAACAACATGTAGACATATATTATAACAACACAAATGTTTGTTTAACAAAATGTCAGATTTTTTTTTCTCTGGAATTAAATGTAAGCCACATGAACAAAATGACCCATTTTAATTTGACTTGGAATGGAACCCAGATTATAAATACCATCATGTGTATAATTTTCCAGTTATAATAAAATGAGTAGGGTTTTTTGTTTACTTTCAAGATTGACCTCATAGTATTTCTTTGGCCTCTTGAAGTGTTCATATTAATTATTAAATAGAACACTCCATTTTCTATATATACCAAAATTCCCCCAGAAATGTTCATGTCTGAAAGAGAAATGTTGCAAAGGCAAAAATAAAAGTTTTAGGCAAGTGTAATGTCACAGGGTAAAATTTCCATGAAAATATTTTCATGAGTAATGAAGGAAATATTATGAGCAAATTCATAAGCATATTCCTTGGGAGGTAGTTTAAAAGGTGTGAGAAAACTAAGGATACTCCAGAAAATCCTTCCTTTTTTCCAATTCAAACCTTACTTACTAAGATATAAGTCTGTTTTTCTCAGTGTTTTAGGTACAAACCCACTATCAAAAGTAACCTTGACTCTGAAAAGTTAAAACAAGCACATTTTAATAAACTTTTAAAAGCAAAGTATTTCTTGAAAGATTATTATTGCTTTTTAAACATTGGTATTTTTAATGTAGAACTTCCTTAGGCACACAGGATATTGTTTTAAAGGATCACAAAGTTTGATAAAGGAAACTTAAAAATTGCACCCAGATTTGTTTTAAAGAAAACATATAATAAAACAAGACATTAGACTATGATTGTGGAGTCTTGAAACTTAACATACTTAAAATAGATTGAAAACAAATGGGAAGATATAAAACACATTCTCACCAAAGGGTTAAGATCAATCATAAATATCATACCAAACCAAGAATAATGGCATCATTTATTGTCTGCAGACATGTGTCTCTGTGCAGTATGAAGCTTGATCCTAGAACTATTAGTAAGTTGAGGTTTGGCTCCTGAAATGCACTCTAGGTCAGCAAATCCATAATTATTCATTTAACGTGTCAAATCATTGACTCAGTTACACAAAGACTTGATTGATAAGTGCTGTTACTAAGACTAGTGCCAAAGGTATGCTTAGTTCAAGGTGCACAGAGTCACCACAGGATTTGACATACTGGGCCAGCTCCTGCTTAGTGAGCTGGTCTCCAATACCTTTCAGAGATGGATTAACTTTTCCAAGCCATCAGAATCCATTTTCAGTTGCAGCCTTCTGGGAGACCAAAGGAAGCAGAAAAATCAATCTTTTGCCCTTAAATTGATTAAAATCTGAGTAAGACACAGAAGCTATACAGTAAAACCTATTATCCCTCATGGTTGGTAAAGAGTTCTAGACAACTGAATATTGTGGTCAAGAGTCCATGTATGTTTAAAGAATTAAAAATAAAAATAGAGTCTTAACAAGTCATAACATAAAGCATAGTAATAAAATATATTTATAATGATTAAAAAAGCACTTCAGTATTTTAGTCTCAAAGTCAGCCTTGTAACCAATTGTCCATATTTACTAACCAGCTTAGCCACAGTAGAAACTGAACCCTGATTAAAAGGGGCTGATTCTGTGGAGCTGTACCTTAGGGAATTTCTCCACCTGGCCTTTTCCTAATCTACCCCAAGGAGGAGTCCCTCTGTTGGCAGGTCCTCAGTTATGATTCCCTGTACTATGATCTGTTTTCTGTACCTTCGTGCCCTGTGATCCCATGATGGAAACTTTTGTTGGGAAGGTCCCAATATCTCAATATCTTGCCAGTCTCATTCTGTTCCAGATGCTGTCTTAAGTCCTCCTTTTATAATAAACCTAAAGCCTTCATCCAGTGTTTGGTTAATTCCTTGTTTATCCCTGAGAAATGAAGACTGTTATCTTAGGAGGAGATTTCATATATTATACTGCCATTTCCATGCTTATAGAAGAGGAATTTCCTGTGACTCCATTTCAGAAGACATACTTATAAATCTGGGAAAAAGCGAGGGAGTAATGAGTAACCCAGGTTGTTGGAGCCAGCTTGTCTCACTGCCAGGGTCTCACACTTGAATATATATAGAAGCTTGAGACTTGTACCTGAAGAGTATCCAGAGTACAGATTTACAATCATCAGTGTCATTGGTGAGAAAGTTTGCTTCATGTACCAAAAACGGTACTAATATGGGGATGTTGTTCCTTGTTACCATACCCAGAAGGTGAAAGGCTCACTCAGAATTTTAAAGGAAATACATAGAACACATAGGAAAATGTTCTCTCATTAAATAAGCATCTCCGAATGCTCTAAAATTAGTTTAAAAAAGAAATGCCTAAAATATTGTGAAATATTCTTTGGGATTAATTCCTTTGGAAGAGGTGTTTATTTACACTATTTCAAGATGAATTCAAGATAGCTAAGATACTTGTTTTATTACTGTATTTTTCAAAGTATCAACAATACTCTACATCATAGTATTGCCTTTTGGAGCCTCTATCATTTATGTTTACTCACAAAATGTCATGGGAAAATCAAATGCAGTGCAGACAACATTTTATCATCATGGAAAAATGGAGACTTGTATCCTTGTGAAAGCATATTTCTGTATTAAAACAACACTCTGCCTATCTACGGAAGAGAGAGTTCAAATCAGTAAGACACTTAGATCCCAGTAGAAAACACCACAAAGAACATGAACAAATCATAAGAAGGGGACATGCAAAAGACTAAGGAATGGTTATTTTTAAAAATGTCCCTATACAATAATAATAAAAAATACTGAATAAAGCTAAGTACCACTTCCTTCTTATAAGAGGAGCAAGCACTTCAAAAACAAGATAATACTCTGATCTTGGAAGGACATGGAAGATAAAAGGTGTTGGAAGTGTCAATCAATAAACTCTTTTTAGAAAGCAAGTGTGCAACTTTTACTAAGAGCTGTAAAATGATTATGATTTTTGATGCAATAGATCTATTTATGAGAATCTATGCTGAGGGACTAATCAAAGATGGTGACAAAGATTAGTGCAAAAAAGTCCTCTTCTTCATTGTTTATAATGGCAAACAAAACAAAACAAAAACAAAAACATGGCCTAAATGCTCAGCAATAGGAAAATGGATAAATAAAAAATAGCAATTATAGTAATTATATAAAAGGAAATGTGATTGAGTCATGTATACAGTTCTTTAAAAATTAGATACATGAAGAAATGTCCATAATCAAATATTTGGTAAAAGTTAAAGCCTTTATATATAACAGAAAAGCATTATATAACAAATTGTATATCACTGGTATATAGCATATATAACATAATATTAATATATATTGGTTGTATTATTAACATATATTACTTATATTATTAATATATAATGTATAAATTAAAACTCTTACATGTAAAATGAACCAGAACAGCATCTCTGATTCTTACTCTTAATGGATGTCAATTATTAGTTTCATCAACTACATATGCTATATTCTGAAGAAATTTGATTTTAAAAGAAATGTCATATTTATATAATGCATGTTGAATATCCCTATAACATGTTTTTATCAAATGTTTTTAAAAATCAATACTCAGTTACTTTATCCCTCCTCTGAGTCTAACGTGAAATTAGCTACATTTGCCACCATTTGGGAAATTTCAGGAGAGAAGAGGAAAGACGAAAGAGAAACAAGCACTTGGGTATTGGTTTGTTATACTGGGCTCCTAACTGGCAATCTCACAGTGTCATTTCTCCCCATCATCTCCAAGGTTATGAGAGTTGGAAATAACTGTTTCTTTTTCAGTAAAATTAGAATGAAAAATTCCTTGTAAACTATATCAAAAAGTTAAAATGAGAGAATGCATGTAAAGTCAGAATGTATGCATGTGAGTATGTAAAGAGAACAAGGTAAATCATGAGAGAATTTACGTGTACATTGCCTGGAAAAAACAAATATCAAAAACCCTAGGATATTATTCCCAGAAGCCAGATAGATGGCTTAATGCCTTTGAGGTTATATGGTCTGGGCTCTAAACCCAGGTTTGTGACTTGCCAGCTGTATTATCTACAGCAAATTGATTTATTCTTTAAAGCTTCATTATCATGTGTTAAAAATCTGCCTAGCTCTCGGTACTATGGTAACAATTAAATGATTATATATACTCTCATATATATGAGTAGAGAGCAGCGTTATAATGAAGACATAATCATGGTATCAAATGTTTTATGAAAAAATGTCCTTCCATCTTATAGAAAATACAAATATTATTTTAAATCAAAATTTATAAATCTTGACTTCTCATAAATAGATGTTAATGTTATTATATATTAAAATGTTATTTTCGTTTAAAAATTAACATGTTGGAAAATCAAACTTAATTTAACTTCCTTAAATAAGTGGAGTCTAATTGATGGAGTCTAATATTAGTAGTGAGGGATTAAGTAAGGGAGAGCAGAGGTGGCAAACATTCCAGAATTTATCTTTTTCCAAGCTATGGAGTAGATAGCTTCTTTTATTTGTACTTATCTTTCTGTGATTTTTAAAAATATTTTCAAGAATATTTAATGACCATGAATTGTTATTATAATTTTTTAAAAAGAAACTAAAATTATCTCATGCTTTAAAGTGTATTTCTAGGTAAGGAACTTTTCTATAGGCCTTAGAAAGTAGCTGCTGGATGAACTGAGATGTCTTAGTGATCGCTAGCACATCTGAACTTGGTCCCTTGCACCATTCCTAATTCACAAGTCATCACTTTCTAACCCTCTTGACATCATAGTTTTCCATGTACTAAACCAGGAGCTGTAAGTGAGGTGCTGGGCTGTGTAGCAGGTTGAATGGTGGTCCCCCCCCCCCAAAAGATATGTCCATATCCTAACTCCTAGAACTTGTGAATGTGACTTTATTTGGAGGGAAAAAAAAGTTACTTGCACATGAAATTAAAAATCTCCAGATGAGATCATCTTGGACTACCTGGGCTCACCTCAATCCAATGACAAGTGACAGGAGACAAAGAAGACATTGATAAAGCAGAAAAGGCCATGCGAAGATGGAGGCAGAGATTGAAGTGTTGCAGCCACAAGCCAAAAAAATACCCATAGCCACCAGAAAAAAGCTGGAAGAGGCAAGGAAAGATTCTCCCTTTGAGCCTTTGGAGGGACCCCGGCCCCACCGACACCTTGATTTCAGACTTCTGATCTTTAGACTGGAGGAGAATGAATTTCTGTTCTTTGAAGCCTCCTGATTTGTAGTAATTTGTCACAGGAAACTCAGGAAACTCATACAGGCTGCCAGGAAATTAACTCCATAAAATAACTTCTCCAAATCAATCCCTAGTGAGCCTCCTTCGTCTTTTCTGTTTTAAGGCATCTATCTCCTGAGAACTGCTTTGGAGAGGACTCCAGAGCTATCTGCAGATCAGTACTTCCTGATTCCACACATTTCCCTTCTTTGTTGATCTTTGAAACAATGGTCTTCAGCCTGTGGGTTATGGGTGCTTTGGTGGAGAATGCTATTCTGGCCATGTGTCTGGATTCTTTCTAGGCACTATGTAATAGCAGATAGATGTATTAAAGTTTTGCCAGTATTAGTAAGTGGGGTTATTGGAATAAAAAAATTGTATCACATGGTTATCAAGTTAGGCTGGATATGTATTCTCTCAATTAATTCTCAGTTACTATCATGAGGCACCTAAATTTTTTTGACAAATAAAAGAGGTCTTTACACTGACAAGTTTGGGGCCACTGCTTTAAATTTAACACAGCACCTTTCACTCGTTGTAGAATGAATTACTTTCTTCTGCACCAATATAGGACCTACTTCATAGTAGTACTGAGATTTATCATTAATTATAGTGTTGAACAATGTGTAGATAAATGAATGAACTTCAAATTCCTATGACTTCTTATGAGAGAGTATCATCTATGTGTTAGGCCCCAGGGAATATACAAGTGAATGCATGTTGAATTAATTGAACATTTTATACTTGATTGATAAAATACATAGTAGTATTACTACATATTAGATCAATTTTTATCTTTGGGAATTTGGGGCTACGTCTTTCAGCCTCGGGTTCCTAAACTGTAATACGAACTAGTTTTATTGTGTGTGGAGAGGACTAAGTGAGATTATGTATGTGAAATTCCCATCAAAGGGCCTGATATACAGTAGATATGATAAGTGTAACAGCCTCATCCCTTTGTTTCCTGGATCAACAGCACTCATGAGTTGGTAACTTTGCATCACCAGAGTTACCTTGGGAGAAATGCTAACTCTCCCAAGCCACGTATTAGTTATTATTTGGTCCTGTTTGTTGCTCTTGATCAGACAATTTACCTGAAAGGAGTGTGTTCCCTTACTGATCTTTAGGAGAAGGTCCAGAATCAAATTAAAGTTCTTATTGGCTCGTATGTCATTAACAAGAAAGATCTGACTTTATCTATACATATCCTTAGCAATTCTAGTAATTGAAAAGTGATCATGTGTTTTGTTTGATCATGAAACATATGTATCGAAATGTACACAAGCATCTTGGTTTCAGAGACAAAAGAATTGACTGAATGTAAGGCCAATGAGAAGATTCGGTGGGGTGAGGAGTCCTGTTATTTGACTATACTAAACTCCGGGGCAGGTTATATGCTTCTAGTCTTCTTTTCAGTGAGACAAACCTGGTCTGTTTACTTGGTTTGTTTAAGTAATTAGTTGTAAAATTAGGTTGGGATTTTTTAAGCCTGTGGTAGTTATTCTTTATGGGTCTGGGTCCTGAACAAAAATATTTCTTTAAGTTTTTTATTTGAGAAGAGCTTTCTTCAGGTGAGCTCTGGCAAACACTGTAAAAATGTATAAATCTGGAATGCTGGGAAGTATAGAAAAGGGAAGGAAATTACCTCAGTTTGGCAGGAGGCACAATGTTACTTTCTTTAATAAAATGCATCCTCTGTCCTGACTAGCCCGATGCAGCCCCATTGAGCATTTCATTGTATTCTGTCACTTAGCCCTGCCAGCCAGAGTAGGCAGCTGACACTGTGTACCTGATGTTACAAAGAGCCTATGTGTCCCCACACTGGTTTTCACATTCCTCAGAGGGTTTGAAAGGAGAGCTGCTCTGTTATTTTTCTCAAGTCCTGTCACAAATGGTCTTTGACAGGAGCCCAGAAGGTCTGAGCAAGAACTGGTGGAGCTGGTTCATGCCTGAAGTGACACATGCCTTGAGGATGGGAGGCAGGGGGCAGAAAGGGATTCTGTCTGAAGGCACCCAGTGACTGACCCCGAGCACTGGCAGAGAAAAACCACTTTCTAGGGGACAAAAGGACATGACTGGAATGGAAGGGAAGTTCTGATAGGAGGGAGGACAAAGCTTGGGAGACAACAGCTTGGGAGACGACAGGTCACAGAAGCCTCTCGATACCTCAGCTTCTGTCTGAGGGCTACATTGATTTCCATGACATTCCAGTCAATCAGCTGGCCAATTTTTGTAAGGGGAGAATACATCCCTATGTTTGCTTCCATGTGTTTTCTCTCTAAAATTCCAAATGTGCCTTTTATCTAATGGGTACAGTGGTAAGTAATACCACACTTGACATGTTCAGCAAATCTCTTACCATCGATTCCAATAATGATAATTCTGGACCCTTACATGTATGCATGTTATGATTACCACAACTGATTGTGGGTTTTTTAAATTAAGAATCAAGTTGTTAAATATAGGCCTTAAAAGTATTTCTTAATTATTAGAACTGTGTTTTAGCATACTCTCTTTTTTAATATACAATGACATTCATATTTCTTGAACTCCCTGTTTTAGTCCTAAGACATTATTAAAAGAAACCAAATCTATTCAGCCTCTGATAATGCAATTCAAGTAGCATATGAGTCCTTGGTTCTCCTCACAGCAGCCTCCATACCTGTCAGTCTTTTTTCATCTTACTGCTGTGAGCACATGGCAAGGTTGACTGATGGTCACAGTGGTCACATGCATCTAGGCTGGGGCATACTTCAGAGAAACATAGGCACTTTTTCCCTTGACAGAAAATGTTTATCACTAGGGCGCCTGCATGGCTCAGTCAGTTAAGCATCTGACTCTGGATTTCGGCTCAGGTCATGTCTCACAGTTCGTGGAATGGAGCTCCCTGTCGAGCTCTGTGCTGACAACATGGAGGCTGTTTAGAATTCTCTCTCTCTCTCCCTCTCTCTCTGCCCCTCCCCCACGTGTGCACTTTCTCTCTCTCTTTCTCAAAATAAGTAAACATTTTTTAAAAGAAAGAAGAAAATGTTTATCACTTACATGAGTCTCTTCATATAGATGACAATCTCAAGATAGTGAAATATTGATTAATTTATTATTATTGAGGGTCTCATGGTCATAAGAAGTATGTACAAGGAAAGAGTTGTCATTAGAAAGTCTCTAGTGAGAGTCCCTGTAAATTTGACAAAAGGAAATAATATTTGACAGCAAAAGTGATTAATGGAGTAGTGGAACAGAGGCCAATGAAATCCATTTCTTCTCTTTTCTCAGGAGAATTAGTAATGAGGCCGGTGACTTTCTCCAGTTCCTCAAACAGTGAAATTTTACTCTCTCAACCACTGACTTCTCTCCTAGTAAAAACAAAACCTAACTATTCAGATTCTTGTTACCTATCGTCTATGAGGTCTTACAAAAAATTTGGAGAAGACTAAAACACACCGCTCTCCTATGTAACAGTGTCATGACAGTAGAACTAATGTGTGTACAAACTGACCTCCTTTCCCTCATTAAAAAGAAATCTGTTTTATAACATGTAGTGAAATTTGATACAAGGTGAAGAATGCAGGCCTTATATCCCTGTATCCGTCTGAATACATGTGGATGCATTACAGAAGAGAGTCGTTGGAATGAGCCTTAAGACATGGGTGGGATTTTGAGAGTTAAAGGTGATAAGGAGGGAATTATATGAATAAGAACTTATAAGAATTATAAGAATAAGAATATAAAGATTCGAGATGATTACTGAATCATTATTACAGGGATTATTTGATTCAGGGCATCCTGTCTACATGAGAATAGAGTATGGAAGTATGAGATAAAAGTAGACTGAAAAATATAGTGGAAGACTCTGAAAAGACTTTGAATGTTGAAGGCAAGTGTTTATCTCAGGATGCAGTGGGAAATTAATGAATGTTTTAAAAATAAGAGTGATATTTTGGTGTTGTTACTGCATATTGGCAACCACGGGGACAGACTGGGAGAAAAAGCAACTGCCAGAGATTGATCTTAAGGTCTTTTGAAATAATTTGAGAAGTCATCAGGACCTGAATGAACATGGGAACAATACAAATAAAAAGGAAAGGACATAGATCTGAACAAATATAGAATAAAACTACTTAATTTTTAAGTAGTTTTAAGTAGGGAATTTTAATTGTCTCCCCCTCTTTGATCCAGACCTTCCTTCACCTCTCCACATCCACAGATAACTCTGTAGCTTAAATATAGGAAAGTTGAGGAAGCCTTAGGTGGGGGCTTTTAAATGGAGCACAGAAGGAGGAAGGTGGAAGAAGATGATTTCAATAGTAAACTTTTATTGATTACTGAGTTCCAGAACTTTTCTCGAGCAATTGTGCTAAAACCAACTGAGACGGAAGAAAGCATACCACACTGATCCCAGTGTCTCATGCTGTGGCACTTCACTACCATTATTGTGCAGGATTTAAAGCTAATATTTGGCATAAATGAAAAAGGCAGCAAAGTACACTTTGCTAAATTCCAAAAGTATAGTTATTGAAAATGGTATAAAGTACACGGACAAAGCATTAACCATTCAGTACAGGGAAACCTAGCTATCACCCTTTATTTGTTGAAATAGGAAGAGATAATTCAGGTCAGGGTTGCCCACACCTTTGCCCCCACACTGCTGGCGGGACTCTGGATAAAGTTTAGACAAAATGGAGATAAACATTCATTTAATTGTATTGACACATACTTTCTTTTTATACATACTATACTGGCTTTATGTTGCTAATAGAAATACAAAATTTCCCTTATAGATGGATGTATTTAAGTAAAAAGTCAAGTCAATTTAAAGAAAAAGATAAATAATAGTACAAGAATATGGCCAAAAAATCAAGGTGCTTTTCAAATGGCTAAACTTTGTAAAACCCTATCTTAGATAAACAAAACTGACTTGAATGTCCTTTAGAATTACATGTGGCTGCAGTATACCCAATCTCTGCAGCCATCCTCCTGATATCATTTGCTCAGTCTTCATTTCTAACACCAGGCTGTGGGAGAGTGGGAGCATCTGCTACTAGTTGCTCAAAGGAACAATAACAACAAAGATAAAGTAGCCACTGCCATCACCATACAATTCAGATGAGCATAAATCCTATTTTCTGTTTTCATATTTGTCATAAGATTAAATGTTGTTACCCTAATAAAACTGTCATCTCTTTAGGGTAGGGGCTGGCAGAAGCACTGTGGATAAAGTAGGAGTTTAGAACTGAGCTCTGGATTCAAATTCTGATTCTGCCACTTACCGTCTATGTGAACTCCAGCAAGTCACCTGGCTACTCTGAGCCCTAGTTTGTAGAACTACAAAGAAGATACTAATGCTATCTCTGTGGGGTTATCTGAGGGCTAAAGGAGATAAGAGATATCATGCCTTCTTGGAGGTGATATATACCATGCCTACTCCCTCCCCTTAGCTCTCATGTTGGCACGGCTCCTGCCTGCCTCTCTGACCACATGTCCTACACTGAGCTTCTCTGCCTGTGACTCAGCCTTCCTGTTCTTCTCTCCCTAAACTGTTCTTTTCATCCCACTGTGGGACCTTTGCATTTTCTTCTACCTGGAGTTTTCTTACCCAGACCTACAGGTATCTTCTTCCTCACCTCAAATAAACTTCAGTTTAAACATGATTTCTTCAGAGAGCCCATGCCTGATGCCTTATTGAAATCACCCCCACTGCCATCAGCACCCCCATCTCTCTTTATACCCTCCCCCACTTAAATTTTATTTATAGCACTGATTACTACTTGAAATTGTATCCCATATTTGCTTTCTCATTGATTGTCTGTTCTCTCCCCATACAATACAGGTGTTTGTCTTATTCATCGCTATATCCTTGGTCTCTGGAATGGTGTCAGATGTATTTTGGTGAATATTTACTGAATATTATCATTCTTAATGAATAAAATTCAGCAATTCTAAAGGAATGTTGCAAAATCAGTACAGAATTTACTGAGCACTTACTAAGTACTAAGTGGAGAGACATTCTAAACCATTATTAAAAAAAATGGTTTGCCCTAAAAGCATAAGGACTCATCATATACTAATTTTGTCTTGTTTTGGAATCAGAAGCTAATTAGTGGAACATTTTAGACAAGGGAAAGTGCTGAGCAGTCACTGAATATGCAGAGGAGCCTGAGAGGCTTCAGGGAGGAAAAGATGGGAAGGCACTGGAGGAGGAGGGTCCCCAAGCTGGCAGCACGGTTGGAGGCCCTCATGACAGGTCTCATCTAAGCCACACGTGCCACATCTCCACTGACTGCCTGGTAATGGCACATCCAGGGGTGAGAGAATGGGATATGAGCCTTTCATGCCTCGTGTTTTCCTCATTTCTCCAGTTGAGAGTGTGTGAGTGTGTGTGTGTGCGCGCGTGCGTGCGTGCGTGCGTGTGTGTGTGTTTCTTTTCCTTGGCTCCCAAGTCACATCAGTCTGCTCCTGGTACTTGGCAACCCAGCACGCTTCCTCCCACTAACGACAAGGCTGTCTGCAAAACAGAACAACATCTTTGAGATGGGGTGTTTATCTGGGCAGCTCACAGCCTCTGCAGCCCACAGGGGCCCCTCCTTCAAAGGCATTGCTGAACCGGGCTCACCTGATGAAAGCCCGAACTGTGTATGCTTGACTTGATTTACGGGCAACAGCCAGCTCATTAGGCGCACTGGCCTGAGGAAGCCAGTCGGCTGTGGGGACAAATGTTTGTGTAGCTCGGTGGTGCCCACAAGGCTGTTTGCAGCTTGGGGGCTGAAGTACAAAGGGGGCAGTGATAAGCGGTTGTGGAATCCATGGCTGGCTCAGGGAGCGCTAACTGCCCAGGAGATTGATATCTAGGGTGCAAAGGCTAAAAAAATTAGATTAATTTAGCTCAGCTGTGCTCACTAACGGATTGGGTTGCAGCTGGTGCTGAAACATTGGAGATCAGACCTCAGCGATCGAGGGTCAAGTCTCAAGTTGGAAGGAAGGGAGTAAGATGGATTGCCTCTCAGCACGCCTACTCCCCACGAAAATGATAGCCTGCAAAGGCAGCCCAGAATTACAGATAATCCTATAGAGCATCAGTAAAAATGTAAATTGTGTTCCTCGGGATATGGCGTTGGAAAATGGGAGCCATGTCTTCTAATCCTGGGAAATCACTTGGGATGAACTACTTTAAAAATATTCTCAACTTTGTGAAGTAAGACTTAAAGGAACCTGAAAAACAAGTAGAACCTTCTCTGAATTCTAGTATTTTATTATAAGATATTTCCACTATCCTTGCTAGTATGATGATTATTTTATTGTGGCCCTGACTCTTTATCTCCCAAGTTCATCTCCTTAGAAAATATCTTCACTTGTTTGCCTTTAAAAAATTCTTCACTATCCCACTTGATTCTTAAGTGGAAAGTCTAGTAGACTTCAAATTCCACACCCCATACAAGAAACAATACTTCTTTTTTCACTAGAAACCCATTGTTCTGTGTTTAAGGGAACCAAGCTCTTTTTCTTACGTTTATTTGTTTTTGAGAGAGAGAGACAGAGACAGAACATGAGCACGGGAGGGGCAGAGAGAGAAGGAGACACAGAATCCAAAGCAGGCTCCAGGCTCAAGCTATCAGCAGAGAGCACCGAGTGAGGCTTGAACTCACTAACCACGAGGTCATGACCTGAGCTGAATTCAGATGCTCCACGGACTGAGCCATCCAGGCGCCCCATTAAGGGAACTACTCTTAAGTTTACTGTTTAGTAAGTTATCAACACTTTCATGTCTTTTAATACAATTCTTTTTAAAGGTTACCATTTATTGATCACTTCCTATGTATCAGGCACTATGCATATTCTTTATATAATGAAGAGAACCATTGTCCCAATTTACACATGTTGTTTAAGAGAGTAATGCCACTTCTTTTCTCCAAAGGGTCCAAATTTGGATGATAAATTTTATGCTTACCTGCATATAATTCATTCAGAGATTAGAGTATGTGTATGTTATTAACTAATTGTTCAACCACTGGTGATAGAGTGAGCCTTTATAAGGTTCAGACTATGAAATTGACCAAGAAAAACGGAAGACGCAAAGACTAGGTGAATTAAGGCTCTGTCCTCACAATGTATCTCATTCAGTTGGTGAATGTCATTTTGGGGGTGGATTGGTACAAAAAGATTGTGTGCTTTTAGGACAGAAAGTATAAAAAGTGTGCCTCAAAGAAGGCAGGGTCTTTGGGGAAATGCCATGTCACATGACAGAATAACAAATGATATGGAAACTAGAAGACCAAGATCCCAGTCACTTTTGCAATTAAGCATTCTGGCCAGTGAGCAAACCCAGTCAGAAAAGCCAGAAGATGACAGTGGATATAGGAACAAGAAAAAAATATTATTTTCTACTTCTCAGCATGGCCAGGCATGTTTCTATTTAGGCAAGCCGCTCACTGAGTGAAAGGAGGAAAACGGAACCTACCAAAGATTGACCAACATGTCACCAACCAAATTATTATTTGGTCAAAGCACTTGAGAAACAAGATCAATATTCAGTGCTCATTTATGGAATAGTCCCATGATCCAGGGCAAATCAGTTCTTCCTGAATGTTCCTCATTTGTAAAATATCAATATCACATGAGATAATATACAGGAAATTGCACTGAAAATTATAAAGCATTAAACCCATGAAAAAATTAATTTCCCCAGTTGTATATCTCAGAAAGCTTGCAACACTTCCCAAAGTCACACATCTACTAAGTAGCAAAGGGAAAACACTCATGTCTCCTAGTCACCAGCTCAGTGCCTCTTCTGTCACACACTCTGCATCCCTGTAACGACTGGTAAAAGTCCAATTCCTTAATGGAATTCAAAGTGAAATCAAGGAATAGCCACAAACCACTATTTAAATAAAGCCACAAAATCAAACATTTACAGAGGGCAAAATTAACATCTTGGATCAAGTTCAGTGGCAAGCAAAAGGGTATACAACCATAACTGCTTTGACATAAAAATTTGTGGGATGATGGTCCAGAGATAATAGGAGGTACATTACCTCTCAGAGGACAGGAATCTCATTAAGTGGCCCCAGATTCAACCAGCACAGAAATATAAGAAGGAAGACTTCTGTGTAAAGGCCATTAGTGGTAGCAAAAAAGAAGCTATTATGCTTTAAGCAAGCTGCACCAGTAGAGTTGTAGTGCAGAGGGCAGGCTTTGGAACAGGAGTTTTAAACCCAGCTGCCTACAAGGGTGGGAAATAGCATAAATCAATGAAACAGGTTGGGTGTAAGAGACAGCAAGAAGTGTGTGCTGTGGCAAATTAGAAAGAATATGCCACTACAAAGCTTTAGCCAATTGTAGCCATGTTGGAATGTATGATCTGTGTGGTTTGATCTCACAATTTTTCAAGAAAAGACAGAAAGTAGGATCAGGCTGGGAGTTCCCTTTGCCTTTCTCCCACATTGGACCTCCTACATCACAAGTCTTTCTTTTTTGCTTTAACTCATGTATTGGCAGAATAGACCCTCTTCCTAAGAAAAGGTATAGGATGGTTGAGTTTTTAGATTGGAAATTTATTCATTTTCTTAGATTTGATTAACAGTTTGGCTAGGTATGAAAATCACTTTCCTTCAGGATTTTGAAGGCATTACTTCACTTTCTTTCAGCTTCTGATGCTGCCTTGAGAATTCTTTCTCACTCTGATCCTGACCCTTTTTATGTGATATGCTTTATTTCTTTAAACATAAATATGCATTATCTTTATGCCAGTGTTCCAAAGTTTCTAGTTTCTTATTCATAAAGTCTGGTTCACATCATAAAGTTTGGCCCAGTTTTGAAGGTTGGCAAAAATCACGTCCTATTTGTCATTTGTTTCACTATGGATTACAAAAAAAGAAAAAATGAAGGATTGTGTTACAAAACAAAAAGTCTCATGTTAGCATAACTGTTTCTTACTGTGTCATCAGTCTGGTGGGGTTTTTTATTTATTGTTCTGAAGAATTTATCTTCTAAATATTCTGTTGAATTATTCATTTCTACTAATTCTTCATTTCTAATAGTTCTTCCTTATTCTCTAAATTATATATATTATAATTATATATTATACATATATACATACACATATAAAGTATGATATATGTAAGGTATATATAAAGTATTATATGATACGAATATCAATGATATTAAATATGTAAGAAAGGCTTAATATATAATTTATATATTATATATAGTTTATATTTTTACATATAATTTATATATTATTATGTAATATATAATTTAGAAATATAGATAATAGATAGGTACAGATTTATTATGCCAAATAGAAATACATATTCTTCCAGCTCAGTGTGTATCTCTTAACCCTTCTCCTCCATCAGAGAGAATGATCTTTTGGTCCACTTACTCCATTTTTTTAAGTTTATTTATTTATTTTGAGAGAGAGAGAAAAAAAAAACTGCAAGTGCAAGCAGGGGGAGGGGCAGAGGGAGGGGAGAGAGAGAATTCCAAGCAGGTTCCAGTTGTCAGCACAAAGCCCCATGCAGGGCTTACCCACAAACCATGAGATCATGACCTGAGCCAAAATTAAGAGTCAGACACTCAAGGGACTGAGCCACCCAGGTGCTCCCACTTACTCCATTTAACATATTTTCACCCAGGAGCCGCTTTCAGGGGGTCCAATCAGAAGCAAGGAAAGGATAGGTTTATTCATTGAGTTTGCTTTTCCTCAGATTTGGGGTGTTAGCTGGAATTTTAGAGGGTTTTCCCCACTTGCCTGCACTACTTCTAGGACTAAAGGCAGAGCTTCACCCTGCTATAGTGCTCTGCTCCTCGCGAGAAGTTTGTGTCTTTCCTTAGCCAACGGTATCTTTGTTACAGAATTAGATTATGTGAAAACTGCAGATTTCTGGATCCATTGTTTTGCTGTGTTTGCTTTGGTTTGGATTAGGGGGTTAGAGGTTAGAAGTTTCCATCAGAAAGCTTGAAACCACTACCTTAATCTAGGACTTCATGGTGTAAGTGCAACTAATTATTATCTAGTTCACCTTTTTGCAAGATTTAAAAACAATATATATCACAGAGTTTTATTAAAATAGAGATCATATGAATAAAAAATAGCTGATGATTTTGAGTTTCTGTCCTTCATTTTATCAGTGTGAGCATTGGAAGAGCTTATGCATTAGGCTTTGGAAACAAGATCTTAGATCTATACCTCAATGTTAATAATTATTATTGTTAGATAATGTAGCAAACTTATTTTTAACATACTGAATATATGCCTAATATTCGTTATGAAATATACACAAAAATAAATGGAAATCTTCAACCTGTCTTAATTGCTTTTAATGAAAAAAAAAATACAAACTGTAAGTATAGTTAGGAAAGAAAGCCGTTAAAGGCAGGCAAATGTTTTCTTCCTACACTAGATTATATCGTTCCTGTCTAGTGGTTCATAAGTATACTGCGAAGCTATATTTTTAATTAAACTGTCCATTCATTAAATGTACTTTTAGTTTAAAAAATGTATTTAGTCAGAAGCTGTGACTCCACATAAAGAAGAATAAGAAAGTTTTAAATTGCTTTTAACAGGCAGACTAAATGAAATCTTTAAAAAAAATGCTACATCTTTAGAAGTGACCAGAAGCTCTTTCTGAATAACTCCATTGACTTCTGGTGTTTATATTGGCTTTTAAATGCTGGCTTCCATTCTTTCAAAATGATGAGGACAAATAGGACAAGAAATATTATAGTGAGAAGGTAATTCTATTAATTATGGTATTTGCTTATCTAGACTGAACGGAGCAGTCTTTTGCCCTAAAATAGAGTTTTCAAAATTATAAAACAAATAAAAGCTTAAAAAATGCCTTTTTGTTTTTCAGAAGATTTCATAGAACATGGAGTCCCTGGGTTGGAATCTAAATAGCAATCTGAAGCTTACTTTGCTTAGTGCCAGTTAATTGGAGATAATTTTCTAAATTTTTGGTAAAATTTATATTTTTCAGAAAACACATTCTTGAAGGCATTCACAGAAATATATGCATAAATGAATACTACCGTAGGTACATATCCTTCTAGAATGATTTTGTTTCTCTGTTTTACGATTCATGGTGGTAGCTTGATTTAAATATATGAATGTCAGGGCTGCCACTTCTCAGACTTTGAGGATACAACTTGCATTGCACCCCCTCTATTCTGTTTTACCCTCTAGTGGTGACACACAAAGAAACAAATATACAAGATCACTTTGTAAACATCCAGGTGAATTTCTTCAAACCATTTCTAATTGGCTTTCACAAAGGAGGAAAGTATATTGAATTACTTTACATTTCTACTTGCTCTTTTAAAATAACACTATTTCTTTGGAAATAGGTGAACAACACTTTCCAATACCAATAGGTAGAAACAAACAAACAAACAAAAAATACAACCAAAACAAAACCATGCATTTCGAGGGAAGAGAAAATTGTCTGTTGAAACAGCGCTGTTGTGTCCCTAAGAGAAAGGCCTCACAGTTCAGCCTCTTCAGGTTTATGAGAAACCCAAGGAAATATACTATATAGGTAGTGCATTTTAATACACTTGTGACTTTAATCTACTCTGGGTTGTTTTCTTTGTGCAGAGTTTATCGTACTCTCCTGCACAACTATGAGAAAAAGTAACAAATTCAGAAAGTTCTTTAGAATCAATGTGATGTGCAGTCTTTATTACATGCCCAGGTAGATATGATTTCTATACCACTGTATTTCCCAAATTAAAACATGTATGATTGGAGGTGAATATTTGATTGAAAATATCATACATAAATTTCCTTTGCTGATAATATTCAGAAATGCATCTAGTAACTAAAGTGAAGTCAATACTGTATTTTACCGTATTGTGCAATCACTGTCATGTAAAAAATAGCTGGATATTTAATGTAAAGGAAGTTTTTAAATAATTCTTTAAAAGTGTATTGTTATATATTCCTCTGTCTTTGTTATTTTTTTTTCCTTCCACAGAATTTAATTTGTTTTACTTTGTTATAGGTAGATCTCTCCTTTTCAGTTGACTACTCGCTGTTAATGTCTCTTCACATACATATTTCACTGGGAGATAGAAGCAAGTGTAATAATCATGTGACTAGTCAGGTTTTGGTGTTTTTTTTTTAATGTTTATTCATTTTTGAGAGAGGGACAGAGTGTGAGCGGGGGAGGGGCACAGAAAGAGGGAGACACAGAATCCAAAGCAGGCTTCAGGCTCTGAGCTGTCAGCACAGAGCCCAACGCGGGCTCAAACTCAGGAACCTCGAGATCATGGCCTGAGCCAAAGTCGGATGCTTAACCGACTGAGCCACCCAGGTGTCCCTAGTTAGTTCTCTTCTGAAGAAGGCTTCAATACCTACAGTCTAATTTGCTTTGGTTAATAAAATATTTTTTGATGATTTTTATCATTCTTAATGTTCTTATATTATTACTTAGGTCTTTGCAGTGATAACTTAAATACTGTTGTGATTTAGAATGCTTTGCCTTCACCCTTGTAATACGTAAGATTTATAAAATTGGTATTTATCTCATCTGATGATATCAGTGCTGCAAATGCAATCTCCCTGATGTCAAACAGTCAAGAAAGCACCTCTGATCCATGAATTTGTGCTTTGTGTCACAAGATGCCTAGAGCCCACCAGATCAAAGCAGTATTATTAAAGGCCTCCAAGGAGAGGCATCTCCAAATGGAAGTCAGGATTCCTCAGACGGATACACGGTTCTGTTTCTCTTGCCCCATTCCTGCACCTCATCATGATGTGTGGGCTATTCAGGTGGCTGAATAGGATTATTAATGGCAATAGAAGGAGGCATTAGCTTCTATCAGCACAAATAGTGATTGTCAGGCATCATGACTTCATTTCTACCTCTGTCTTCCCTCCACAGCCCTGTAAGCAGCCAATGGGCCATGGTAACCAAAGAGAGGTAGTGTTGGCACTGATAACATTAGCAACTAATCTAGTCAAGTCTATCCTCTTTCTCCCTGCAGTCAAAATCATTTCTATCTAGTAGGACTTTGGGCATTGCATTAGAACAAGCCTAGTGTCCAGTTGACCCAGTCAGGGATGTACAAGTCTGGGTGGGGCTGAGTTCTAATGGGAGCTCCATATCCAAGCTTGGGATAGAGTATCACTGGGCCAGAAACTGGTGCCAGAAGACTAGGAAATAATTCGAGGCAGGGAACCCAGGAGTACCCTGGTCCACAGCCGAGAGGATGGCACCTGACCGCAGGGAAGAGTGCAAAGGACCTACCAAGGTCCCTTCACCTCTTCGCTCTCTTCATAATCCCTATTCCTACTTTCATGAGATGAAGGTTGTTGTGATGCTTGAACAGGACTCTGAAATGACAATGGGAGATGTTTTTGTTTTTGCTTTTAATTTTACCAAATATTGCTTAAAACATGTTCTCTTGAATAACATTTAAAATATGCATGATCCATCCTCATGGACTAGGGATGCAAACGCCCTAGAGTAACTCTGGCCTGAATGCATGGGCAGTTGCAGCTGCCTTGCATTGTGCACAGCAGAGCCAACTGGAGAAAACACCATGATACTGTGATTATAAATAGCCTCAAGAGGCTTATTCCACACTATATATATTTTTTCAAAACTGGAGCAGTGGCCTGGGTACCTGGATAAGCATTTGATTTCTGGTCTTCGCACCCAGCAATTTTGCCATATAGCAAATAAATTCTGATTCCCAAGCCAATGCCTCCGTCTCGTCACCCTCTAAGTTGTTGACTTAGTGACAAGAATGGGTTTGTGCTGATCCAGCCTCAGGGACCACCTTAGGCAAACATCACGCAGTCACTATGCCCCTTCTCCTGGCCTTTGTGGTCTATCTCGCCTCTTCTGATACCACCTTCAGGTATTTGGTGCTGTCCTTGGCCCACTCTGATCTTCCTGCCACCATGTCACACGGATCTTCCTGCTGCCATGTCACACTCAAGGCAACATCTTTTAATTTGGAATTCCATAGCTGCCTTCTCCAGTCAAACTTTATTTGTCCAGTTTCGGCTTCCTTTCGGGTCTTCTTTAAAGACAAGGAACAGGGAAGGCTGAAGCTCCACGTAGGAACAAAACTTTGGACCCATCACAACTTTCTAACATGCTAAACAAAAAGGACATATTTAAGTCCAATACAAACACCTTGTCCTTACATGCCCCAGCCCCCACTGCAGGAGGAGAAAATTGTGCTGTTGTGTTTAAGGGCTGAAAGTAAAGGAAGGAAACCTTAAGCCAAGTAAGTTGAAAATAAATATCATTTTTCTCTAAGACCAAACCAATGTGAAAAATCTCCTTTCAAGAAACAAACTTTCCTATTAGTTCTCAGTGTGTCCAGAAGTCAGCAATGGTAGCGCCTCCTCCACACCTCCCCTAAAAAAAGTAAGTGGATGCTTTTTCTCAGATTGTAAACTCAGCATTTTTTAGCATCTCATCTAAACTTCCAGCATTCTAGGGTTCAAAAATATTTTAAGTTGCCAGCTCAAAAATAAATAAAGAGGTTTGGCTTTGAAAATCTTTTTGGCAGTTTTGTTTGCCTAAATACATTTTAGAAATACTTAATTTGATAATTCAGATCCTTTACAGTGTTTTCCTAGAAACACATCTCAGTGACCAAATGGCATTTAAATGAT
>CM053560.1:77707138-77930381 GCA_028646485.1 Cryptoprocta ferox | reverse complement strand
TCTAAACTTCCAGCATTCTAGGGTTCAAAAATATTTTAAGTTGCCAGCTCAAAAATAAATAAAGAGGTTTGGCTTTGAAAATCTTTTTGGCAGTTTTGTTTGCCTAAATACATTTTAGAAATACTTAATTTGATAATTCAGATCCTTTACAGTGTTTTCCTAGAAACACATCTCAGTGACCAAATGGCATTTAAATGATTAGAATGGGATTGTAGCCATTGGATCCAGAAACACACAAATGTCAAAACACTTTATACAATTGGCTTTGCCTTTCCTGAGTGAGTCCAGGAAATGTAGACAAAGAAAATGTCTGACTGAAAAAATGTATATCACCTAAGGTTGATATAGTTCTCGACTTTTGTCAAAGCATTTGGGAGGATAAAACAGACAAATTAGAAGTAGGCTGGCTACAGAATGCTTTCCATGCAGGGGTTGTCTTTCTTTCTCTTTATTTAGTGTGCCATCCCTCCTCACGATCATTTATTTTTCTTATCGGTTAAAGGTTGGCACTATTCCCTTAGATTATTGAATAAGGGAAATAACCTTAAGTTGCCTTCTCTGCAGAAGAACTTTACTCATTTCATAAGCAGTTCTAGACTGAGTATTGCAGGAGATCATTCCCATACCCAGACGTGCCTGGCTTGCATGCTGAGAGCTCTCTAGTGCTCACCTCAGGGTGGGGCAGTACCTTGGGAGGCAGATAGTAAGCTGTATCCTTAGGGACTTGTCACCTGACACCCCTGGAAATCTCCAAATTTTCTCCTTCCCAGACATACTAGCAAATTTTTCCACACATCCTAGTTGTCCCAGTTCTTTTATCTTGCACTTGATCAAAAAATCAGGAATTAGTTAACTTTGAAAGTTCCTTGTGATTGGAGATTATGAGACAGGTACTCCATTATTTGGGGCAATTATAGTTTCTGTATTTCTGTTTAATAATAAGCCATTTCTGATTATAAAATAAAGCCATCCTGCTGTTGAACATAAGCAAGAAAAAAACTTTCCACCACCCAAAGATGACTTCAGGCCACTAGGGGTATGGGTGGTGTGTGTGTGTGTGTGTGTGTGTGTGTGTGTGTGTGTGTGTGTGTATTTGATCCTATATATTATACCAGTGTATTAGCATTTACCTACATCATTAAAAACCGTCTTTATAAATGCTATTGAGTGGTTATAGAATATTCCATTGTATGTTTCTCCCACTGGATTGACACATATGAAATTGTTGACATTTAATCTTTTTAACCTACAAAAAAAATGGCAGTTTGACACGGTTCAACCTAGTAAAATGTACTTAAAATTTTTTTCCCAGTTATTGAACACTGTGTCTAGCTTTTTTAAACTGCTAAATAACTGACCTATGAACATTTCTTAATGTATAAATGTTTTCACATATTTAACCTTTTCCTGAGAATAATTTTCAGGAAAAGGAAGAATTGATTTAGAAGGTATGAGAAACATGGGGGCTTTTAACACCTATTTTGAAATTCCTTGCAAACAGGTGGTAGCAAGTTATGTTCTTCTTGATTATATAGAAGAGTGCCAATTTTACCCTGTCCTCACAAAAATTGAGAATTCTAATACTTTTATTTTTGTAATCATATAGGTAAATATTACATACCATATTATTTAACCCAATACATTATAATTAGCATAAATTTAGTTCAAGATAAAAAAATATAATTTTTGAATGTATGAAATTAGTTGAGAGACAGAGCCTAAAATCTAAAATGGAATTAAGTTTAAAGTTATGATATTGAATTATTCTATTATCCCAGATCCACAATAACAGGGTGTCTTTAATAAAGTATAGGAAACTATATAGAGGTGGCCATTTAATCAATACTATCTTTTATTTAATATCAGAAGGATGTCAAATTTCCCACTGTAAGTAATTCATTTGCATACAAAACATGTGTGTATTTGCTGTATTTCCTCAACGAAGGCGATTTTTGTTTGCTTTGTTTTGTTACAAAGCCTCACTTAGAATACATGTTCTTGTCATCTCCTTCAAAGTCATTTTAACAGTCAAATAAATTTGAGCATAGCTCAATTGTGGAATGAGCTGGTTCATTGAAAAGATAAATAAGGAGCACATAGGTGGCTCAGTCAGATAAGTGTCAGACTCAGGTCATGATCTCACCACTTGTGAGTTCGAGCCCTGTATTAGGAGCCTGCTTCAGATTCTGTGTCTCCGTCTCTCTCTGCCCCTCCCCTACTCCACTGTGTCTTTCTCTCTCTCTCAAAAATAAACATTAAAAAAAAGAAAATATAAAATTGATAAACTCTTTAGATTGATCAAGAAAAAAATCATAGAAGACACAAATTACTACTAGCTCCTATTAAAAGAGGAGGAATCTCCATGGATCTTACAGATATTAAAAGATAATGAGACTATTATGAAGTTCTTTATGCCAATACATTTGATAATTTAGATGAAATGGACAAATTCTTAGAAAGTGCAAACTGTAAAACTTAAGAAAAAATAGGTAGCCTAAAGAGCCCTGTATCTATTTAAAAAATTGTAGGAATAAATCTTCCCACATTAAATATTATACTACATATTATACATGAATTATAATATGATAAACAAAAACTAAAGGAAAACAACAGACCCAGATGGCTTTACTAATGAGTTCTACAACCATTTTAGAAAAAATATTCTGCATAAAGTCTTCCAGAATATAGAAGAGAAGGAAACAATTCTCAACTCACTTTTGAGAGCAATAGTACCTGGTGCCACAACCACAGACATTAAAAGAAAATAAACCATGGATCAATATCTCTCATGAACATAGACACAAAGGGCCCTAATAATGTACCTACAAACTGAAGCCATCAATACATAAAATAGATAATACATCATGAATAAGTAGAGTTTATTCAGGAATGCAAGATTACTTCAGTTTTCAAATATTAATTTATTTCTTCATATCAACACCCTGAAAAAAGAAAATAATATGATTATCTCCTTAGAAGTAGAAAAAGCAAAGTTCAACACCCATTCATGACTTTAAAAAATAAATAAAATTCTCAGTCAACTAGAAGGAAACTTTTTCAACCTGACCAAGGACATCTACAAAAAATATGCATCTAACATTATATGTAATCATGAAACACTAATTTTTTTCACTCCTTAAGATCAGGAACAAGGCAAGAATGTCCATTCTTATCATATGTATTCAACATTGTAGTATATATGCTAACCACTGCAATAAAACGAGTTAAAAATAAAAGACATACAAATTGTGAAAGAAACAGGTAAAATTGTCTTTAGTCATAAATGGCATGATTATAAACATAGAAAATACATTTTTAAAAATCTACAACACACATTTGAACTTGAATTTGGCAAGGGAAAAGAACATATGGTCAATGTGTAAAATCATGTTTTCTGTATTCTAGCAAAAAAAAATGTGGCATGGTCTAACTTACTTTTTTTTTTAATGGCTCTGGTTAAATGTGAATTGTGGTAGGTGTTGAGCCATTCAAAAGAAGAGCATTTAGGGAACTTCAGTGTTTCAGCATATAGTAACGATAAATTGGCTTAGAGTGATGGTGGAGGTTGAGAGTGGGTTGACTCCAGAAATGTAAAATTAGTAGGATTTAGAGATTAATTAGACACAGAAGAAAAGAGAGGTGTCAAGGATCACTACTTTTCCTGGCTTGTGCAAATGCATGGGAGATGGAGCAATTCATTGAAAAAGTGAACTCTAGAAGAACCAGGTTTGAAACAAAGATCATGTGTCTAGATGTAATTAGCCCAAGGTGCCTTTGAGACTCCAAGAGAAGAGATCAAATAGTTGATGACGCTCAGAGGACTTGGCTTAATGTAAAGTATAGTGAGTCATAACTAGTTGTGGTTCAGATCACTTAGGAGGAGAGGATAGACTAGAAGGAACAAAACCTAGGATTGAGCTTACAAAAACCCTAAATACAAAGGCTGGGAATAGAAGGTTAAAACTAGGAAAAAAAGGAAAGGAATGGTTAGCAAAATGGGGGGAAATGGTATTGTTTTGACTAAGACAAGTGAGAGTTATCGAAAAGTACCTTTTCCGAAAAAAGTGCTCTAAAAATCACTGATGAATTGAAATAGAATCCCTCAAATAGGAGTAACTGTAACTGGAAATAAAGTCAGTTAAGCAAATTAGTAAATGAAAGTAATTTTAAACATCAGAGATGATGTCATAAAGATGGTGCCTTTTTCGAAAGAAAATGACGATTTTAAACTTTAGTTTAATCCCTTTAGTTCCGGACTTAAATTCTGCTTTGTGTGATAATAATTTTACTAATGCTACTTTATTTTTTCCCAATCATCAAGTTACAATTTTTAAATCTCTTCAGGTTTTTCTTTTGTATTCTATTTTGTAGCTATAGTTATGACTAGAGAAAATATTGAGAATAGGCAAAGGAATGGTGTGAAGGGAAACAAAGGATCTTGTTCTGATTATTAAATAAATATAGAAAAAACATCAAACAAAATGTTGGCAGTGATCATCTCTAGATATTCAGATTTCAAATACAGTTCTCATAACTCTTTGTAGTAACTACATAGTTTAAGATGAATGTGTATTACTTTTATATTTTAAAATATAAGTTGTAACATATTAGAGCAATTTAAAACAAGGAGGTGGGGCTCCTGGCTGGCTCAGTCAGTAGAGCATGTGACTCTTAATCTCGGAGTTGTCAGTTCAAGCCCCAGATTGGTCATGGAACCTACTTAAAAAAAATTTTTTTAATTAACATTTAAAACAAAAAGTCACTATTTGTCACCTATTTATTTATTTTTTTTGATCTGTTGTTCCCTCTTTTTGAATTGTCTACTGTAATATTTTTCCTTACTGGATTGTTGGCCTTCTTCAAACTTACTTGAAGGCACGATCTCTATATTATATTTATTGCCTCCTCCTTCATACATGATGCTTGTCTTTTCTCCCAACTTCTCATTATCCCAAGGTACCTTTGAGATTCTAAGAGAAGGGATCAAATAGTTGATGGTACTCAACTGCTTTAATTTTATTCGAACCCTTTGCCATATAAAAGTTTTCATCTGTATATATGTAGTAAAATCTGTCAGTCCTTTCCTATCTGCTTATTGGTTCATATGGAGTATTATCTTGATAGTGTAAAAATGATCATAAATGCACAGCATTAGAAAATTGGCTGCATAAATTGTGACACATGTACCTGATTGAAAGCCAGATAGCAAACAAAGATTATTTTAAAATGTTTATACATATTGCTGAGTAATACAGAAATGCAAACTTGATTCCATGTTTTCACAATAGATAGATAGATAGATAGATGGATGATAGATAAACCCACAGGAAACAAAAGATGAAAATGTATCAGTGATGCTTACCTCGGTGTGGTGTAATCATGCATGACATGCTTTCTTCTTTGTGTGCTTTGTTACCTGCAATGTATATACAAGTAACTTTTAAAATAAGAAAAAATATCTTAAAATGTTATTTTATCTTTTTAGTATTTCTTTTACGAGAGAGAGAGAGAGAGAGAGAGAGAGAACATGAGCAGAGGAGAGGGACCGAGGGACAGAGAGAGAGAGAATCCAAAGCAGGCTCCATGCTCAGTGCAGAGCCCCACGTGGGGCTCAATCCCACGACCTTGGGATCACGACCTGAGCCAAAATCAAGACTCACACGTTCAACCAACTGAGCCACCCAGATGCCCCTTAAAAAGTTTTTTTTAATAAGAGCAAAACAGATATGAAAATGATTATAATGAAATGGTATGCAAGGTTAAGTTACTGAATGGGTAAGTGGGGGCAAAAGAGACAAAAACTAAAATATTTCTGAAGTTTTGGATCTGGAAGCCTAGAAATGTGGTGGCATCCTTGATGAATAAAGGGGGTGAGAGGAGGTCAATATGAGGGAAACTTGCCTTATAAATGCTGAGTTTCCATTGACAGTGCCCTGTCCACATGTAAGTCATTTGGAAATGTGGGGCTGGAATTCAAGATGAGAGATATAGACCTAGAAAGTCATGTGAAAGAAGTAAGAAAATTTCATGTGGAAGTTCTGAGACTAGATGATTCCACAAGGAGATACATGAAGAGAAGAAATCTGAGGCCTCATTTTATGAAACAGTCACATTGATAGAAAGAGCAGCCAACAAAGGAGACAAGGCAGAAGATGGTGAACATGAGTGACGCAAACCTCAGTTATCCAATTTGTGGATAATGGAGAGGGGGCAGTTTTCACTGAGCATGCGAACATGCTGCCATGGTCAAGAATGTGATTTTGTTTCTGGTTTCTTATTTCTAAGTGGGAACAAATATACCAGAGTGCCCTTATCATTTTTCAAACAAAAGATCCCCACCTCGTCTTGTTTTACTCCCCCCACCTCCCCCCACCTCCACCCACACACAGCCAATATGTGTGTATCATCCAAATGAAGAATAACTGACAGGCACTTGAGGATAGAGATCAGAAGAACTGGATAATTAGGGGGTGCCCAAGCAATGAAGTTCTGTGTTCAGAGAGAAAAGGAGCAACAATTGCTCTTGTCTCCTGGCACCCCAACTAAAGGACAAGATTTCTTCAACTGCCTTGGCAGGATTCTGTAAAAAGAAGGACTCTGTATTGACAGAGAAAGACTGAGTTGCCCATTACTCAGAAGAGTATAGAAGAAAGATCTGTTCTTTGAAGACCCATGTCAGAGTAGCCCTCTAGAAGCCCTTCCACAGAGCTTTAGTGGGAGAGAAGAGAATCACTCTCCCGTCGCCTGGAACACCAGGAACTGCTGGGCAGCTCTGTATGAGTTTGCCAAGGCCAAGTCCCACGCTACTCCAAGGGCGAGACCTAAGTGCCCGGTACTCCTGTAAGACTGAGGCCAGCCTAGGGACTCTCCTCCTGGCAGCACAGACATCTGCATGTTTTGCTTTACTGTTTTTGTTGTTCCCTCACCCATTAAAGATGAAGAGGACAAACAAGGGAGTTTTTTGTGTGTTTTTTTTTTTCTTTTTTAGGAACTTAGGAAATCATTGGGCTCTTTAAAGGACAAAGAGAGTCAAAGACTTGGAAAAACTTAAAAGAAAAACCACTAGCTAAAGAGCTACAAAAGAAGAATAGAGATCCAGAACTGAGAATAAATGTCAACATTTCTCAAATGAGATATACGAAAGAAAATTCATTTTACAATTATATACCTGCCCAAAGATGACGTGATCACAAACCATTGTCTGATTGGATATATTGCCATTGGTTTTCCTGGGGACAGAGCGAAAGAGTGAAGGGTTATCACCACTGGTAACCACTTAGGTAAGTTAACAGCAAAGCAAAAACCCTCCGCGCTAGGAATTGAAGCAACAGTCTCCTAATGAAAGCAGAGCTCATGCATTTCCCCCCATAAATCCAAAGTGAAAAACAAATATTAAAAATGGACAGAAATTTGATTTTATAAAACTACAGTTGCTCTTGGAAGTAAGCAACAAGGACAGTTTGTTCATAGCAGTAGGCCTAATAAATTTAAGGCACCAAATGTGTACTTGGAAGTTTGTTATCATTTGGAAAGATCTTTCTTTTTAGAAAGCACAGGCATCCACCGAGCAGTAGGTTGGTGTCAAGCAAACAGCCAAGCCAAACTGTGGTTGCTTACTGTTTGGCATGCAGGTGATGGGGTCATCAAGCCATTTTTCAGAGAAGTCCAGACCCCTTAGGAATGCCTAGAACAAGGAGAGAGAGCAGGGTATTTAGAAGAGAAGATGGTAAGGCCTTCGTAGAACTGTGGAAAGAATGCCAGTACACGTATTGGGACTGGGGACAGAGAAGTTTCACAACGCTTGAATCTAAATAAAGTCAGGCAACTATTTCTTAAGCGCACATTGATACAGGAGATGGCTTACCACCATAATAATGGTAATATTACTAGTAATAATGGTGATATATACCAGATAACACGCAGAGTACTTTAATGTTGTATGGAATTCTCTAAGTAACTCAGTTTATTGATGAAAATGGATACTTAGTGGCATCAGATAACTTAGTGACATCGCATAACCCGAGGCAGAACCAACAATAAAACCCACATCATTCTGGCTCAATGGCATGCTTTCTAAAACCACCTCCTCTTCCCCCACCACACGCTCAACTGAAATGAAAAGGTTTTGCTGGTGGCAATTTTGTTTTTATTTTTTGAGATATCGTGAGAGATGTTTCCTTATCCCTCTTCTTTTTGGAATTCTCCAAGAGTGAAAGTTGCTGAGACCAACTGCTGGGGCTGAGGAAGAGGCGGCTGGAACATTTCTGGGGCTTTGGGGTTGCCTTTGTTTCTTTTTTTTTCTCCCAGTTGATACTTAAAACAAAAAATGGTTCAGTGCATTTCACGATGCGTGGTGTCAGTGGCACTCCTAAAGCAAGCCAGAGAAGGGATGATAAGGAAAGTAGAGATGCCGATCACACTATGGGAAGCAGCACGGGGTCTCTCCTTCCTCAAAGCTCACGGGACCCCCACATCTCAGGGACTCTCCTGTTTGCCACCTCTGACATCACAATGTTTCCCTGTGATGGTTGCAGAGATGGAGAAAAATATCCCCCTTCTTTCTCTTTCTTTCTCTGCTCCTCTAGCTCCAAGAGAAGACTCACTGACAAAGTGTGTGTGTGTGTGTGTGTGTGTGTGTGTGTGCATGCATGCATGTGCATGTGTGTATATCTGTCATTCCCTGATGGAGGCTGCTGCTTATCCTCTTCAGGCACCTTTCCTAGAACTGACCTGAGGCAGATAGCTGAGAATGAAGCACGAGGAGAAGAGGGCAAAGCTACTTCCCCCACAGTAGTTTCAACAATAACGATCATGATGCTGACTTGTGTGCTGTGTGTGGAAATGGTTGGGAACTTTCACTCCCACGGACACAAGTAATTGTACAGTTATAGTGGGGCACACAGCCAGTTCACAGGGGTGGCTGATTCTCACGCCTGAGCTCTTGAAAAGGGCAGCATGCCCTTCTCAAAATGCAAACTGTAAAGGAAAAACCCAACACAGTATCACATGCAGAGAGAGTTCCTGTTTTCATGGAAACGGAAAGGCCCCCATCTTCCACATTCCTCCACCTGTGCCGTGTCCTGGATACTGAGCTTCTGACCTGCTGTGGCCCCTCTCCTCTCCTCCTGGTACCTCTACTGCAGATCCAATAGCATCCCCTCCCTTTGTCCTTTCAGTCTTGGTGGAAGTGGTCCCCACCCACCATGGCCCCTGAAATCTGCCCACACTTTGGAACATCATTTCTTCATTAAAGTCTCTTACGTTACCCATTTTAAGGGCCCCGTCTGTTGCTTGTCAATACCCTGACTTTTCACTCTTACAATATTACATTAAAAATAAAAAAGCCACATTACACCCACATTCTGACAGTCAAGACATTTCATATCAGGCAAGTGTGTGTTATAAAGTCTTTCCTCTCCTCATGGAACCCCCCCCTTTCACACTCTGCCCTTTCTGCCTCAGATTCCATATACTCCACAAGACCACGTCTTTGTTTTCTGCTCTTGCTTCTGTGGCTCTTGATCCATATGAGGATGCCACTACCTCTCCATCCCCCACTCTACCTCCACCATTACATAACATCTTCACCCCTTACTCCTGCCACTGCTTATTGAACCAGCCACATGGAGTAATTTTTTTTCACATCTCTGTCAGCTTCACAGTGCTGCCTTAGGGGACGTTCAATTCTTTCCGAAGGGCTCTTCCCCCATCTCCCATCAAATAATAATGATTCTACCCTTAAAACTCCAG
Organism: Cryptoprocta ferox; assembly: GCA_028646485.1. NCBI lineage: Eukaryota > Metazoa > Chordata > Mammalia > Carnivora > Eupleridae > Cryptoprocta > Cryptoprocta ferox. The sequence goes on along the minus strand of CM053560.1, from coordinate 77,920,631 downwards.
GTGACAATCTACTTCACTGACAAAGCCTTTATTACAGAAAGAAGTGTTGTTTCTACTAAATATTAGGTCCTTTCACATTACTAACCTCAACACAACCAAATAGTCTTCTCCAGAAATTCATGGATGTTCCAAATTTGTACTCTTGAATGAGTTCTAAACATGAATTCAAATATGTCCATTTGCTTACATACCTACATACACCATTATCTGTTCTTGAGATAGCCACGCCTTTTTTTTTACGCATTACATTGTACTGGAAACAAGTATTAGTATCTGGTCAGGAGAAAAGAAAATACATAGTCTAGGTTTTTCTTTCTCTCAAATTCTCTGCCTTATTAAAAGTGATTCCCTAAAACATTGTCTCACTAGGTTCAATTTTTAATACATAAGTCATTCAGATGCTCATTCTGCATTTGAATTCAGTGTGGAATGTGTAATAACAGGAAAGAGAAATATACAGACTCTCTCTGCTTAGCATGGCAATGTGTCATGTGGCTTAGGAAGGTATGTCTGGGAGTATCATATGGCTGTTACTCAACCTGGACACAGAAGAGCTTTGTACAGCATCCCTCACTGTCCAATCCCAAATAACAGACATCCAGTTGGGCTGGCTCCCATTGACTCTGAGAAGTTTCAATCTAGTTCATGAAATATTTTTTCAACTGCAAAATACTCATTCTTTTCCAAAAGAAAAAATTCAATCCCTCCTTTATCCTCACCCCCAATTCAAGATTTTTTTTTTTTTTTTTTGCTTCATGGGACCCAAATTTACACCCTGGTGTAATAATGCAACTTCTTCAGTTCTTACAGCATACATGAGTGCTTAGGGTGTTTGCTTTACATACATTCTCACATTATAATTAACTGCCATTAACTGAATGTTTATAAACACTGCAATAACCCTACGAAAGAGGTACTACTTCTATGCCCATTTTATAAATATCAAACACAAGACTTAGGATGTTAAAGAAATGTGCCTAAGTTTACACAGTTAGTATGTGGAGATGTTGAATTCAAACACAGGGCTGTCTAATTCCAGATACAAAGTTATTTTACCACCACACTCTACTAGCATGTTAGAGTAGACCAGTGTTGATTTTTTTCAGTGAAATGCAAAACCAAGACAATTTATTACAAGAGTTCTCTTAAGACTCTTCTTTTTCTAAGAAAGTCACCAAGAAAGCTATACCACATAGCAATGGGATGGATCATGAGCCAAGGACAGTACTAATATCAATACCAGGATAAACTGAAATTCTTAAAATAATTTGTGAACCACAAATGTAGATTGCTTTGGGCAGTAGACATGTTTTAATAGTATTTGTTCTTCCAGTCCATGTGCATGGAATGTTTTTCCAGTTCTTTGTGTCTTCTTCAATAATAAAGATGCCTGTATGTATGTGTGTATGTACATACATACATACAAGGGAATATTATTTGGCAGTAAAAAAGGATGGAACTAGAGTGTATTATGCTAAGCAAAATAAGCCAGGAAAAGACAAATGCCATATTATTTCACTCAATATGTGGAATTTAAGAAACAAAACAGATGACCATAGGGAAAGGGAAGGAAAAATAAGATAAAAACAGAGAGGGAGGCAAGCCAGAGAGACTCTTAAATACAGAGAACAAACTGAGGGTTGCTGGAGGGGAGGTGGGTGGGCAAATGGGTGAAATAGGTGATGGGGATTAAGGAGGGCACTTGTTGGGATAAGCAGTAGGTGTGTATGGAAGTGATGAATCTTCTACTCCTGAAACCAACACTACACCATGTGTTAACTAACTTGAATTTAAATAAATTAGGTACTCTAAAAATTAAAATGATAATAACATTATTATTTGTGGACCTTTAAGCAGGAATAGTAAATCTCCCCTGTCCCCCTATATCAGAAGGGATAGGGAGCTGCACTGCCTCTTGGATTGTGTATCCCAAAAGATTTTCCATGATAAGCATTTTCTGTGATGGATTCAATTTCCAACAATTTTAGACTTTTAGCCAAATTTCTGATTTTTCAAGCTCTGTTGAAGAGTTCTGTCAGGTTATAAACCGACTTGGGTGAAGGGAAAGGGTCATCCAAGGCAGTGGGATCAACCACTTGGAAATGACAATAGCTAGGAAGCTGTAAATGAGAAAAGGTCGCAACACATGTGACTCTTTGGATTACTGACCTGTCCTTGTGGGTTTTCTCTTCAAAGAACACAGCCACAACCATGAGGAAAAGAACCCAAACATAACAGCCACAATAGAATTTAAGTTGCCGTAAAACTTGGCTTCCTAACTAAGCATAGGAATCAAATCCCATCCACCTCACATCTCCCAAAGGGTATTTGTGTCCCACAGTTTTGCAGCTTGTGAGGGTTTTTTCCTTTCCTTAAAGATGTGGGAGAAATGAATTCAGAGGCTGTGTGGTTAGCCCCCTGGCACTTCCTGTTTTGCACAAATGTGGTTATGGATTTCTCTAAAAAAATCAATTGCAGCCATTTCACCATGTGCTTTATCATGACAACTTGGGGGGGGGGGAGTGAGAGAGGACAGCAACAGCAGCTATCAGGTGGTCCTAAGTCTTCATCCTAGTTGTTTATGTCTATAAGCCAGCTATTTTAACTGACAGTGAATAAACAGTTTAACCACAAGAAATACATGGGACCACCCAGCCAGTGTCCCTCGCTTCCTGATAGTATATATAATCATATGCATCCATTGTATATAAATGATGACAATCTTTCAGAGCCAAAAAGACACTGCCCATGGTGTTGTCTAGATGTACGTGTGACTGCATGTTCCAAAGCAGTGCTCTTCTCCCTTGGAGTATGTGAGTATCCTGAACTGAGGTGGCCACGCTGGAGCCTCATGAGGCCTGGCTGCTTTCCACATTGTTCTATAGTGGCTTTTATTCCTTAACACCCCACAGTTTAGTCTTTAGGCCATCAAATAAGCTTCAGTTTTGTAGAAACTGTTTACATATATTGCTATGATATATCATGTCTCTACCATATCCTCTAGCACATCCTTAAGCATCGCAATACCTATTACAACCATAGCCTCTTTGAAGTTCTAAGGCCCAGGCTTAGACTTTGGATGGAACTAGCACTGTACTACTGCTGGACACAGAAATCAGAATACAGACCAAAGTAACCTTATGGATGCCTGTATATGCTATAAATAAGCTAGACCCTTAGCTCAAAGGTAGTTCATATGCTGCCATGCCAGGATGTTCTACATCAGACAACAAAACCCAAGTCACATCCCATATTTGGAGAAGTATAAATACCCAGTGAACACAAAATCATTGGATCACTTAAAGGTCAGGCTGTTGTTGTGAGTGAAGCAGTTCTTCTGCTGAGTTTTGCGAATCCTCGAGAACTAGGGACTAGGCTGCTGCTGCTACCATTCCCCATAATGCACACTCCAGGGCATCTGTGCAACAAATTGCCAGGGTTGAAGCAAACCTACAGACCTCTTTACAAAGCCTAATTAAGACAGTATATAGTATGTTATTTTAACCTCAAACAACAAAAAAAGAAAAATCCATGAGAGAAGTGTTCTAATTGCATTTTAAAGATGCAGAAACTACCTCATTAAAGCTAAAACGGCCTGCCTAGATTTCAATAGTTAGTAAGTGGAATAAACTCTATGTGCTGGAAGTTTCATTTTCTTCATAGCCAAAACATTGCACTAGTCCCAAAAACTAACCCAGAAGCAAGGATTTGTCTAAGACCACCCAGGTCTCCCTTTCTTATCCAGTGCTCTTACAATGTCACCTCCTCTAGGACTCCCAACTGTTGACTGTCTTCTGGGATGTTTTATAGGCTCACCTTTAATCCATCCATCCAAGCTCAGGTCTTTTAGACTTCCACGATATAATCAGCTAACGAGCAAAGACATTTAGATTGCTATAGTGTAGCAGGGGAGCCATCCCCACCCCCACTTGGGGCTATCATACGCCTTCAGGAGCCCTGCCCACATTTCTATAATTGGACTTAATACTGGAATGTCAAGTGTGGTACAGAGGAAGACAGTGTGATTCGAGACACAAGACGCTGATCATACTTTGGGACCTATGTGATCCTATAATGTGCTCAGAGAGTAGCCTGTGTGACTACCTTTGTTGTGACAGACCTTAATTGTTGAGCATTTTTTCATCGTCCCCAGTGAGATATTTAATAATAGGTAATAGAGCATTCTCACCAACATTTAAGTTGTGGAAAGGAGCCAGGCTCTACAGAGTAAGAACTTTGAAAGAATGTTTATGTAGGACAGCTGTTAACAAGACATCTAAGCAGCAGGATTAGAGAGTCACCCCAGGATTTGTCTCCTACCTCTGAGAGGAGGATGATCAGTGCACCTTCCAAGGCACTTTGAAAGACTCCACCCGCATCTGTGGAATGAGACTAATAAGCTGTATGCCAAAGAACCAGACACATGCTGGTCCCACAACAAATGGAAGCTCCCTTTATTTCCTCTAAATTGACAAAATTAATGGAAGAATCTCATGTGGTGATTTATACATGGAAATGCCTAGTATATTTTTACTGAATAACATACATCATGTGAGCACCCAGAGAGAAATAAATCCTGGATATAATTGAAGAACCAAGGAAATAAAAGCAACTATCTGAATACCAAATATGGTCCCTGCCTCTAATCATTCTCATGACATCACGTTTGTTTTTATAGTGTCTATCACAATCTTAAATTACCTTTTTGTTCACTGTTATATCCCAGAACCTAGAACAGTGCCTGCCTGGCATTGAATATATTATCAATAAATGCATATTGAAGAAATACATGCCTATAAACAGTATAGAATGAATACCTATTGAATCAATCAATAAAAGTAACCAATAAAGGTCCAATGATATAATAGGTAAGCTCAGAATATGAGTTGAAAGAGCTTCTTTCCAGGCCTAGTTAAGCCACACTCTAACTACGTAACCTTGGGTAGGGTCACTGGATAGTTCTGATGTCTTAATCTACAAAGTAAAAATAATACTCATTTCATCAAGCTGCTATAAAGATTAAATTGTGTAATGTATAAACCATAGATACCATGTAAATAATAAGACTACTACAGCTATAAATAAGCACAGTGAGATAATAGGATGATTATGTACTTAAGAACCAGGGTTAGCATGGCTCATACCTCTGGGAAGTAGGCTCTCATTCTGAGTTTCACTTTTCTAAGCAGATCTTTCAGGCCATCTCAGAACATGTATATCCTTCCCTCACTTACCAAGATGATGTGCACAAAGAAAAACATCAACATTTCTCTGCCTAACTCCTATTCATCCCTAAAAACCCAATTCAGGTGTTGCTGCTCCTCAGAAGTTTCTACTGATGTTCCCCCCCCCCATGTGAACATGCTGTATATACAACATGTCCTAATTTAGATGTTTCTCATCTGTAATCAGAGAGCAATCTTTATATATCATATGTCTTTGCTTAGTCAGCTGGGATTGACCATAAACTCCTTGAGAATTATGTCTTTTTTGATCATAGTCTTTACTTAGAACAATGTCTAATACAAAATAACAGTTCAGTGAATATAGAATGAATGAATCGTGAGTGAATGAGCCTTGGAAAGACCAAAGTTTCTACTGGTTGACATTGCAGAAAATCTCCTTACTTAGGAAAGTTAATAGTTAATCTTCCAAATATAAAGACTGACTCACAGAACTTCAGGAATGTGTGTCCTTGAAGGACTTAGAAAAATGTCAAGCTGGGCATGACTGTTTATCTATTAAATGATGTTTTCCTCCTTTTATTTTCCTTATATGTCTCCTGTAGCAATAAACAGGGTCTCTCTTCTTACCATGGCATGAATACAGCATCAACCACAAACTCCACACATTCCTTTTACTGAGGCAACTGTACATGTTTTCCAAATGAAAAAAAAAAAGTTAGATGCAAGATGTAGAAGTCATCAGCAATTTTTAAGGTACCAAAGGTCCCTAGAGAAATTAACATTTGCAAAATCACTTTGAACTCTAGAGTTCAACAACTCTGTGAAAGTTCCATACAATGAAAAGTTCCATTCCCATAAAATCAGAAATAGCTTTGTGGCCTCATTTCATATCAGGATGCAATAAGGTTCATAAATGTCTCTGTGAAGTTTGAGTGTAATAAAATTCAGCTATAAAACATTTAATATGCGACAGGCTTCTAGACCAGTTGGAGTGCTGACAGTGTTTAACAGGACTCCCTTCACAGCATACTTCATCAGCAGCAAGTACCATAAAATAGGGCAAGAAGAATCTATAAATACCTGCAATGCAACCATGGAAGGCTTTTTTACTCTTATTACAAGTCCTCTGAGGCAAACTGACATTCACAATCACTCCACCCAAAGTACTTTCATAGAAAGCTCTGTAACTCTGTCCCCAAAGAGCATGTAAAATCTACTTTTTATCTGGATATGTCATTCAGCAGGTGATAGATATTCTCCAGCAGCTGTAACAGCTGCTTTTCCTACAAAGTGAGTTTTCCCTTTAGGAACTGAAGAAGCACGTTCCTTCCACCTGTCCCAAGTCATTGGTGTACCTTCTCTTCAACCCAAACCCAGCCCTACCACTGAGCCACTGGACTCTGGGTGGAGCGATTACATTAACAAAGTTCAGTGTGTAATTTCAGTTTGCAATTTTCCCAGAGTGTCTCTTTCCTAAAAATGACCATAACAGTCACCTGAGGGATCCCCTCTCCTTTCATGTTTCTCCAGAGTTAACAGCACTGTATCTAAAAGGGTTTAAAGGAAAACTACAGGAACTACAGAGTAAAGTAGATAAAGATCCCTAACCTCATTGGAATTATATTCTAATGTGTATTAAATATTTGTTTCAAAACATGGACTTTCTTCAGTGATATCTGACTCTACCTTCTTATCCATGAACTTAAGTATTTTACTTCCTATATCAGATCACCTGCAAAGGGCAGTTGCTTCTTGAGTGGACAAGGAGAAAGATGTCTTCCTTTTTTCAGGGGTCTCTGCTGTTAAGTGCTATTTTTTTTTATCAACTAAAATCCAACTTTTAGTTGATAAAAAATGAAAGAAAGGGAAGTGGAAAAATCAAAGATTTCCTTAGGAATAGGGTGAGGTCAGCAAGAGGCACCCACAACATCGGGACTACAATAGAAGATTGAGGCAGAAGACATTGACCGGCTGCTCATTCCAGTACCATCCCTCCACCTACTAGAACCAAATATTACAACTGGGCCCATGGCAGCCATGGAAATTGGTTCAAGAATTTGCTATGCCATGTGGGAAAATTACTCCCAAGTCGTAGCCACTAGTGGTTAAATCCATGATCATCATGGAGACAGTTTGGTGCAGAGCTTTTGTTTTGTTTTGTTTTGTTTTGTTTTAATCAAGAAAAAAGCAATGAAGGAAAAGAGGTCCTTTGGTCTGAAATATTTGAAGGAACTCAAGATTATCCATGATGTTAGGAAATCTAATCTCTTCTGCAAGGCCTCCACCCATAATGGCCTTGCTGTTTTCATCACTGACACTTCCTTGCCCTGTCAGTAAATTGTCAATATTAAATCTCAAGTCAGAACAAGTCATGTGTCAAGTAGAAGTGAACTCAGAGAACAGAAAGTGAGGAAGTTTGAAATCAGAACTGTCCCACAAAATACAAGGTTATGGGCACCATACCAATGAAAGAATAACCTAATTTTATTATAGGTTTCTGTGGGGAATCTGAGTAACAAAATTAATGCTTTACCCAGAAGCTATCTCTGTATTCATTAAAAAGATAATGTACCAGTCTCCAAATATTCAAATAGATATAAACCAAATAAAATAGTGGAATTTTAGGACTAGTAGAGGTGTCAGGTCATCTTGTCTATCCTTCCGATCGAAGCTTGCATCTTCCTCCGAGTAAATACTCAGCTTCTCCTTGAACGTCTTTAGAGGAGATTACTCTCTGTTCATTTGTCTTCCCACATCCTCAGACATCCCTGAGGACACTTCAGAGCTGTTGAGATATATGATCAAAAGAAAGAAGGAAGGAAAAAGAAAGGAATTTTAAAAGCCTGATTTCCAAATGTTTCTTCCAAAGAGAAACATGCAGTGTAACTGAATGATAAACGTCATTGGTAAGGTGGGTGCTGTATAAGAAGCTGGATTACAATGTCCCAGCACAGTGCATACTACTATGCCTCAGGATCACAAGAAGGATTCAAGAGGAGTTAGTTCCATCGGGTAATGTTCTCAGAGGGGGAAAGAAATAACTTTCCACCTATTTTTCAAGCTATTTACCTTTATGTCCCCTGGAACCTTTTAAATAGCATTGCTTGAAAATCCAGTCTGTAAGCTGGCCTTGGCTCCAAGAATCATTAAAAAATTTATAAGCTGTTTTCTCTCCTATCCCAGGAGTTCCTGCCAGGTGAAGCAAAATCCAGACATTTGCAACTCAACACCGGTGAATACCTGGCTAATCTGATCAATTAGGGGGCAGCAATCACTGTCACCCCTGACACAGGGCATCTGATGGGGTGTAGATGTTCTGCTCTTACTAATACTACTCCAGGGCACTCACCCAGCCCTTTTCCACCATGGTGGGGCTCTGAGCTTTAGAGACTTCCAGGCCCAGGTACCAATCCAGACAAAGCTGACCTGTGTCTGCCAGGGCCTCTCTGGAAAGCTCAGAAGTACAGACTGTCTTGGGAAGCTTCTGATATTTCCTGCGGGGGACGTCCAAAGCAATGATGGCAATGGCGTGTAATGTCCACCTGAGGCCCTCAGGGCAGTATATAACCTTGTTGATGCAGTTCAAACAAACATCCCAATTTAATCATCTAATGCTAGTGGTGGCATTTGGAATCTCATAAATCATGAAAAAAGCTTTTTCTGCATGAACTCCTCAGAGAGTTTCCAACAACAGAGCTTTAGCCAGGCCTATGCAATGCCAAAGAATTTGCTTTAGTCACCTGCTTGTGATGGCAAACCTGAGGAATCCTCAGTCTTGGGAAATATTTAATAGTACAGTTACCACGTCAGTAGGAGTGCTCACTTGTCTATTGTAGGGCGTCATCCGATACCCTGCTTTCCCCACCCTCAGGTAGGGAAAGATTTCATAATGGGGGCAGAAAGAGGACAAGATACAGTGATTTATTTTTTTATTTCATTTATTACTTTTATGTTTTTAAGTTTTTTTATTCTTCACTTTCATCTAAAGCTTGTCTAAAAATTCCTGTAAAAAGTGTTTCCTGGAAACTTGGAATTTGAATTGATATAGAAACTCTTCTCACAGGAATTCTTTGATGAGCTTTAGGTGAAGGTAAAGAAATAATAAGAAAACTTGTCAAAGCAATTGTGCAAGTGCACTGAAAGCAGGAAATCAAGTCTTCTGCTTTTTTGTCTCTAGCAGCCAAGTATGACTGTGAAATATCTCAGTGGTATCTTTCATAAGGCATACCAAGGACTCAGTAAAGGAAATCCCCTAGGATGAAGGGCACATAGCTCTCTGAGAGGAATTAACTGTATTCCCACCTAGAAAAGTGGGTTGACTTGTAGACTTAGAACCAAGAGTGTTCTAAGAGAAATGTGGATAGGAACTAATGAGATGGCATGAAATAGTGAGCTTCTTGAGACTCTTTCATTTCTACAATTATCTTAAAATGTATCTTTATTCTCTGTCATGTTTCCTCAAAACTCATTTCCATTTTCTTCTGGACATACAGGTAAAGTATATTTTCCAGCCTCCCTTGCTGTAGTATGTGACCATTGACAGAATTTTACTCAATGGGATATTGGCAGAAGTGACACACACCTCTTACAAGCTTAGCTGATCCCTCTCACATTCAATCCTCTCATTCTTTCCCCAATCATCAGATGAATAGAGAAGACTCTGTGGATGTTGGAGAGGTCAGAATCCAGAGATAGAAGGAGATTGGGTTTCAGAATTACCTCTAGAATACTCCCCACCAAATACTCAAGGGTTTCATGAGTGAGAAATAACTTCCTATTGTGTTAAATATGGAATCCTTGGCTAACAGATCCTATGAAAGCAGATTTGTCTTCTATGGCCAATGACATGAGTGTGCATCCTGGGTGCAGTTTGGTATATACTATTGATACTATCTTTTGTCTTCCCATGTTTCATGTGGCTCTTAATGAACTATTTTCAGTTAGTACACTGCACAACACCCTCTACCTTTCTTCTAGGCATTTCTACGGTGTCCTTGAAATAAAGTATTGTTATGAATAACATAAAAAATGTCCCTATGTTCTGTAAGCCTTATGTTAAAACTATTAGTAGGGTGAAAGTGGTTGGGAGTTGGAGATACAAGAAGGGGATTGTAAGTATAAAAAGCCATCTAGAAGAGTCATGCTTGAGAGAAAGTCAGAAAACTCTTCTGATCTTTAGAATAGATGTCAGTGATAAACTGCTCTTCTTACTAAAAGAAACGATGGACCGGAAGCCAAGACTCAACTCAACACTAATGAGAAATGACTTGGCCTTCCCCTCTATTTTGGACAAAGGTCACATATCTTCTACCTTGAGAACAACTAGAATTCCAAATATTATTCCAACAAGGAAATCACTCACTTTATGAAAAAGAGAAAGTTGGAAACAGGGAATATTTGGGCTGGGAAAGACTGTGGTTGTTACACAGAGCCCACCAGTAACTCAATTTTCCCAGGACAGTGCATGCATACAACTTCTGGGGAGGGGTCTGGAGGAAACAAAAATAGGCCTGATAAGACACAGGGCTTTTATAACTACTAAGAAGTGCCAGTAAGGGGCACCTGGGTGGCTCAGTTGGTTAAGCATCGGACTTCAGCTCAGGTCATGATCTCACGGTTCATTGGTTTGAGCCTCATGTTGGAATGCTGACAGCTCAGAGCCTGGAGCCTGCTTCAGATTCTGTGTCTCCCTCTCTCTCTGCCCCTCCTTGACTCACACTCCATCCCTCTCTGTCTCTCAATTATAAATAAACATTTAAAAACATATTTTAATGGAAAAAAAAGAAGTGCCAGTAAAATTTACTCTTGATCCAGTTTACTGTGAGCTTCATGTCCTTAAGACCAATATAAATGATGAACAGATTAACAAAATGTCTATAAATATAAAATCCTTGTCAGAAAACAACTTTTGTTTCAGTCAGAAGAAGCCCAGATTATTGGACAGAATTATCACTGCAAGCCAACTCAGCCTGGTATGTTGGCATCTCTCAAACATCAGGAGTCAAGTAAGTGATTTTGCCTCAAAGACTTAGCCAGAGATGCAGCTAAAGTTCCTCAGACTTTTGTGGTGAAATTGTTGGTCTAGGAAAACAAAATTCTGAGTACTCCCATTGTGAAACTGGGCTGGCAAAATGCAAAATAATAATAAGAAAAAAAATAATTTTCCCTTTCACTCTCATGGAAAAAGTGACCTATCCTATTGTTCTGATATTTTCATTTCAGTGTTTGCAAACTTATTCCATTGTCAACTGGGGAGGAAAAGACAACATGAATTTGACTCTCATTTGATGACATGACTATTCTCTATATTCCCATCTTCTTTCACTTATCACACAGGGACTGTTTTCTATGATTTATAAGTCTAGCTCTGGAAAATGTTGATGGGAATTATCCCCAAGTATTTCTCCCTTTACTGTTCAATTTGATAATAAATGAGTTGAAATGCAAGTGAGTGAGAAAGCATCCAAGCAGCCCAAAGTTGGCGGTCTCTCCTAAAGAGTTAGATGCACACAACTATTTCCCCCTCCGGATGCTTCACCCAGCAGTCACATAGGACTGTGTGGCAGCTCCTCTGAGATACACTACTCACAAATAAAACACTGAAGATTGCATTGCACGAGGCTGATAAAAATCAGATGATGACATAAGATGGCTAACGAAAAATCTTCATACTCTGAATTGTTCAAAGATTTACTGAGGTATTTGAAAAGTTTAAGAGTTTGAGCAAAACTTGATTAGAACCTGGGAGTACCAAACCAGAAGTGGTTAAGGGTCCTCCAGTGAAAGGAGCTGGAAGACTTTAATATAGAAACAATGAAACAAGATAAGAATATTATTGATAGCCTTTAGCTTAAAGCTTGGTTGATTGTGATTCGTTGTCCTTAGTGCTTTGATTTCATAACCTTGAGGCACTTCGAGGCTTAGATTTTAGTTTGCTTATCTAGGCTGTGGGGCATTAGAGCCACATCAAGCTACAGTCCTCCTTGTCTAATTAATATAAGAATAGAGAAAAAGAAATGAAGAATTTAACAGAGGGTTGTCCCTGGGAGGAAGCATTATCAGTAGCTTTTTTCCCCCTTCTTTTTGTTCATCTACACTGTATTTTTTAAGTAATAAAAATATATTATATGGACAATGATGTAGGTATTACAAAGAAAAACAGTTACTCTCTTTCCTTTTATTCTTTGCTTTTCTAAGAGGAAACTCGGTCTGACTGCTTATGAACTGATACCTAAATTCTTCTGGCTTAAGAAGGTGCAGTGTGCTTAAGGAGGATGAAGAGCAGATGGTTTTAATAAGTGTAGTTAAGACCAATGTGTCCTTGGTGGCTTCAGGCTGTGGATCAGATTCTTTATCTGTGCTGGCACTGGGCTATGGTTTGGCGTTCTCTGGTTTTTTCCTGCAGCATTAAGGAAAACTTGTATACTTTTTCTCGGGGTATGCAGACACATCCAATTGTCCAATTTAAAATCACATCCAGGATGAAAGGCAGCCTGGAAAAAGTCATTTGAGGTTCTATAGGCTCTGAAGTAACACACACACCCACACCCACACACACACACACACACACACACACACACACACACACACTCACCACATTTGCAGGAAAGTGAAATGGATGTTAAACATCAGTAAAATTTTATAAAGATTTCTGTTACACTCACGAAAAAGAGAGAGAGGTGCCATTTTCAACACTTTTATTGCATTGTACTTGAAGACAGGCCAAAGTAATAACAGCAATAATGAGAGGTACGTGTAAGACAGGAAGCAACAAAAAAGACAGGCCCCATTTTCAGATGTCATGACTGAACATAGAATATCCAACTACATACAAGTATTAAGAGAATGAAGCAAAATTGCTAGATATAAATCAACATAGAAAAATCAATAGTAGTATTTTATTTTATTTTATTTCCAGTATGGTTAATATACAGTCTTATATTAGTTTCAGGTGTAAAATATAGTGATTCAACAATTCTAAACATCATCCAGTGCTCACGACAAGTGCATGCCTTAATCTCCAGTATTTTTAAACTAGTATTTTTAACTAGACTTAATGTTGTGATCATTTCACAATATATACAAATACTGAATCATTATATTGTATGTCAATTTTACCTCAATTAAAAAACTCACAAGTATTGCTATTCACTACCAATAGCTAATTTGAAAATGGCATAAGGTTAATATACATGATAGTGACAAATACTCTAAAAAATCTAGAAGTACAAGTAATAAAAGGTGTGGACTATTGGGAGAGAAAATTGTAGGAAGAGAAAACTTTAAATAAAAATTAAAAACCTAAATAAATGAGACGAGTCATCATGTTGAGCCAAAGTAGATATCATAATTTAAGTTATTAAATGCAGAACTAAATGGTATATAACATGTTGGATGCAACCAAAGCAGCACTTAAAGAGAAATGTGTAGTATTAAATGCATGTACTGGGGTGAAAAGGGAATAAAACTTAATGTGGTAATAAGCACCTACTTAAGAAAAGTGAAAAAAGGAAATAATTATAGCAGAGATGAATGCAATATAAATAAACTTATAAAACAGAGGATCAGCAGATCCAAAGTTGGTTTGTTTTTTGGTTTTGAGCATTTTTGAGAAAAATAGCCTCTACCCAGAATGAACACAAAAAAAAGAAAGAAGGCACTAATAGCTAATATTAGAAATGGAAATGTAGATATAGTCAAAAATACTACAGATATTCAGAGGATAATAAGAGTATTATAAATAACTTTATGACAGTATATTTGAAAATTTAGTTGAAATAATCAAATTCCTAGAAAAATATGTCTCACCAAAATGGACTCAAGAAAGACAGCTCATTAAAAAATATAGTAAATCAGCAGTTATAATTTTTTGATAAAGAAAACATCAAATGGTTTTATTAGCAAGTTCTGCCAAATATTCAAGAAACAAGTAATTTCAGACTTAAACTCTTCCAGAGAATAGAAAAAGAGGGAGTGCATTTCATTTTATGAAGCTAGAGTAAACATTGATGCCAACATTTGCAAGAGAAGTATGAAAAGGGAAAATCATAAGCCAGTCTCTCTGATGAACAGAGATGGAAAATCCTAAATAAAATATTTACCAACCAAATCCAAATATAAGAAGGACTGTGGATCATAATTAAGTTGAGTTTATCCTAGGAATGTATCCTTTATAGTAACCCACAGGGAAGAAGAATATATGAATAGATGCCAGGGGTTGAGGATTTGAGGTTGAGTCTCTGGAAGTTGTCTTCCAATTGCTTCAATTTTTTTTTCCAGTGAATTAGAAAAAAAAAAGTCATTGGGTGAAGGTGCATATAGAGGAGTAGGTCTTAGAGATTTGAGGAGAAAGAAGTCATGAAATAGTCTTCTAAGAGAGTGTGAGAATAATGGGATATAGTATGATTGTATTGACACTCATCTGAGGTTTATGGTCCTGAATTTAAAGATCATTTAGTAGAGGACGTAGCTTATACAGTAAGAAAAAAAAAAAAAGGCCTAAGGATTAGGAAGTTAGAAACAAAACTGTCATTACTTAAAGATGCTATGATTACTCCTATAGAAAACCCAGAAGAGATTACAACATCATTATATGAAAGTCAATTGCAATTTTATACACTAACAGCAAATAGTTGGAAAATGTAATTTTAATTAGGGTTCCATTAAATATGTATAAAACCTTGCAATAAATCTAACTAACATGCAGATTTTTATGGAAAAATATAAAACTATTTTATTGAATGGTATCAGAGAAGACCTAAGCAAAGGGAATGATGTAACATATTCATGAACAGGAAGAATCAGTATCACGAAGAAGTCAGATCACCCCTAAATGTATATAGAAACACAATGTAATTCTAATTAAAACCCTATAAACATATGTTGTTGATGGAAAGGCAAAAGATAGACCCTACCAAAAATGAAGATTTAATTTCATGCTGTAATAGTTAAAGAGGTGTGGTACTGGCACAGAGATAGACAAATAGGTTAACAGAATACAAGAGAAAGTTTAGAAACAGACTCACACATATATGGGGTTTTAATTTATAAAAGATCACTGGAGGGGTGCCTGGGTGGCTCAGTCGGTTAAACATCCGACTTCAGCTCAGGTCATGATCTCACGGTCTGTGGGTTCAGGCCCCACGTCAGGCTCTGTGCTGACAGCTAGCTCAGAACCTGGAGCCTGTTTTCGGATTCTGTGACTCCTCTCTCTGACCCTCCCCTGCTTGTGCTGTCTCTCTCTGTCTCTCAAAAATAAATTTTAAAAAACATTTAAAAAAAAAGATCACTGGAGAAAGGAAGGCACAGTTCAAAAAAAGTGATACTAAAAAAACCAACTAGCCATCCAGATTAAAAGAAAATTACAATTAATTTCTTACCTTATACCATATATTAAAACATCCAGACATATTAAAGACTTAAATGTAAAAAGCAATTTTGAAATGTATTTTGGAAAATATAAGAGAACATTCTTATGACATTGGGATAAGGAATATTTTTTAAATAAGACGGATAATGCATCAAAAGGGAAATATTTGAATTCACTGAAATTTAATTTCTCCAAATGATAATGTATCTGGATTTCAGTGTTCAATATAATTCAGGAGCCTAGTAAAGGAAAAATTGAAATAGGCTATAATTCTAGCTGTGTTAGAAACTATTCTACAATAGAGTTGTGGATACAATTGAAATGTTTCTCTGTCTCCTCTTAATAATATTGAACAGCTTATGCTCTAAAGGCAATGTATTAGAGATAAAGGAGAGTTGTAGGAAGAAATATAGACATACTTTGGTAACAATTGAGAAGGAGACATAGAGATATCCTTGAGAATCGGAATTAAGGAAGCTAGATCTAGACTCTGAGCACAAGCAGCTGACAGCTGGAAGAGAAGATGGCTTTCAAGAAACAACCAAAGAGAAATGGATAGACTGAATATGATGAATGGAAAATACATCCAGGAAGGATTGGTCCACGCTTCATTCAAGCTGTCTTCCTCTGCATTTCCTAACTTCTTGCAACTGATGCCCCAGGACACACCAACCAAATTTATGGCAGTTCTTACTGTAATTCTAGCAAGAGCAGAAAAGCATTAACCTCAATTCTACCATCCTTCAAAGCTTAGACTTAAACCAGTCACTCAGCCGGATCAATGGGTTCATATTTGGCTTCCTAAAGTCACTTCCACTGCTCAGACCCAGGAGTCAGCCCTACTCTACCTAAATTTACCTCTATATGGGGACCACCATTTGCTCTACTATCTCCATTATGCCATCACTCTCTGGGTCTGAACAGCTTCTAGTACTTGTAACCAAGTCCCCCATTATACTGAAACCCCACTGCCCACCTACCCTCTGCCTAAGACTAAAACCAGCCTGCTTATCTGGCTGCTAGCATACACATGGAACCTTTTAACTATCCCCATGGTGTTATTACTAGAAGATGAATTTTGTGTTAAAGGAAGGACTTACTTTGAGAAAGAATAAATGTAAACCAAAAAGGAGAGTCTACATCTCAAAGACAATTGTCCCAAGGCAGCAGTAATAGAATTCACAGATCCCAACACTCAGTCTCCCTTACCCTAGCTCTAGGGCATCCCATTGTCTACCAAGATAACACATTTTTCAGATAAAGACATTTGCCTGGTTCAGGCATCAGGAGATATGGATGTATTACACCATGTCTGACTCAACTGGACATCTTCAAAGTTGGAATATCTCACCTTGTGTGTCTGCAAGCCAGCTGCCAGCTCATCAGGACCAGTTCTGAGAGGGGAAAATAGATTTTCCAAAAGCTTTCCTAAGTGTTCACATGGCTAACTGCCCTAGCATGTTCTCTTGAGTACTCAGGACACTGGGAGCCACAAAACGCAGCTGGGACCACTTCAATGATTGGCTCTCCAGGGAAAATGATGGTGTGAAGAGGTAAAAGGAAATTGTGGAAAGTGGATGAGTCTTCATGGAAGTCTGTACCAAGGGCTCAACATTTGCCAAAGTATAATTTACTCTCCAGCCTCGGAGCTAAAGGCAATATCTTAAAAGCCTGAGATGGCCCTAACCAATCAAGTGAAGTCAATAGTGTGATTGCTTCCTACAAGGTGGACCCTTCCCCATTATTTATGTTTTATCATGGGTCCAGTCCCAATGTTGACCCTACAAGCCAAGTCTCATACTGCATCATCCCAAACTACTTTCTCCAGGCATCATTTCAAGATTTGGGCCTCTTTTCTTCTCCTCACAAAATGTATCAGTCCTGGGTTTCCTTTATTTACTTCATTAATTTCAAAATAAAATTTTTGGTCACCAATTATGCTCCAGAGACCATACTATAGCTCAAAATATAAAATAATAAATTAGGCATTTCCCTTATTTTTAAGAACTAAAGTAGTTCCATTTCCCAAGGAACATGTGAAAATTTACTGAACGTCTAAACCTGTACTATTGTATTAGTTCATATTTGAGGGTTTATTTATTCCAAAAATATTTTACTTATTTCCATATTATACCAATTTGTGGTTCAGTTTGGGAAACATTGAACTCCGAAGATCTTGGGGAGGTTGGGGTAGAGATATAGCAATTAATGATATCTAGAAATTAACTGGAAATTCAAGTAGACATTTAAGGTAAAGTTGGGTCTGGATATGAGAAACAATGTGGCTACCTTAGCAGAGAGCCAGGCTGAGAACTACACCCTGGGAACATCCAATATTTAAAGTGTACAAAATAAAAATGCATTCAAGAAGATGACTGGGACAGAGTGCCAGTCCCAGGAGAGAAATCACATGAGTACAGTTTTAAAATATCATTAGTACCCCAAGTTCATGACACATGGTCATTTTAACAATGCCCTCCACTCATCTCAAACACATCGGCCTTTACTCCCCTCAAATGATACTTCCATATGAAGACAACTACTTGATCTAAAAGTGGGTTGGATCTGTGTACTGACCTTTCTAATGGGGATGTGACCAAAGGTTGAGGATTCGGGAAAGAGCCAAATGAACTCCCCAGGAAACTGTGCATTAGGATGGAGGGCAGGGTTGGCTCTGTGCCAGGAGTTTGGATTTCAGTTGTTGGCTGCAAATGTGTGCCACTTCCCAATGAAATGTTACAGTTCCCCGATCTGCCTTCAACTCACAACACGGGTCACAATTCACTGAAGTTTCACAGTGCATTTCTGTGGATGTTTGGAAGCAGAAGAACAGAGTCGCAGAATAGTTGTACAGAATTTAAAGACAATCACCAGAGTTCAGCCTTCTCATTTTACACAGGAGGAGGCTAAATTTGAACATTATTAATTTGACCAGGGTTGCATAGAGTTTAGCAGAGTGGTTAAGCAGAGTGGATTCAGACTGTCTGAGAACCTTTAGCTGTGTGCCTTGGGAAGGTCTCTTAAAGTCAGTTAACTCTTCTTTAAAGTGGAATAAGAATAATATGTATATCACAGGTTATTTATTTATAATATTAAAGAAATAATGTATGCAAAACTCATAGTCTAACAACTAGTATATGATGGCACAGATGACTCAAAGCGAAGCCTTCTGACTCAAAAATCAGACCTCCTTCTCTGACCCATGCTCCCTTCCTTATATAGAGAAGTTAGAAATGAACACAGAGGCATTGCACATAGACAAACTTGTCACTATAGCATGTAAGTTATGATTTATATTTTTAACAAATATCAGCTGGGCATCCATGTATTGGGTGCTGATGTGCAAGACCTGGTCTCTTCCAGAAGAGAAAAGATTGCGCCTTATGGTGGTCAGGGGTAAGGCAGAGTAAAGAGGAGTAGGGAGAGTCTAGAGACAAGTTGATGAGATAGAAGGTTCTTGCCATAGTCCAGGCATGAGGCATAGTGGTCCTGAATGACCATGGTGAGAGTGGAAATTAAGAGAAAGGACAGAGTAATGAGGTAGGAGCCTGAGACTTACCCTGACATGTTATTTTGATTATTGTAATATGTCTATGAAATCTTTTCATTTTTTGTGTGTTTCTGACAAGGAATTTGCTTCCAGAATTCCAAAATGAAGCCAGTTGATATTCTACACTCAAGGAAACATCACTTACTTCTAGTGCATAGAACAGGACAGGTTATGCATGTTAGGCTTCTCATCTAGGGTCTCATATTGGGAGTAGGCCCACAGTTAACTATGTGAGCTCCAGAAGTAGAGTCTGTTTAGTCAGTTCTAAGACCATCGGTCTTTCCTGCCAAATGTGTTGAGGGCATGGTGGACCTGGTTTAGATGGTAACAAAGTGAGGAGAGGAGGACTGAGTAATAGACAAATATTTATCTGTTGTAGGAATGTGTGCTTGGCTCTAGGGGCTGCCACTGTCCATTAAAATCCACACTTGATAAAGTCACAGAAGGAAGGGGCTAGGACAACACCCTCTGTTCCTCGGTCTAAGCTGGCTTAGCTCCACATGGCAGGATTCCAGGCTAAAACATGGTCACACTAATGGCATCAGGCAGAAATATCCACTGGTCCATTAAGACTCAACACCTAAACACTCCCGCGCCAGCCACCCTGTCCCTATTATGGCCCTGCCTCTCCTCGCAGACATGCTCTCCTCCTGAAGAAAGGGAGAATGGTTGGCAACTTTCAGAAACTAAAACAAACCCCAAAGTTTGCCAACATTAAACTCTGCTTCACAGCTAAATGGACCATAAACTTTCAGTACCTGGAACAAAACTTTGATTCAACCCCCTCCTACAGGTGCTGTGGGCACAAAGACTGCACAGTATATTTTGCCCTAGGAAACATTCTCAAATTATTTTTGTAAAAAAAAAAAAAAACTTGCCTGGATGTAAGTTTCATTGTGTGCTTATAAAAATAAGTCCAGAGGCAATGCAGCATTCTTTCTCTGTATTCTCACACCTCCTTGCACTCCCACAAGAAGGTCTCATCCCATTGGGAAGCCCATAGTAGATGCTAGAGAGGTGGGACATCTTCTCTGAGGTTTTCAGGTTAGCATCCAGAGTTAGCATACACAGATCATTCCTGCCAGCCTGTAGTCAACCACCTTTTAAAAGGCCAAGTCATGATACAAACTACATCAGTGGAAAGCATGGGCCTGAGAGGCAGGGTCTAAGCTTTGGCTCAGGCTGGCCATCACTTCCGATGTGGCTTTGGCATGTCACTTCACCTCTCAGCACTCATGTTCCTCATCCAAAATCTCAAGGTTTGGACTAAGGTCCCTCTGGTCCTAAAATTCTGTATAGGAGTGGCATCAAGAGAGGAAGCAGATTGATTTTTTGTTTAAACCAAGAGATATTTGTGAATACGAGAGGTGGCTATTAATAATTATGCCTGGCAGCAACCAAGACTTTGCTGGGGAACCAGGACCCATGGCTACTGCAGCCCTTAGCACCCCCACCAGGTGTTGTCCAGAGAGCTCCACTGGCTCATTCACCTACTAAAGCCTTTGCACTCTGGAGTCCAGTAAAAGAAGAACATAGAATGTTCTCAGAGTGGCCGGTGCCTTTCCTCCATTCTTCAGCTACTTCTTGCTGATACATTTTCCTCTCCACATTAACACCCCATCCTGGGATCACCACATTTGAAACTATCTTGGCAGCAAGGCAGAGCAAATGAGAGCCAGGTTCTGGTCTCTGCATGGATTCAAATTACAGTTTCACAATTTACCACATGATCTTGGTCAAGTTACTTAAACTCTCTAAAGTATAGGCTTTCAAATGTTTAATTGTACTCTATAGGAAGAAATGTATTTAACATAGTTCTCCATGTGTATACACACACATACCTAAATGAAATAAAATTTAATGAAACAGTACTTATTTTTGATCTGTTCTAAGCATTTACTATTTGTTTGATTGACTCTACTCTGTATAAATTTTTGTAAATGCTAGTCATTACTCACTAAATGATTTCACAGTCTCCTAATTGGTTGAGCCCCACAATTTGAAAAACTCTGCTCAAAGCTTTAGTTTCCACATCTGAAAAATGAAGATAATAATAAAATTATGTTTCTCATGGAGTTGTTATGAAGATTGACTAAAATGATCATATAAAACTATTTGGCTTGGAACATAATAAGTGCTCAGTGAATATTAAGTGTTATTATTATTCAAGGCAGCACATCGCTAGAAAATAAATCTTGTTACACCTCAAGTCCAAGAGGGTTACTCACAAGATAATACCCCTCATGAACACGAATCATGGATTTCCCAGAGGGCATGCATTATATCAAACAAGTCTGAACATAAGCTTCTCTCTCAGATTCAGTAATGTGAGAAGATGATGCTTGGCGCTATGTCAGGAGCCATCTTGCAACCATGAAGTGCCACACATGAAGGAGGAATTGCAAAATGATGTAAATGGCCTGGGTTTTAGTATTTTTGAGTTGCTGACCCAATCCTGGAACTTCCGCTTCACTCTGTTTTTAAATTTATAAAATCTTCTAATATTTAAACTTCATTTTGGTGCGTTCCAGCTTATAACCTCCCATGATATCCCTTCCTTCACCAGCAGGAAGTGGCCCCACATTTAAATTACCCCATGGACTCTTGAGATTGAACATTCTTTAAATCTCTACTGTGGAGTTCTGGACTCTGAAACCACAAAGATACTCCATAGTAGAAAATTCCCCTTTGCTTCCTAGACCTTCTTTCTTTCCTAGACATTCTATCTTTCAGTCACCCCTGCAAGGCTCATAAGAATAAAAAGAACACCTCAGGCTTCTCATAAACTGTGGCCAATGGTGCCACTGCACTCCTTCAGAGGAAAAATGGGGACGCACAGCCTCACCTCCACCTCACAGTGTAAGTGTCACTGACTCCCTTGAATGCTGACAGCTAATTGAACCTAACTCCCAATGAGGAGAAGCCCTATTTCAGGATGCAGGGCTAGGCTCACCCTGGCTGGTATTCAGTGGATAGAAAAGAAAATAACTTATAAATTCCTCAATGTTGCTTAGCTCAGAAGCTAATTCGCTTGCTGGCTGGCTGACTTTGCAACTACTTTTAGTTAACGGTTCCAAGGGACTGGAAGGTAAATAACCAGCAAGGTGTCATAACACTGAGAACAGAGGAAAATGTGATTTCCACCCTCCAGTGCCCTTGGTGGCAATTTTCCAGCTCCGGGGCAAGTTTACACATGACGATGAGTGGTATCTGAAGGTTGGTTCTGGCAGAAAATGTGAGCGGATGACAACTGAGGACTTGAACCTTCCATCTGAATCACTGGTGATCCTTGTCACTGATTCCAGCCAGGGGAATCCAAATCCAGTCTGTCCTTTCTTTCATTTATGGTGTAAACTTTCCCCTATTTTAGTCAAATGCTGCCAGCTCAGTAATTCTGGAGAGCCACAAACTGAATTTTGAAACTCTCCAGTTCCAAAGAATTAAGACAGAGAGAATGAGTTCAATAAAATATGGTCAGATTAAAATAACCAATTCAGAATTGCAGGAGAAAAATTCAGGCTGAGTCTAAGATAAGTGCCTGGCCCAGGGCCCTATGACATATGGTTAATATTAAGTTGTTTATTAAAAGGTGTGCTTAAGGGTGTGTTTGATAAATAAAGACGGGGGAATGGAAACAAGTATTTATCAAGCACCTGTTATCTATTAGGTACTACATATACATTCTCTCATTTATTTCTTACAAAATACATGTATCCTAGCTATTATCCTTCCCAGGTTTGTAAAATGAAAATGAAATATAATTTTCCCAAGATTGTAAAGCAAGTAAATATCAAAATTAGGATTTGATACTTGACCTCCCGAATACAGGAGTTTATGGTCTTTCAACCAGTTGCACTCCCCCACACACATCAGGAAGAATAGCTGATATAAAAGAAAATAAAGGAGTGGGAAGAAGAGAAAGAGAAAGGAGGGGAAAGAAAGGAGAGAGAATGCATAATAATAAGAAATGAGAAAGGGAAGAAATGCAAAGAAAAGGAAGGATGGTCAATGAGTGAGTCTTGAGCATTTTAGCGGAATTTGATGTCTTGGAACTTGAAATGTATAGTAAGTCCTTCTGGATTCTCTGGGAGAACCAACAGTTGTAGAGCTGTTCTTCCCAAGTACAAGTACAAATGCCTCCAGGCCACCTTCCAGCTACCTGAAGCAAAAGCTGGGAACTCAAACTATCTTCTTACTCAGTCATGATTCAAAAAAAAAAAAAAAAGTTCTATGCAGAGTTTCTGATGGGACTGGAAGGGCAATACCTGTAGTTTATAGTTACATAAAAGGGAGTGTTTCAAGCCCTACCAATACTGGATATTACTCCTCTGCCCCCCACCTTCCTTTGAATCTTTTAGCTGCAATAAACATATGAAACAGGAACCAGTCAAAAATGTGTTTATTTTCTGTATTAGTGATTAACCTGCCTCATTTCTAAGCTCCAAGCTCACCCTTCATTTCAGCTTTGCGATGGACATACCACACTAATGTTAGCCGATAATAAGAGGGGACACTGTGAGAGTGGGGAGGAAGTATGGAAACTCTACTTTTATCATAATTCTATAAACCTAAAACTGCTCTAAAAATAATTTTTAAAATAAATAAATAAAAGAAAAGATGAATATCTGTGTCACTTTTGGGTGAAAGCAGTAATAGCTTGAACATTATTTGCCATCCCCTTTCTTTTTCTACTTCAGGGTAAACACCTGAAAATGAACCTCTCTCATTCTGATTCCCTTACTAAGAATAGTCTAGAACATTTCTCCATATCCTCACTCCTCACAAACTAATCTTCAGTGGACATGTACCCTGCGTGAGAAATAACTGTTGTTGTTGTTGTTGTTGTTTTATTGTTGTTGCTGCTGCTGCTGCTGCTGCTGTTTTAAGCAACTAAGATTTAGTGATTATTTGTTACTACAGGATAAGATAGCTTCCTCTGACCAATTCAGACAGGAATTCCAAGGAAGTCCTGGTCTAAGTCTCCAACACAAATGTTAAACAGTGAGCAATTACACAATTTCTGGACAAAAAGCAAATTTTTTATAAACAATTTTTAAATCCTTCATATTTTCTTCCGTGATTGTAATATGTAGAATTTTATCTGGGGGGAAGGATGTACCACTTGCTCAGGAACCTTTTATAAGTGCTGTCTTTTCAAAGAAAAATAAGAGCATATGACAATATTAAAGAACCCAAACAAATCAAACATTTTCTACAATAAGTAGGGATCCCTTTATCAAATTTGCTGCATAACCAAATTTTATCTTATTACAATGATTTAGTATGTTTGTTCCAGTTAAGTAATTAATTATTGTTTGGAATTTACTATGTTAAGTCAGGTGTCAAGAAATGCTATTTTGAAGAAATGGAACTTAAATTTTAAATAACCTCTGAAAGGAAAGGAAACTATCAGCATCAACAAAACCAAATAAAGTTATAGGAACTTTGTGGACAACTTTGTGTTTCACACACACATATACACGCATCCATAACTGAAAGAAGGCAAAAGATCCTCACCACCTAAATAGTCTTGTCAGATCTTACTTTTGTCATGAAAGATGGTAAAACATTCACCATGCAAATGGAAGCAATAAAAGCTAGGTTAGCAATACATATACCAAACAAAATAGACTTTAAGACAAAGACTGTAAGACAAGAGACAAAGAAAGGCATTACATAATGATAAAGGGATCAATCCAAAAGAGGATATAACAATTATAAATATCTATTCACCCAACACTGGAGCACCTAAGTACATAAAACAAATATTAATGGATGTAAAGAGAGAAATTGATAATAATTCAATAATGGTAGGGAACTTTAACACCCCACTTACATCAATGATGATCAACAGTCATCCAGGCAGAAAATCAATATGGAAACAAGGTCTTTGCATAACACATTGGACCAGATGAACAGAACAGATATATACAGAACATTCTGTCAAATACAACAGAATACACCTTCTTTTCAAGGGTACGTGGAACATTCTCCAGAATAGATTACATATTAGGCCATGAAGCAAGCCTCAATAAATTTAAGAAGATTTAAATCACACCATGCATCTTTTTCAATCCCAGTGTCATGAAACTAGAAATCAATCACAAGAAAAAAATAGAAAAAACACAAACATGTGGAGACTAAATAACATGGTACTATACAACCTGTGGGTCAACAAACCAATCAAGGAAGAAATTTAAAAAATAAATAGAGACAAAAGAAACTGAAAACACAATGGTTCAAACTTTTGGAGAAGAGCAAAAGCAGTTCACAGAGGGAAATATATAGTAATACAGGTCTACCTCAAGAAATAAGAAAAAGCTCAAAGAAACAACCTAACTTTACATCTAAAGGAACTATAAAAAGAAGACCAAGGTGAGTTAGAAGTCCAAGGCGAGTAGAAAAAAGGAAATAAAGATCAGAGCAGAAATAAATTATGTAGAGACTAAAAAAAAAAGAGAGGAAATCAATGAAAACATGTACTGTTTTCTTTAAAAGATAAACAAAACTGAAAAACCCCTAGCCAAACTCATCAAGAAAAAAGAGGAAAAGATCCCATATAAATAAATTCTGAAATGAGAGAGAAGTAACAACTGACAACACAGAAATACAAGGGATTACAAGAGAATACTATGAAAAATTATATGCCAAGAAACTGAACAACCTAGAAGAAACGGATAAATTCCTAGAAATACACAATCTTCAAAACTGAGCCAGGAAGAAATAGAAAATTTGAAGAAACTGATAAGAAATATCAAAAAGCTCCCCCCAAATTAAAAGTCCAGGACTAAATGGATTCACAGGGGAATTCTACCAGATATTTAAGGAAGAGTTGATACCTATTCTGCCCAAACTATTCCAAAAAACAGAAGAGGAAGGAAAGCTTCTAAATATATTCTCTGAGGCCAGCATTACCTGATACCAAAACCAGACAAAGAAACCACATAAAAAAAAGAAAACTACAGACTAATAACCCTGATGAAACTAAATGCAAAAATCAACAACAAAATATTAACAAACTGCATACAACAATACATTAAAAAGATCACTTACCATGATCAGGGGATGCAAGGATGGTTCAATATTCACAAATTAATCAACATCATATAACACATCAACAAAATGAGGGCTAAAAATCATATGATCATCTCAATAGATGCAGGAAAAGCATCTGACAAGATTCAACACCTATACATGATAAAAGACTCTCCACAAAGTGGGTTTAGAGGGAACATATCTCAACATAATAGTACACATATGAAAAACCAACAGCTAATATCATACTCAAAGGTAAAAATAGACCTTTTCCAGTAAGGTCAGGAACAACCAGGATGTCCACTCTTTTTACATTTATTCAACATAGTACTAGGAGTCCTAGCCACAGCACTCGGATAAGAAAAAGAACTAAGAGGCATCCATATTGGTAAAGAAGAAGTTAAACTGTCCCTATCTGAAGGCAATATGATCCTATACATAGAAAGTCATAAAGACTCTACCGAAAAACTACAAGAATAAACAAATTCAGTAAATTATCAGAATACAAAATTAATACCCATAAATCAGTAGCATTTCTATACACTAATAATGAAGTAGCAGAAAGAGAAATTTTAAAATAATACCAATTTATAATTGCACCAAAAAAGAATAAATACCTAGCAATAAACTTAACTGAAGAGGTGAAAGACATGTACTCTGAAAATTATAAAACACTAATGAAAGAAATTGAAGATGATATATATTAAAAGATATTCCATGCTCATGGATTAGAAGAACAAATATTGTTAAAGTTCCATAATACTCAAAGCAATTTACAAATTCAATACAATCTCTATCAAAATACCAACAGCATTTTTCACAAAACTAGAACAAATAATAATAAAATTTTATTATTTTATTTATGAATTTATGTAATTCATAAAATTATATGAAACCACAGAATATCCCAAGTAGTGAAAGCAATTCTGAGAAAGAACAAAGCTCGTATCACAATACCAGATTTCAAGATATAATACAAAGCTGTAGTAATCAAAACAGTATGGTACTTGCACAAAAATGGACACATAGATCAATGGAACAGAATAGAGAGCCCAGAAATAAACCCTATGACAAAGGAGGGAAAAATATACAGTGGGGAAAATATATTCTCTTCAATAAATGGTTCTGGGAAAACTGGACAGCTACATACAAAAGAATAAAGCTGGACCACTTTCTAGCACCATAAACAAAATTAAGGAAAATGGAGTATTGCACAGCCATAAAAACGGATGAGATTGTGCCATTTGAGACAATATGGATGGACCTAGAGGGTATTATGCTAAGTGAAACAAGTCAGACTGAGAAAGGCAAATGCCATATGACTGCACTCATAAGTGGAATCTACAAACAAAAACAAATTAAAAAATGAATAAAAAGCAGAATCAGACCTATAAATACAGAGAACAAGCTGATGGTTGCCAGAAGGGCAGGAGGTAGGAGGACAGAGAAAATGAGTGAAAGGGAGAGAGAGATACAGGCCTCCAGTTATGGAATAAATAAATCACCAGATTAAAAGGTACAGCATAAGGAACAGAGTCAATAATATTATAGTAGTGATAGAACAAAACAGATAGTAACTACACTGTAGTGAACATAGCATAATGTGTAAATTTGTCAAATCACTAAGTTGTATACCTAAAACTAATTTAACATTGTATGCCACCTATACTCAGATTTTTAAAAAAATTTGCTTTTATCACTTCCAAAACTTTCCCCCAGCCCCTTTGCAGTCCATCTCTCCTTCTTCCCCTGTACCCAGGCAACTACTGATCTGTTTTGTGTCACAATATGTTACTTCACATTTTCTAGAATTCAATATGGATGGAATAATACAATATGTAATCCTTTTTTGTTAAGCTTCTTTCACTCAGCATAATGATTTTGAGAATTATCCATGTTGTATGTATAAGTAGTTCATGCCTTTTTGTTGCTAAGTAGTATTTCATTGTACTACATTTGCTTATCCATTAACGCATTCTTGGACATTTGGATTATTTTGAGTGGATGTTTTACATAAAACTGCTATGAACGTTCATGTATAAGTCTTTGGGTAGACATACATTATTTGAGTGGGTTTTTTTTTTTAACATCACTGCTATGTTGTGATATTCTCAATTCACACACACACACACACACAAAGATGGATTAATGACTTAAATAAAGTTAAAACACAGTGATAAAAGGGGCGCTTGGGTGGCTCAGTCCAAGTGTCTGACTCTTGATTTTGTCTCAGGTCATGATCGCAAGGTCGTGGGATCACATCCTGTGTCAGGCTCTGTGCTGAGTGTGGAACCTGCTTAAGAGCCTTTCCCTCTCCCCATCTGTCCCTCTCCCCTGCTCACTCTCTCTCTTTCTCTCTCCCCCTAAAATAAAAAAATAAATTTAAAAAGTGATGAAAAGTAACAAATACTATAATTCAGAATTGCTTTGTAAATTAAACTAGTGAATAAGGTTTGGTAAATGGAAGAGTGAAGCTGTTAATCAAATTAAGCTTATGAAGGTAATAATTTAGACAAGCATTCGAACAAGAAAATTGTGAGCATGAAAAATGATAATGCATTTGCAGACATTTAATTTTGGTAGATTTATGAACCATTTGCATTTTTACACATGAGTCTCAAGTAGCAGACATAAAAGCATCAAAGCTTTTATAACATTTTTCAAAAAGAACAAGTTCTCTACAAAATCAATGGAGTTTTTCCAATAAAAAATGCAAAAACAAATGCTCCCCATTTCACAGTTGATTAACTTATTCACTAAAGGCATAAAAGAGAATAAAACGACAGATATATATTTCACAGTTGCACACCTCATAGCTAAAATAATAGAACTCACACTATTGGTAAGAAATGTACAGCCAGGTCACAAAGGTGATGGCCATTATTATGTTCAGAAATAAATCAGAATGAACTATTTAAAATTACTTTTGAAATGGCTCTTATTACATGTTGCCTAGGATCTATTTCATACATTTTAGAAAAGCAATTAATTCCTGGCATGTATTAGAAGTATATAAAAACACAGATGTGATAAATATCAACCAACACTTAGCATTATATAGGGTTCTCACGTGAGGGAGAAGTGCCTGACAAATTTCTGTATTTTTAATTGGAAACCCAGGCTACAGAATTAGAATTTTTTTTTGCTTAATTGACTCTTGTTTTATGTGATTTATATATATGTATATGAAAAGATATGGCTTTTTAAAGAAGAGAAGTGGCTCCTGACTCCCTGCAAGTTGTGTAGTCACAGAGAATAATCACTGGCCAAAAATAAATCTCCCGATCTTCATTTAGTGTTGACAGAAATGGTGAGAATATTCAATACTATCAAATTTCAGACACTGAATGTACTTATTTTAAGAGCAGTGTTCAAAGAAATGAATGCCAGATATAAACATTGTCTTTCCACACTTAAATACTCGTTTTTTAAACTTTTTAAAATATTTATTTATTTTGAGAGACAGAGAGAGAGAGTACATGCATGCGTGAGATGGGGGAGGGACAGAGTGAGAAGGAGAGAGGGAGCCAGATGTGAGGCTCAACCCCAAGAACTGTGAGATCATGACCTGAGACAAAATCAAGAATCCAAAGCTTAATTGGCTGATTAAGGTGCCCCTCCACACTTAAATGTTCTAATGTTGAGGCAAGAAATACTCATACATGTTTTTTAAATGAGGAATGAGATAAAAATATAGTCTCATGACTATAATATCAGTGAAGGCCAATACCAATTTCAAGGGATGTAGCTACAGAAAAAACGTATCTCAGTAACACCCACCTATCTTTCAGAGCCAAGGTGTCGAGATTCTTAAGATTGACAGTATGTAGTTGAGATTTCTTTCTTTCTTTTTTTAATGTTTATTTTTGAGAGAGAGACAGAGAAACAGAGTGTGAGCGAGGGAGGGTCAGAGAGAGAGGGAGATACAGAATCTGAAGCAGGCTCCAGGCTCTGAGCTGTCAGCACAGAGCCCAACATGGGGCTCAAATTCATAAACAGATCTTGACCTGAGCCAAAGTCGGACATTCAACCAACTGAGCCACCCAGGTGGCCCTATAGTTGGGATTTCTTAAGAAGGCTGACCATCAGGGCAAGGACTTGATTGTCTAATGACTCCCAGAGTCTGAAGATTTCTTTCACTCTTCAAAAAATGTAGTCACTGGCTTGACTAGAACTTTTAAACACCACATTTAAATACTGAATCAGATGTTGGCACCTTCCAGGGTAAACACAGTGTATTCTGAATCCACTGCCATTCCCCAGATTGAATCTTTCTAGCCTCCTGCTTTGAAAAGTGATATCCTTACCAATTCATGATCTGAAGGAGCTCTGATCCCTCCTGTGAGAAAGCAGCCCAAAAGACTCATGTGAGAACATCAGGAAGACCCAAGACTTAAGATGTATATACCCTTGAGCTGGACAAAGATGCCTTGGTAAAAGATTATAAAATAGAGTAATTATTTTTTAAGTTTATTTATTTTTGAGAGAGTGAGGGAGGGGCAGAGAGAGAGGAAAAGAGAGAATCCCAAGCAGGCTCAGTGCTGTCAGCTTGGATCCTGACTCGGGGCTCCAACTCACAAACAGTGAGATCATGACCTGAGCCAAAATCAAGAGTCAGACACTCAACCAACTGTGCCACCCAGACACCCCTAAAATAATTATTCTTGATGCAATTTTAAGTATGTTATTTTACTTTTATCATTTGCAAGTGTTCATAATTTTAAATTCACTTAAAATTGGTATTTTATTAATGCAATAAGCATTTACTGATTCAGAGATGCTGGATGTTTGCAAAGCACTGAAGTATTCCAGTGTTGGTGGCTGTTGGGACATAAAGGAGATTGATCTGAGATGTTTTAGTGAGTAAAAGAATGTGAAATACTCTTCAACCAAATAATGTCTGCTCATAGTAGTACTATTTAATGGGTGACTGTCTCGAATTCGGGTACCTGGGTTTGCAGATGATCTGTAGGGGTATGACTTCCTGTTACTCCATTGACTATGTGACCTTGGACTGGATCTACCAGTGTGCACACATCTCTCTTACGTGAGCAAACACAGATGAGTCCTTTGTTGCCACTTAAGCTGCATAAGCCTTCCTAATAACACCCTGAAGTCAGCTAAGTTCAGGTGGCCAAAATGTTGCTTTTCTTATGTAAGCAGTGGCCAGAAAATGCAAACTCTTTGAGTCACTCAGCCCAGCTATTTCCTTCAGAATCCAACACTGAGCCAAGCGGTTTTTATTTTGTCTTCTCAAACTAGGTAACGCTTGCTTATAGCAGACTCTTGGATAACTTCAGGCAGCCGGGGGCACACCCCACTTGGGGCAGGAGGGGAGTTTTCAGACCAGATTTTAAACCAATTACCAGGCTTATGTAAGTGAGGGCATCGCAGGAACCTGGCATGAGTAGGGTGGGAGGCATTT
Source organism: Cryptoprocta ferox (assembly GCA_028646485.1). Classification (NCBI taxonomy): domain Eukaryota; kingdom Metazoa; phylum Chordata; class Mammalia; order Carnivora; family Eupleridae; genus Cryptoprocta; species Cryptoprocta ferox. Next base: position 77,889,066 of record CM053560.1, on the reverse strand, counting down.
AGGAAAAGAAGCACAAACAGCAAAGTAGGAGGAAGCCATGGAAGAAAATAAACAAGGAGCAGCAGCTGGCGCCAAATAGTATAAGAGAAGATTGTTTTTTGACAGAATTTACAGACATCTTTTTTTAAAGGGGGGGTGGGCAAGAAGGGGGATGGGGAGAAGCAGAAGAGAAAAAAAAGGGGTAATTTCTCCTTTTTTGTCCTGGCTCAGTCACATGGCTCTCACATGGGACCAATCCAACCATGGGTGTTGATTGTTTCCATTCTTCATTTCTGCTAACATTTTCTCATGCTCCCTTTGGGGCCCTTTCCCAACTTCGGTGTTCATTGGTGCACAGGAAGAATCAGAGTCTCTACTCTCAACTTTCCGTGAAAAGTTGTAGAGACAACTGACTTGGAGAAGAACATCTTGAACTTAATAGCTTCTCTGCCAACTCCATGTCAGGTCACACGGCCCTAGATGCAGGGCTTTGGATTACAGGAAGTTCTAAATCCTTCCTGAAGGCATTCATTTGTTATAATCATCCTGTAAACAAAGCACTCTCTAGATATTTCATACTTAAAATAATTCCCCCCTGTTTGGAGGCTATAAGAATGCTATAGGGGTCCACTAGTTTCCAGATTACCAAAAAAACAGAACCAGAGGAAAGGATCTGATATTTAATTCTTACCACTAAGAAACTAACTCACTGCAGAGTCTTCTTTCCCAGAAATTTCTAAAAACAAACTACTTTGGCAGAAGGCTGGTGTTTTCTCCATCTCTTTATTCTCAGCAATATCCTTTTGAGCACTCTTTCCTCTAACAAAGAGTAACAGGGTGGGAGATGATTTTGGTGAGCGTGGCAGTCCAGTGAATCTCCTTTCAAAACACAGGTCCTTTGCTGTTATAATAGAAAACTTTGTCAGTAAATGTTCAGCACATGTGTGCTCTGATATAGCTATGAAAGATTCCAATTACAAATTCTCTAGCAACTAGGTCAAAGGGTTGGCTTGGAAGCAGAATTCTTGGCAGGAAAGAATGAAGGTTGACTTTCAAAGTCAAAAAGTTCAAAGTATCATTTGGTCAGGATTTTTTCAAGATAGAAAGTTGAAGTGTGAAAAAGAAAAGGCCACTGTCTTCAAACTGGCCAATACAGGGAGTCTATTCAAGAGTCATGAGAGTGGAGTCTACTCTCCAGTCATTCATCAAACATTTCTTGAGAGAGTATGGAAGCTCTGTACCCCTGCCCCAAAACCTTGTCCTACACATCTCTTCCATTAGACTGTTCCTGAGTTGTATCCTTTATAATAAGCCAGGCATAGCAAGTAAACTATTCCTGAGTCCTATGAGCCATTCTAGCAAATTATCAAACGCGAAGAGGGGTTCATGTGAACTCCTGATTTATAGCTGATCAGTCAGAAGTACAGAAGGCCTGGGACTTGAAATTGGTGTCTGAGGTGGGGACAGCCTTGTGAGACTGAGCCCTTAACCTGTGGGGTCTGCACTAACTCTGAGTAGTTAGTGTCAGATTTGAATTGAACTGTAGGTTACACATTTGGTGTCCAGATCGGTGGAGAATAGGTTTGCATGGGAGAAATCCCCACATATTTGGTATCAGAAGTGTTGTGGTATTAGAAAACAATCCACAGAAGAACACACACCTGGAGATAAGAACCAGGAAGGCTGTAGATGAGGCCTGTCTTCAAAAATGAATGGATCTGTGCCAACAGAAAAGAGATCCGATTTGGAAAGTCATGGTGACATCTGGAAGCTTGGCACATTGAGGAAGAGTGAGTGGGGCAGGATCCTAGGGATGTGTGCCATGGAAGCCCTATGGAGGAAGACAAAAGAATAATCCGAGAAGTAAGCAGGGACTAGACATAAAATGCCATGCAAGGGGGCAGATTGGTAAACAGAGGAAGGACATGAGGGCTGAGATTCAGGAAACTTATCATGACTGGAACAAGGAAGAACTGGAGAGGGGCATTTAGGAAACCACTACAATAGTCTAGACCAAGAATTATTTTTAATGCTGAAGGCCTGAATTAAGACAATACGTATAGGAATGGACATGAGGAGATGTTTGCTTTATTTATTTTGAGAGAGAAAGAGAGCAAGAATGAGGGAGGGAGGGGCAGAGAGAGGAAGAGAGAGAGAATCCCAAGTAGGCTCCCCATTGTCAACACAGAGCCCAGTGCGGGGCTCAATTTCATGGACTGTGAGACCATGACCTAAGAAGAAATCAAGAGTCAGATGCTTAACTGACTAAGCCACTCAGATACCCCAGTGAGAAGATATTAATGAGTTATGATCTGATGGTACCTTAGTGACCAACTGGATGTGGGAGTGAGAGAGGAAGAGGATTCCCGTGAGGTTCATTTCAAACTTGAATCCTAGGCTAGTGATGCCATTCACTGAGAGACTGTGAGCATGAGTTGGCATATGAAGACTGAAGTGTTGGTGGCATGAGTAGGAGCAGATGTTTAAAAATCTGGACTAGGATTTAAATCTGAAAGACATTTGAATATGAAGGCTTTGCAGGCAGGTGAAATAGATAAGAGGGACCAGAAGATATACCACATATAGTAATCATAGCTTCAGTTATTTGACTGGTGCATGATGATTTTCTTACTCATTGAAAGAAACTTGATTAAGGTCTCAGAGAAAGTTCAGACAAAATGGCCAAGACATAAAACAAAGAGAACTGTGCCCTGTGTTTATCAGTCTTCACTCGTCAGCTGTGGGTGTAAGGGATAGATTAATGGTCAGTACACACCTTGAAACCACACAGGCCCCAAAATTGGTCATCAGGTACACTTTGAAGCAATAATTCCTATTCTCTTAGTCCCCTTGTCCTTGTTTGAATGGCCCTGGGCTAGAGTCTATCAGTTACTTGGAACTCTTCTTTGGCTGTATAGACTTCCCATGGCCCCTCAGCCAGGAGAGGCTACTTTCCTTGGTTCTCCAAATCCCCCATGTAAGAGAGAGCATTCCTTTCCAGGCAGGTCGGTCTGGGTCTGCATCCAGAGAAACAACCCATAGGTCTCAAGTCCTCTGATTTTCTAAACCAGGACATTATATTGAAATCAGAAAAAAAAAAAAAACAATCTCTTTTGAAGGAATATACTTTCTAGGGGAAATGGGGGAGGGGAACCAATAAAAGGTTTACCTCTTCATTTTGACATAGTGTCCTGACTTCAGAACAAGGTCTCCCTGAAAGATTTATTCTTAACCTCACAGCATTCAGGAAATCAGCATTCAGGAAAACTTGACCCAGTCTCTGAGCATGCAGTGGCCTAAGCCACAGGGTGAAGGGCATGGTATGCCCTTTCTATTTCTGAATCACTGTACTCCTTTACAAAAGACCTCCTTGGAGAATGTCTTTAAAGGCACATCTATATAGGCATGAGTTTTTGTATCCCGACTTTTCTAAAGTTTATGCTATTTGGGAAATGACTCTGCTTTCCCAGCGGGAATGGCTCTTGGACTACTGATGTGGGCCCACATTATGGAAGAAGCCAGCTCAGGGTGACCATAATAAGTGCCCAGCAGATGTGGCTACTTGGCCTTGGGTAAGAAAGTATTCCTGATCCATCAGAATAATGATTTCAGCATGTTCTCGGCAGATTCTCAGTGGGATCCCACGAGGGTACACCGTCCCTCTGCAGGATATGTTGTACTTGGGAGTCCTTCCCCATTTCAGTTTCAGTATCAGTCAGAGGGAAATACCAAAACAGAATTCCTTCATGTAGATAACCAGTAGGCAGCAGGCTACTCCTAGTTAGTAACATAACTCCACCAGTGTATTCTGGCAGCTGGATTTACTTAAGAAAAAAGACATTCCCTTGCTCAGAAACAGAGCTGTTAAACATTACTCCAGTAGCCTCCTTGCTGTCTGCAAATGTAAAATCCTTGAGGAAAAATAGCAGTAAGGGACCTACCTGTCTGAATTAGCCTGAGCACATGTCTCAAATCTGCCACTTACCATATACATGGCCTTATTCATTCATTTCTTCATTGAAGAAATATTTATTGAGTGCATAGCACATGGCAGGCACACTTCTTAAGTTAGCTGATCTAAGCCTTCGTTTCCTCATCTGAAAAATGAGGATAATAATACATACCTCCCAGGGCTATGTGAGGAAATGAGGAGATAGAGTATGTGAAGTATGTAGCACAGCGCTCATACAAAGGAAGTCCTAAATTAACAACTGCCATAGGTTTTATTCCCTTTGCCCCAGCCTGTGGTAACTTCGAACCCAGTGAGGAACTCCTGGTAATGCTAGCACCTCTTACCCAGCTCTCATCTGGTGCAGAGTCCACCTTTTTATTCCTTCTATTTTTATACAATATCCATTGACTTGGATAACTTAGGGTTACCCAGGCTAAGGGGCAGTGTAAATAATGGCAGAAATTACAGTCTCTGCCCTGGCTTCAGAGCTCATTTTTGCTATCAGGTACCCAACATGCACTACATTAGAGTCAGCACCACTTTAACCTAATAAAACTAAATATAGATATAATGTGTGTTTGTGTGTGTTGTGTGTGTGTTTATTTTTTCCCCTGACTCAAAGTTCAATAGATTTCCCAGTGATGGATCAGGAAAATGATAACCTAGACACAGCCATTTGGTAAGGAGAATTTGACTCAGTTAGCAAAATTAGTCAATTAGAAGCTCAGTTAGACTTTATCAGATCCTAGCTTTGCTCCCAAATCTTCTGTAAATATTCTCCAGTTCATCTAGGGTTGTATCATAATGTGGAAGCAGAAACAGCCCTTGGTACTGAAAATAGCTGCTACGGTCCAGACCTCCCTTCCAGCTGTTCAATACCACCAGTAGTGGTACTGAAGTATATCTGGATGGGGTAGCAGTAATGATGCCTTTTAAACCAAAGAGCAGACCAGATGTGTCACATCAGTCAAAACTAGCCTGCCTATAAACTACCAGTCTCCACAGTGAGGTCAGTGGACTTCTTCTTCAGAGCACAGGTCTCCACAAATTCCCGGATGAAATCTTGACCCTACTGAGAGGATTCAGAGCTCGAGTTCAGGGGTTCTGTCGTGAATACCCATCACATGTGTTCCAATTTTTTTCTGCCCTTTTATTCATTCAGCAAATATTTATTAGGCTCTTACTAAGCATGAGGTACTGGATTTACTACCACAGTTCTAATTATCTGTCCCACCCCTTAGACACCTGGTACAAGTACCTGGGTCTTACTTCCCCAAGACTGATATTAATATTCTGTCCAAACTCCTTAATATTTTATCCAAACTCCTCAAAGACTTGCTCTCATTTGCCTCTTTTCACTGTGAACCACATTCTGACTGGGACTCAGGTCACATCTGTCAGACTTCTACTGACACCACCAGCTGGACTACAGTGTCCCCTATTTCCCCTTGCATCCAGACTCCCCAATCCAACCCTTTTCCCATCTTCAGGGACATCACTAGTTGCCCTTTGTTCAACTGCCTTTGTTTGACATTTGATTACCTAGACAGAGAACTTGCATATGGTAAGTTCTCATGAAATGCTATTTGTTCCATTTAGATCTCCCACTAGAAAAGTAACCCACATAGCATGACACCCTCAAAGTCAGGCAGAGAAGGACAGATACCATATGTTTGCACTTATAGGTCTAACAGGAGAAACCTAACAGAGGACCATGGGGAGGGGAAGGGGAGAAAAAGAGTTAGGGAGAAGGAGGGAGGCAAATCATGAGAGACTCTTGAATACTGAAAACAAACTGAAGGCTGAAGGGGGAGGGCGAAAGGAGAAAGGAGGGTGATGGTCATGGAGGAGGGCACTTGTGGGGAAGAGCACTGGGTGTTATATGGAAACCAACTTGACAATAAACTATGAAAATAAATAAATAAATAATAAAGAGAAAGAAAGAAAGAAAGAAAGAAAGAAAGAAAGAAAGAAAGAAAGAAAGAAAGAAAAGAAAAGAAAAGAAAACTCACATGAAAACAGGAACTTGCCTGACTTGTTCACTCATGTGTCCTTACCACCTAGGCCAATGGTCAGCACAATGGGCACTGAAAAAAAAATGTTTGTTGGGTGAATGAATCACTGAAGATTTATTCTAGCCCTTTTTTTTTTTAATCTTTAAGATGATATGGAAATGTAACCCCTTGACATTCAATGATAATGCTGAACAGGAAGGAGCAAATTTTACCTCAGATGTCTCTTTTTATTTTTAGGTACGCTTTTTATTTTATTTAAGACACCATCTCATACACCCCTAGAAAGTGGAAGCTCATCCTATTCCAAATGAACTACAAGGATGAGTACTGCACCACCTTACTCAAGAGAAAAAGAATCCTAGATATATGTTTTCCTGTTGAGTTAGCCAGAGAAAGGAGGAGTGTGGATAATAATGTGGACTATTTCAAGCAGAATATTGCTCTCCTATGCTTTTTACCACTGCCAAATATGTACAAAATTGACAGATAGTAATTTCCTTTATGGAGAAACTACAGTTTGAAATATATTCTACAGAACACCTCTCTTCGTCTCTTTTCTCCCTGTCAGCTGTCAGAAGTTCTTTGACAATGAGAAGCCATGCACAATATCTTAGTTGAAATCTTAGAAGAATAGAACTCATTCATTGATGCATCATTTTGATTATTTTGAGAGAACAGCTTGAATGTGCAAGATATTTCTGTGAAGACTGAATAGGGAGTTGGGAAATGTTCCAAGATAATAGGAAGAAATGGAATGGACTGTTATGCAGACAAGTCTAATTCTCCTCCATCCATATGTAATTCCAAGGTCCCTGTCTTCTCAGACTCATCAAGCAGCATTATCCTACTGAATGAATGCACTGAGTAGGCTTTGCTACCTGTCTGCCTCAGGTATGGATGGGCCACAGGTGCATGAATGTCAAGATAATGTTGAGTTGTCATGATATTTCACAAATCAAATATGATCGTTGGTATTAGGAGGACGTTAAGAAAACAAATCAAGTAGAGTTTATTATGTGCCAGGCATGGTGCTAGGTGCTTTATATATGATAGTCTTACCTTATTTGCTTAATAATCATATGAAGTTGGATTTATTATTTTGGACATTGAAAATTTGAAAAAGTTTCAGAAAAATAAACCTGTTTACTAACCTACAGTATTTGAACTCCATTCCTTTCTCCAAAATGTAATTTTTTGTAGTAGTAAAATAGTTACTATTTTTACTGCACTACTCTAGCTCTTTGTCTATAATCCTATGATAGTAGGCATAAAGTCCACTTTAATTGTATATATATCCATGTCCCCAGTCAGGCTTGTCCCCCTTTCTTGCTTTATTTTTATTCACAAAGCTGTATCAGTCAGGTTTCAACCAGAGAAACAGAAGCAGCAGAAGATAATATGAACAGGTTTACTGCAAGGAATTGGCTTGTATAGTCCTGAATAAATCCAATATCCATAGGACAGGCTGACCGTAAAGGCGTGAGCTGAAGCCACAATTCACAAATTGATTTCTTCTCTCAGGGGAACTTCAGCTCTTCTCTTAAGGCATTTCAGCTGACTGAATCAGGCCCACCCAGATTCTCTAGAATTATCCTATAGTCTCTCTTAATGTCAACAGATTATGGACTTTAATTATATCTACAAAATACCTTCACAATAGATTAGTGTTTGATTTGGTAATCGGGGACTACATGGTCTATCCAGGTCCACCCATCAAAAAGATTATTACAACCTGATATATTCTACTTATTTATTTGGTATTTATAGTCTCTCTTTCCTCGTTGAGGATATCACACTTTTTGGTTTTGTTTACTGCTGTATTTTTCAGCACTTAGAACACTGTCTGGTGTTTGGTAAGCACACAGAAATATTTGTACTGAATGTATGAATGAATGAATGGATTTCTTGAAAAAAGGAGCTTCTCCTCTCCGTATGGTCTTGCCAGCATCCAGCATAGTTCCAAGGACTATGGTCATAATAGGTTTGAGCAGAGCAGGCAGTCATAATTGTTTTGAATTAAGTTGTAAAGAAAACCAGCTAGTGATACACATTGTTTCTTTGCCTATAGAATTCCATGATTCATGTGACTGGTATTGTGGTAAGGATGGGCACAGAGGGCCAGAGGACAGTTTGCATATCTGATATGGAAGACTGGGTGTCATCGCCATCACATCTCTGTGGGGTTGTGAGAATTGAAGATAGGAAGAGATGCAATCATGATTGACAGTCATGCTTAGAGCAATTTCAGGAAAAGCCCAATATAGCACTGGCTGAAAGGAAGTAGGAAAGGTCATAGAGTATATCATTTCTGGTTGTTTCTGCTTCTGGATGAAACCCCACTACTTCTGGGTGGCAGTCTAACAGGAAAGTCACTGTCTTGCTTGTTTCTGTGGCCCCTGGACAGTTGTCTTTGAAGAAAAAGGGCATTTGATACCATTGGGCTGTTTCTTTCAAAGGCCCAGGGCTAATGAGACTCCTTTTCTAACCACAGTGTGGTATTTTTATTTACAGCTGGGATGATAATTATATGTACCATTCTTTTAATATGGATCACAACTCCTCCTTTTTACTCTTAAAGAAGAGAAAGTTTTCCTACCAAATCTGTTATTACCAAATGGTATTTTCTTCTTCCTGATACACACTGGACCTGCCAGTCAGCCAGCTCAGCAGATGCATGTGAATATGTGCAATACACACACACACACACACACACACACACTTACAGGCAATAGTAGAAAAGTAAACAAGACTAGAGATGGAAACATGGCAATGACCAAGGAATAGAATGCTTATATGTTTTGGTGTGTTCTGGACTGTAAGGAAAATACACTTAGAAAGTTAAAAAGTGTTGACTGAAATATTTGTAGACATTAAACTATGAATTTGGCACTAAAAGAGGCAATCATAGATATGATGGAGTCTGTAGACTAGAGAAGCAGTAAACTGAAATATTCAACCATACAGTCAGGCTATGAATTTCCCTCCTTCTAAAAACTCTATGAAGGAACTGGAACCAGAGTCAGAACTCAGAGAAGACATAGTTAGTACCTTCCTTACACAGCAGTTACCAAAGAGAAGCTTACTGACAGCAAAGTCACAAAATACCTGTTAGGACACATAGGGATAGGCTTCAAAAATATATCACTGTGGGATTGAATGACTTTTAAATGTGACTCAGATGATGCCTTTTTGGAGAACTGTGGAAATATGAGCTGTCACCAGCACCACCACCATAACTTCATAATTCTCAGACTACTTTGGTAAGTGATATTGGTAGCAGTCACGTGCTCAGAATGATCTGTTTGTTCTAGCATCCCCCAAACCAAAATGTGATTTCCCAATATTATTCTTCAAAATCTAGAGAAATGCTTTAGTAAAGCACAGCGCCATTTAACAGTGAGTGTTTACACTTTGCCCAAAGACATTTAGGAATAGAATACCAATTGGATTGAACCTTGAGACTCAATAATCAGCAGAGGCTGGCTCTGGACATGCCCCAAAGACATATTAACTGTTAACATTATTGAATTAATTTAAATATAAGTTGAAAATAAAAATATCTTAAAAGTAACCATTAGTAGAGGATGGCAGTGATACAAATAATTTTTAAAAATCATTTATATTGCATTTTGCTGTGTGTCCATGGATTGCATGAAATTGAGTATTTCTAAATTATAAACTTTCCTTGTCAAAGCACAACCAAGCATATCTGAATGGAAGTGAATATTTGGGGAGGAGATTATTTATTTATCTATCTCCTACCTTGTTGCCAAAATGATTTAAGAAATTTATACAAATGCCTACAATAAAAGTAGATAAAATAAATTTAAAACAACTAAGAAAATAAAAGAAGGGGAAAATAAGGCTAGAAAAATATGAAGGAGCCAGAAATGAGATTAATATTCTGAAATGAATTCCCTAGGCACTAGATTACATAGGAGAATAGGAAAGCTCTCTTGCTTTCTCCTCCTATCTCCTGCCATTGTCCAATCTCCCCTCCACTCTTAAATGCTATGAATAATGGCATAATGTCACAGCATCAAGTTTCTATATCTAAGCTCCCCAACTCTCATTTCTTTCCTCGGAGAAAGGATGGAAATTAAGCAGTAGCTAATGAATGTGGAAGAAAAAGAAGTCTCAAGCAGCTTCCCTGTCTAGGTTCTTCCCACTATGTAGACGGTCTTCTCATAGGTTAATAAATGAATTTGGGTCAATTCATTTATTAACCTATGACTATGAGTTTTCCACTACAACCAGGCTTTAGCAAAGACAAGACAGAAAGAAAAAAAAAATTCAATACAAATGTAGATAAGGAAAGGTGAGTAATTGTATCACTCCTAATGTTTTCAGGTGTTCTGTGATAACATTTTTCCTTCCCCTCTTGAGTTCAAAACCAAATGAGAGGTAGTAACAGGAATCAGAAGGGTGGGAACTAAAATATCAGCTTTATTACTGGGATAGCTGAATTTGAAAATGTAGCTTGACTTACAAGCAGATATGAGATTTAATGAGTTTCCTGTAAACAGAATCTAGTCTAAAGCACAGGTCTCCCCACTACAGAGGCAGACTATAGCTGAGAAAACTCTAAATGCATGAGAGCAGAACAGTGGGATTCTGGGAAGAGGTGGCACTAAATAGAGAGGACTAATAAGAGGCTGATCCACATGTGTTCAGAGCACCTTCTCTATCTCACCAATCAGATAAATCTCTTCTCAGGGGTATTTTTGGGGGTTGGGAGTTGGTTAATGAATGAGACAAGAGAAGAAGGCCCAAAATTACATCTTCCATGCTTCCCTATCTTCCATGGGGTGAGACATAAGCATTGTCTCTGAAGAACTTCCAAGCAGAGGAAGTTGCATCAGGCAAATAACACTAGGATGCACTGAAAAAGATGGGAAACAAAACTTTGCAAGTGTTGATTCATTTCTATATTCCATATCCAAAGCTACAAAGTAATATGCATCTTTGTGAGGGCCTGAAAAAAGTACATGGGGGAAGAGTACTTCAGGTTTCTTCTGTCTCTAAGAGTCTAAAAAGGCATGAGAATTTGACAAAAAGCATTTTAACCTATCAAGCATGAGGCACCTATCAAGATCTCTCTGGTGCTGTCATTCTAGGCTGAATGGGGCATTGGGTCATCCCTCCCCATAAAGTCCTTCAGTCTTCCTTGTTCTTGTTAGGGTTTCAGTTCTACCCTCTTAGAATATCCTACAAAATTTCATTCTGTGGTCCAGGACCTATCTGTGGTTACTATCTCATATCATTCAGCTTTCTTCCTCACCCTCCCCTTCACTCTATTTCTCTGAAACACCAGCATTGTCACACGGGCACTCACCTCCACCTGTAACACTCTGGTTTTCCCTCTTCTACTGGTTAACCTCAACCCATCCTTCAAGTCTCCATTTCCTCCAGAAAGCATCTCCACAAACTTGGTCAGGACTGCCTCCCATGGGGTTCCTCTGTACCACCACCCTGTATCACACTAATGGTCAGTTCACTTGTCAACATCTCTTACTAGAATTTATACTTTATAAATTCAGGGACCATGTCCATCATTTTACCATTTATTCCTAACATATAACATAGTGTTTGTTATGTCAAGGTGCTGAATAAATATTTACTGATTACATAGTGAATGAGACTGTTCCCCAACCCCCACCCCAGGCTTCTTCCCCTCTGTTAAGGGAGTCCGAACAAAGTAATGCAAAATATAAATTTCAAGATCCAGCTTCTTAATTGTTTTTATTGTTGTTACTGCTACTGGATAAAGTCTCCAAGGAGCAGAGAATTTGAAAATCAGCAGTTTTTCCTTCTTTTCTGCCAAGTTAAGAGAATTACAGCTCTCTTCTCCCAAAAGCACACCTTCTCAAGTGGCTCATTAGCTCATATAGAACCCAGGAGCCAACAAGATTGGCTTTGTTCAATTGCACAGCCATTGCTCTATTACAGCCCTCATTAGCCTTGCTCTCAACAGGCTGATTAGCTTCCTCCCACTCCAAGGTGACTTTGAGAAATGAGTGCAGTTTTTTGTCAAAGTTCACACTCCTAAAATATTTAAAATCCAAAAGATGCCACTCCCCACCCTCAGAGCTGACCCTTGGACCCACTCCTTTCTACTTCTGTTCCTACAACTCCCCTCTGGGGAAAGGGTTTGCCCAGGCATTGCCTGTTACCTCAAAAAAAGGTCTTGCCTCTAACATAGTGCCCTTAAACTTTATTCAGGGATTTGGTCTCAGGGGATCTGAAAAGCACCTGAATGCTTTTGCAAAATTTTGTGCAAAAGTACATTTATCTGGGGAAGGATCTGTAGCTTTTACTAGATCCTCAGAGCAGCTCTAATTCTCCCTGCCTTATTGTTTTAACTGGATAGTCCTTTTACAGCATCTTCCAACTGATCCAAATCAATGCCTTTCTCTTTCCTAAACATTCTTTAACTGAGGCTATCCCATGAACGTGAACCTTTCCTCATATACTGTATTCTTTGTCTCGGCTCAATTTGCTTTTGCCTTAGAGTCCCTCTCAAGGAAGAAACTTATGAGGGGAGATGCTGAAGCACTGGATGACCCCATTGCACTATTTTATGAAAGAGCTCACTAGTAGAAATGTCGGGACCTGGGTTCTAGTGTGGAGATTGCCTCTAAATATGTGTGTGACTGTGTGCAAGTTACTTAACCTCTATATTCTTCAGTTTTCTATTGAAAAAAGAAAAGAAAAATTAGTGTGGACTAGATAAAACCTAAAGTCTCTCTGAGCTCTATAACATCTGTAATCACATAAAATCATACCTTGTGGGCAGAATAATGCTATGGGCATTAGCTGCACAGGTACAAGTTGTGTTAACATATTCTGTACTGCTCTGTCTTCTAGAAGTGCATGAGTTGTGTTTTCTTTTTGCCACATCGTTTGCACTCATGTTTTAGATGTCAGCTATGGCAGTAAAGTATCAGAGGTAGAATAATAGGGTTAACTTTCAGCTTTTAAGTTTCAAAATAGATTTTGAAATCCTCAGCATAAAGCACAGACTGAATACATTTATAAAGAAGCTGGAATAATACAAGAATTTTATTTCTTGTCCTAGCCTTAAGAAAGAGTCCTCAGATGAAGGAGGGAGAAAAGAGAGGAAGGGGCAGTACCTGGACACAAGTCTGTCCCTAGGGAAAAGAGCCTTCACACTTCCAGTTTCCCCAAGGCAACACTGGCTTGAAAACCCACATGCAGAAAGGGCCTGTGTTAGTTTCCTGGTTGGGTCCTGGGAGAGTGAACGAGGTCCTACAGTTCCCCTGTACCCAACCAGTATAGCCTGGTTGCAGTAGGAGGCTAGAGGAATCAAGGCAAAGAGGCTCTGAAATGATCCTCAAGCCTCCTACTGCCCAAGAAGGGACAGGGAACACCTCTAGAATTTTGCCTTTGATTAACATCTTCTGTAATTTCTTTATGCTGACAGAGAAGTGGGATTCTACCTCCTAAGTGACTATTCTTCAGTAGCTGATAACATCTTATTCTGATATCAACATAACATATATTGAGAAAGATGAAATTACCAAAAGCCCCTCTGAGCCTTTCATGTTTGGCAACTAGAGATCTATCTTCTAATGCAAGAAGTTCTATTTAATTAACACCACAAGTCACAATGGTTATTTTCAGATATATTGACTTTTCTACCCTAAAATAACTAATGGATAAATCCTTTTAAAAATGTAAAATGCTTCAATGTTTTTTTAAAACATATGTCAAGATATTAATAACATGTAAACACCCTAGCAACACCCTAGCAGTTAATGACACAGCTCTTTTGCCATGGAGGAGCTCAATAGAAAAGTATCAGGCTGTGATACCAACCATGTCTCTGACATTGTGGGCTGACAGAGCAAGTCATGAGTTTGGATCTATCCACATACTCAGACAGTACGCAGTCTTGTATGGTTCTGACTACGGCCACGAACTACAGGTGGCTCCCACAATGCCTTTCCTCCAGGGCATCACAAGGAAAAGAAGTTAGTATATTGAAACTACTCTAACACTCGTTATTCTAACAGCAGGAAAAGAAATATCAGTCCAGTAATGTCAAGTTTTGAAAATACCTAAAGAATATAACCTAGGATTTCACATTTGAGAAATATATAGTACCTTTGCAGGCCACATTATACCCTATGAAGAGAAGTTTAAAAATGACAAATACAGGACCTGACATATCTGGGTCCACAGAACGTGTGGTTGGCCTCTTGGACCATCTCAAACACTTTCTTCTAAAGAGAAGAAACAGTGGAAATTGTCTCTCTGCCACCACAATGCATGATTTATATCTCAGTAGCATCTTTGACTTGGGAATGAAGAATATATTTTTTACTCTATAATTCTGATTTTTTTGGGTGAACAAACTGAACCATATAAACTATCAATGATAGTAGTCCTTCCCCCAACTTTTTTTGAAATTTGATTCTTTTCTTATTAAATATCATATAGTAACTTTGGCCATATGAGATTTTGAAAGGCAACATAGTCTTTCTCTAATATTCACCTTCATCCTCCTTGTCAAAATAAAGATGACCAAGGTAGCCCATTATGTCAAGATAGTTCACATTAATGGGAAATGGGAATGGGAATTACATGATGTTTGTGAAAGTACCTTCAAAAATTTAAGTTGATTATTGTCATGTTCCAGAATATGGCACCTTGCCTGCGCAGCACGTCACTTTCAGCTTGAGGCAATCATGAGATGCAAAGGAGGACATCCTACAAAGAGTCACAGCCAGGCAGAAAAGAGGCCTTCTCCAGGAGAAGGTACGGGCTATCAGAGGCATGGGCTCAGTACTCTGGAGTGGTATCTGTGCTGATAAGGACAAGCATCTCCACCAGGGCTCATAGACACAGCTGGGATAGAGCTGGGACTTCAGGCTAGGAAGGCACCAGACCCAACAATGAGTATGCTTCCTGCCTAAGATGTCAGAGATCATGGAATAAGGTTGAAGAACTGGGTACTTCTTGTCCTGGTTAACATCTGCCAAAGTTCTTTCTCCCTGAGCTCTGGAACTGGGATTAAGATATTTTCCTTTTTAAAAATTCACTTGTTACTTTCATACTGAAGTAGCACTTTAGAGATAACAGGTGATCTTAGTGCTTATGGTCACTTATTCCATAAAATGTTTCTTAATGAAAATATTCTAAATTTGCCTTTTAAAATAACTGGAAGAATATGTTTGAGGTTGTCCAAGAGGCCAACCACACATTCAGTGGACCCAGATCTGTCAGGTCCTATCCTTATTTTTAAACTTCTCTTCAGGTATAATGTGGCCTGCACATAATGTCTGTAGTGTTATACCCTAACATTATTTTCTAGGGTTTTAAATTCTTGAGAGATTTGCTCACATTCCATCATGATGGCACATATGGAAGTGTTTATCAGTGGTTGCTGGCCTCTCGTCTACAATAAACACTTTCTTGTGTCTAACAGTTTATACAAAATATTTTCATTAAAACTAACTTAAAGGCCACTCTTCTTACATGCATCTGAAATGTGATGACGACCCTCCAGCAGCGCTGCCGAATCAAGCCATCCCTCATTTCCTGTCCTCCCTGGTTTCCCTCTGTGCCTTTCTTCCTTAACAGAGCTGCTGGAACAATGTCTTTAAAATATTAGTGGGATCATTTCTTCTGCCACTGCCCCAAATACCCGTTCCCAGCTGGTCTGTCTTGTTCAGAATACAGGTCAGAGTCTTCACCATGGCCTTCCCAAGATTCTGCACTTGGGGTTTAATGCTCTGCAGCTGATGCTTTGACATCTTAATTTTATCTTAGATGTTTTGTAAGTGAAGTCCATAGGGACAACAGAACAACATGCTCAGGGCTGGGAGCCCCAGCTCTTTCACAGTCCTGTCACCCATAGCTTCCCTGTCTCCCCAGAACTGGTTTTGGCTACTCACCGCCTACTCCCTAGTGTCCCAGGCCACACCAGCCTTCTGCTTCTGTCCCTGACACATAACAGTTGATGCCTTGCAGCTGGCGTGATAACCAGGTCAGGAGATAGGGTCGACAGTGAGAGTCCACATTCTGCCAAGGTTCTCAAATCTGTCAGCAAGGACCTGGACAAGGCTAGCAACCACAGCACTTTGATAGGTAGTTGTTTAGGTGGTGGGCACTGGGACAAGCGTCTCACACCTAATCCAGGTACAGAGCATGTCCCAAAACATCAGCTGCAGTCTTTTGGGGACCACCTATCCACCATGATGTGGTTGGGGTGGGGAGGGCCCATGGGAAGGACAGGCTGACTTCCCAGGATAGGGCATATTGGTAGTCCAGTGGCTGGCTGGAGGAAGAACCCTACACCCAGCGGACCTTGTGCAGGACCCCCAAACATCCATGAGACTCTGCACTCACCTCTGAGATTCCCTATGCCCAAGGGAGTGGGATATAAAGAGAAAATAAAATCACCATGAGGGACTGAGAGATCATGAAAGAAAGGAAAAAGGTTTATATTTTAGTGTTTACAAAGGTCCTGTTTTTACTGCTTTTTAAACAAAGAGCCCAGCATTTTCATTTTGCACTGGGCCCCCCTAAACTATATAGCCAGCCCTGCCTATGTGTGATTGGCCTCTGCCTATCTCACCCACTTCATTTCCTCCCTACCTCTCTCCTGTACCTCACTCAGCGAGCCTGGAGTTCTTGCGGGTCAGAGAACACACCAAGCACAGTTCTGCCACTTGACCTGTGCCTTGCTCTTTCCTCTGTTGGGAACAGTTTCCCCACATCTCTCCATGACCACTTCCTCATTCTGACTTTTTCCTCACGTGTCACCTCCTGATCCTAACCCCAAATGATCAACACCTTCCCTGTTCACCATATGAAAGTGCCACCCCACGCTAATCACTCATTATTTCCTTCTCAGTGTTATTTTTCTTCCAAACCTTAAAGTTAGCAGACATATGTTAGATATGTGCTTGTTGTCCTTGTTAGTATTACTTGTCTTTCTCACTAGAGTACATGTTCTATGAGGTTAGGGACTTTTTATCCTAACCTCACAGAATATGAGACTCATTTCTTTATCCCCAGTGACTAGAATGGCGCCACGTATACAGTCAGTGCTGAATAAATATGTGTTGAATGACTGAATGAACTAACCTATATCTGTCATTTTGCATTCCTCTTGTTCATAATGTCCCTTTAGAGGAGGAAGAAAACCATCTAAAGAGAGATCTTCCCCAAAACTGATGCCTATTATGCATTCAGTTATTAGTATTTACTGGACATTGACCACATGCAGTGATTTGTTGATGCCTATTTTGTGTGAGGCTTTACATTAGACCCTATGAAGAATACTCTTTATTGAGACCATCCTCATTTTTCATTTATCAAAACTGTCTGGAGCATTCAATTAGTTTTCTACCACTTTCCTTCCACCACTTGGTTGTGAATTAACATGACCCTAGATTCTGTTTACACTTGCTACAGCATTTAAGAATAAAGCAGAGTGATATTATTCAATTTGGGGATGTAGGCTTTTATTTTTCAGTGATAACAACTTTTTTTTTTGATGTATCATCCACAAACACTGTCCTCTGGTACTATCCCATAATTATTATAAAAATGCTGCACATAGTCTTCAGGGAGGAAATGTCCCAATTTGGTCTATTTTATGTAATAATGTCATTACACTTGGTTCTTGGGCTCATTGGCTCTTTTTAGTGCTACAAATAATGGCTGCCCAGTTGCCTCATTTTCCCTCAGCACTTCTTAGACAGGCTCTATCCACTAATGTGGGCGTTTGCCCCATGGAAAGGAGTCCAAGCTGGGGCCCAAACCCCCTCTGAGAACGTCTTTGGCATCCAGTGTTCCCCTGCCCCTCTCCACATGATGGCATTAGCTGGTGCTGGCTGGCACAGGGTCCTGCTTGTAATGAAATTAGTTAGTGACACCAGCAGCCTTTTCCAGAACCTCTGTGATTCCTTTAAATGGACATGACCCTTCCCTCACCCCGCTGGCGCCACATAAGCCAAACCCCCAAGTTTGGAAGCACAGATTCCACTTGGTGCTTCCCATTGTTTATAGCTTCCCAGCCAAATTCTCAAGCCCTGTGAACTTGTTTTCATCCAAGTAAATTGAATCTAATTTAACAGGAAATATTTCATGACGTAGAGGAGATCTCCAAATATGTGTTGCCCTCTGCCAGGGCTGTGCTAATTCTTTTGAAATCCAGCCAGTTAATGATTCTTGCTATTATTTAAGGACAAACTAATGAAATAAAGATATATCACCAGTGCTGTGGGGAAGACATGAGGAAGCAGAGCATTCTCATTTCCTTCACCTACTGGCTTATGTAGATTTCTTCCAATAAAATGGACTTTTGTTTGGGGATGATTAATAACAATTAATTTTAAAACCTCACAAATAAGCCAATTTAAAAAAAGAATAAGTCCGTTGCCAGAAAAACGAGACAAATCTATATGAGAAAGTAACCCAGAGGACCACACTTTATCTTGCTCTACTACTTTCTTAACCCACCAAATGGTTATTATTTAATTATCACATAAGACAATACAGTGAAACCTCAGTCTTCTCTCTGAGCAATCTCACTGTGACCTGCTTCACTGAGGCCTGGCGGAGCCCTCTCCCAAACAGAGCCTTTAAGTTCAGGATCACTCTTACAGGCCGTTCCATTAGTGTACCAGTGGTTGGTAACCACAGACTGAGTGTCTAGGAGAATTCCCTCACCCGCTATCTTATAAATTCACACCCTTGGCCACAAGGATGATGAGACCACAGAATGGGAATTTGCTGATACAATACCAGAGTAGAAATGCCAGTTTCAGACATGTTCTAGTCACAGACATATCTTCTTTAAGAGAGCTGAGTTATTAAAAACAGGACACTAGTGATGGCCTCTAATATCCATGCCAACACTTTGGAATTCACAGTGTCTTTTCATTGTCCCACATGGGACACAGGTGGCATTTGCACAGTTCCACACAGGAGAACAATCTCCAAAGAGGAAAGGAACAATGTGATTTAAGAATGAGCAGAACTCTCAAATGTCCATTGACTGATGAATGGAAAAAGAAGATGCAGTGTGTGTGTGTGTGTGTATGTGTGTGTGTGTGTGTATCTATATAGATAGATACACACACAATGGAATATTACTCAGTGATCAAAAAAATGAAATCTTGACATTGACAACAATGTGGACAGAACTAGAGTATATTATGCACACCAAAGTCAGTCATGAGAGAGACAAATATCATCTGACTTCACTCATATGTGGAATTTAAGATACAAAACAGATGAACATAAGGGAAGGGAAGCAAAAATAATATAAAAACAGAGAGGTATACAAACCAGAAGAGACTCCTAAATACAGAGAACAAACTGAGGGTTGCTGGAGGGATGTTGGGTGGGGGAATGGGCTAAACGAGCAAGAGTCATTAAGGAGGACAGTTGCTGGGATGAGCAGTGGGTGTTATATGTAAGCGATGAATCACTAAATTCTATTCCTGAAAACAGAAAATAATAATAATAATAATAATAATAAAGAATGAGCAGAATTCAGTCATGCGAGGTTCTTATATTTATCAGGATCCTAATTTCCTGAGCAGATAGCTACATGGTCACAGTCACACATTTTTGCTGTGATTCCCAGACCCCAGGTTCTATGTGGCCTATTAAGAATAAAGCTACCACCAGTGTATACTTCTTGAAACCTGGAACAACAATTTGCCTCTGAAATTCATAGTATTATAGGTCTGACACATGCTGATGATGGCTTTTTCTTGACTTTTTTACTTTTAACAACATGCTCACCCCCTCCCCAATCACAGTAACCCATTTTAGAGATGCATGGTTCATTCAATTAATTACCTTTCACATCAAAATCTGGCATTTAGTCGACATGAATTTTCCTTACAAGTTTTATTGTGTGTATGTATGTATACTCTCTCTGGGGGATGTGCATCTGAATTGGGACTGAGGTGAGGAATAGAAGGCAGGGACAGGCAGGGTCGTCAGCAGCATGTCTTGTGTGTTAGTGAACTTGGATGTAACTGTTATGGAATTCTCTCTGATCATTAGTCATAGACATATTCACTGTTCAAAGTCTGTTTTTCTCCTGATGTGTTTTAAGTCAGAGAGTTTCCATATTAACATGAGCAATTCCATTTTGAGTTGTTAGCATATTTTTGTTTTATCTCGTTTTATGGGAAAAGGTGAACAACATGGAATCTGGCTCACGAACCAACACAACTGTGTTTATGAATGCAGGCACTCAGTGGCAAAACTAAAATCTGGAAGTGGAAAACTAGCATTCAGTGCCTCCTACTCGAATCATTTGAAGTGTAAAAAAAATCCAGCAAGATGTATCAAAATAAGATTAAATTCAACTAAGTACTCAGGACACTAAATCTTTTATGTAAACAGAAACGTTGTAAGAGATTCAAAATAGACTCGTGTAGAGGCAGTATGTGTTCTAACTCTCTCCATCACACAAAGCAATGAACTCTATTGTTGCTCCTTTTCCAAAAACGAAGTCCATCTCCATCTTTTTTTCCTTATTGGTCACAATATTTTCATGCTGATATGAATTAAATAAAGCTTGGATCTGTTCTGCCACAATAATTTCAACACCTTTTGTGTTTCTACTTTTGCTACCATGAAATATTTTATGGATCTGAGAGTCTCTAGTATCTCTATCCAACATGGAGAAGTAATGGAGATCCAAATAACCAAACCACTAAAACCATAGAAGGCAGCTTGAGAAATTGGCAGCATCTTATTTTCAAGAACAACTATTATTTTGTTCCTGGAATATTTACTGCGGTTCCATCACTTTAGAGCGACCCATCCACCTTCTACAGAAGTCTTCCAACACAAAACTGATACGTCTACTGCCAGATGGGAAGGCTTATGCCTGTCTTTCATCCTACAGAGGGGAATTTGAGATTAGATGCTATTGGAAGAACACAGCTATTGTCCATCATGTATGTTTCTCCAGAAGCGTTTGTACTGGTACACGGCTTTAACCCACAGTGCTTCCTGTGAACCTGAAAGAACAATTTAGAAAGTTACTCAGGACTTCAGAGACTTATTCTCAACTTGACATGTGGTCAGTTTTGAAATTTAACCTACTTTTTTAAGCTACCTTTTTTTAGATTAGGGAGTAAGATCAAAGGGCTAAATATGGGTGGATAAAATGTTTAAAGAGTGGGGATGATTTTGACTTTGCTTTGTGACAGGAAGTGTCTTCAGGGCTACAAAGAGAGTTATGACAATGTTGATAACCACAAGTTGTACATTTTCTTTGAGCACCAAGCAAAAGTAACAGACTAAGTTGTATCTGAAAATAGGATACAAATAAGCAAGAACTTTCTTAGATTAAATTGTTTGGCTTTTAATTGTGTTAAAGATAAATTTCCCCTTTGCTGGTAATAAAACGAAAAGAGACATCTGTATTCTTTTCTCTTTTATAATATTTCACCTTAAGATGAACTGAAGGACTTGAACTTTTTTTTGCCAGCCCTGAGAAATGTTCAACCTTTTGATACTGCAAAGAGTTTAAGAAGCAAGTAAAAAATAAATAAATAACATGGATCCTGAGCCGAGGGAGGCGGACTTGTATACCCTTCCCTTTGCTTCCAGAGTAATCTGAATAATAGGACCATCTCTGGATGGGACTAGGTAGTTTCACTGTCCTGGGCAGATATGCCCCCAGCCTGAGCCTCAGAGCTGGCCTGGAGAAACATCAGTTTCTCTTCTCTTTCACCATAGTCAGGAACAGGCAGTAAAATAACTTCAGGCTGCTTCTTGCAACCCAGATTTACAGGGTGCTTTACACACAACATGGGCCCCTCAGATTCCATCACACCACAGTTGGGTGGCAAAAGGTCAATACACAGCCGTTTTTAGGACTAAACGATAGTGAGCCCTTAGAAATTGCAGACTCTTTACTGTTGTCCCACGGTAATTGTGGGAAGAGTTTTGGAAGATCTTCTGAGAAACCCAGTGTTGTAAGAATGGAGGAAGAAAGCCACAATTTGAATAAAGGAAACCCAAGAGGGCTACAGGAAGTAAAGACATGATGGGAGTCCCTCCTACCTTGAGGCAGGCTTGCCAACAGTCAGGCTTTCTGGTGCTCACACACAAGACCTCATGTTTTGGGTAATCATTTGGCAGCTTTGCTCAGCAGAACAGACACTGGAGTGTTCTGGGTACTGTACTGGGTTCTGGGGATATAGTAATGAATTATGTCCAATACCTCTCCTCACATGACATAAACCCTAAACAAGGCAATAAATGTGTAAACCAAGTATTTAGATGATCATTCTTTCTCTTCACTCTTCACCTGATTAAGTCCATCATGGCCCTCCCTGTGCAGCTTACTTGTCGCCTCATCAATGAAAAGCTCCCTTGCCCTCCCTTGTCAGGCTTGGGCTCTCTGTGCTTCTGTTTCATGGCACTTTTCACAGTGGTCATTTAAGAATTTATTTGCATAAATACTTTCTAACATACATCTCCTCCGTAAAGGACACTGTCTGGTTTTGTCAGTGCAGTCTTCCCAGCACCTAGGACAATCGGTAGCACACTGTAGGTGTTCAAGAGTAAAGTTGCTTAATGAGTGGATGAATGAAATGCATTAAAGACAATGATGGAGGGGCACCTGGGTGGCTCAGTCGGTTAAGCGGTAGACTTTGCCTCAGGTCATGATCTCACAGTTCGTGGGTTTGATCCCTGCATCATGCTCTATGCTGACAGCTCAGAGCCTGGAGCCTGCTTCAGATTCTGTCTCTCTCTGCCCTTCCCCCACTCATGCTCTGTTTCTCTCTGTCTCAATATTAAATAAAAACATAAAAGAAATTCAAAGGCAATGATGGAAATAAATATGGGACACTATATGAGCACAAAGATAGAGAACTTATGCCTGCCAGGAAGCTCTAGGAAGGTGTCCTAGGAAAGAAAACTGATCTGAATCTTAAAGGATGAGTAGACATTAACCAGGCAAGAAAAGAGGGAGCAATTAGACCCAGCTGTGAAGACAGCATGTGAAATCTCAGAAGTATGGAATGCTTGCACTATGAGAGCAAAGACAAGCAATGCAACATTATTTGCCGGACATGAATTGTGAGAGAAGGTGTAGCAGGAGATGTAGCTCAAGAACATGGAAGACTGTATATCATTCCAGAAAGCCTTTGACTTTTACTATGGGCAATGAAAAGCCTTTGAGGAGTTTTAAGTCAAGAATTAGCATGGCAATGTACTGTTCTATGGACAAAATAAGAAAATAATGATTCCCAGGTCAAGATAGGCATTGAAGACATAAGGCTCAAGGCCATATCCCCATGAGCTCTCCCTAGCACAAGGCCTGTGACAATTGACCTGGAGGCCCAGAGTGCACACTTACATGTTCATCTCAATGGCAAATATTGGGTAAGCCTATCTCATGTGCCCACCTCTTGTAGGGTTACATGGAAAGTAAACAAATCTAGCTAAGGAAGAAAACATCTCTTGAACAATGAGGAAACAAAACTATACATGAGTAAGTAATGTAATAAAAATTGGGGGGGAAAAAAACCTCAGGACAAAGTGGGACCAGAGATGTGTGTGGTGAGTTGGGAAAGACTCTGTAAGAGGTAAGTCTCAGTCTGGTTCTTTAAGAAAGTGATTCGAGCCAAGTGGCAGAGTGAGAGGGCAGGTGCTCACAGGTGAGCTGTGTAGGGAGGCCACAGTGGTGGTGGGATGCCATGAACAGAAGAAGGCTTCCTGGATGCTTTGGACAAGCTATTTGAGGAAACAACATGTGTGATGGCAGCCCTCATCAATTTACTACAGTAAAAACTATTTTTTAAAACTTTTAAGACTGGCTGCTTCCCTTCCCTGAATGTCAGTCTTGATGTCAAATCTTTAGGTGGGGTGAGCAAAGTGTAGTGCTTGCTACTGTGGAGCTGCCCAGAGCAGGGAGTCAGAGTTGAGCAGGGTGACGAGGCCCCCCTCTCTAGGGAATGATCAAGGGAACTAGAACTTTCCAAGCAGGGTTGGGGGAGTCTTCCACGCAGAGGTATCTCAGGCCACTGTCCGAGCCTGATTATAATGGTCGCTTTGTGGTTATGGAGCAGATTGTCCTTGTTTGGGGCAAATACACACTAAAGCTCTCAGACATGGTGTGTGAGATGGAGAGCAAACATGTTAGGACAACATGTTAACAATTCATTCTCAAATGGCTTACAGGGGAAAAAAAAGTTTTGTACTAAGCTTACAAACTTTCTGTAAATTTAATATATTTTAATATATTATAAGTTTAACACCAATAAAGAAAACCTTAAAGAGTAGTAACTTATCAATACTTATGTATGAATTCGAGCCACATTACAGACATATCACACACACTTAAAGCATCTTTAGTTTAGGGTGCCTGTGTGGCTCAGTTGGTTAACTATCAGACTTCTGCTCGGGTCATGATCTCACGGCTCATGGTTCATGAGTTCAGGCCCCATTGTTGGGCTCTGCACTGGCATTGTGGAACCTGACTGGGATTCTCTCTCTCTCCCTCTCTCTCTGCCCCTCCCCACATGTGCTCACTCTCTCTCAAAATAAATAAACTTTAAAAAAAGACTCTAGAGAATATTTGCTAATAATATTTTAAATTCTACCTGTGCAAAACCTGAAAAGAAAAGGAAAGAAAAGGGAAAATAAGGAAAAAAGAAGAGAAAAAGAAGAGCCTTCAAATCCCATCCATAGTTACTTAGGTAATCCCAGAAATGCCTCAGTCCCTGGGCTTTGTCTCTTCAAGTGAAATTCGTCTTTATTTTTCTATCCCTCAGATTCATTCATCCACTTACTTAGCAATGACTGGCCATTCGCATGCCCAGGACTGTGCTGGGTGTCAGGGCTACAGTGGAGGGGAGAGAGCAAGTTCCCACCTCTGTCGTGGCTTTGCGTCATTGCTATGGTCCTATTCTTTGTTAAACAATAACAGTAGCATCAGGAAGCATCCCCAAAGATGTGCTTGCTGTTTCTGTACTAGCAAAACTCTGCCCCTGTCACCCACCATACTCTCACATTCTCATTCACTCAGCCCTTCGCTGACCACTCTGTCACCACCAATTCCTTTGCTCTGCTTCATTCCTATCACTTCTTCATCTCCTTCCATAAGAACAGGGACTTCGGGTTTTTTAATGAAATATTTCCAGCAATTAACTGACACATGAGGGCTCAGGAGATACTTGGTGAATGCATGAATTAGTGCTATGAAAGTGAGACGATGAAATGATGTAGGGATGCAGGGTTGGACACCTCGATGTGCCTGGGGGAGGCAGTAAAGACAGGCTTCCCTGAGGGAGTGACATTCACACAGAAAGCTTAAAAATAAACAGCAGGAAATGCTGAGTAAAGAGTTAATATAGGCCTACTATTCGTAAGGGGATCAAAAGCTAGCCTTGGGCCATCAAAGGTCCATGCCTTCCTCAACGTACCTTTTAGTGACACTTTCATGCTGTGACAGTATACTCCTCTCTTGCTTGCCTGCTTTCTGTCTTTAAAAAGTGTCGATACTAATCCGACCTGAGAGGAAGCTTCTCCTTCTTTCAGTCTCGTAACAGGCCCCCAGGGCTGACTAGGAATTGTGCCCTTCAGTATAGGGCTAGGGGCTTGAAAGGAAGGGTCAAACCCAGTGATGGCACTTACTAGCTGTGTAACCTCAGGGCAACTCTCTTCACCCTCTGAGACCCTTTCCTCGCTTAAGAAAATCTATCTAATAAGAATACTTAAATCACAGACTTGGAGCAAAGACACCTTCATGTGAAAGCACTTTAATAATCTGCCATTATTTTGATCATACAACCCAGACATATGGCCTGAGATACAAGATGGCAGCTGCACGCAATACAGGTTGTCTTTGTACACAAAACTGTACCCTGTCAACAAAAGACTCCAGAGGGAGGATCTGGGTTCACATTTAAAGGCTTTCTCTGTTTATCTTTACTTCAACACAGTTAGAACCCTCCACATTTCAGAAGGAGGGCGTTTCCTGCTTAACATTGCAGTGTTCAGGAGCTGAACTCAAGTTCTCTCTGACTCAGCCCTTTCTTCAGAGGATAAAGTTTAAAAGTGAAGATGCTCATGCTTTAATCCTGATACAGGCAGCTAACTGAGTGGCGCAACCTGTGTGTGCCCGTTTCCTCCTCTGGAAAATGATGCTAGTATGTACCTACCTACCTCTTAGGGGTTTTGTGAAGATTAAATGATTTAATGTTTATCAAGTGTTTAGAGAAGCATCTGGCATATGGGAAGGGCTTCAAACATTTTAACCATTATCCTCCCATAATTATTATTTCTATACCAAGAGCTTCTAAACCAAGAATTAGCTTATGTCCTAAAGGATTCACCATAGCATCCACTGCCCCACTGCCAGTGTCAGAAGGGAAGCCCTATTTGAATTTGGAAAGTGTGTATTCTAAAGAATTGGAATCTCCTGCCCAGGCCAGGTGCCTGGGAAGCAGAAAACCATGAACCTGCTACTGTTTCATCTAGGTTTCCCACCTTTTAATCAGGGCGGGGGGGGGGGGCATTTCTCAGCCATCTAAAGAGAAAGAAAAAGCATTGAAAGATGAATCATCCTACTGTTAAGGAAGTTAAAATTATTTCAGTTTTTCTTAGTTATCTCACTCATTTCTCTAAAAGTATTTGAAACTTAATTTGTTCAATGGATGGCCAAAGGGAGAAATGTGACCATTGCAGTTTGCAATTCAACCAGTGATAATTACAATAAATGTAATAGCAGCAATAATAGTGGTAGCTAGCAATTATTAACATATCTACTGTGGGCAATGTTTTACCAGAAGAGCTTTACTGACAGTAACTCATTATGAAAGTCACAAAAAACCTAGAAGGTATTATTCCACTTTACAGAAGAGAAAACTGTCTCCATGGCTCCCAATAACAGGAAATCATGGAGATTTCAGTAGAAGAGGAAAGCCAAGGAAAATATTAATTCAGCGGACAGTAGGAAATCTGTTAGGATATTGTACCCCCAGTCATTTTATCACTCATCCCTAAGAACATTTCAATTTTCTGTATGAACCATTTCAGTCTCCAAAACTGTCCAAAGAAAATGAAAGTCATGTGAAATAGGGTAAGTTAAGGCTGGGTTGCTTTTGATTGCTTTGTAATTTAGATCCACCTTTAAAAGATTGCTTCTGGCATGTCTATATTCTTCAGGTTGTTTAGATATGATGTTGGTGATCAATCACACTTGTATAGGCTTTTCAACGTAAAAAGCCCTTTTAACGCATTATTTCATTTGATCCTCTCAATGATGGAGAGTAGTTGGAGTTTTTATATCCTTTTTACATATAAAACTGAAGCTCAAGGATGTCCTCAAGCCCCACAGCTAAGCAGCCAAAATGGTTGCAAAAGCCTCAATCCCACTTCCTTTCCACTATATCATGCTTTTGTTTTTAATAAGATGAGGAACCCAGATATCTACAGGGTAAAATTCAATTTCACAGACATACACTAGACACTCTAACAGTCCAGTGAACTTTGAAGACTGTGTTACTGGCAAGGGGTAAATGTATGACACAGAGACTTCAGATGAACTGCTATTCACACTGCTAAACACCCCAAAACTCTCCTGCAAATGGTCAACAGCATTATTATGGTATATAGATGACTTTTTTGTGCTGGGAAACACAGACTTTGGAAAAACTCAAAGGAAATTCTATTGATATTTTTTTGTTCATGTCACTTTCATTCACAATGGCTAGTAGCCAAAGGAACAGGTAGTCACCTCCCCTTTTGGCTCTCAACATTTCAACTGAAAAGAGAAGCATTTACACTGCATTCTGTAAAGTCACGTTAAGTGATTTGGGGCTTGAAACCTTCCTGAGGTCCAGTAGAGGAAAGAAATGAAGGTTCCTGAACTGGAAGTCAAGCCTCAATTCACTCATCCCTGATAGGTAAGCAGGAAAAAGAGTTCATATTGGAGGCATCCAGTTTCCCTCCGGAATGCCCCTCTGAGGCTTTGGCTGAGTGTGAGGATATCCATGTCATCGCCATCCCACCATAGAATAGTCACAGATAATAGTGGCTTCCAAAGGAACTCAGGGTCAGGTTTAGGTCACAAGGGGCCAAACAATGGAACTCCTGCTCCCAAGGATAGAGGAAGACTAGTTTCATTTCACAATTAATATGCCTGTTACTTTCACCTGAGACTTTTTTTCCCCCCAAAGCTCTGCCCAAACTAAAATGCTGTGATGTGAAATATCTCTCTCTAATGTTTGCTAGCCTCTGAGGGCACTGGGCTGTGACCCTACCTGCTTTTCTGCTAAACAAATAAGGACATTCAGCTCTGAGATCCACCGGCTTCCAGCTTGAGGCCAAATCCCCAGAAAGGTGCTGGCTCCTTTATGCATGTGGTGCTCTCATGATGTAAGACAAAAGCTTCATTGGAGTTGGAACTTGGGTCTGTGAGCACTTTATAGCTGGGGTCTATGGCCTCTTTAGATGGGGAGCAATTAGGGGAGGCATAGAGAGGTAAGAGACACAAAGGCCATTCCTGGGAGAAACTGGCATGATCTCAGATTAGAGGTTTAAAAAAAATACCTTGAGAGGAAAACACAAAAACCAAAGCCTTACATTGCTGCTGCAAAGAAACCTTCCCTGACTGCATGTGATGTAATAATACCTTTCTCCGCCCCTCATCCAATGCCTTTCCCCTTGGCACCATGTCATACTGGCTGATGGCAGTGCTGGTAACATACAACTTCATTGCCTGAATAGATCACTCCTGTGCGAGTTGCTCTCACCTATTTAGTTCACCCTTAGAATCCTGATTATCTCAAAGAGGAATACTGCTTCTGTGAGTCTGTTCTTCTATTTACACATCCATTTTGTCTAAATGATACTCATTTAGCTGCCTTAGCACATCATCCAACACAGATATCCCTATCCTACCTTGCAGTATAAGTCCCCCTTCATTAAGTGCTTTCTTGTGTGAGCCCAAGTTAGAAATTATTAAAGTCTACTGTGTACTTTTTGAATCCCATCAAGCTATCACAAATGCAAAAGGGAAACAGGCCCCTTTAGCTGCTAATGAAAAGCCCTTCTGTTAGGCAAACCCTCTCTCTATAATTAGCTCACATGGCTTTCAGTCTTTGGCAGCAGTAACAAACTGACCATTTCAAATATGGAGACTTTAAGAAAGAGCATGGAAAATGAGGAGGACATAGCTGTTGGTAGAGACATTTGTTTCCACATTCCACACAAAGGGCACATCTTGTCATTTTTGCCTGCTGAAAATAGACAAAGAACCAAGAAACAGCTATGGTATCTGGCTCTGAAATGCAATGATTTTTTTTTAAAACACTTGACCAAGATATTGAGTACATCATAATAAAGGATCCTTTTCTCCCTCCAGGATAATCAGAAATGTTTCTAACACACCACAACTGAAAATCTTTCTTGCTTCCATATGCCATGCCGGATTCCCCCTCTAGGCCCTCCTATCTCTGGAATGACATGTGTGGCTGTTCTCCCATCAACCAGAGCACCAACAATACCCTGATGTTGCATCCAACCTCCTAATATAGGTGAACGTCAAAGCTTCCACAGTCATCCAAGCTTTGTCAAGGTCTATCAGGGATCAGCAAGCTCAACGAGGGAGGGAGGTGGAAGTAAAGGAACTAATGTCTTCTGAGAACAGAACCTGTCATCTTGCAAGAGCTGTAGGTGTATTGTCTATCACATTTTCACAACCACCTCAGGAGATAGCATTTTCTCCCTTTTACACATGAGAAAACTAATAGTGAAAAGGGTTTAACAATTTGGCTGACATAACATGATTCAAGACTATGTCTAGGATCCAATGCAATGACTTTTCACTACACTGTCCACTTCGGGAGCACATACATAGGACACAAGATTGTGAGAAATGCTTAGATGTCGATATTTTATCATAAAAGCAAGAATAAGTCAGCATTTACTTCAAATGTTTTATCTTACATATAACACTCTGGAAAGAGTATAGAGACCTTATTGGAGGAGGTTGAAATTGAAGATAAGGAACCCAGTAAGAAGGCTACTGCCATACTCCAAGTGACTGTTGATAGGATCCAAATGAAGGCATGTATCAGAATTCCATGGTTTCAAGCAACATAAACAAAAACAGACATTCAGACCCTTTTGCTACTTTGGAATAGCCTTCACTGGAAGGATTTGGTGAGCTGACATGGCTGTGAGGAGGTTGGAGAGCCAGATTTGAGAAAATACCATAACCAAAAGCTCCAAGGGCCAGGAAATGGGAAAAACAGAGGCTCTTGTGTAGTAGGATCAATCTGGCTGGGATGCTTCTGCCACTACCTTGCAATGCATTCATTATTGCAACCATTATTCTTTTGTCCTTCAACCCTTCTTTCAGGCCTTCAGAGCCCTGAGACAGAACAGCTGCTTGGCCAAGCTTAGGCCACGTACCAGAGATCTAGTTTGAGAAATGAGCAAGAAAAAAAAGAATGTTGCACTCTTGGATTGTATTGTATAATACGGGGATCTGGAATTATCTCCTAACAAGAAGATACATAATGAGTGAGAAGTAATTAGCCCCACTGGAAATCTAGGTACTACGCAGATGGTAGAATGGATGCTGAGCAGTCAAAGAATGACCAGTGTTCACAAGAAGCACTAAGAGTGAATTTGGAGAGGAGATAATGACATTTGAAGTGCCATGACCACTGAACACTTACTAAGAGTCTACTGTGTGCTAGGCCACAGGCTTGTTGCCACTGGACATACCAGGAAGTAAAAGACTCACCTGCAGTATGAGACCCAAACACAAAAAAGATAAGTGGCAATACTAAGTCACATATATTATGTGTAGATGCAGATAATAAGACATACGAAATTCAGAGAATGGAGAGATTATCAAATCTAAAATAATTAAGAGTCTTCCTGAGGGTCATGGAACCTAAACAATAAGTAGAATTGGGCCAGCAGACAGGAAAAGAGAGAGCATTCTGGCAGAGATGATCTGGCAAAGGCATGGAGGTGCAGTATACAAGATGCATTTAGGAATTAATTTTTGCATAGTGTTCTAGGGGAAAGAGTTCATAAAAGGATGCATTCCTGTCAGTGATATCTAAGTCGAACAACAGTGACAACTTTCCACATCTCTTCCTATTTAGCTGACCTCAGTCAATCACTAGGCAATTCCATTTCAAGACTTTAGGGAGTAAAGTAAGGAAGGTATTGTATTTGCAGGACTGATCAGTTGGGCCTAAATGTGTCAGGGGTGTGAGAAAAGAAAGAAAACAAGCCTGAGAGACACTGGCATTGTGCTTCAAGTTTCTGACTCCCCTTCCTGGACCAGGGACACTTGGGTTAAGCTGAACTCATCAACCTTCTGAGTTCATCCTTCATCAAGTCCTACTGAATGCCCAGGACTACCCCTGCTGCCCCATTATCTTCCCTTTTCTTCATCCTTCCCACCCTTTAGCAAAATTGTCTTTTACCAACCTGCAGAGCCAAGCCCCAGGATGACAAGTGGGTCCAGGACAGGGAGTGGAAACCTGGATCCTCCTAGACCCTGTCTCCCTAATTGCAGGGGTCTTTCGCCCTAGCAGCTGCTTCTACACCAGAATTGGATCTAATGGGACCACCACTCCACTCCAGGGCTTACTTGTCTTCAACATTTCCAATTTTCTGAAGTAGTACTGCAAATGGTATAAAGGGACAATGTGCTAATTACATCCCCAGCTGATACTTGTGGGGATCAGGCCTCCAGGGCCTTGCCAGCAACTCAAGATGCTTTCATTTCAAGACACCTGCAGACTCCAGGAGGTGGCTGTCTGCTGTGCTTCTTCCCTCTCCCAGTTCTGGGGCATGATGCACCAAGATCATTGCATTGGGTCATTAAAATTGGATTGCAGAGAGCCAAGGTATGCAGCAGCCACAGGCAGATACATAGCACCAAAATAAGCTTTTTCTTTAAGGATACTCAGAGGAGTGACAGGATACATCTTTCTCATAAGATGGGGAGGGCCCAGGCAACATGATTTCTTCCCACCATCCTGT
The DNA here is from genome assembly GCA_028646485.1 of Cryptoprocta ferox. NCBI lineage: Eukaryota > Metazoa > Chordata > Mammalia > Carnivora > Eupleridae > Cryptoprocta > Cryptoprocta ferox. The sequence continues at coordinate 77,857,083 of CM053560.1, read as the reverse complement.
TTCCCTTGTGGCTTATGGTGATATTACTCACTTTTAAAACCCAAGTTCAAATGTGTAGCCAATGCTAACACTAGAGTGCTTAAATGCTTTCCATGTTTCTAGCTCTTTACACTATTCAGTAAACTAGTCAAGAGAAGCCAGAGATGTAGCCCAGGTTCTCAAGAAGCTCAATGGAAAGAGAGAAATCTCACTGCATTAAATTAAACACTGAGACCAGCCTGTCATACCCAATTCCCGTCAATGACTATTTAGAATATTATTCAAGAGAAGCCACACAGCTCTTGGACACAGTTGGAATGGAAACAAAACAAGACTTGTACAATTCGCCATATTCTTGCTAATGAATGTTAAGTAGATATGGTCATAGGGTAAAAAATAAATAGGTAGAGGTAGATAAAGCTTCTTAGCAGAGCATCTCAAACATCCTCTGCATGCTGTGCTAGATTTTTATTACAAAAAATGGCCTTAATTGTCACACTCTTCCTAATGTGACTTTGTAGCTCTTCCCATTAACAAGTGGGGTCTATCTTCCTACTTCTTGAATTTGGGCTAAGCAATGTGTCTTGGTTTGTCTAACAGAATGAGATATAAGTGTTGGTGTTCCAGTTCTGAGCCTAGGCTTCAGGGGCCTTGCACGTTTCTGCTAGAATTTTTGGAACCCTGTCTCCCTCATGAAGATAATCCTAGACTTTACTGTTGGATAATGAGAGACTAGGTAGAAAAACTGAGATGACAGGTTGAAGCATCTCAGAGCAGCAGCCCCCAATTGACTTAGCATCTGACAACAGATACAAAGGTGAGCCCAGTCAAGACCAGAAGGACCATCCTGCCTAAATTTCCAACCCTCGGAAACAGGAGCTAAGTAAATGATTGTTTTAAGTCAGTGATTTACAAGTTGGTAACTGATATACTCATATTTAGGTTTTTGGACACCCTATTTCTTATTAGACATCAGGAACCAATGCAGTTGTTCCAGTCCCAAGCTAATCTTCATTTCCTTTTCTGGACACTGGAAGTAGGGTTATGCCTGGTCTTTGTATGTTTCACCTTGTTCTTTCTGTGGTCCCTCACTGGCCAAAGAATTAGGCCTTAATACCTTATTTCAGGTCAGGATAAGACAACAACAAATAGCTTTGATAGCCATTGTGTGTCATACCAAGTTGAATAAGATGGAGAAGGGTAAGCCTAGTAAGGGCAATAGAGACCTTCTTTAATCTAGTCCTATTCTTCCTCTGCATATTCTTGCTCCATAACTTGTCTACCCAAGACATCTGTCCTTTCCCTTCAACATAGAACCCCCATATGGGCATTTCTGCTCATGTCACTGTTCCCTAAATCTTCTGCCTAAAATGCTCTCCCTACTTTTTCCCACTTTTCTAAATCTTCATCTTCCTTCAAGGCCCAGCTTAACTCCTCTGAAACCTCTTCCAACCACCCCTGCCTAAGTTGCTTCTCTCTTCTGCCTCTCTTATCTCAATTTTCCTGGAGCTCCCTTAGCTGCCAGCCATGGCATCTATATGGCTGGTTACATACTAGCCTGGAGAGCAGGGACCATGGTGTGTCCCCTCTCCAGACCCAGCACAGTATCAGACTCATGTGCCTTCAGGTGATGATAATACTAGGTAAAGATAGACTCCATTAAGCAACTCTCTCCCAAGACAATGTAATGTGTTGGCTCTTCTTTCTTTTAAGTAAAAGTCTTATACCTTTAATTTTGGGCATTGGATTTGAAGACAAACCATAGACCCTCACTATCTCTGCCTCCCAAGGAGTCATATAAAAGAGCAGAACTCATCCTGAAATGTAACTACCCCTTACTGAACATTCACTAAGTAACAGGTACCACTGTGGACATTGCATTTTGATTATCTCACTTAAATCTTACAACAGTCCTAAGTGATACATATTATTGCCTCCATTTTATAGTATTGGAAACTCATTAGCCAGATTGAGTACTTTCTCTAAAATCCCACAGACAGCAAGTGGCATAGTTAAGATTTGACTGTAGTTCTGCCTGAGCCCAAAGTGTGTGCTTTTAGTCAGTAAGCAGTAATGCCCCTGACTTATCCAGTTATTTCACTCCCAGGACATATGGAACAGCCTTTTATTATTGTTGCAGTTTCTCATCAATAGTCCTTAATTCCCAACCCAGATTTCAGTTCCATGGAAACTTCCTAACCGAGTACCTTCTGTGGCAAGCAGAATAATGCTCTCACCCCAAAGAGGTCCATGTCTTCATCACCAGAAACCTGCAGACATGTCATGTTACATGGTATGGGAGAATTAAGATTTCAGATGGAATTAAGTTTGCTATTAGCTGACCTAGATAGAGGTGGGAAAAATATGCTGAATCATCCAGGTGGGCCCAGTGCAATCTCAGGGATGTTTATAATCAAGAGGGAGGTAGGCAAGTAAGAAGGGGAGATATAACCACAAAAGCAGAGCTCAGAATGATGTAATTCTAGCAGGGGGCCCCTATGCCATAGAATCAGGCAGTCAGTCTTTAGAAGCTGGAAAAGGCAAGGAAACAGATTCTCCCCCAGAAACTCCAGCAAAAATGTTTAAGTGTTAGCCCAGAGAGATCCATTTCAGACTCCCAACCTCCAGAACTGTAAGATAATAAATTTATGTTGTTTTGAATCACCAAGTCTGTGATAGTTGTTACAGTAGTGGTAGGAAACTAATGTATCTTCTCATAGAGGCAGTTAGAGTCAATTCATGGTCCAACGGCTTGTCAAGACTTCTCGCAGCTCAGAAGCTACAATCTCAATAATTATAAGAAATTATTTTTGATTAAACACCTATTATGGAGGTATGATAACTTGTTCCCACAAATAAACTGAGGAAATCCTTTCAAGAGCCACTTCACATTGCTAAATAAGAAAGGAAAACTGACCTCTCTTCTCTCCTGGGCTCATGCGGCCTGTAGAAACATGTTTCATTAAGGTTCTGATTCACTGAGATTTCCTGTAAAACGAATGTGTCCTCGCTAGTTTCCAAATGATGTCTCTCTCCTCCCAGTAAAATCAAGAACTGCCAGTAAGGTATAGGCCAGCTGCTGGGTCCCCTCTCCCTCACACATACCACATACACAAATAGGAAGATGGTCTCCAAGCCTATAATTTCCTGGCCAGCAAGTGTCTTGGGTTTCACTTGAGTGGTTAATGATGATATCACCCGAGTATCTTAGTATGGGGCATTTCCAACCTTCAATTAAAAGACTATCATTTACTCTATATATTAACATCCAGAACAATAAACACAGTGGAACACAGTCATTATAGGCAGCCATAATCCATGGCCTGCTTGCTGTGTACTGATGTCAACCCTGCTGTGTCTGACATCTGAAATATGTCCAAAGAAAGCACTGCATTTTCAAAGCTGCAACTACATTGAAGACATCCGCCCCTGGCTGCATTATATCGTCCCACCTCCACCTTCTAACCTATCAACATCTTGGGTCCAACCCCAGAGTAAAGAACCCCTGGATTTTACAAAAAGACATCCAGGCCAACCTTTCCCTGACTGGAAATAATGCCACCAGTTTGCAGTTGATTGAAACTACTGGGCCTTCACCATCAGATATTAAGCCAATTCGGGATGTTACAATTCCTAATCTAAAGGATGACAAAATGTAATGGTCTTGAAGACATTAAAAAAACCAATCATTGTTGTACTATCTTCTAACTTGGATGTAAATTTTAAAATAAATAAAATAAAAGAAATGATACAAAACCATAGAAATATACATGATATTTAAGGGTTTATTACATCAGTGTATATGATCAAAATAATAAAAGTACAAACTAAACCAGAAAAAAAACTGAGCTTATGATACATAAATGGAGCAGAATTGATAATATGGAAAATCAGAAAAGGAAAAGAAAATTTTATTCAAACAGGCAAAATATTTTATCTGAAAGTCCTCTTCATTTGTTTCCTACAATTGTTTTCCATATTCATTCAATGCATACTAATATATCACTTATTGGTGCTGGGAAGTAAAGATAGAAATATTAATAAGATCACAAAGTCTAATGGAGGAAACACAGAATTAGTCAGTATCAATACTTACCATTTATATAGCTATTCTAAGTGGTCTACATACATGAATTCATTTAATTCTTTTTACAGCCTGCTATGGTAGCTACTCTGAGCTCTGTTTTACAATAAGGAAAGAGAGCCTTAGAGCACTTAGATTGCTTGTGCTAGATCTGGAATTCAAGCCCAGCCAGCCTCCACATTGTACAGGAGCCATGTGAAAAGTGCTACAGTGAGGCACCTGGGTCGCCAGTCTGTTAAACATCTGACTCTTGGTTTCTGTTCAGGTCATGATCTCATGGTTCCTGGGTTGAGCCTTGCATTGGTCTCCATGCTGACAGTGCAGAGCCTGCTTGGGATTCTCCCTCCTTCTCTCTCTGCCCCTCATCCTTTCACATGCACACATGCATTCTCTTGCTCTCAAAATAAATAAAGTTAAAAAAAAATGCAGTAGTTCTTCCTACATTGTAAGGCCCATGCTTGTCTCATCCTGCCAACACAGCACAATTACAGTTTCTAGGATCCAGGCACCTAGATTTCTGAGCTGAACTCTTCCTTTAAGGGATGCAAAATTAAAACAGAATTCAAAGGCTCCTCTGTCAGATAGTCGCAGGGCAGGGAAGCCTTTTACACTTCAGGTTGCATGGAAGAGATGTGCTTGAGTCGTTGAAGTGCTGAGAAGATGCTATAGAGTAAGACGAGGAAGTAAGGACACAATGAAACCCTTCCCAGCGGTCTAGGGCACTCTGGGATCCAACAACTCCAGGACTAGATAGAAAGCTGGCCTTCTTTCTTCAGGAGACTGGCAGCATCTCCCGATGCCTCCGGGAGTGAATCTTGCATACGTCCTTCCCTGGAGAGGATCTGATGTAGGTGGTCATCACAGTGAACCCGGAGCATCCCTGTGGGAGGTGCTCTTAGACCTCATCAATTCATAGGCAGAGGCTTCCCTCAGCCCACTATAGGGCTGCCTGTGGCTGAGTCCTCAACACCCATACTGTTGAAGGCAGCAAAGCCAGTAAGTTGCACAACACAGCCCCCGCAAACCCATTGCGCCTAGAGCGGCATTCCTTGGAAGCAGGATTGTGAGCACAACAGCAGGCACGTAGATACTCTGTGTGTGTATCTTTAGAGTCCAGTGTAAGTGATTTACTGCTCTTCTGACTTATCTGTGCCATTGTTCCTCTCTACCGAGCATTTTTTTTCTTGCTTCGTTTTATGTTGTTTTCGGTAAAGTGTTATTCACTCTGTGTGGGTTTGTAGAAACAGATTAGAAAGGCTCAGCCTACCAGTCTGATACTCTGAGCACAGGCTCTGGGGACTTTCTGGAAATGACTGTGCCATCATGCCAGGTTTGGAGGGAAGGTTTTTCCAAGCTGCTCAGCGCACTTAAGAATTCTTCACACCTAGGAGACTTGATGGGGCAGGAGTGGAGAAAGTGAGGATATCTGATGGAGGTTTCCTGGGCTATCCTATGGGGCATACTTACTAGACTTTTGCACACCCCGCCTGGGCGCCTGTGCCCTTTCCAAACCGGTAGGCTTGCTTTTTCAAATCATTCAAGCTCGAGGTACCTATGGGCTTTCACTGCACGTGGCCGCCACCTGCTGGAAGCAGCCTGGAACTGACTGTTGAGCCTTTTAAAGCAGACACCACGCCAGCACAGGAGGTGTGAGAGAACAGATTGTCAAGTTCATTCCATGGCATTCATTCCAGAGGGACCCTCTAAACTGGCCTTGACCCACGAAAATCTGTTTTTTAATAGCCTCTTGGAGACCGAAAGTCTACAAATCCCTCTGATAACTCATCTGAGAGTTTAATCACCTTCTCTTACAAATATTTTCCCCATTTGTGAACTCAATGATGCTTCTTGTTTAGGTTAATTTCCTACTGATCTGTCTTGATCAGGGATGAAAAGCAACTGCTGTCAATTCTCAGGGTAAAAACTCTTTATACGCCTGGAGAGAGATCAGTGAATGTGCCTTACTTCTCTGGAAAGGTCCCAAGTTTTATTTTCCTTTAAATTGACTTCCCTTAGCATATTTTAAAGCTTATTTATCATCTCTGTGGCTCTCCTCTGAATGCTCAGCTTCTCAACATTTCTCCTTAGTAAGGATCGGGCTAAACCAGATACAGTGCTTCCAATATCATATATACTCTCCAGATGTCTGAGCACCTACTATGCGTGAGGCACACAGGTAAGGCTTCTGTGGGATAGAACATGAATTAGTCACAAACTTTGCAAAAAGAGGGAAGAGATAATGCTACAATGCCTGCACACAGATCACTCTAACGGTGTATGAGACAGGTGCAGGCATTTGTGCCATTAGAGGCCAACAAAGGGAGAAAATGAATACTCAGTACTTACAAGGCTTCATATATAGGCAGCGGGGACTGAACTGGTCTCTGAAGGTGTGATTTTGTGGTTTATAACAAGAACTATATATTTGGTCTTCCACCACTTCCATCTCAGATATCCTAAACCTTTGGAATTTCCTGTGATGCTAGCAATAAAGGTATCTCTTGTTATGTTAAAGAAGTGACTTGCTAAGGATGGGTGCTGGTTGCCAGGGAACCAACTGTGGGATTTAAGGATTGGAATTCCCCACCCCCACCTCCCCTTTACACACACCCTAGGGAGCAGTGGAGAAGGGCTGGAGACACAGTTCAGAGTTCCATCACCAGAGGCCAATCATGCCTAATGAACGGAGGTAATGAAGACTCCATAAATCCCAAAAAGGATGGAGAAGTTTGGAGAGCTTCTGGGTTGGTGAACACATGGAGATTTGCAGAGAGCAGCGTGCTAAGAGAGGGCATAGAAGCTGTGCGCCCTTTCCGGGTACCTTTCCCGATGTACCTCTTCCATCTGCCTGTTCTTGAGTTACACCCGCTCAAAATTACACCAGTAATCTAGTAAGTACAATGTTTCTCTTAGTTCTGGGAGCCACTCTAGCAAATTCAGCAAGCCTGAGGAAGGGCTTCCAATCTATAGCTGGTGGGTCCAATCTATAGCTGGACTTGTAATCGGCATCTAAAGTGGGAAGGAACAGTCTCATAGGACAGAGCCCTTCACCTGTGGATCTCTTAGATCCAGGTAGATAATGTCAGAATTGAGTTAAATTGTAGGACACCCAGCTAATGTCTGAGAATTGCTTGGGGGGGGGGGGGATCCATACACTGGAATTAGTGACCAGAATTGTTACAAGGATACATGGAATTGGTTGGATGAGAGAAGAAGGGCTCTAAGAAAGGACACGGTACTCCAGGCAGAGAGAACAGCCTGAGGAAAGCCTTGGAGACAAGTGACTACCAGGTGTGGATGCGAACTTTCAGTTGTGTTGGTGTGGGACAAGAGAAATAGTAAGGGAAAAACAGACTGGCCAAAGTGCGGGGACCTCCCCAACAATGGGGAGCCACTAACGAATCCAGGTACTGTGTTCACATTATATAACTCCGGTTGGATTCTATTAACTTGACAACTTGTTTTTCACCATCCTGACCATAAATCACTCTCAGCTGTTCTTAGAGTCACTTTGTCCCTCTCTAGCATTGGCTCTTGTTTTTGATTTGTTTACTCCAAGTCCCATTTTGGTTTTGACCCTTTTTTTCTCCTTCTGAGAAATCTGTCTTGCCCTGGCATTATTCACTCCCACTCTCCTACTCTAAACTTTGACAAGATCAGTTCCACTGGCCAATTCTGCCTCAGTCACTCAATACGTTTCCTGATTAAATGGGTCTTTTAAACTCATCTCTACCTTCAGGATATTAAGGAAAGGAGGCATCTGAAAGTGAGACCCTGGTCAAGCCACCTGTCCATTCTGGCTTTGGTGTCTTTGCCTTTAAAAAGAAAGAGAAGTTATGTACTTGACCCCTTGGGTTCCTTCCCCAGCTTATGCTGTATAAGCCAGTAACCTCAACTATCTCTGCCCACAAGCCATTCCCCTCAACTGTTTCCATGGAATAATTTCAGCTTTCCTGGAAAAAAAATTTCCTATGAAACTGACTGAAAACGGAGTTTGAAACAAATTCGATCTGCTAAGATGTCAACCAGCTTTGAGTTATGTGTCCAGCTGGGAAGAGGATAGAAGAAAAGATGAGGAGCATGCCTAGCTTCCCTCATGCCAAAGGACCTCTTCCCAAGAGATATTTTCAAAGACCAAGAGAAAATGATGGATGACAAAACACAAAAATGCGCTGCAGGTTACACTCAGCACTTGTTTCCTTCGTGAACTAGCCAAACCCTCTCACTCTCCTCCACCTCTTGATCGTCAGACTGGCCTTCTTTGATGCATCCCATCAACAAAGCCTAGATCTTTCCTCTGGTGTGGTTCTCACTAGAATCTGTAGCCTTGCAGGTTCAATGAACCCATCTCTCCAAGTGTAAGTCTCATGGTCTAGCTGCTTTGAGTCACTTACTACCCGGATTCTCAACCTTCTTTTTAGTACTAATTGCCTTCAGCATCTGTCTGCCAGGAGCATGAGATGAAATCAATCAAATCAATAAACTCTAACCTCAGGTGCCTGTAAGGTCCTAGAATTAACATGAGCCCATATATCAGGAAAAATCCAGAGGGTCATGAAAATCGCAGAGGGAAGATACTAGGGGATTAGGGCAAGGAATAAAAGTCACAAGTGAGAATTATACTGTGTCTCAATATTTCTTTATTGCTTTTATTATTGTACTTTTTAAGATAATTTCACATCAGTTACCTTAACTAATTTTTATGAGACCCTTGTAAAGTTAGGTGTTATAAATCCCATTTTGTCCATGGGGAAAACCTAAAGTTTATATTAATTTTTTTTTGATGCCTACAGTAAGTGAACTTGACAATTATATGAGTTTCCATGGACTGAAGTAAGAGAACATATACAGTTGAAATTAACACACAAAGATTCCTAAGTATGGCACTTTAAGAAATAATGGGGAGGGGCACCCGGGTGTCTCAGTCGGTTAAGCCTCAGACTTCGGCTCAGGTCATGATCTCATGGTCTGTGGGTTCAGGCTCCACATCAGGCTCTGTGCTGACAGCTCAGAGCCTGGAACCTGCTTCAGATTCTGTGTGTGTGTCTCTCTCTCTCCGCCCCTCTGCTGCTCATACTCTGTCTCTCTCTCCAAAATAAAAAATAAACATAAAAAAATTGAAAAAAAGAAATAATGGGGAAAACAATGTGTATGATTGTTGTCCTGGACCCTGGAAGCCTTGGAAATCTGCAGATACTTGCCAATAGCAGCATCAAGCTTCTTGTTGTTGTTGTTGTTGTTGTTTAATTATTTATTTTTGAAGGGGGGAGGAGCAGAGAGAGAATCTCAAGCAGGCTCCACGCTGTCAGCATGAAACCTGATTTGGGGGTCAATCCCATGAACTGTGAGATCATAACCTGGGCCAAAACCAAGAATCGGATGCTTAACCTTAACCGACTGAGCCCCCCAGGCACCCCAGCAGCATGAGGGTTCTTGAGAAGAATTTGCAGCCCTGAGGCTTAGCCATAAATGTAGTTTAAGATGAAACTGGGAAGGACAGTCACCACAGGATGATGAAAACTGCTAGCAGCTGAAGAGTCAAGAAGGGACCTGCAGGGGGCGATACCTTTCATCTGAATTGGCCCTTTCTACTCCCAAAGAGAGAGAATGAAAAACGCTCAGGTCAAGTTTTTAGGTGATACCAACCTGACTCAAACACCAAGGAAGACTTAAAAATGCTAACCGGAAGAAGAAAGGCCTTGGATTACAAGAGGATCCCGCAGGAATGTGGAATATGCTTCTCCAGTTTTTTGTGTGTTTGCTTAAATACTGCAGATGGTTTTTGGTATTTGATGATTTAAGTGACTCTTACAAGTAACCGAAATGGATTCCAAAATCTTTCCAAGACTTGACTTCCTCTCTGTGCGACCCATAGTGGGCCAGTAAACATTTGTGAACTGGTATCCAACATCGGTTCTTTAGCCCACAACATTTTCCATGGAAAACTTTTCCTTAATTTGATCAATAATTCTGTTTATCCTTTAGGCTCAGCTGAATCCTACCCTTTCCTTCAGGCCTTCCCTGCTCACCAGAGTTCATGGCATTCACGTGACCCTGAATCCAATTAGATAGATTGTGCAATCGGCACTCTGTTCTTAAGTCATTCACACTGGCAGTACAGAATACCTTATTTCTCCTTTAAGGGAAGAAGCTATTTTTCACAGTGCTTTTTATTATACTTAGTATCTGTTACACTTGAGGTTTTCAAAGAACTGTGTGCTTATCTGCCCCATACAATACAATAACACTCCTCGAGGTAGACAGGGGCGTTAGGACCTCTTTGGTTGCAAGTGACAGAAACCCAACTTGCTGCACCTTAAGTAGATATAGAAATTTAGTTCACTTGTAAACCAAAGGAAGAATTCAGAACAGATCTGATAAGCTCAGGGACTAGTATATGATACTTGATACCTCCAATAGGTATCACTCCTCTGTGTCTTTCCTACTTTTGTATGCCGCCTATGTTTTCTCCTACTTTCATTGGCTCACCCTAGGGTGGGGTGTGGATATTCTCTTCAATGTCAATTAGCGTAAATCCTACAGGCTAGACAGAATTGCAAAATTGGAAGAAGGAATAATTCTCCAAAGAAAGTAAAGGTCTGTGCTAGAAGAAAAAGGGAGGACAGGAAGCATACAGAAAACAAATTTCCACTCTGCAGATTACAATTGTTACTATCTTTTGAAAACCACATTGAGAAAAGTTCAAAACAAGCCATACTGCTACTCTTTAGTGGATTCACGAAGGAGAAATCATCTCCCAGAGTTCTCAGCAACTAACACCAAACCTTGCTCATAGTAAAACACGCAACAAAAATCAGTTCACAGAGGGGCGCTTGGGTGGCTCAATCGGTTAAGCCTTCAACTTCCGCTCAGGTCATGATCTCATGGTTTGTGGGTTTGTGAGTTTGAGTCCCGTGTCCAGCTCTGTGCTGACAGCTAAGAGCCTGGAGCCTGCTTCAGATTCTGTGGGCCCCTCTCTCTGCCCCTCCCCTGCTCATGCTCTGCCTCCTCTATCTCTCACACACAAAAATAAATAACCATTAAGAAAAAAAGGTTAAAAGATATTTTTAAAAAGTCAGTTCGCAGAAAATTGATTAAAGCTACCTGTAATCCCATGCTTCCTTCCAAGTTGAAGTATTTAGGGCTGTAAGAGAAAAATCATAGTAAGACAGTGAACCCATTGCTGAATAATTACAGTGAAAAATAATTTGAAAACCGTGAAAATAACAATTATAACAGCAAAAACAAATCTGATAGTTATCAAGTGCTCAATATATGCTATAGGAACCATTCTAAGAGATTTGCATGTGATAATTCATTTACTCCTTACGACTCTGTAGGTAAGGTACCATTATCCCCATTTTATGGAGGAGATACCTGAGACTTAGACAAGGTGTCATGCCGGAAATCACACAGATAGCTGGTGGCAGGACAGGAATTCAGGCCTCTGTCTGACAGCGAATGGGCCTGGGCTCCTGTCCACTTGCTATACACCTCTTACAGCAGGACCTAAGGGGCTGGACATTTCCATATAGCACTCAAGCCTCCCCCTTTATGAACTTAAATATTACCATGCTTATTCTCAGGTCATCTTTAGATGAAGAAATTGAAATCTTTGGGAAAGATAGGTTATCAATACATCAGAGATGCTTCCTGTAGGTAGGAATGCATGTTCCCAAACAGTTCTGTCTACTCACTCTTGTTACTTGGCCCAAGCTCTTCCCTCCGCTTGAATCTTGAATCCTTCTTTAATCTCTCTGCCTGCCAAGATCGTATTCACTTTTACATTCTACTCAAATGTCTCTTTCCTGTCCTTTTAAAATATATATCCTGGCAAGATTGTGAGGGTGTCCAGGATAGAGGCTATAGGTGTTTGGGTTTCCAGTGCTCAGCACAGAGCCTGGTACATAGAATGTGCTCAATGAATGCATGGTTATGTGAATGAAGTGTAGAAATCATTGGGTGCCTGGGTGGCTCAGGTGGTTAAGTGTACAACTCTTGATTTCAGCTCAGGTAATGATCTCACGGTCATGAGTTTGAACCCCGTGTTAGGCTCTGCCTGGGTGCATGGAGCCTGCTTAAGAATCTTTCTGCCTCTCTCTCTCTCTCTCTCTCTCTCTCTCTCTCTTTCCTCCCCTTCACACACACACCCCCAAAAGAAGAAATGTATAAAGTACACTGAGATTACTCGTTTGATTGGAGGATCCACAGTGGATTCCAAAATGATTTCCAATTCAGTCTCTTGTTACTTAGAGGTGTATCAAGACTGAAGTTCTGAGAAGGAAACCAGTGGTCTTGGAGGAGGATCAAAAGAAACAGTCCATGTAAAGTCGGTGGCATTGTTATGTCTGGAATGCCAAAGGGAAAAGAAAGAATAAACATAAGTTAAGCCATGTAACTAGCAAGATGCTATAATCAAATTATTTTGGTCACTGCCTCTCAGTCCTAACGATAGGAGTCTACAAAGAAGATAACCTGACCTGTGCCAAACACAGAATTCTGGTGGGTGTATTTCTCCTCAGCAATTACACAGTAACTCAGTAGCTCCCCTTGTGGGTGCAGACCATACAATTGTTTTTACTTTCCCTGACCTTTCCACTCAAGTGTGTGGAACCAGATGCTTCCCATACCTGCACAATGTAGTTCTGCGTGATCACCATAGAGCATGCTCAATAATGAGCTTCAACTTTGCATACCAGCAATATACAAACTGTCACTATCTCCACATGTGGGAGGCTGATGTACTTTCTGAGAGGTTGTTTACAGAAATAATAGTCATACCATTTTAAACCTGAAGGACTATTGGAAACAAAGTGTTCTCCCTTATCCTACTCACAGAAAAACATTACCTGAGACATCAGGTGTCTTTCCAGGGTCACAGGCTAATCCAAAGAGAGCTAATCAGAGTACTACTGGCATACCCTTAGAGAAGTTTATTCTGTGCTTGTAACAAGAGTAACTTTTTGGTAAGAATGATCCAGCATTGTTGCTTCCATTCAAAATGAAATCTGCAAAATAATTTCTAAATTTACTAGACTTTCTAATACGGGTCAAATTGGAATGGTTCATCAAAAGATAGGGTAAATTTTCATTTAGTTTACTGACCAGGATGTCCTATTTCTGGCCTCTTGGAGAATCTGCATAACTAAAATGTGCTAGAATTTAAAAAGTTTAGGAGATTCAAGCTATAGGAACTTGAAAAGAAAAAAACCAATTTGGAGGGTTAGAGAAGTTCCTGGACAGGGAGAAGGGGTGGGGGAATGAATGAGAGAGATGAGTCCAGCTATTGAGACAGGGAGGTAAAAGTCTACTGTTGACCAGTATTTTCTACCCAACCCTGGAGGAAGAAATGATTGCTATTTTAACATTAGGCTTGGAATACTCCGATTTCTGTTTAGATTGCATAAGTTTTTCACCTTTCAACATGAGGCTTGGCCATGTGACATGCTTTAGTCAAAGATACATGAGTGGAAAGGTCATGTGTTCTCTCCAGGCAGCAGTTTGAAGAGGAAGTATATAGTTCAAGTATATGTTCTCATCTGCCTAACTTTGGAATGGTGGAAGTCTGTGTTTTTAGCTTCCATGAGCTAGATCTCAAGTGGTTACAAGGAGCAGTCCTTTTGTCACTATTTGATGGACATGTACTGTGGCAAGAAATACAGCTTGTTGTTTTGATCTTCTGAGGTTTGGAGATCAAGAATTGGCATAATAAAGGGGAACCTGTGTGGCTCGGTTGGTTAGGAATCACGCTTGGTGAGTTCGAGCCCCGACTTGGGCTCTGCACTGACAGCTCAAAGCCTAGAGCCTGCTTTGGAGTCTGTGTCTCCCTCTCTCTCTGCCCCTCCCCTGCTTGTGCTCTGTTTCTCTCTCTCTCTCTCTCTCTCACTCTCTCTCTCTCTCTCAAAAATAAAGAAACATTTTAAAAAAGATTTAGCATAATATAGCCTCTCCAGTCTAAAAGAGACTAAGGAGTGGGGAAGTCTGTTCATTTTGAGAAGCATGGCTTATGAATCAAACTGGATAAGGTTGGATCCCAGCTCTGCAGGATACCTGTAACTCTCCTACATGTACACCACCTGTGTCTTGAATTTTCCAGCACAATAAAGGATTTTGTAAAGGCACTGCAGTGTCTCAAACAAAAGTGTCTTCTCCCAACAGAGAAGAGGGTCCAGTAAGGACAATAGAGTAAAGCTGGACCCACTGCCTTCACTTGCAAAGCCCCAGACTTCAAAAGCAATAAAGACTGGGGTCTAGTCTAATGTCTAGAGGCCACATATCCCTATTTATATTCTGCCCTTGGCATTTCCATCCCATCCTCATTCCCATTTCACATCCCAGTGCCCGGCCAGCGTCATCTCCAGGGATGCCTGATAGGCCTGAGCAGATAAGTCTGCCCAGCTAATTATATATCCATGACAGTATATGTGTGCCTAGCATCCATACTCAAATATCAGAAAGTTATTATCAGGGAATAATGCTATATACTCCTCTCTATAGATGTTTTCTGAATGATCCAGCCTCCACCTGCTAGCATTAACATGGTCCTAATGCCCAGTAGCAGATTTTTGTTGGACTTGGGGCGATAGTTACAGCTGCTACCAGAGCTCACACCAGTGCCCCACAGCAGGTGCCTCTGTCAGACCGAGGCCTTAACTCCTATGTCATTTCAATGTCCATCCCTCCAACAAAGAGCAGGTGCAACTTACTAGGCCAGTTAAGCAGCCTCGGAAATTTCTAAGTCAAATGTTTTAACTAGGAGTTTACAAAAACCCGGCTGATCGATAGAATACAGAAGCCGCAGCTGAAATCCACCTGCCAGTGGCTCCCTTCTACATATTCTCCTTCTCATCTTCGCTTTTATGTGGAGTCCACTTGAATGTGACAGCTCCAGAAAGTGAGTCTTGAGAGGTGTTCTGGTCCAGTCTCCTTTTTCTTGAGGAAGTAGCTGAAACTCAGAGAGGTTAAGTGAAATGTCACCTCCAGCAGGCAGCCGAATCCATAGGGGTTTGGGAGAAGTTTAGTATCAGGCGAGCCAGTGACTGATTTATTTAAAAGGAGAGCAACCTTTGAAGCTGAATCTTGACTGGGAGGAACTTGCTCCTTCTCTGGCCTTTTCATCAGCACAGACACCATCAGCCTGTCATCATGCGCCTGTTTACTCTGTGTTTCACCAAATGCCCTTTACAGGACCTGCAGTGGCTATTTTGGTAGCTTCCTGGACACAGGAAATGTTTTGTTTAGGCCCCACCTTGTGTTCAGGGTGTCTGGGGACTGTTGAAGTTGTTTGCATTTGAGAGAGAAAAGAAACAAGTAGTCAGACAAACAAAGAGATAGTTATAGATCTGGCTTGAAGCCTTTCCCCCTGTGCCTCTCTCTCTGCTCCTGTTTTCCTCTCTACAGTTAGACCGCTGTACCAGCCACTGAAATCATTCTGGAAGCAGAATTAGAAAGAGGGCTATGAATCTTGGAACTAGAGCTCACTCTAGAGAGTCACCATGATATCAGAGTTTCATCCTTTATTACAGTCTTAAATCAGAGAGCCCTTAGGAAACATCTATGTCTACCACAAATTATAACACAGGCATAAATATCTTTTCTGTAATAAGTAATTTTCCATGAAAACAACACTTCTTAGTCTTCCAGGACATAGCTGAAACATGACTTAGATTGTCGTGGGTTTTTTAATGCATTTTTTAAGTGGAAAGAAGACTTCAAATTCCCTAAGCATGATGCATTTTTAATCTTCCAGGATTTAATTTCTCAGCAGAAACCCATCTTAGGTAAGGGAGCTTACTCCCGGAGAAGCCTTCCTGACTTTCCCTCTGAAGGCTAAAGGTTGATTTATGAACTGTCCAGGTCTCTAGAAAGAGTGTTTAAACAGAGAAAAGGAGCCAACCATTCTCCCCTTTTCCCGGGGACAAGACAAGATGCATTTGTATCCAAACTGGAACTGAG
The DNA here is from genome assembly GCA_028646485.1 of Cryptoprocta ferox. Lineage (NCBI taxonomy): Eukaryota > Metazoa > Chordata > Mammalia > Carnivora > Eupleridae > Cryptoprocta > Cryptoprocta ferox. The sequence continues at coordinate 77,841,065 of CM053560.1, read as the reverse complement.
AAATCAGAATTAAATATTGGGAAATCTACTCTTATGAAAAGCATACATTAAAATTGCTCCTGAGGCACCGGGTGGCTTAGTCAGTTGAGCATCCGACTCTTGATTTCAGCTCAGGTCATGATCCCAGGGTGGAAGGATAGACCACCGTGTTGGGCTCTGTGCTGAGAGGGGAGCCTAGTTAAGATTCTCTCTCTTTTTCTCCCTCTCTTTGTCCCTCTCTCTCTCCCTCTTTCTCTCCCTTTTTTTCTCCCTCTCTCTCTCTCCCTCTCTCCCCCTCTCTTTCCTTCTCCCCCCCACACCTCTGTCCCTCTTTCCTCTTTGCTCACTCTCTCTAAAATAAAATAAAATTTTAAAATAAATAAATAAAATTGATCTTCTGTGTTGAGGGACAGTAGAAAATATTTTTCTATGCTACATACAATTTAGAGTTATTTAATCCGAATTAGTTCAGATGGAGTCTTGCCTGAAGGCATTCAATACCCAATCCCAAAAGTTCCTACTATGGTCCCAGATGCCATATAAAAATAGTAGAGATCAAGAATCCAAAGTAGAAGAAGACCTCACTGAAGTAGGACTGAAAAGACCAGTTCTCATCCAGGCAATAAGAAACATGGATTACTCTAAGGAAACCCTAATCCTGTGTTAGCAGGCATGAAAACAACAGCAATCTCACTGTACATCATCAGAGCTCTTGGACAACCAGGTATGTTATCAGTGAGCAGTAATAATTTTAAAGCTGTCTTTTTTCTGAGAAATAAGTCTCAACACGGTGCTTAAAATATTTAGTAAATCATATTGTAAACAGATGAGTCATCATCCAAACTTTGTTGCTCCATTCTAGAGCACAAGCAGAATAGATTTAGCATAACTCTTAAGTGCCCTAGGGTTTTTACAATGGCAAATGAGCATTGGCTTCGACTTCAAGTGACCAACTGCATTAGCCCCTAACAACAGGGTCAACCTGTCCTTTTAAGCTTTGAAGCCAGGTATTGACTTCTCCTCTCCAGCTATGAAAGTCCTAGATGGCGTCTTCTTCCAATAGAAGACCATTTCATCTACATTGAAAAATTTGTTGAGCATAGCCACCTTCATTAATGATCTTCGCTAGACCTTCTGGATAACTTGCTGCAGCTTCTACACCAGCACTTGCTGCTTCACTTCGTACCTTTTATGTCCTGGAGATGGCTTCTTTCCTCATAAAGCAACCTCTGCTAACTTCAGACCCTTCTTCTGCAGATCTCTTAGCCTTCCCAGAATTGTAGAGAGTTAGGGCCTTGCCCTGGATTAGGCTTTGACTTTGGGAATGTTGTGGCTGGTTTGATTTTCTCTCCAGACCACTCAGACTTTCTCCGTATCAGCAGTAAGACTGTTTCACTTTCTTGTCATCCATGGGTTGGGTGTGGTAACACTTTTAATCTCCTTCAAGAACTTTTCCTTCACAGTCCCAACTTGGCTAACTGTTTGGCACAGAAAAGTCTAGCTTTAGGCCTGTCTTGGCTTTTGACATGCCTTCCTCACTAAGCTGAATTATTTCCAGCTTCTGATTTAAAGTGAGAGACGTGTGGCTCTTCCTTTCACTTGAACACTTAGAGGCTGTCGTAGGGTTCTTAACTGACCTATTTTCTATATTGTTGTGTCTCAGGGAATAGGAAGGATTGAAGAGAGGGAGAGAGATGAGGGAATAGCCAGTCAGTGGAGAGGTCAGAACACACAATGTGTATCAATTAAGTTCCTTGTTTCATATGGGTACAGTTAGTGGCACCCCAAAATAATCACGATAGTAACATCAAAGATCACTGATCATAGATTGCCATAGTAAATAGAATAATAATGAAAAAACTTGAAAACTTTAAAGAATTACCAAAATGTGACAGAGACATGAAGTGAGCAAATTCTATTGGAAAAATAATGCCTATAAATTTGCTCGATGCAGGGTTGCCATAAACCTTCAGTTTCTAAAAAATGCAGTTATCTGTGAAGTGCAGTAAAGCAAAGTGCAGCAAAATGAGGCATACTGTATAATATTGTATGTCAACTATATTTCAATAAGAAACTTTTGAGTAGCTTGATTATAGCTGAGATATTTATACTGAATATAATGTTTATCAAGTGATACCCTTCTATGCAAATGTACTGAGTGACAAGTGTCTAAGGATAACTAGACTTTTTGGAGGGGTTGGTTGACTCTGGGACAAAGATTCTTGACTGAAACATTCTCAGCTCTTTGGGCAATGATCAAATTGGCAAGTAACTAAAGTCACATCAAAATGATAGACTGGCCCTGTCTGCATTCAGCTCAAGGGTCTAGAGCAAGTACTCCTTTAGATATGAAATTATTTGGTGTCATTTAAAATGTTACTCTACTAAGTTCTGAAAAAAATATCATAATTTTTTTTTCTTAATGAGAAGTTACTTTAGAAAACAATAAAATAGTTGATGCACAAGTCATTTAAGAGAACAGAGACTAAGACTCTTCTCTTTGGAAATTAAGAGGTTTAGTTGTGTTAGTGAGAGAGTCCTTCTTTGTCCATCAAGAACAATGGGACCAGGAGATAGGGCCTGTCCAGAGAAGGTAGCAGCAACAATGTTGGCCATGGGAAGCAGAAGCTGAGTTTGCAAGCAGAAGTATTGACAGGTACTAAGGACTTAACTATGAGGTGTTAAATCCCTGTTAAAGGGAGAAAAAGGGAGAAACTGGAGATTTCATACATCCCTTCAGCACTGTGCTAGAACATACATAGTAGGTGCTCAGTAAATATGTGGTGAATGAATGTGAGCAAAACCAAGAAGTCAGGGTGTGGGGAGGAGCAACATCAAAGCATCATCTTACAGGCTTTGAGGAAGCACATTGAATTTTTTCAGAAGAGGCTAACCAAGATGATACAGAGTCAGATGTCTGGTTTTAGGTTCAATACCAATGGTGCTAGTAAGGAAATTAATAAGCATTCTGGGATCTGGGTAGAGTTTTATGGAAAATAGACTTTAGATGATAAAAGTGGTACACTGGACTGACAGTGAATGCGATTCCTTTGCAGAATAAACTGCATTAAGGTGGTTGTCCTGAGATATTAAAAGGAAAAGAATTCTATTGAATCCCTAATACTGACATAAATTGTGTTTGGGATAATGTTACTTAAATATGTATGTTCAAACATGAAACTAGGAACAAGATCTAAATGCTTGTAAATTTTATACACTTATACAACAAAATTTAATTTCAAAGTAAATTCAGGTGCATTGAATTTGGCATGTCTGTACTTTATTACTATGTGTTTCATAATGACACAATTTTCTCACTACTTTCCTTTATTCTAACTTCCAACAAACTTTGTACAGCATACGGTGAAGTCATCAGGTCTTTAGCTGTTTGTAACACATCATTTACAAGTTCTGTCCACTTCTCTTTTCCCATTCATCTATGGTAATTAATGTAGCACGTAGTGTCAGATCGAATCTCAATTTATTAAATAACTTAAGACACTAATTTCTTATTCTATAAACGTATCTTTTAATTACAGATGCCCAATATTAGTTTTAACTTTCTAATGAGTAAAATAATTCAGCATGAAAAAAATGGTATGTCAAGATCAAAATGTCATTTTGAGATTAAGATCAATTTAATAGCAATCATATATGCTTATCTGTATATTGAGGGTTTAATGCTACAACTCAAGTGATTTATTGGCACCAAAATGGTCATAAATACAATTTATCCACAGGTAATGATTAAGTGGCAGTACCTAGTTCTTAGGTGACTGAAATATGTTAGTTAATATGAATTTTTAATTTTTAAATATTTACTCAGGATGTATTTAAAATAAAGTAAGGAAAACAATGTAACAGACTTACATATCTACTAAAAAATTATAAGATAGTAATATTTTGCAATTATTTACTTCACATATTTTTTAGTTATTTTATTGTTTAAATCTGTATACAATCAAATATTTTTTGTACAATTCTGTATTTTAACATATGCATACATTTGTGTAACCACTGCTAGGAAAAAAAAACAGTTTCACTACCTTCCAAAATTCCCTTGTGCTATTCTTTGTAGCCATACCTTCCCCCCTACCTCAACCCTGGGCCACTACTGATCTATTCTCTGTCTTGATAGTTTCACTTTTTCCAGAATGGCATGTATATGGAATCCTAGAATAGGTGAACTTTGTTTTGTTTTTTTTTATTAAGTATAATTGATAAACAATATTTTATTAGTTTCATGTGTACAACATGGTACTTCAAAATGTGTATGTATTATAACTGATCACTGCACTAAGTCTAGTTACCATCTGTCAGCATACAAATTGAACACCATATTATTGCTTATATTCCCCATGCTGTACTTTATATCCCAGTGACTTACTTAATTTATAACACAACATTTGTACCTCTTGATCTCTTTCACCTATTTCACCTATCCCTCCAACCCTTCCCCTATGGCAACAACCAGTTTGTTCTTTGTTTTTATGAGTCTATTTCTGTTTTGCCTTTATTGTTGTAGTTCATTTGCTTTGTTTTTTAGATTCCACATATAACTAAAATTATATGGTATTTGTCTCTGACTTACTTCATTTAACATAATATCCTGCAGGTCCATCCATGTTGTTGCAAATGGCAAGACTCCTTTCCTCTTTATGACTAATATTCCATTGTATGTTCATGTGTCTGCATATACATATACACACATGTGATATATGCACATATATGTACACATGTATTGCATGCAGATATATATACATGTGATACACACATGTACACATATATCCCACATCTTCATCCATTCATCTATTGATGGACACAGGTTTCTTCCATATCTTGGCTGTTTTAAATAATGCTGAAATGAACATGAGAGTGCATATATCTTTTTAAATTAATGTTTTCCTTTGCTTCAGTTATATGTGCAGAAGTAGAATTGCTGGATTATATAGTAATTTTACTTAATTTTTTTAGGAACCTCCATACTGTTTTCCACAGTGACTGCACCAATTTACATTCCCATCAGCAGGAGATGAAGTTTCCCTCTTCTCCACAGTCTCACCAACATTTGCCATTTCTTGTTTTTTTGTTACTAGCCATTCTGACTGGTGTGAGGCAGTATCTTATTGTGGTTTTGATTGGAATTTCCCTGATTATTAGTGATATTAAGCATCTTTTCTTGTGTCTGTTGACCATTCTGTATATCTTCTTTGGAAAAATGTCTCATTCAGGTCCTCTGCCAATTTTTTCATTGGATTGTTTTTTTGGTATTAAGTTGTAGGAGTTCCTTTTATTTTGTATATTAACCCCTTAATGGATATATCATTTGCAAATATCTTCTCCCATTCAGTAGGTTGCCTTTTCATTTTGTTAATGGTTTCCTTTGTTGTGAAAAAAATTTTTAGTTTGATCTAGTCCCAATTGTTTATTTTTGCTTTTGTTGCCATTGCCTGAGGAAACAGATCCAAAAAAAGATCTTGAAGGCCAATGTCCAAGAGTTTACTGCCTATATTTTTTCTAGGAGTTTTTGTTTTCAGGGCCTACATTTTTGTCTTGAATCCATTTTGAGTTTATTTTTGTGTCGGGTGTAAGAAAGTGGTCCAGTTTCATGTAGCTGTCCAGTGTTTCCAACATTGTTTATAGAAGAGACTCTCCTTTCCTTACAGTATATCCCTGCCTCCTTTGTCATAGGTTAACTGACCATATAAGTGTGGGTTTTTGTCTGGGCTCTCTATTCTGTTCCATTGATCTATGTGTTTCTTTTTGTGCCAATACTATATTGTTTTGATTACTACAGATTTGTAGTATATCTTGAAATCTGATATTGTGATGCCTCCAGTTTTGTTCTTTGTCAGGATTGCTTTGGCTGTTGGGGGTTTTCTATGGTTCCATACAAACTTTAGGTTTTTTTGTTCTAGTTCTATGAACAATGCTATTGGTATTTTGATAGGAATTACATTAAATCTATAGATTGCTCTGGGTCATATTAGACATTAAACAATACTCGTCCAGTCTTTGAAAATAGTATATCCCTCCAAGTTATTTAAATTTTATTTGCCCAACCTTCAAATGGCAAATATTCCTTAGTTCCTTTCCCTCCTCCCAACTTAAAAAATGCCTCACATTTAGACAAAATGCACAACACAGTTTCTCTACCAAGCACTAATCAATCAATCAGTCAAAATAGCCACCTATAAAAAAGTAATCAGTAGGCAGTGGTGAGAAATATTTGCACAGCACTTTACTCTTTCCCTTTCGGGGATTCAGAGTGCTTTTTTATCTTTCTTCTCATTGCTATTTGGTAGAGGTTGGAAACAAACTTTTTAAAAGTCCACTAGAAATTAAAAATGTTTCTAATAAAATTTGCACTCTTTTTCTTTTTAAATAAAAAGGAAAAACCAGGGAATATGTATCTTACAATAGATAATTCAAACAGCCTGTGAAATGCCTTATGACGAGTTTTATCTAAAATTCCTGTATAGTTTTGCAAGTCACTAAATGCTACTTTTTCAACGAGAGAAAAAATCAGTTTCTCCATCAGTACATTCTCATTTCATATTCTACCCCAAAGAGGAAAAAATAGCATCTGTGTAGAGGCTCAGAACAAGAAGTCTATTACTCCAATAACTGGGTCCACAGGTCTCTCTAGCTGACTTTTTCAAACCCTCTATCATCAGTTTGGCTACAGTTGTAGTGTATTTTGGCCCAGTCTGCTGGCTTTAGCTCAGCTCATGCTGACACATATGGAGGGGGCTGAATTCAATATTGGGGTAGACAATTTATGAGTAGAGTTGTACACCACCCACGTGCAATTAAACCTGCAAAGAAACTATGGATATCCTCTGCTGCAATGTGAAAATCTCCATCCTCCCCACACCTCACATTTTCCAGATTACCTTTTCCAAGGCATGAGTGCTCACAGTGTAGAGCCAGGGAACCAGAAGCCATATTTCATAGCCTGAAGCATTTCTTTGATTTCAGCTGGATGGTGAGCGAGATTTTCCCCCTGGGTCTTGCCCCTCCCACCCCATGTCACAGTGAGTTTTCACACAAAAGTACAAAGAGCTGAAAAACTCTGACCATACAGTAGCTACTCAACAATGAGAAGGCACAACTATAAATGTCAGCAGGCACATTTTAAAATTTGAACTTGCATTGGAAAGAAAGAAAGAAAGAAAAAGAAAGAAAGAAAAGAAAGAAAGAAAGGAAGGAAGAAAGAAAGAGAAAAAACAAACAGGATTAGTAGGAAATGCCATTGCAGAGACCTACCAGGAAAAAGCTTTCCATTCCCTGCTCTATTGTTTTTGGTTTCTTCCAATTTCCATTTTTCAAAATGGGTCTCTTAACACAGCACCTATCTATCAGTGAACAGGACTCCCACTAGACTGATGGTGGCGACATGTTGGGCCAAAGTTTACTGACAGACATCAGGACAACAATCCCAGAAATGGAGGAAAAGAATTGAGGTTAAAAAGAGAAAGACATGGGCCAGAATGAAGAATGAAATGAATCTAGACAGAAGCCTCAGAGGAAGGGCATCCTGTTGAACAGAGGTCAAAGTGAGTTGAGAAGCTACTCAGATGCAAAATGCTAACAGCCCAGTCATTTGAACAGAACTTTCCCTACCAGTAGGATTGAGAGCAGTGGGACAAGGGATGTGGGATATTGAGTAGCAACAGTTAGACTCGTATTACAGTGCTTCCAGATATTTGACATAAACCTGAGAGGAATCCAGCAAAATATCAAAGAGTTTTCACAAGTTTCTAAGTGCTAGATGGTTTGGGGGAGGGGACAGGCCCGAGCTGTAAAACCCAACTTGCTCTTCAAGTGTATGAGATTCACATACATTGAGCTAACCATAGGGAAATGCTGTATAACTGTAATTCACTATTTTTTCTCCCTTTTAACCCTAGTCTTTATTCATTTAATAATTACACATTGAGCTTTGGCAGGGGCTTATGTAATGAAATTGTAAAGTCCATGATGGCAAAATCTCTTTTGTCCGCTTCCATATTTTTAGAGCCTAGAGCAAAGTGTTCACTAAATATTTGTTGAACAAAGCAAGCTTATAGCCCAGTAATGGACCGTTGTCTTTACTACCACTAGAATACTATGGCAAATGTGTTTTGTTCACTATAAGGACAAGAGAGTGAACAATGTAACCATTTCCAAGTTCAGATGGGTGAGATAGGGACCAAAATTTCCTAATCTAAAAAAGAAAGAAAGTCCTCTTCCCTTTCATAGTGGTAATTGTGGAAGGAACCATAGCCCAAGGAAGAAAATCTTTCTTTAGATCTGTCCTTCTTCCAGCATATACACACAGAACCAGGAATAAACATCATTTGATATATGAGCATATGAGCTAGGTAGAGGTAAAGAAAGAGGGATTCCCTAACCTAAATGAAAGAGTAAAACCATGGGTATTGTACTACTCAGGATCCTAGCAAGAAAGAAATGGCTTATTTCAAATGGGTAACCAAAGAGAGCTTCATGAAAGGGTGATTTTTAAAGAGAGATTAGAGTTAAGCTAAACCAACAAGGGATGGTGTTGGAAGACTTTAATTTATAGACTGAAGGCACAAGGGAGAGAGCAGTTGCTGACAGTTGACAATAACTGGCTGTGGAAGTTGGGGGGTGCAGAGGACTACCCCTAAGAAGCCCTGGTCCTGGAAAGAAAAAAATGGCCATTGCCAAATTGTGGTCCAGGAAGGGGGAAGCCAGGAAATGCAGAGCCTGGTCTTTCTCTCCTCCAGCTCTTTCATCTGCCACTGCCGTTTCAACTTAAAGCCACTGGGCATGGGAGTTTGGTTAAAGCCATTCATGGAGATGAACCTCTCCATGCATAGAGCTGGACAGAGAAGGATGGGAAACTGATCTAGAGAGACAGAGAACATCTAGTGCATTTTTGCTCCTCAGTATCTACGTTTGAAAAACGTGGTTGAAAAAACATATATTCCCACTGTAGGAAGCATATAGTTCCAGTTAGTGGATATATCATCATTGGGTGCTGTGAATGCACTCATTCTCTCATGAAACCTAAAATTCAGGCAATATCCGTGCTCTCCATGTAACATAACGGGGGCGGGGGGGGAGGGTGGATATGTGGGTGGACAAACAACCCAAAATAGAGCTCCTAGAGTCCCTACTTTTGAACCTGTCACAGGCCTATGTTAATAACCATAGCTTCTTCTACCTTTTCCCTGCTTCCCTTAACCCTCTGTGAGTTCTTTGGCTAGATAAAATCTTTACCTGATGGTGACTCAAACTTTATTTATACAAAACCCCAAATCCACAGTTGTCTTGTGTTTGTTGGGATGCTGCAGTTTTTCATAGACCAATATGGTAAAGAAGTACTAAGAGAAGCTCTAGTAAAGTCTCTGGGCTCCACACATAGTCCTTGTCCCTCCCTCTGGGAATTGGCAAGCCACATTCCCTTTATAAGCAAGTTTGATCACCCAGACCAGTAATGCGACCCCACCTTTGCCTGTTGGTTAAGCAGTATGAGGAGCCAGTCAGTCCCAATTGTCAATTTAGTGGAGCCATGATTGTCCCCTCTTGGAGACGTTCTTCCCTTGAGCACGAGAACCTCCAAAACCAGCAATGCCAAGGTTGTGGAGACAGAAAGCACAAATTCTTTTTTGTTGTTTTTGTTGTTGTTATTATTATTATTTCTTTTTTTTAATGTTTATTTATTTTGGGGGAGAGAGAGAGAGAGAGAGAGTGAGCATGGGAGGAGGGGTGGAGAGAGAAAGATGAAAGAGAGAATCCCAAGCAGGCTCCATGCTGTCAGCAAAGAGCTCAACACAAAGTTTGAACCCACAAATTGTAAGATCATGACCTAAAACAAGATCAAGAGTTGGACTCTTAACTTTCTGAGCCACCCAAGTGCTGCAGGAAGTACCAATTCTTTAAGTGAGTTATTAAGTTATTAAGTATAAGTGAAAGAGAAGGACCTCTTTCACCTTCACATCTTGATTCCCAGATCCGTAAATTCAGGCTGTCAGGGAGACAGTTCTGACCTCTGGTTTGAGGAATATTCCCTAACCAGATAGTTCATCATCTCCCTAGAGTTGCAACTGTGCCTGCAGTAGTTCATTCCATAATTACATGAACAATGTGGCAGTGAATTTAGTAAGTGTGACTCTATTTCCACATTTTATTTGCCATTCAATGAGTTAAAGAGGGTAAAATTGGGAAAAAAACAAGACCTTCTGTAAGTTTAGGATGTCTGGCAGAAAAATTGGGGCAAGGAAGAAAATGCCCATTTTTTAGTGTGTATATAATGTGTATATTTCCATGAGGAAAAATGACTGTTGCCTCCATGATGGAAGGGGTCCAATAAGATGGTGGTATATTGGTTCCCCTAGAGAATGATGCTGTATCAGGGGTTTAGCCTTGGTCTCTGCTGTTCACAGGGTAGATACTGAGCAATGACAATAATGAGATCAATCTTAATAACAGACATCACATTGATGAGCCCTAATTCTTGCCACCATAGCAATATTATCAAGGGGCCCATGGAACACAAGTATCACATTGGCTGAGAAATATTCTGACTGATAGCCACAGGATGATTTCATATTGTCCACTTCCTAACAAGAGCCTGTCTCCACAATGAAAGCTCACTGGTAGTCATTTAGATGGTAAAGGAATAATTTGTGTCTATTATGAGAAATCTATCCTCCTATGTTTTCCCTTGTCACCAATCTGTATATCATGTTCTTTTAAAGTTCCTGACCAATTGGTTAAGTTTTTAGCCACCTCCCATACAGTCACAGATACAAACCATAAGCTATCCTCTGGTGGTGTAAGTAAACAACCAATGTACTGCTTAAAATTCTTCTTAGAGGGGCACCTGGGTGGTGCAGTTGTTAAGTGTCTGACTTTGGCTCAGGTCATCATCTAGCAGCTCATGGATTCAAGCTCCACACTGGGCTCCATGCTGGCAGTGTGGAGCCTGCTTGGGATTTTCTCTCGCTCTCTCCCTCTCGCTCTCACTCTCAGCCCCTCTCCCACTTGTGTTTTCTCTCTCTCTCAAAATAAATAAATAAACTTAAAAACATTCTAATTAGTTTTCCTTTACCCGGGTCTTTCTTTCAGAGCCACCATGGCTGGGACTATAATGCAGTGCCTATGCCCTTCTGGCTTGTGACCACATATCATAAACTCAGGCCCAAGTCTTTTCTTCCCCAGTCACATAGTTATAAGGAATTCTACATAATGCCATTGATGAGAATTGAGATAGCAGAGGCAAAGCACCAGAAGTGGGGGTTAAAAGAGTGAGCCACCTACCCAAGTTGAACCCAGTCATGTATATACCATTGCCACTCAATGACTTCATGTTGCACATTCCCGGTTTTATGAATGGTGAGTCAGATAAGACCTAGTTCTGATTTTCCACCATCAGTGTAGTGGTTTAAATGGTGCCCCCCACCAAAATAGGTCTCCTAGAATCTACATATGTGATCTTCTTTGAAAACGGCATTTTTGCAGACAGAATTAAGTTGAAAGACTTTGAAATGTGATCATCCTGGATTACTGGGGTGTGCCCTAAAACCAATGACAATTTTTTAAGTTTATTTATTTTGAGAGAATGAAAGATTGAGAGCTGGGGGGTTGGGGGGAGACAAAGAGAATCCTGAGCAGGCTCTGCACTGTCAGCACAGAGCCCAATGTGGGGCTCAAACTCACAAATCATGAGATCATGACCTGAGCCAAAATCAAGAGTGGGATGCTTAACCCACTGAGCCACCCAAGTGCTCCCTAGTGACAAGTGTTTTTATTCAATACAGCAGAGAAGACCCAGAGAAGGCTGTGTGAAGATGAAGAAGAGATTGGAGTTACAGGATCAGAAGGCAAAGATTCTTGGAAGAACAGAAGCTGGAGGAGAAAAGGTAGGATTCTCTTCTGGAGACTTTAAGAGGGAACATAGCCCTGTCGACAACCTATTTCCGACTTTTAGCCTCCAGAACAGTGAGAGAACAAATTTTTGTTTTTTTAAGGCATCCAAATTTGTGATAATTTGTTACTGCAGCCACAGAAAATGTGGTCAGGCATTTCATTTCTATGGGGGCATAGTGACAAGGTGGAAACCAAAGCGAGAATAGTTACCTGCAGAAGGCATCATGGCTACGCTGGAAAACACTAGAGGTCTGCACCAGTTCTCCTGCCGGGACTTGACTCGGATGAGGAGGTGGGGCGCAGAAGCTTCTTCCTGAAATGATGAAGGATCAGGGGAATTGGGAGGTTTGCAGTTCACAGTCTTCTCTATATCTGCCAAAAATAACCTCATCTTCTATCTCAGGAATCCACTCCTTTCTGCTTATGCATAATATTATCATACAAGACCAAGTAGCATTGCCCATTTATTGACGCAGCAACTTGTCTCTCCCAGTGATTAAACAATTTGCTCCGTGCTATCTAGGTGGTTACTGTCAGAGCTGAAAGTCAATACCAGGTATCTGAATCCTTGGCACATGCACTTTTTTATGATGTTGCAGGCCCCTAGAAACCAATGTAATTGGGGAAAAGTGAATGGAGATAGGACATATGTTTAGCCATAGATGATCTGCAATAATGTTTGCCCTGTATCTAGATAAGGGATTCTTCAAAGGCCATGCTGAGTTAGATATATTTGCCCTGCAGCTACAGACATAAAAGAGTCATTAAACATTTCCAAAGAGGCTATTTTATTTTCCACCTATGCCCTGAGTTGGATATTCAAGGCTGATAATTTGTCCTTTTCTCTGTTTATGTTCTCTATGTTTCTAAGTAGCCACCACAATCTTTGTAATCTAAATCACCTGACAAAACAGTGCATGCCACAGTCACATGATCTCTGCCTTTCACCTGCACAACACCCCATGCAATGGCTGCTGATAATTTTAGTGGACTGTTACTCCGCCACATACTTTGTTATCCATTCTGCCTTGGCAAGGAGGTTCTCTGTGCTCTCATCAAATACATGAGCAACCTAATCACAGAGTCCCATTTTTGGGATCTGTTTTCAGAAACAAATCTTGGTTTTGTTTGCTAGATCTGCCAGATTCCCCGCAGCAAACAGATGGTATACTCAAAAGGGATCACCTGAGAGAGTTTATTATGAAGGGACATTGACAAGAGTGTGGGCAAAGTGGTTACCCACAAGAAATAGAAAAACACCTGACTAGTAAGACTAGAATGCTGTTAACCGCCCTTGACTTGAAGTTGCCAAGGAGGGATTGTTTGCTGGAACTTGGAGCTGAAGGTATAGGGAAGGCCATCCAGCAGACACTGTGGCTTTTGTAATGGGAACCCAGCCACCACTAAGTTGTGACAGGAAAGGAGGTAGAGAACTAAGTGCCCTGACCTTTCCTCCTTCATACTTTCCAATCTCCTGCTGATGCCTCCCATGGACAAATAGAAGTCAAAGGAAAGGGAGTCAGCCAGTTGATGGAGTCCAAGTAGGTTGCTCTCATAAGGCTCAAAGTGGGATGAAAACTAGAGAGCTGATCTAGAGGGATAAACAGAATTCTCAAAAGTGTGTTTACTGACTGGCTATGGAAGCTGAAAGACAGCAGCAGCCAGTATGTCAATCAACTGGTCTGACACAGTCACACACTGGGGTGCGAATAGAGTATAGTGGATCCAGAGCTTCTAGCTCTCAGCTCCCAATTTTTCCTTCCAGGACCACGGAAACAGGAGGAAGCAAACAGCATATCACTTCCTGAGGCTGAATACATGTGTATGTGTGTACCTTTGCCCTATTAAACCAACTTCTAGGGGCTGGAAGGTGCGTGTGCTTAGGGATCAAACATACTTGGAGCTGACTCTCTGGTCTGACATTTACAACCTACATGACAATAGGCAAGTTACTGCATTACTTTAAACATCACTTGCTCCATCTGTATAGTTTGGAATACTAACCACCCTAACAAAAATGTTGCAAAGAGTAGATGAAATAATGGAAAGTTCTTAATAGGGTTTTTCACACATGGCAAATACTCTTTAAATGTCTCTTTTTCATGTTGACCTTTTTCTGTGCTGGTGTAGCTACTGTGTAAAGCATATTCGTAACTCATTTTACAATAAAACACTTTCTGAGTTCCAATCAGCTTATAAAACAGGAACCTTTTAAATACAACTTGTTTTTTAACTTGAAAGGGCCCTGTATTTAGGAAAACTATCAAGGGGTGGTTGATGGTCATGTTTTCAGAAATGATAGGATCCCTCTCACTGGGTTAAAGTGAGTTCACTGTAAGAAATAGATAATTATATAAGAAAGGCTGTATAACAAAGAGAAGTAACCTGAAATCTGTGTATATACTTTAAGGAAAATGCTCTTCAAGAATATCCCCAAAACTATTCAACAGGGGTTAACTCCAGAGACCAGAGCAGGATTGGAGAGTTGGGAGCACTGAAAGCAGTCTCACTTATTTCTCTATAAATTTAAATATTGATTAAATATTTTGCAGTGAACAGGCCTTTGTTCTGCCTAACTTTTAAAAACAATTTAAAACCCTTGCATGGTTCCAGTGTAAGACCAGGTGTCAGTATCATGGACAAAGTAAGATGTCTGCTGTATAGAACAGTAATGAACTATGGATAAAGAAATGATGATCTGTAATCAATAAGATAGTATAGAGCACATTTATTTACCAAAAAGGAGAAAGATTTTAATGGTTTGTTATATGGTATGTAAACTAATGTTGTTTGCCATTGCATTACACTGTAAGCTCCAGGAGGATATTTCTATTTATTCTTATTTACCCCTAATACCTAGTCTAATAAGGCTTATATGCTCAGTAAGCAAGTGTTGTATGAATAAATAATTTTTATTTTTTTATTTTTATATTTTTAAATGTTTATTTTTGAGAGAGAGAGCACACATGAGGGGGAGGGTCAGAGAAAGAGAGGGAGAAACAGAATCCAAAGCAGGCTCCAGGCTCTGAGCTGTCAGCACAGATCCCAACGCGGGACTCCAACCCACAAACTGTGAGATCAGGACCTGAGCTGAAGTCAGACACTCAACCGACCGAGCCACCCAGGTGCCCCTATTTTTTTATTTTTTTTAAGTTTATTTTTTTTTTAAGTTTAAATATTTATTTATTTATTTATCTCTCTGTCTCTCCCCCACTCACAGAGACAGTGTGAGTCACAGAGACAGTGTGAGTGGGGGAGAGACAGAGAGAATCCCAAGCAGGCTCCTCACTGTTAGCAGGGAGCCTGATGCAGGACTCAAACCCACGAAACCATGAGATCATGTCCTAAGCTTAAACCAAGAATTGGATGCTTAACTGACTGAGCCACCTGGGTGCCCCATGAATGATTATTGTTTAAATTGAGAGACAGAGTGGTATGTTGAACAGAACACAGTAAGTTAGTTGTCATGAGTATTTTATAAGTCTCTGAGCCTCTCAGTTCCCTCGTCTATAAAATGGGAAAGTTGAGAACACGAGTAATTTCAAGATTAATTTTAATAAACCCATAAGTGTCTAAAGTTTTAAGAACTGACACTGAGTCTCCAATTATTTATTCTACCAAGTAAAGATATTTAAAAATCATCATACATTGTCACTATCGTTTCATAAACAGAAGGATATTTTAACACTAAAAATGCAAGAGAGACATAATTCAGAATAAAATTCTTAAGAAAAGACAGTTGGCAGCCTTCCACAAGAGCAAATGCACACACACACACGTGTGCGCACATACACACAAAACTGTACGATACATTTGGCAAAGATTCACGGAAGATTTTGATTGAAAGGATTATATGAACTCCAGGGTCTTTTCATCTCAAAGATTTTGTGAGCACATTTTTATTTTCCTAAACTTAATATTTTTATTTTCCAATGGGAAAATATGTCCTTAATTGTTAAAAAAAAAATCCAACAACACTGATGTGTACAAAGGTCACCCCAAGTTTCCCCACATTCCCACAAAGTGTGGCATATCATCCCCTAGGCTATTTTCTGTGAGGATATACGCATACATACACTGGCATAGCCTTTTGAAGGAATAAAACTGATTCTAAATGATTAGCTTGCAAAAGTAGAGAGCCACATATGTAGTAATGATCAACTGAACTGAATCTAAATAACATTTAGGGAAAATATTTGTTGGGCTCAATTGAGGAGACTGGCTCTTTGCCACACGTTCCTCATAGCTGGGCAGGAGGCTTGAGTTTGGAAGTTTTTCGGATCTTAGCAGGCACTTCATTACTGTGTACTGCACATAAGGTCCCAAGATCTTATCTTGGGATAAAGACCTGCCAAAGAAGATAAAAAATCTCCAGAGTGTCCAAAGGCAGGAGAGCACGTGGACATTTGGAACAGAACTGAAAGAGGTCATCGAAGTCGTTCCCCCTGGCTGGGCAGAGATCAAGGGACAAGAGACTGGGGTCTTGAAGTGGGGTGAGGGCCTCATCAGAGAGCCAGAAATCTATGGCTGTGTTTGTGAACACACAGTGAATGGAAGCAACAAGCATATCTGGAAGTTCACACCATCTCCCAATTCTCTAAAAAGCACATGTCAGGACTAGGAAGCATCTGGAAATAAGTCCCAAGAGGCCTGTGGGAGGCTGATGCCCACAGCAGCTCCCAGATGCCAGGAGTTGTTAGGCTTTCCTGGGTTTCAAAATGTGAAAGCAGCAAAATGCAAGAATTTTTAAGCCACTGAGTTGGTGCTGCCAATTTGGTCCCAAACACTGGCCATGTGTGCACAGACAAATCAAGGCAAAGAGAGTGGAAGCCATTGGCCTTAATTGGGGCATGAAAGATCCCTGTGAGCTCTTTCCATTTATTCAAGTTTAGCAAATGATTACATACTTTGACTGGGTTGAGGCAGCCTCAGAGTATATAGTCTGAGTATACTGCCCTTTAAATACCAAGAATGTTGTCCATGCTTAATAAAGGAGAGAGAAGAAAGAAAGCAGTCACTTACTTGGTATGAATTTGGACAAGTATATTCTTTCGGCAAGTGATTTCCTTCTTTACCTAAGGACTGACAAATATCCCACTCACATGACACTGGGCCACCATCTGACATGTGGCTGTCATCATTAAGAGTGATACCGAACTTTGTTAAATCAAGATACAGCCTCAATGTTCCCCTCAGTCCTTCTCAGTGCCTTCAGGCAGCCTCAGTTCCTCAGGGCTGGCATCATACGTTAAATCCACTTGCCATATTTGGCCTCCGTGATCTCATAGCCCTGCTAGATCTAGCCTACTAATATTCTCTAAGAAAAACCTGTCAAAAGTGGAAAAATTATATCCTCAAAATTAAAAATAAAAAAAGTGCCTAAATCAGTGTTTAATCACAGATCAGGACTAAAGTCCCCTTGCGATCTTTTCAGAACCACGCATCCTTGGGATTCATCAGATCCAGGGTGGAGCCCAGACCTTGGCAGGTTTTAAGAGCCCCATAGGTGATTTCAGCATGCAGCCAGAGGTGAGAACTACTCATGAAGCAAGGCAATCCTGGCAGATTCTCTTCGCTCCTACATCATCCAGCCTCTGAGTCTACGGGTGAAATGTCCAGCCCAGAGGTTTTCCAGACATTTTCACGGCTGAGGCTTGCTTCAGCCTCGCCCTGAGAGCAAACCCAGAGCCAACAACTGCCGGCTTTCTTCTGGGCTTCTAGCTGCCCCTGGCTGCCTATTGGCTTCTGTCTCCCTCTTAGCACTTATTGTCAATCCAAAAAAACTGGGGAGGCTGAAGCAAACTCCTTCTATTTGTTTATGTGGCAGCAAGCTCAGAGTCCATGCCGAAAAAATGTCCTTGGCCTTTGAGAAAGCCGCTTGGAGATGCCTCTGTCTGTTTGAAATGGGCTGGAAACCAGCGCCCTCCCCCAGGAGCCAGTCTGCTGAATCAGCCCATATGAGCAGGGAGATACCAGGATGATTCAAATACAAGGGTGTTTTTGATATTTTTGTATCATTTAGCTTCAGAGGAATGCAGAAGTTTTAAGGCAGGAGTTTGGATTCGACGGTGGAGAATAGGTCAAATGGAGATTGATTTGTGAGATTGCTAGTTTCCATTTTGGGGAAGTCTTAAAAAAACAGTGATGAGCCCATGGAGTAGGAAAGGGACCAAGGAACATTTATGACATTTGTTTTAAAGAAAAGGTCTCATTATTAGGAGATTAATGTGGTATTCACCTTTAAAAGCCTTGGAGGAATGTTTCGGGCTAAATCTTTGACCCTCAGAAAGGTATGCAGAGGTGAGGGAAAGGAAATGTGGTCTCATTTTTATATGTAACAAGAAGAGGAAAATAAAATAACTCTTCTAAAAATAACACAAGTTCAAAGCCATGTCAGCTACTCTGTGAAGAAAAGAAGGAGAGTGACTGACTGTTGAGAAAATTCAATAATAATGGTGGCAAGGGTGTGAGAGGAGACAGTATTACCATGGAAACAGATGAAAAGGGTAAAATTATTTTTTACCATGGTCTCTGACCACATGTGGAATGCTGGTTATGATCAGGGAGCTGTAGAAGCACAAATCCCCTGCCCTCAAGAAATCTACCATCTAGATAAAGAAACAAAGGAAAGGTGCAGTGTTAAATAGCAAAAGGATTTATAAACACCGGTAGCAATTTGAAATACAGAAGACATTTCATGGCTTGGTGAAAAGTAGTTTCCGAGAGTAAAGGTGACAGGATTCTGGACATGAAAGAGGGTTCTTCTGGCCAGAGTAACCAGGGAAGAATTCACAGTATTGGGGGCCAGGGAGCTGGATCCTGGAGGAGGGGTGGGATTTCAGGAGGTAGGAAGAGCACAGGGTGGGGGAGGGGAGGTGGGAAAGAGCAGCAGTCTGGGGTGTCTCCCCATCTTTCACCTACACAGCTTTAGGAAGTGTGACAAACCGGTAGCAGATCTCTGCTTTGGCATTTTCCGGCTCTGAGGAGCATCGGTGATGTTCTGATCTTAATTGGGTAATACCTAATCAGAATACCAGTCTAGAGCAAGTTCTTCAGGGGAAAGTCCAGAGTGAAGTAAATTTAGAGAGAAAGGGGAAAGTGGAGAAAATGTACATTTATGGAGCACCTCCATGAGCAGGCGCTGTGCTAAGCCCTTTAAATGTATAACCATTTTGTCTTCAAAATAAAAATACCAAAATCAACAACCTCTGTGGATGGTGTTATTGCTCCCTGTTTATCGAAGTAGTAACAGAGATCTAGAGAAGGTAAACAATTTGCCAACCAAAGGCTGCATCGCGAGGAAGTAGAAATTCTAGGAAGTGGTGGAGGTGATGAACATGATTCAAGGTAAACATGAAGAGCAACCTGGACATTCCTTAGAGATTTGTGTTAGCATTGCCTTGTCCTCCACCTTTTCCCTGTGGTTGCCTTCCTTTCCCCTGTCTCATAATTTTAGTCACCTTATAGAATTTTAGAGTTAGAAGTATCCTAGAAAAGTATCCAACACCCTCTTTTGGCTTATGAAGAAATGAGGGCTCAGAGAGATGAGGCTGTGTGTGTACTAGGGGTCCCATAGCCAGCAGGCAGCAGAGCCCGGAAACCAGCCCATGTTCCCAGCCCACCATGTTCCCAGCCCCTGATGAGGGGCTGGGTGAGTCAAAGCCAGAGATGTGTTGTCTCCAGGCAGTTGTGGGAGGAATTCAATTTCCTATCAGTTGCCTGACCCACAGAAGTATCTTCCAGTTCAAAATCCTAACCAATTGTTACTCACTTTGGCTTTTGAGAGGCTTGTATGGGATGGCAGAGTGTGCCATTGCCTATATGGCTTCTCTTCTTGACTCTGAGCCAGGGGGAGAAAGGAGTCATTGAAAATCAGAGTGGACCACAGAAACTCATAGCTCTCTTACCTCAGACTTGCCTCAGTCCACTGGGAGAAGAGTCAAAGTAGAGGCATCTCTGGCTGTGGTGGGCATTTTTCTAGAATTTGCAAGTCAGTGTTGTCAAGAAATAAGACTCATGATAGGTAAAACATCTGTTTTTACCCAAAGGTAGATTGACCAGGGCTAAGTGGTGGCCATGTTCTTGGGTTTCCAACACCTAATGTGAACTTAAGGGAAAGGACCATAAGCCTTTCCCTTAAGGGTAAGTGCAGAGATCCTGACTTTATCTCTCACTGGTATCTCTGGTCATCAAATGGAGTGTAGACAAATCAGCCTTCACTTTGAGAAAGAGGGGACCCAGTTTCCGTTGCTTTTGAGGACAACCTACTGATGGCTCTTGAGGCCAACTAGACTAGGAAATAGCACATAGGCTAATTTTCTTCAGCCCAAAGGCCAGTCGCCACCAAATCTCACTCCCAGAGACTTGGCCAGCAATGCTGCCAGATTTGGCAGAAACTACTCTAAATGGCTACCAGTTCCCCTTCCAAACACACACACACACACACACACACACACACACACACACACACACAATGAGAAAAGTTTGGGCACACTACATTAATTAAAGCTTTCTTGATTCTATCATCTGAAACCACTAAAACCCCTAGAATTCCTATTAAGTTAGAATGACCATGTAGATGGTTTTATTTGAAGCCAAGTCTCAGATTTTAAAACTGATTCCAATCCAGTTTAGCTTCTTCCCTTGGGGTCTTAGTCTGTTGACTTCTAGGCAGCTTTACAAGGCTTCTTCCTACCAACTAAATGAAGATGGTTTAATCAACCTGCCAGCCACCCCTACTAGCAGTAAGTGCAGAAACAGAATACTACATTAAAGCCAAGAACTTCTATTTCCTTTTTCTAAATTTAAAAATGAGACCTGATGAGCCAAAAACAATAAACATCTACCAGTCAAATTCTAAATCCCAACTCAGGACCAATTTACAGTATATTTGCATCACGTGGCGATTGTCTAGTAAATTGAGCAGTATAAAAGAAAGTCTAGATCAGGGCCCCCAACTGTATACTGAAGCTAACTGGAGAGTGAAAAACCTCTATCTAGTCGCCAACTTCTGTGACACATTATACACAAAATCTACAGGCATTTTCAATGTGGAGGAACATGTAGTTCAGTAGCACTGACCCACCTCCACCCCGTCCTGCTGTATTATATCACTGAAGCCTGGGCGAGAGTGGCCAAAGCTAGAGAGAATAAAAATAACATTTCCTAGGGTACCTGGGTGGCTTAGTTGGTTAAGCATCTGACTTTGGCTCAGGTCATGATCTCATGGTTGGTGAGTTCAAGCCCCACATCTGGTTCTGTGCTGACAGCTCAGAGCCTGGAGTCCCACTTCAGATTCTGTGTCTCCATCTCTCTCTGCCCCTCCCCAGCTCACACTCTCTCTGTCTCTCTCAAAAATAAATAAACATTAAAAAAAAAGAATACATTTTCCTACAAAATGGAGATGGGCTCCTTGAGGTCTGTCATTCACATAAAAACTAGTTTTCATCTGGCTCCAAAATTAATTTTCACAAAGTAATTTTTAAGTCTGGTCCAGTATGATCTAGAAAATCGTTTCTGTTTTCACTTCTTACTGTCTCAGTAGATAAATTCTTCCTAGAGTTTTCTGCAAATATTAATCTCCATGGATTTTAGTTACAATGTCATTCAGTGAGGAATCTTTACCAAACTACATCTTAGTACTAAAATGGAGACCATTTAATACAATATTGTGCTTTACCCAAGACTGTGCTTCTCAAAGTGTGGTACATGATGGTATAATTGGTTATACTCAAAATCATCAAATAAACAGTATGCAAGATCATCAATTTTATTCAAATATTTGAAGGAAAATCTATACTTACATGAAAATAATTAGAAATATATACTATGGTGTAGAAGCAAATGTGTATGACTGTCAACAAAATTGAAGATTTCAAGGAAATTTACAATGGGCCATTTTGATGCTGTGTGCCAGATCACCCTGGGCTATATGTCTACTGTTCCGTGAGGTGGGGAGATAGGAAGATGGTGGAGAGCGTGTCTCCTCTCTTGTGCCATGGAGAGTACTTTAGTGGAGATGTGTAAGAAATACTAACAACATCTGTGATAGAAATAATACTTTAGAGTAAGGAATATGGTGGCTTCATGAAAAACCCTGGAGCCGTGTTTCCTAAGAGTGCTCCACTCACCAACAGTTACACAGAAATAATTTTAAGCAATGCGTGAATAAGCACTTCATATTTCAGTGTGTTTGAGTGTTTGTCCTCTATTCATGAATGGCAAGTTATGTGCATATTTGTCATTTTCTTAAAAATTTTTCTTCCAAATTATTTTGAGTAAAAGAAATGAGTTAAGCTCAAAAATATTAAATGATAGTGCATGTGGTAATAGATAGAATAAAATCATGAAGGTGGTAAGTGAATGACTGAACTTATACAACCCAAATCAATCTCTACCCTTATATTACTTTTCTTAAGAAATACTGTACATAAAAGCATTAATAAATGCCAAATTGGGTCAGCTCTATGACCCATCTATTAGATCTAAAAATGACTTATTTTTAATACTTAATTAAAAGAAAACTTATTTCCACATACATACTTATTTCCAAAGAATACTTATTTCCTCATAAAATTGTAGAAGTATATTCTTGTTTTAACTAAGGATTTGCTGAGTACCAAAAAAAGGTTAGGAGACTGAAGATTCCTTAGTGACCTTCTCCTCAAACACAGCTATGGATAGAATGAGTTTTATTTCCAAGGACACTTGGAAAAAGTTTTCCTTGGATGAACCAGAAGAGGTGGAGAGATCAAATGAGTTCGAACACATCACTTTTGGGAGATCAAGACTGCCTCTCTTTTTTCCAAATCTTTTTTTTCTTTTTTATTACAGAATCAGACACCAGCATTTCCTATATCCCCATTCCATTCCATTCATTCTGAATACAAGAAATGGCTACCCTGAAGACATAGTAACAATGGGACATCTGATGACTTAAGCCCATCTGCATTAGAATTCTCCCAGGAAAGACCTTCTTTCCAGGAATGATCCCCAAGGAACTTCCAAATAAAGGGGAATATACACCTGACTTATTGACCTGGCACCAGACTCTATCTGCCACCTACTTGAACTCAACGCTAAGTAGCTCACACATTGAAAACTCATTGAAAAGTCCAGTTGTCTTTGTTCCTATGTGTAAAATGTGGCAGAGAACATTCTAAATTAATAGCCCTTATGTCCACTCACTGTGACCATAACATAATGAATATCTCTACAAAACTGTGACCCAAGGAGCAGCTAGAAATATCATACTGGATTAGCCCCTTGTGTCTACCTAGTGTCTTGCTCATTAGATTGCCAGCTCTTCATCATCCTTAGCTTCGACACCTAGAACCAGCACAGTGCCTGACACACAGTGGGGCTCAAAAAATGTAAGCATTGAGGAATGATTCAATTTTAATTCTTTTATTTGCTATATTCCCCTAAATTCAATTCACTTCAACCCATTCTTCAACATGGAAAAAAAATACTGTAGTTTATTTAGTCCAGATCAAACCACAGATTGGACAAATTTGAAGATAGTGCCAAGTCATATTCAATAGCAAAATTACAGGTACCAGCCCAGTGAAAGGATTTGAGTTTCTAGAGTTTGCTGCTACAGTATTCTATGAATCCATCTAATACAATCTATAGCTCACTATTATTTGTGTATATATAAGATCAGTTGACATTCATAATAAGAATACTTATTTTAGGTTCTCAAAATAACCTAAAATAGCTTGGTTTTAGAACCAACTTGATCTCCCTGGCTTAATATGGCCCTTTACAATTTCCTTATACATTCTTTTCAAAGACTGTATACCACACCTGGGAAGTATGTGTCCAAAGTAAGAGAATAGAAGATGATTCCGTTCAGAATGAAGGATCATAGAATTAAGGTCTCAGCAGTGGAAACATTTCTAATAATGGTCATGGTTTTAAGGAGATGTAGTAGAATGAAAAGAAGTAATCAAAGGACAAAGAGCCATAATGCCAGGATTGGAAGGTCAACATGGTTGTTGAAATCCCTGAGAAAACTATCAGTGGATAGAATAGAGGGGAGGAATGGATCACAGGCTCAATGTCAGAGTACGATTATCTGGAAATTAAGCAAAGGGTAAGACATTAAAGTATGAAATCCTAAAGAGGAAACATTGCTAAAAGTTTAAGAGCAATAATGGAGATTATTTTAATATTTTACTGACATAAAATATTATAATGCTGCATCACCTTTCCTGCCTAGAAAATTCCCAAAAATTCCCTGCGACATTTATTACATGCCTACAATATGTCAAACCCCGCACCAGTAGTTTTTACCATTATTTCATTTAGGTTATCACAGAGATGGCACGATTGTACTTGATCTTCAAATGTGAGTAGGAATTCTTCATGTGTGGTATTTTTAGTGTAACATCTTCCTGTAGCAATTTAACACAATTATTCCTCTCTGAAATTAAGTGAGGAAATGTGCTAAATACAATTAAAAAAAAAAACACAGCCATACCAACACCTACCAGACAACTATTATATTCCTGACACTGGCCTGTACATTTAACCTACATTTATTTTCATATGCTCTCAACAGCCTTTTAAGGTAGATGCTACTGCTTCCACTTCACAGACTGTGGAACAGAGACTCAGAGATTAAGAAAGTTGCCCAAAGTCACATACTTCATTAATGGTTGTGGGATTCAAACTATTCTGTTTGATCCCTACCCATGCTTTTTTGAAGGACATCATACTACCTTTCAGCTGGAGAGACTTTCCAAGGAAATGATAAAGGTGCCATTTACAGCTACAATGAACAGGTCAAAATAACTTCAAAGAGAAAAATTGAAAATGTTAACTCCTCTTCACATGTGAACAGGAATAGGGTTAGTTAGTAGCAGGAGGAGGGAAGGGTCTCAGATGAATTGGCATTCTAATTTTAAGATCAGAAATGAAAGGCCAAGGATGAGAGGTATTCTAGTGGTCTGTATTTGTAATGGATAAAGAAAGAAGGCTTATTTCGTGATATCGCTTACTCTAGCCTGGCTACACTCCTATAATACCTCTGAACATAAGAGATGTTTGCCCTAGGCCCTCCACCTATGGCTCCAACAGGAACACACATTATTAGTAGCACAATTTGTTGGCAACACACATAATTAGTAGTCACCTCTCCCACAAAGATACACATAATGCACAATGTTGGGGGTCCCTGAATTTGTCTGCCTCCCTTTATTTCAAGATTAGCTATAATCTTGGATCAGAGACAGTACCAGGAAAATAGCATGTTTCTGGGCCTGGCGTGGTAAGTTTCCTAGGTTAGTTATTTCAACCCCAGATACACATGAGAATGCCCTGAGGTCTTTTTTTTTTTAATATCAATTTCCCCATTCCAAGAGATTCTGATTCAGTTGGTCTGGGCATTTTTTAAATCTCCCCAGATTATTTTAATGTATAGCCACAATTGAGAGAGAATCAATGGCTTCTGACCATTACCTTACCTCTGCCAGTATCTAATACCCCAGGCTGCTCCATGGAAATTACTAGGAATTAAATGAAGGGCCAATTACCCATCTCCTTAATGATTCCCCTTTTTTTCTCTTCAACTTCCCACATCTCTGTCTTTTGCTTAAACACTTCACTCAAAACTACACTCAAAATGTATTACAGGCAGAGGCACCTGGGCGGCTCAGTCAGTTAAGCGTCTGACTCTTGATTTGTTTCAGGTCATGATTTAATGGTTTATGGGTTCATGTCCCATGTCAGACTCTTTGCTAACAGCATGGAGCTTGCTTGGGATTCTCTCTCTCTTCTTCTTTCTCTGCCCCTCACCAGCTCACTCTTTCTCTCTCCTTCTCCCTATCTCTCCCCCTCTCAAATAAATAAATAAACATTTAAAAAAGAATTATTACAGACAAGTAGCTGAGAAAGGCAAGAAGTACCTGCCTCTACATATGTCTCCACTCTCGCCTATTTGTAATAGTTTTAGGTAGCTAACAGGAAGATTAAACTTCCAAGAATCTTTGAAGAAAATATCCAAATAGTTTGGAAATGTGTTTGATGGTTCCATAAACTTAATTTCCTGGAGTGGTACTATCATAGTTACGAGCTTCCATATAGGAAGGCATGCAGTAAACAAGACTAGACAGCCCCATCTAACATGCATGGACAGTGTGTCATGATTCCAGCCTACCAGCCATATTCAAAAGAAGAGAAAAATAATCGCTTATTACAATCAAGTTATCCCCACTGTCTTTATGTGCTATATGACACTCCTTTGCTATAGCACAGGACCTACAGAGTTTATATGAGCTAGAGCCACCATATACAAATCAGGGATCTAGGTGGAAACTCCATTTTTAAACATGAGAAGATACATGATAGCTTATGATAAAACTCTAAAGAGGGAAGGAAAGGATTATATATGCATATATTTTAACCCAGCACTGTAAGGCTTGCTTTCTCATTGAATCATTACAATTACTCGACTCTAGTTCAAAGATGAAAGAACTAAGGTTCAGAAAAATTAATGTGGAGTCGACACAGCATGATAGGTGGGAAATCCAGGTTCAGTTCTGAAAGCATTATCACTACTAGCCATTTGGTGTGAGGCACATTCTTTTCCCTGAGCTTCTGTTTCCTCATCATATGATATAAAGGTAATAAGAGCCCCTGTGCAGCTGTGGCAAGAATTAAGTAAAAAGACAAAAACAAGGTAGCAATCACCATCCATCTTATAATCCCTGTCTACATGGTTATGGTAGTTAGAATTTATTCAAGATAACATAACAAAGGGTCCGGCCAAAATATGAACTCTGCTCTGTGAAGTCCCATTTCCTTTATGCAGCACAGAAGGTTCAGACCAAGAGAGTTCAAGGAAAGAAAAGAGGGAGTAGATTGAGAAATTCAGGGAAGACTCCAAAACTGAAAGGGTAAGAAGTTAGATGGTTTCAAAGAAAGAACATAGATAAGCAAGAAGACTTGTATGCTCTCCCCTTTGGGGTTGGGCTAATGCCAGAAATACTGCTTTGTGGCATCCTTCATCAGAAATAGTATTTTAATTACTCTTGGATATACAGCTACCAGCTTTAGCATGACATTAAGCAGCTATGAGAAAGAGCAGAGAACAAAAATTCAGATAGCCAATTCACCAATCCCAATTCCAAATCCCTCTGCTAGATCCTCTGCTAGAGCTATTAACACACCAGACATTTGTTCCCCAAGTTCTTGTCACTCTGAGCCAGGCCAAGGCAAAGGGCAAGGTGTGGCCACACTCGCCTCTGTGGGCAGACACAGAGAGAACAGAGCCCCTGGAAACTCTTGACATCTGTGAAGTCTTTGAGTGAAAGGGCGAGTCTGGGAGTGTGCCGGCTCTTGCAGCTACCTTCCAAGGTGCCTGAACCACTCCTCTGACTTAATGAACTCCACATGCTGCCATAGCTATTTATAGGATCAGCCCCGTGTGTGTTTTGTTAAAGTCTCTAGATCATATTTTTTAGCTTTGCAAGTTTATTTCCTACAATTGGTCCATTAAATTTGCCTCCCTTTCCTCCTCCGCCACATTCTTGGAAATCCAAGGTCAACTACACAAACAAATGTACCGGATTATCAAAATATTTTTAAGCCATCATTTGCCCTCTCTGTTTTTCTTGTGCTCCCGTAAGTGTGAATTTCTATAGCATCACTCTTCCTGGAAACTGAGATCTGCCAGGGCAATCTGACAGAAGGGTAATGCAGCCCAAGAGGCAGGGAAGGAAGAGTCATAAGAGATCAGCAACGTTCTCGCTGAGCCTGTTCCTACTGAGTGGAAGTTAATCACAAAAAGGGCCACAGGAAAGCAAGAAAAATCTTCAGACAAAATAAAAAGGGAAACAAAAGGGAAAAACAAGCTGAAGTGGACTAATCAAGAATAGAAGAACATTTACCTGCAGAAAATTGGAAAAACTGAAAATGAGGTCCAGTGTCTAATAAGGCACAACTCTGAGTAATAGTGTAGACAATGTCTTACGAGAGAGCTCTGTCTCCCTTTTGTACAATCCAGAGGAATATTTTTATCAACTCTTTTGTAAATACAAGTGGCTTAGTGGCTCTAGAACCCATTCTATCAAGAGGAAATTTCGCCTCATCCCATTTTAAAACATGTTTAGATAAGAGATTCCCATGCTTTTCTTTTTTTCTTTTCTTTTTAAATTCCAGTGTAGTTAACATACAGTGTTATATCAGCTTCAGGTATAAATAGAGTGATTCAACAATTCTATACATTACTCAGTGCTTATCAAGATAAGCATACTCTTTTTTTTTAATCATTTTTAAATGTTTTATTATTTATTTTCAAGAGAGAGGAAGAGATAGCACAAGCTGGGGAGGGGCAGAGAGAGAGAGGGTGACACAGAATCTGAAGCAGGCTCCAGGCTCTGAGCTGTCAGCACAGAGCCCGATGCGGGACTCGAACCCATGAACTAAGAGATCATGACCTGAGCCGAAATTGGGTGCTTAACCATCTGAACCACCCAGGTGCTCAAAGATAAGTGTACTCTTAATCCCTTTTATCTATTTCACACATCCACCCACTCCCCTCCCCTCTGGTAACCATCAGTTTGTTCTTTATAGTTAACAGTCTGTTTTTTGGTTTGTGTCTTTTTTTTTCTTTGATCCTTTGTTTTGTTTCTTAAAATCCATGTATGAATAAAATGATGTGGTATTTGTCTTTTCTGACTGACTTATTTCACTTAACATTATACCTCTAGATCCATCCATGTCATTGCAAATGGCAAGATTTCATTCTTTTTTATAGCTGAGTAATATTCCATCATGTATATATACCACATCTTTACCCATTCATTTATTGATGGACACTTGGGTTGTTTCCACAATTTGGGTATTGTAAATAATGCTGCAATAAACATAGGGGTGCATACATCTTTTTGAATTTGTGTTTTCATATTTTTTTTGGTAAACCCAGTAGTGGCATTATTGGATCGTATGGCAGTTTTATTTTAACTTTTTGAGGAACCTCCAAACTGTTTTTCACAGGGGCTGTACCACTTTGCATTCCCACCAACAGTACGGGAAAGTTCCTTTTCCTCCACATCTTCATCAACACTGTTGTTTCTTGTAGTTTTCATTTTAGCCATTCTCACAGGTGTGGTTTTGATTTACACTTCCCTGATGATAAGTAATGTTGAGCCTCTTTTCATGTGTCGACCATCTAGCTGCATGTCTTCTTTGGAAAAATGTTTCCCCATATCTTCTGCCCATTTTCAAATGGATTATTTGTTTTTTGGGTGTTGAGTTGTGTAAGTTCTTTATATATTTTGGATATTAACCCTTCATCAGATATATCATTTGCAAATTATCTTCTCCCATTTGGTAGGTTGGCTTTCAGTTTTGTTGATTGTTTCCTTTGTTGTGCAGAAGCTTTTTATTTTGATATAGTCCCAATAGTTTATTTTTGCTTTTGTTTCCCTTGCCTCAGGAGACACATCTAGAAAAACGTTGCTATGGCTGATGTCAGAGAAATTACTGCCTGTGCTCTCTTCTAGGGTTTTTATGGTTTCAGGTCTCAGTTTCATTCTTCGCAGGTAGCTATCCAGTTTTCCCAGCACCATTGGTTAAAGAGACTGTCTTTTTCCCATTGCATATTCTTGCCTCCTTTGTCTAAGATTAATTGATTATATAATTGTGAGGGTTTTTTCTGAGCTCTCCATTGTGTTTCATTTATCTGTATGTCTGTTTTTGTGCCAGTACCATACTGTTTTGATTACTTCAGCTTTTTATTATATTTTTAAACTTGGGATTGTGATACTTTGTTCTTTTTCAAAATTTCTTTTCTATCCAGAGGCTTTTGCGATTCCATACAAATTTTAGAATTGTTTGTTCTACTTCTATGAAAAATGTTTTTGGTATTTTGATAGGGATTGCACAGAATCTATAGATTGCTTTGGGTGGTATGGACATTTGAACAATATTTGCTCTTCTGATCCATTGGTATGGAATATTTTTCCACTTGTTTATGTTGTCTTCAATTTCAGCAGTGTTTTATAGTTTTCAGAATGCAGGTCTTTCACATCCTTGATTAAGTTTATTTCTGGTCTTTTAAATTATTTTTGGTGAAATTTTAAATGGGATTCTTTTCTTAATTTCTCTGTTATTTCATTGTTAGTGTATAGAAATACAAGAGATTTCCACATATTGATATTTTTGTCCTGTGACCTTACTGAATTCATTTATCAGTTCTAGTAGTTTCTTCATGAAGTCTTTAGGGTTTTCTATATATAGTATCATGTAATCTGCAAATAGTGAAAGCTTTACTTCTTCCTTTCCAATTTGGATAACTTCTCTTTCTTTTAGTTGTCTGATTGATGTGGCTAGGACTTCCAGTGCTATGTTGAATAAAAGTGATGAGGGGGACATCTCATTTTGTCTAACTCTCTGTGGCTATTTCTATATTTTAGGAGAGAGCTCTGTCTCCTGCTCTTACAAGCAGTGGCCTTATGAAGAAGAGGCCCCGTACTGCAATGCATTGTCCTCTATTCACCAGAACCTGGTGTTTCATGGGTATCTTCTGTGCGTGTTGCATGTGCCCTGCTTTTGTGGCTGAGCTGCTTTCACCTTCCATCCAGTTGTCTGCAGCGGTTGGCTTTGCCCATTGTCAGCAGAGTTGGGTCCTTGTGTGGTTAGTGGGCCAGTCTGAAGTTACCTCGGGCTTGAGTTACTTCAGACCAGGCATTTGCCACAAATGCAGTAGCACCAAACTGCAGGGCACTTTCCCTATTTTGTGCCCTGAGAAGCTTTTGTTGGTGGGTAGGGCCTGCAGTCAAACCGAATGTATGGCCCCAGCAGTGGGCTGGTGTGTGTGGCCATCTTCCCTTCTCCCCAGGGCAGGAGTCACCTTGGAGTGACACTGGCCCCTGTCGGGGCTGCTTGCACACTGCTAGGTTTGCACACTACTTTGGATGGGCTCCGGCTAAGAGCACAGGACCACAGGAGAACATGGGTCATAAGCTTTAAAAAAAAAAAATGTGAAATCTTCTGCTGGTTGTTTATCTTTCTGTACCATCAGAAAATAGTGGGATACTAAATCACAGGAAACCTCAATTGTCTCTGGTGTCAAATTAACATTCCATAGGTTGGGGTGGGGACAGTTTTCATATCCTGTAATACAAAGCACACTAAATGATTATTTAAAATCATAATCATGCCAGTGATCCCTTGAAATCTGATGGTGTCCATTGTCTCTGCCTCTGTCTGAGCACCAACCACCATGACATCCTAACAGCTCAATCCCACCACCTGCCTTTCCACAAAGGTCCTCATCCTGTCCCCTCCCCATGTCCTGCAGCAGGCTCTTCTGAGTCCTCACCTAGACCATTGTAATACCCCTTATATTTGAAGGAAGTCTGTGGATTTCAAGGGACACAGATTCACCCCACACAATAGCCAAGCCAAAAGAGAGCTCGATTGGAAGGACACAGTGTGTCCACAGACAGAAGGCTGGTGCAACCTTTGGGCTCAGGAAGGCCTAGAAGTGAGGAAAGCTTGCTTTCCTGCCCCCCCCTACCTTTGTCTCTGCCTCCCTGTCAGCCACCTCCATTCTCCCTATGTATATGGCATGCCTCACACTTCAAGAAAACGACCGACTGTGTCTCCCAGGAGTGCCATCCCCCAGCTTCTGCAACCAAAAGAGATATCTCATTCTCAGAATCTGTTTTGGAGAACAGGAAAAAAAATAAAAGAATTCCAGAGAAACGCACCTCTAGATCAGTCAAACATGTCAGGTAAGGACATGAAAATACATGCTTGGAATTGGAAGAGGGGCAGTTCCCAGAAGAGGCTTCATGGTTTTCCAACCACCATGGACTTGTCCCTGTTGTCCCCTCCTCAAAACCTTCATAGCTAAAGCCCTACCTGCTCTCCAAAGGCCATCTTAAGTAGCACCTGACCAGGAAGCTTTGCTCACTCACCTCCAAGATGCCCCTCTTTAAAACCCCCAACCCTTTCCCAGTTATTGTTTTCTCCCTTAGGGCACTTTTCATTATTGACCTTAAGGATAGTGTTTATGGGGGCACCTGAGTGGCTCAGTCGGTTGGGCGTCCACCTCTTGATTTCAGCTCAAGTCATAATCTTGTGGTTCATGGGTTCAAGCCCCACATTGGGCTCTGTGCTGACAATGTGGAGCGTGCTTGGGATTCTCTGTCTCTCCCTCTCAGCCCCTCCCTGGCTCATGCTCGCGCTCTCTTTCAAAAATAAATAAACTTTAAAAAAAGAAAGAAAGGAAAGAAGAAAGAAAGAAAGAAAGAAAGAAAGAAAGAAAGAAAGAAAGAAAGAAAGAGAGAAAGGATACTGTTTGCAAGTTTGATAGCACTAATAAGTTCCTAGAGGGAAGAGGTCAGATCATAATCACATTTGTATTCCAAAACTAAAAAATGCCAAGCAAAATCTTTGCCTGTGACAGGTACTCAATAATTGTTTGCTAAATGGTTGAGTGGATGAATATAAATGACTGAGAATACTTTTAGCAACCACCCTGGGCAATAGATTGCTCACTAAACAGTCATGACTCTTCATAGTGTTGCTGGAATAATGTTCTTTGCTGGAGAGAGGATGCACCTGACTTTTCTCTTGAGGGAGTTAGCAGGACCTGAACGTTCATTCACATTCAGGGTTTAACTGCCCAGCTCACATGTTCATTGGTAATAGGGAGAATCTTTGGGACTCATTTCTATTAGTCTTGAGCTCAAATGTTACCTCTGCTTTTACAGAAGTTTTACAGGAAGCTCCATCAGATCTCTTTCCTTGTCTGCTTACTGCACAGTCCTTGGACCTCACAAAAAAATCACCTAGGCTGGCATCAGGGCCCAGGAACTGCACAGTCACACAGGACCTGGTGCTGAGGGGGTCCCACACTTGATGCTTAACACTCTGCAGTCACAAGTCCCAGAATTTGAGATTTGTAAGTGAAGGACAAAAAGACAATGGAAGATTTGAGCCTCTGTTTAGCTGTGGTTCTGCCTCTCATCACCTCCCAGGGACAGCCTCTTGGCTACCAGCTTCCCCACTCTCTGGTGCCCCGAGCACCCTGCCTGATCTCCCTCTCCCCATCCCCTACCCCGGAAGGTTTTGCACCTTCTGGGTGCACTGCACTGGCAGAAGGTGGGTCAGGACCAGGGTGCATGTGCCAGAGTAGCTTGTGGCAATGCCATCCTGGACTCAGTCTAGCAGACGTGGAGTGCATTCGTTGAGCAACTCAGAAGGGGCCAGCCTCCCACCCACCTATACAGATCACCTTTTCACCGTTCCTTGGAGAAGCACAGATGCCAAGGCTCCACTTGCCCACCTCAGCCAGGCATGGACACCAGCCCAGCAGTCAGTGGACCTTCCCATCACCCCAACCTCATTCTCCTGAGAGCTTATGAAGATCTGTACTTCCTCTGCAAATATCCCTATGCCTGAGGTAGTGCAATAGCAAAGAGCAAAAATAAAACAAAACAAAAATGTCAAAAGCATAAAAGACTCTTAAATATGGAGAACAAACAGAGGGTTACTGGAGGGGCTGTGGGAGGGGGGATGGACTAAATGAGTAAGGGGCATTAAGGAATCTACTCCTGAAATCATTATTGCACTATATATACTAACTAAGTTGGATGTAAATTTAAGAAATTAATTTCAAAAAATGTCAATAGGTGAAGAGAGCCCATGGATGAGAAAGAAAAGTTTTACTATTTTTTAAATTAATTTTTAAACTGAGATACAACTGACATGTGCCATTGTAATAATTTTAGGTATAAAAATAATTATTTGACAGATGCATACGTTGCAAAATGATTGCCAGAATAAGTTTAGTTAACATACATTGCCACACAGATTTACATTTTTTCCTTGTGATAGGAACTTAAAAGATCTATCTTAGCAACTTTCAAATATACAGTACAGTATTCTTAACTCTACTTTTATATTTTAATAACTTTAATGGCACTTCTTACTTCTTTTTGAACAAAGAGACTCACACTTTTCCTTTGTGCTGAGCCCTGTGCCAAGTACTAATAAGTGCTTAGCGATTGGTAGCTGGTGTTTTCTTGTTATTCATAAATGTTCACACAAAGTCTGACAGTTTCACAAAGTAAGAAGTTTCCAAAAATATGACCTCTCTAATCTCCTTTGATCCTCTGAGGTAGGTAGGCTATAGATGTTCTATTTTGTAAATGAGAAGATTGAAATTCAGACAGATAAGTAAGGAGGCCTAAAAAAAAAAAAATCATGTCACCCATTAGTGGCAAAGCAGGGCCTGGAATCCAAGTGCCCTGACTTGCAGCCCTGTGTTTTTACCAAGGGACCTGCCCACCAGTGACCCACGGGGCAGCTAAGCGGCCTTTTCCTCACTTCCCTGGAGGGCGAAGAAGCCAGCAGTGTCTAGCCATTCTGGAAACTCTGCCGGGTGCCATGGTGCTGTGAGCATTTGCCCCGGCCACTGCAAGAAGTCCCGCCCTTACCCAGTATTTATTTTCTTTCCCAACCATCACAAAACCATAAAAATCAAAGATGACTCCTAAGAGGCCAGCCATCTGACTCCCTGAAAACCCAGCCCACGTTGTGGATGGCAGACCCACAAGAGCTGTTTCTTTGCTCCTGTTGACTCAGGTCTGTTTACCTGGCTCCTACTAGTTCCTTGCCTCGGAACTAGTACAGCCCTCGGATTTATGCTCTAGGCATAACACAGGCAATTTATGGTGTGTTCATCACCCATGCCACCCCAGGACACAGCACCTCTCCCTGCAGCTGTCAAAACCACCCACTCGTACCCAGCAGAGTGTCAAGCAGTTCACCAAGGGAAACTCTTCGGAAATAGTGCCCAGTTCCAGTCCACAGGTTTTGCCCAGTTGCCCAAGCCCTGGTCATAAAAATGCCAAATAGACTGGGAGTGAAAAACAGAGGTCAGACTAGCCCAGAGGACAGGATGGGGCAGGAGTCGTAGGCTAGGATTAAGGGACAGAGGAGTTTTGGCAGATGCCACACTCCTGTGTTTGCCTTGATGTGCCCTGGCCTTGGATGGAGATGCAGGGAATAGATGGAGTCTTACTCTGGGAGCTGCGCCAGAAGGAGAGGTGTTCTTGGGATTGGCTGATACCCAGAAGCTGGCTTCCCTGAGTCCCAGGAAATGTTTGGTTTGGTTCGCTCTGGTTTGGTTTTTAAATGCCTTTGACTTTCATTTTGGGACTATTAGAGGAGTATGGACTTGATGGCTAGAATGTGACTGAGGCAGCCATCTACATCAGTCCTTAATCTGAAAAACAGATTAGTAAGAACTACATATGGAGCACCTGGGTGGCTCAGTCGGTTAAGCGTCCAACTCTTGTTTCCAGCTCAGGTCATGATCTCACAGTTCATGAGATCTGCACTGATATCACAGAGTCTGCTTGGGATTCTCTCTCTCCCTCTCTCTCTGCCCCTCCCCTGCTCATGTGCATGTTCTCTCTCTCTTCGTCCCTCTCTCCATCCCTCCCTCCCTCAAAATAAACATTAAAAAAAGAATTAAATATACTGAATGTAAGCCATTTGCCATCCTTTGGACTTTACATATATTCTTTGCACATATTATTTCTAATCCTCACAGCAGCTCTAGGATCACATTGGTTATTAAGCCCATTTTAAAGATGAGGGAATTGAGGTTTGAGAGGTAGCAGAACTTGCCAACTTCCCACAGCAAATTGACAGTGTTTGAATCCAGGAGAAATATTCCTCCACAAAGCAAGTTCAGTGCCTGCTCTGGCTACTGGGCCTCTCATCGCTAATCCCATGGAAAGGGTACCAGTGCTCTCTACTGCTGACATCATGAGGATTTACCCAGCCTGCTTTGCAGGATGACAGCCAGGCTGTAACATGGCTGATGGTTCTGGGCCTCTCTCTGGATGAAGGAAGTAGAGGATAAGCCTCTCTATCACCAGAGGAGAGTAGATACAGACGTTGCCAGTTTTCCATTCACCAATTTGTCCCTTATTTCTTCTTCTCTATGCTTGTAACCATTTTTTCTACTTATGTTAATGCCTCTTCCAGTGACATACAAATTAAGGCCAAAGAGATAAATTGAAATGCTGTGATTCTAAAACTATGTCTGGTAGGACTTGGCCAATAGGAAATGAAAATAAAGATCACACCACGGCTGCCACCAGAAAGGAATTTGTATCTGTTGAAAAAAATATTTTAAAGTTGTCTGAATTTTATTTATCCCTGTTCTTGCTTCCCTCCTCCCTTTGCTGAGACAATTGAGAGGCTTCTGGTAAGTACATAGACAGTCAATAAGGTAGATCCCTACAGAAGAACAGAATTTTTTAAAAAGGATTTAAAGGCTTTACAGTTTACATGGAAAATGATTTTTTTGGCTTTCATTAACTCCAATGTTGAATGTTTTCATCTATAAAACAGGAATCCAATTCAGCAAGTACTTATTAAGAGATTACCCTGTTAGAGACATAATATTAGACATTACAGGGAAGATAACAGTTAGGAAGGTCTGGGGTCTGCCCTGCAGGATGTGACAGACCCACCAGCAAAGCTGATTCATACATGAGTCCTCATAACACTGGCCTATCATCAGGCTCTAGCAGAAACCCACACCAAGGTGCTGGGCCTCCCAGAATGACAGCATCTGCTCTGATCACCCTGATCACCAGGGTCATTTGGATGTGTTTTGTAATGTATGTAAACGTGCTTGGCAAAGAACTAACAGAACTAAGGGATTTTTCATTATTCTTCTTATTACTAAGCATGATGGCTAAGAATGTAGCCTCTGGAAACAACACACCTGGTTGGGCTCCCTGCTCTGCCATGTACACTATGTTATCTTAGGTAAATTGCTCAAACGCTTGAAGCTGCAGTTTCCTCAGCTGTGGAAAGGGGATAGGATCTACCTGTATGGATGAAGTAGGAATTAAGTTAAGTCCATATATCTCAAGGAATGTGCACCTTGTTCAGTGTGATATGAGGCCACAAAAACATTAATGGTGTTGTTACTATTATTCCACTTCTCAAAACTGTCAAGGTTATCAACAACAAGGAAAGTCTGAGAAACTGTCATAGCCAATAGGAGTCTAAGGAGACATGACAAGCAAATATAGTGTGGTAACCTGGATGGGACCCTGGAACAGATAAAGGGCATAAGGTAAAAGCTGAGGATATCTGCGTGAAATATGGTCCATAGTTAATAATGACATAATGAAATTTATTCATAAAAATT
The DNA here is from genome assembly GCA_028646485.1 of Cryptoprocta ferox. Lineage (NCBI taxonomy): Eukaryota > Metazoa > Chordata > Mammalia > Carnivora > Eupleridae > Cryptoprocta > Cryptoprocta ferox. Next base: position 77,803,987 of record CM053560.1, on the reverse strand, counting down.
GTGTCAAATGTACTGTACTAATATGTTTACAGCAGGGAGGGCTCAGTCTGGGGTATATGGAAACTCTTTATACTATCTTCACAACTTGTCCATAGGTCTAAAAAGATTCTAAAATAAAAAGTTTATTTATAAAAAAAAATAGTATCATGAGGATATAACGATAATATTCTTTTTAAAAATGCCATATTGAGCAATTTGATAAATAGCCAAGGTCAAGTCTAGTATGTAAGAAATTGCCAGTGGGTATATGGTGGCCAGTAGCACTAAGAATGATTAATAAGTATTTTCCTCTCACATATGAGTAAGCCCTCTATCTAAGAGGTTAGGGACTAGTAGAAACTAAAAGTCTACTTCCAGTTGGAGAGAAGCATTGAGTATATTTCCATTTTATTTTTCAAAAGATAGTAAGATCTAATTCTATCACAGGGATCAAAAACACTTAGCCTAAACACTTACCTCCCATCCCTCCTTGTTTTTGTCCTTAGAATGGGGCTGTCAAAACATGATTTTAATTGCATTGTTAAAATCTGCATCATCTCTTTTCCCGTAACTTCCTCCATCTGGCGCCTTGGCTGACTCCCTGGGAAAGACAACTGGACACCTCATGGAAAACTCACACAAGCTCTGAAACAATTCTCCTTAGAGATACTGAACCAGGGCTCAACCCCTATTTGCTCTGGATAATCTCTGTCATTGTCAAATAAACGGTTCATAGAGGGGTTTGTATATCTCCAGATAGGATTATAAATGCACCAAGTTTACAGAATGTTGGATCTGGGAAGAATCTTAAAGATTCTCAATCCAGTTCAATTGCATATCTTATGAGGAGGAGATAGAATTCAGAAAGTCACACTGCTAGATGTATTCAGGATGGAAACTAGACCCCGTTTCCTGGCTTCTAGAGGAGCAAAGTTGCCTCTAAGAATAGACTTATTCCCTTGAGCCCTTGAGCTAATAGCCAGAGGAGCTATTTCACTTTGTACAAGCCACCGAAAAGAGTTTTCTGATGACTTGCTACTGCAGACATGTTCCTGCAGCACCTACAGTGTTGAAGACAGAGGCAGTACAAGAGACAAATAAATTATGAGGGATGGGAAAATCTATGTAGAGCGCAACCATGCCACACCTAGCTGACTTGCAGACTGGGAAATCTATATGCGAGACTAAATCCCAGTTCCTGACTTCTGAAGTCCTCCCGTGGCTCTAACTGAATGGCATTCAAGCCACATAGTCATTTTCCCTGCTCCTAAATTCAGCATAGCAATTCTTACCATTAATGTTTCCAGCTCTATGAAAAAGTAACAGGCATGGCAGAGAAAAGAATGGGTCATTTGGCCTATTTAAAAGCCATAATAAGATCTCAAATCTTAGCACTAACCCATTTGCCAGTGTTGCAAGTGGCACATGAGATGAATTAATCTATTGCTGTGAGTCACTAATTTCCCTAAATCCAGCCATACCTCCTGCCCAGGCTAATTTGATTCTTGTTGCATCAGTTGCTTTCATCACCAGGAGTCAAAGTAAGCAGGTATTGTGAGTGTTTTTTTTAACTACGTTAAATACCAAGAACTCTTCCAATATTGAAATTGTAGGCAGCAAGCATGCCTTTCTAGTTCTTCTAAATGCATTAGTCGTCTACCTGACTTTGTTTTTCTTTTGCACTTTCTGTTTCTATAAATACACAAGCATGTGTCCTAATTATGTTCTTATGTGGATTGTATTAGGTCTGTGAGTTTTGGTGACTGTTAAAGCATTCTGTGGTTTTGTCTTTTATTTCAGGAAATACTTTTCCAAGTTATCCTCTCTGTGGTTTATATTCCTGTATGCGGGAAGCTCATTTTATTGCCAGCTGCAGTTGCTCATTTTCCTCTCGACTGGAGGAAGATGGGTTGAGTCTCCAGTTGTGAGATATGAAAGAGGGAGGCATCTCCTCTTTACAAAAACAGCTGTAAAAAGGACAAATACCACTAGCATGGTATCAGCTATCAACTTCCCAATGGATTGCCACTGATCATTGCTACTGATACTTGGGGGTCTATCACCTATCTTATATCTAGAAACATATAAGTAGAGCAACCTTCAATTAAAGGTTATGTAGCCTCAAAGGATTGGCCAAGATGTCAGGGCAGTTTTTTTAAAGCTTCTAAATAGATTTATTTAATCTTCACACACACAGATAATAAACTTGGATTTGCTAAACTCTAAGACCAAGACAGCAGCGACAAAGTTATGTTCACTATCTTGTTCTAGGCTTCACCCAGTGCCCTCTAAAGTAGAAATGCAAAAAAAAACAGGGGGTGGCATTTAACAAAATAATGAATTATTGAATATTTATCACTAAGTGAACTCAAGCTTTTCCAAACTCATTTCTTCATTTCTGCTTCTGCCTAGCATTGGCACCTCTTGATGGTTTTCTAAAAGCTTGTCAATTACTAGGGCCTGGAGGAAATCCATTCATATCAAGTCTAAGCCTCTTAAGCCTCTACCTATTCATGGCTTTGATCAACAGTTGATGGAAGCTGGAGCTTTCACCAGTTTTGGCTCCACTGTTAGAGTTATGTCAGCCTTCCTTCTTTTATACCCTTGTGTTTGGTGGCCAAGGGTACACAGCACATTGAATGGGCTGATGGGTGTGCTGAGCTCTCAGGCCATTAAAGTGATGGCACAAATAATAGAGTAGTGGGAGGGCAGGGTGCTGGAAGGGAGAACAAATCATTTATGGGAATAATAGAACTAAAGGGATTTCCCTGGTCAGGATGTCTAAGTCCCCAGTGAGCGATGAGGGTCTCTCACAAAGAATCCTAACCATACTCCCATGAAGCCACTAATTTACTGAAAAGTGAACTGGGAAGTGAGATTTCCATCCAAATTAGACCTTGAGAAGTGGAGAATTAAAATATAGTTTGTAACAAAGATCTTCCTCCCTTTATCTCCATAACACAGCCCCTCAAATAAATTGAGGTTTGGTAACAGAAGCAAGAATATTCCGCCCTGTAATTTCTACTAGTATGGCGACCAACCTTCCTGGTTTGTCCAGGACAGTCCTGGGTTTAGTGCTGAAAGTCGCACTTCCCAGAAACACTGTAGCCCCATGATGAAAACCAGGAGGCTAAGTCACCCTAATGGGGAGAGAGGGAGTGTGCATACCTTTTAGCAACACAGTCCTCCCTAGCAACACAGTCCTCCCTGGCAAGCCACTTTGCAGCTGGATTCAGCCCACCCTACAGTTTCTAGGTAGTTTAGCATCATGTTGCCCAGCAGACCACAGAAGGTAATGAGCATGAGAATCCGTGTGTGGGAGGCTAGGGCATAACACCTTCCTCCTCTTCAAGATCTCCAGGTATCTGGCATATTCTCCCATTGAGACTCATTCTTGTGAGGGAATGAAGGGCAGAGATAAAGTTCCCTTTCCCTCCATTTTATAGATGGGGAAATGGCAATGGGGAGATAGTGCAGCCTGTTTGAGATTTCACAGGTGGTAGCAGCACCTACGTGTGCAATGCACTTCCGAATGCTAAATCATGCTGCCTTCTAATAAGCACCCTGATGCGGCATAGATCTTTAATGCCTAAAAAACACCTATCTGGCTGGATTTAGGAATGAAGTGAGGCTGTATATCCTACATCAACCCCCTCAATCACCAGTTCAGAGGAGAAGCATTTGCCTGTGGAGGTGGCACATTGCAGCCCCCACCCCTAAGTTGCCTAAGACAAGCTCCGACTCAAGTTTTAAGCCATGCATTGACACACTCTATGAGCTGGTCATCGTATGGCCTTAAAGTTGTAGATTGTGTTACAGGAGCAGAGGCCTCTGAGAGCTGACCACTGGGGGAGGCACAAACCTCAGTGCCATATGCAAGGCTACTCTCTTGCTCACCCACCCAGAGTCTGAACCCCAGATGCACCAGAACCACAGAGCCAGGGACCAGTGCCCTTCATCCCTCCAAACCTTCCCCACTGGATACCACACTAGGGTCCCGTCCCACCAGTTGAGCTGTCGGGGGGAAGCATGAGCCTCTCTCAGATGGTTTCCCTCAGAACCAGTGGCTGGCCCACAGACTGTTTTGCCTTAGTTTCCCGCTGACGTATTTATCTTCTCTTTATCATGTTTTCAAGAAAATTATTCTGAGAAGAGCACAGTGTACTTCTGCAGAAGTTAAACAGAGGTTTTCCACCTCTGCAATTCACTTCCAGAAGGAGGTAGTGAAGTGACTTCCAGCACTCAGGGCCCAGCAAAAATATCTGTACATAAAGTCTAAGGTGGCAACCAGGTTCATCCTTGAGAGGCTTGAAGGGGGAAGCAGCCAAACAGAGTGTACATGGCTCTTCAGGTGTTGGGAGAGTGGCTTCGCTATGAAGCAGGCTATGCTCAATGAGCATAAACATTTTTTTTTACAGCTTACAGTATGTGGAACCACAGAACCTTGTACTGTGAGCTGAACTGACAGAATTAGAAATTGGAATTGAAATAACTAGACAGTGTATTCCTTTGAGGAGTTTTTTAGTCCAGCATTGAGAAAATCAAGGAATAAGCACAGAAAGGATTTGAAAGCAATGGAAGTAATGTAGGTTGAACTTGAGGGTTGTGATGTCAAACAACATAGGACAAAAATGACAAATTAAACTCAGCCTCAACTCTAGGCTACTTGGTTTCTCAGGTCCCCAGGGAACTCAGTCCAAACTGGGAAGTACTGTGGGTCCCTCTGAACTTTCATGGCTTGGCCAAGATCCTTCAGGCTTCAAGCTACTTTTCCCCAAGGGTCTTTTGGAACTAAGAGGAGGCTGGGATTCTCTGTTATCCTGCCTTTGACACAGAAGAGAACTTCTTTTGAGAGAAGAACCTGTTCCTCTCTCCTTCCCCCACACAGACAAGTTGAAATATGGTCACTTTACTTCCCAACTTTACTACAACTCTTAGTCTTGTGCCTACTTCATCTGCTTGACACTTGTGTGTTTACTGTGTGCTAGCATCTATGCTGTGCTGGAGATAGAGATGAAAAAACTAAATTCCTGCTTCTCCTGGAGTTTACCACCAAATCCTCTCCCCTTAGGGTTTCTCTGGCCCCAGATCATAAGACCTTAAAGCTTACTAAGCTTGAAGGTATACTAAGGGTAAGGAGAAGAGAGAGGGTGTCCAAGGGACAGAGACTATTCTCAGCTCCCTCTCACCAATGGTGTCCAAGCTCTTGCAAAGTTCAGCCTCCTTACTAATATGAATATGTGGACATCCCTATAGGGACAAAGGTTCAGTTGTAACATAAGAGGACTGTGATGTTTGATATAATAAGAAATATATATTTGGCCTTCATCCCTGGGTCCTAGGACACAGCTCCTAAAACTCTTGTAATTTCCTGAGAGATGAGGGTAAGTATAATAAACCTCTTTCAAACATACTCACATTTATGCTAATGAGGTAACTTTCTTTTTTATCTAAGGAAGTGACTTATGATGGGGCCCTAGATAGCTTTAGGATGGGAGCTACCCACAAGAGGAACCAAAGAAATGTGTGATTAGAGGGATGGAATTTCTACACACACACACACACACACACACACACACACACACCACCCCTGACCTCCAGGGAAGAGAGACTGAGAATTGAGCTTATCACCCATGGCCAATGATTTAATCAACTGTGCCTATGTAATGGACCCTCCATAAAAAGCCTAAATAAAAGGAATTGGAGAACTTCCTCGTTGGTGTAGGTTCCATGTGCCAGGAGAGTGACACACCCCAAACTCCACAGGGACAGAAGTTCCTGTGCTCAAGACCCTTCTAGACCTTGCCCTATATACCTCTTCATTTGGCTGTTCATTTGTGTCCTTTATAATATCCTTTATAATAAACTAGAAATAGTGTTTCCCTTGGTTTGTGAGCCATAATAGCAAATGATCAAACCTGAGGAAGAGGGGAGTGTGGGAACACCCAGTTTGTAGTCAAGTCAGACAGCAGTGTAGGTAAACCACTATTTGCAATTAGCATATGAAATGGGGGGCAGTATTGTGGGACCGAGCCCTTCACTTGTGGGGTCCGAACTAACTCCATGTAGGTAGTGTCAGAATTGAATTCTATCCTAGGATGCCCAGTTAATATCCAAAGAGAAGTGGAGATCCGTTTGGTGTGGAAACCCTACACATTTGGTGTCAGAAGTGTTATGAGTAGGGCCAGAATTCCATCTATGATTCTGTCCTTTGCTTCCCCAGGGAAGATTTTTCAATAGATATTGCAACCCAGTGTAATAAATGGACGTTTGCTGTCTCCTGGCACAGGCGAGCGCTTTGTACTTGGCAATGTTTATAATGATGGTGGGGATAGTTGCCACCTTCGTAACATAAAGTCAACATCTACCTACTGAATATATCTGACTTGACGAACCAGAACAAAAAGCTGTGGCAGACTATTACCACCACCACTGAAGATCACGAGGAAAGGAATCCATGCCACATAGCTGGGATTCCAGGCTGCCCTGTCCAGCTACAGATGAGATCTGTGATGCCTGCCTGCCTAGAATCCTCTGTGGAACTGTTGGGGTTCCAGCCATCATGTCACACATTCTCATGTGATGGCCTGTTTCCATCAGAGCACTTATCCTAGTTTTTAATACAGCACCCGCAGAGCAGGGCTAGATGTTTTTATTACCAAGCAGAGTGTCCCAAGAAAAATACACACTGAGAGTGGACAATAAATTTGTATTGAATGAATGAATGAATGAATGAGTGAATGAATGAACAAATGAACGAACACACAAAAGAATGAGTGATGGGTCAAATGAGCTTCTCCAGAGGCATTTCAGTGAGACATAGGAGTGATCCAGAAAAAACCCTGGCCGGCAGAGTTAGGTAAGCTCCATTTAGCACAGAATGTGTGGCTTTGGCAAATGTAGTTGATCAGAGAAAGAAAACATCTAAAACATGTGCTAGTGAGAAGTAGCAATGAACTTATTTTTCTTTTAATAAAATCAGCTTCACCAGGGATCCTGGGGAGCTCCCAGCTGTGCGATGAAGCCACAGAGTAACTGCAAGAATGGCAGATGGGGTGAGCCTGGTCCCACAGAAGCCCCAATCCAACCCACCAACCTAATTGCAGCACATGCCGTACCCAGTGCTATTCACTGTTTGTCACCCGAGGCATTGGCTGGATCAATTTCGGGACATGAAAAACAAAGTAGCATTTTTGCCAAAGCCCTTGAATTTCCAGGCCTTGTGGTTTCCATTCAGACCATTTCGTAAAGGATTGCAGGCTTCCAGTGCCTTTGTTGTTTCAATCCTTGGTGAGTCCAACAAAAAGAGAAACCTCAGGCCCTCGCCAGCTGAGGCTGGGGAAGGAATTCCTCTGCCTGGGCCTGTAGACAGGAGGGACAGGGGCCTCCGCTATAAGCCCCACTCTTCTACCGCAGCTTGGGTGGTCTCAGCCGAGGCCTCATCGGCTCCTTCTTCCGCTTATTGGCCTGGAAAAAGGAAAGCGAGTTTCACCATGGAGACCCTCTCCAAGGGAAGCTGTGTGATTTAATGAACCTTTGGAAAATGTTTCACTTTTCACACCTGCAAATGGTCCTTCGATATTTGTCTTATGCCACAAGACTCCCTACATTTCTCCTAATACCAAATAAACAGGAGCATTAAGGTCTGGGGGTCTTTTCTATCTGGGTTCTTTTTCCTTGGAATTTCTGTCCTGCTTATCTGATGAAACTAAGGATGGGGCCTCTTTGCTGAACCATTACTCTTCCCAATATGTAAAAATGGAAGGTTTCTTCAAAAGCAGACCCAATTTATGTCAATCATGGATAACTTTTACAGCACCATCATATAAAAGAGGGGAAAGGAAACATTTAATCTGTGCTGCTGGTTATTGCTTCCCAGCAAGTGCGTTGGTTCACGTTGGTGTATCCTTGAACTCCTAGATCTCTTTCTTTCCCTTTGAGCATGTTAGACTCATGCTGGCCACATCACCAAGGGGTCTCTAATTTCACATGTGGCCTGAGAGTCTCAGAGGAAGATTTGGGGGGCACTGAGGTGGCTTAGTCGGTGGAGCATCTGACTTCAGCTTAGGTCATTATCTCAGAGTTCATGAGTTCAAGCCCAGCATCAGACTCTCTGCTGTGAGCTCAGAGCCCACTTCAGATCCTCTATCCCCCTGTCTCTCAGTCCCTCCCCCACTCATGCACTCTTTCTCAAAAATAAATTTTAAAACCCTTTTAAAAAAAGCAGATTTTGTGATTGTTAACCAAATCTGAGACGTGTGTAATGGTTAAGTTAATGATTGGGAATCTATGTGATTCTTTGAAATCTATGTGATTTTTAAAGAGCTTTAGAGGCATAGATAACCATTTATGTGTTAAGTAGAAATAAATTAGAACAAAAATTATATATGTGGTATGATCTCAACCACGTCTATAAAAGAAGGGAAAACATCAACACGTGATGAGATTATGAGTGATTTTCATTCTCTGTACTTTTTTGTATTTTTAAAATTTTCCACAGTAAACATGCATATTTTCCTTTATTAAGAATATTTTCCTGATTATAGAAAAATGTATTGATTACTTTTTATAATTTTTTTCCTAAGGCAATATGACAATAGTGAGTCTCAAAGATAGTAGAACTTGTATTTAATATACTTGGAATGAGAATCTAAGCAGTCTTTTAAAAAGATGAAAATACAGTACATGAATAGAAATATGATAAATTCAGAAATATATTTAAATGTATTTATATTTCAAATATGTTTAAATATATAATAAATTTATATATTTAAATATATAAATATTTTTAAACATATCTCACCACCTAAAACTCTTTTCCCAAAAGCAAACATTATTAACAGTTCAGGCTGTAAACTTTTCCATAAATCTACAAATGTGTAGGTTTTATATTTGCACATATATGGATTTGGCATTTTTAACACTAATGGGATTGTATCATATGTATTGCTCAATAACTTTCTTTTTCTCACTTAATATACCTTAGAAGTTCAACTTGTATCTCTATACAGAGAGATCTACTTTATTTTTAACCATTTTATCTTGCACCATAGATGTGCCATTATGTGTTCATTCATTCCCTTATTGATACATGTTTGCCCTAGTTCCAAGTTCTACTACATATTCTTGAGCATAAGAACAACTGTATGTTCAAAGATATTCCCTACAGTATTGCAACATCTTTTACAATGAACCTCCTTTACACTTAGCTTTGTACGCACAAGAAAGTATCTCTGAAAGTTAGGTTTCTGGAAATAGAAATCCTTGGTTGCCTCATTGCCCTGCCAAAAAGATTGTATTAACTAAGTCTCCAATCAACAGCATCAGCACATTATCTTAGAAAAATTTTCTTTTCAGATTTAGAATAGATTCTCCCAGATTCCTCCTGAAGAATCTAATTTGCAAATCATCAAGACAAAAAGAGAAACAAATCCAAACTTCTAACTCCCTTTAGAAGTTACAGCATTTCTCTGCTGTTACCCAGGATCAGTCTTCTGGCAAAGTACTTTATGTACATTTGTTTACCTCTTATTCACATTTAAATTTAAATTACTTAATTATGCGATAAATTGAACATAGGAGGCTAATAAAACACTTAACTACCTACTATCCTGATTTAGAAAAATTTATTATTTTATGGAATCTACTTCAGACCTTTTTTAAAGAAATATGATATTACTGTTGAATCTTTCAGTTCCCAGTTTAGTATTTCTCCCTCCCAAGAGTTAACCTGCATCCTAAAGTTGGTAGAGTATCTTTTATTTTTTTTAAATATGTATTTATTTATTTATTTGAGGAGAGAGAGCGTGAGTGGGGGAGTGGCAGAGAGAGAGAGAGAAGGAGAGAGAATCCCAAGCAGGCTCCACAGTGTCAGAGCAAAGGCTGATGTGGGGCTCAAGCCAATGAACTGTGAGAATATAACCTGAGCTAAAATGGAGAGTTGGAGACTTGACTGACTGAACCAACCAGGCACCCCAGTATAGTATCTTTTCTATCTATGTTTTATATTTTCACAGCATTTGTATATATCCATTTGCAATAAGTAGCATTATTTTGTGTATTTTTTAATTTATGAAAATATTATCATAATACAGATATCATAAAACCTGACTTTTTTTACTCAAGAAATTTTCCAAATAATTGTTTTTCCAGTGTTTTTTGAGGTAGAGTCAATTCTTTCACATTAACTGTCACATTGTATTCAGGTATATGATTATATAAACATGTAATTATTGTCTATTAATTCACATTTAATTGACTTCCAAATTTCCCTATTACAAGCTTAGTAGGTTTTATTGCTATTTCAAATGGGGTCTTTTTGAAATATATATATAATATATTATGTATATATATATATTATACATTATGTATATATATTATGTGTATGTATATATATGTGTGTGTGTATATATATGTGTGTGTATATATGTAGTTCTTTAAATTGGCATCCATTTATTTACAGGAATGACAGTAACTTCTCAGGGCTAATAGTTTATAGGATTTCTTGGATTTTGTATGTAAACCATTATAATGCCTTCACATAATCAAGTTAGTTCTTCCATACCAATGTTTATACATCCTACTTTATTTTCTCACGTCACTGCACTGTCTTGAACCTCCAATAAAATGTTAAAGAAGCACTAGCAACAAGTAATTTTGTCACCATCTTCACTTTAAAGAGAATATGTCTAACATTCCAGTAATTACATACGATATTTGCAGGAGGTTTCTGGTAGTCATTCAATTTCTTTAAAGGTTATAGGTTAAGATTTATAGGTTTATTCAGAATATCTATACCTTCAGATTACCTATATGCATAATGTGTACATTTTCAAATTATTGGCATAAAATATAATAAGTCTCACATTACTTTCAGTCTTTATGCTTTCTATAGTATGTTCCCTTTTTCATTTTATAACCCCTTATATTTTTGACTAATTTTTCCAGAAAATTTGTCTATTTTGTCAGTCTTTTTAAGAATCAGGTTTGTTAATATTCTTTATTGTTCCTTGGATCTCCTATCCATCAATTTCTGCTCTCATTGTTAGTATTTACTCCCATCAACTTGTTTGATGTTACTTTTTGTTCTTTTCCCCTAAGTTTTTTGAGTCAAATAACTAACTTGCTATTTTTCAATTTTTCTTCAGTTACATATGCATATAAAGTTATAAATGTCTCTCTGCATGCTATAAATATTGCTATAAATTCCTTTAGTTATTCAGTTTTAAATATTTGATGACTTCCATTATGACTTCTTCTGTGACACGTGAAACATGTATATGTCATATTATATATGACGCATGTATGCTACTTATTTTTCAAATTGGAATATCAGAAGAACATTGATCAGAATAATATTGATTCTACAATATTCATTTTCTCTTTTTCATGTGGTCAGTTTTGAAAAACAAAATTCCAGTATGTGCAATATGGATGCAAGGTTCTATTTGTTTCCATTAGATTAAGCTTTGCGACTGACAGTAATTCTTAATAATCAGGCATCTACCCTTCCCTCTTTCTTCAGGTTCTTTGCTACTGGTCAAGGTCTTATGACTAGGTCTAGTCAATGGAATGTTAATGAAAGCTTCGTGTGTCTCTTTCAGGCTGAAGTAGTGAAAATCCAGGCATAATTTTCTGGTCTTTTTCCCTTGCCTGCATTGAAAAAAGTAACCACCTGTCCCAGATGGTGAACCTAAAAAATCATAAGCCTCCTTTAGCCTCTGTAGAGACACAGTCCCAGATTCTTTTGGACAAAAGTATGAGTGAGAAATAAATTGTGACTATTGAGTCATTAAAATTTTGAGGTTAGAATGATACTGTACATCACCTCTCCTAGCCTCATAAATATGGCTTGTTAATTATGTTGTTCGAATTTTTCTACTTCTTAAGAACTTATTTAATTAACATATTAATTCCTGAGAAATGTGTATTAAAAATATTTTTATTATATACTTGTCAGTCTCTCTAATCTTGTCAGTGTGGGCTTTATATATATTTAATTCAAAATACAAAATCTTCCTAATGAATTGTTTCTATATCAATATATAATGACAGTGTGTCATTCATAGTTTTTTCTTAAATCAACTCTGATGTTGATATGATGATATTAATATAGTTATATCAGTTTTATTTTGATTAATATTTGCCTATGATATTCTTTCCTACTATAAGTATACATATATGTGTCTGTACATACATATATACATACACATGTATATAGACATGCGAACACATTTGCATGTATTTACATAGTTGAAATATATCTTCACCCACTCAGAATCTCTGTCTTTTAATAGATGTCTTTAAGCCATTCATAGTAGTGATAACTAATTCATGTATACTTGTTTCTACCAGTGTATTTTGTCTTTTTATTACAGTAGTTTTTCTTTATACTCCTTTTTTGACTTACTTTGGACTAATCATGTTTCCTTCTATCATTTTACCTTGGTTATTTTTAAGACACCCCCCCCCAAGACACACACATTTTTCTGCTCAAGACTCAATGTGGTTCTACTTTATGAAGATTAAACTTCTCATAAATTCAGAATAGATTAGATTATCTCCAATAGTCCTGCCAACTACTTCATTGAGAAACTGAGACTCTCCAATCCTACATAGAAATCTGGGATTTAAAACATACAATTTCCTTAAACTTAACTCCCAAAATTCAAATAGTCTCCCAATTTTGTCTTAGATATCTCTAATTCTATCCCCTTTATTCCATCCTCTCAATTACTGTCTTTGCTTAGACCCTCAGCCTCTCACCTGGAGTATAGTAGAGTTCTAAGAGTTCTCCGTGCCTCAAGTCTTGGGATGTTGCCTTCTCTAAATCCACTCACCACACTGAGTACATAGAGGTATGTATCTAAAAGTCTACTATGACCAATCATACCTCTGCTTTAAAGCCCAAAGGTCCCCACATCTGTAAGATCAGACTTCCTACCAAAGCAGTCAAAAAATATAAAATTCTTGTTACCCGCCTATTCTTGGCTTTCCAGTTCATCGCCTGCCACATCCTTCTTGCAAACTTTAGAATCTAATAATACCTAAGCACTTGTAGTTTCCTACATATTTCATGCTATGACATAACTTTAGGACTTTGCTCATCCAAGTACTTTGTACTTAGTGTCTCGCACACCCTTCCTATTTTTTTAAATTTTTTAATGTTTATTTATTTTTGAGAGGGATAGAGACAGAGCAGGGAAGGGGCAGAGAGACAGAGGGAGACACAGAATCTGAAGCAGACTCCAGGCTCTGAGCTGTCAGCACAGCGCCTGACGTGGGGCTTGAACTCACAAGCTGTGATATCATAACCTGAGCCGAAGTCAAACTGACTGAGACACCCTGAGACACCCAGGTGCTTACTACACTGAGTAATTCAATCTTCATAACGCTGCATAAATTCTGAGACTAATTATAAGAAGCTTTGCAGATTCATCTGGATCTCTTGGAATACTCACTCACTGGTTGTACCCAAGCTCCATACTGTAAGAAGCCCACAAACACGGACAGACTAATTGTAGAAAAATCAAAGTAACAGTCATAGCCGAGCTACTAGATTCCAACCAAGATCAACTGCCAGCCAAGATATGAGTTATCTTGCATAACCACAGCTCTTGAGCCTGCAGATGATCCCACTCCTGGCCACCATCTGACTGCAATCACATAAGAAACTCACCCCAAACAGAGATATAATAATAAATTGCTATATTAGCCAGTGAGTTTTAGGGAGATTTGTTATTTAGCAAATAATAACCAGAGAAGTCTCCTGAAATAGACACTCAGTAATTAGTGATTCAGCTGAAAAGGAGACTAATGCCATTGTTGTAGCTTACATTTTTGAGTTTCCTATAATTTATAAATATCTACCTCTAGAGAAGGTAATTCATTCACAAACCCAATATTTGTGAAAATGTTTACCAACTAAATAGATAATTTATTTTTCAGTTACTTCTTAGATGCATCAAACCCCTTGAGGATGCTAAGCTAGAAACCATGTAAAAGTCATATACCTCTGCTTCCCCACATGGAGATTTAAATGGATTTTACCCACATGTGAGACCATTGAAGTCCAGGTCAATTGTTATTTGCTTATCACCTTTCACAGTCAGTTCTAAAGCAGAATGTTGCTTCCAAGTGTTTGGGGTCCTAGTCAGCTTTATACCTCATATCCTGAAATGTCTGCTTAGAAGACCAGAGAAGGCAAATGGCAAACTGGAGATAGAAATAAATACCCTTAAATGGCTCTTTTGGCTTTACTCTCCAAAGAAATGATTTGGAAAATAGTCAGCATTAACTTCAGTAAGAATAAGCATGCCTACTGTAAAGGCAAATGGTTTGTAGAGAGGAGTCCTTTATCTACTAACATTGTATAACCATCAGTAAAATACATGATTGCAGCTAGGCTGTGAGTAAAGTGGAGGTGGTGAGAGTGTGATGTTCTCCACATAGCTGAAACACAAAGCTTGGAATGGATTTTGAGGTTTGGTGTGCTAAATATCTTCCATTTTCCCCTTCAGATTCACTTTCCACCCTGCTATAAACCCAGGAAGCTTTCTACTCTACTACAAACCCAGAGGGATTCCATCAAGGGAATCCACTGATACCTGACTTCCCATTGGCTCAGACAATGGAAGGTTTTAGCAAAAGGGTAGGAAGGAGGCAGAAGGAAAGTGAAGTCAAAGTATTAATCCTCCAGCTCTACTTTTGATGGAGCTTGGTTGCTGTCCTTTGGCTGCTCCCACTCCTGAAGGCCACAGTGCCTGTTGGGCAGCCTTATTCATAGAGTTCTTTCTATCTTGATTTCAACAGCCAGTCCTTCCCTTGATCCTTAAGATCCAGGGGTAGTACTACCTCCATCCCTTGTTGGTTGCTTTCCATAAATCCTATTCACACTTTTATTAAACTCTTTAACCCAAATTGAATGAACTGGACCCTGACTGCTTTAGGTAGTATATGCTAATGTGCCATTCTGTCACTAACCACCCCATCCCCCCATGGCAATACCTATTTCCTTTGTGTGTGGTACAGAAGGCCAGGAAGGAAGAGACATAGAGTTTTCTGCCACAGCTGCTGCATGATTCTTTGAGAATCCCCTTCTTGGGGATTTCACAAGCAGGTTCCTGTGGGGTAGCCAGACCTCCCATTAGATAATAGACCCCAACATTTAGGTCTTCTGCCATGCAGACTCTACAATTTGCCACTATTCCTCCCCCTGCCAAATGGGGACTGGATGAAGACTGAACTCAGCTGTGTATGAGCAGCAAATCAAAAACTAAGTCACCAAATCTGAAGAAGCAGTGCAAGCAGGGGGGGAAGGAGAATCTCAGACATAGAGCCAAAACAGAGAAATAAGAGGACTCAGTATATGAGGTACATTAGAATAAGTAGAAGGGAATTGAGCTGGAAAAGTTCCTTGGCACTTTTTCTTCTATTGTTCCTGGATTTATTTATGTGGACATAGTACATTTAATGGGACTAAAGAGACTGGACATTGTTTTCCCAGAATTTTCCAATTTCCTCCTTCTTTGCAATTCCAAGAGATTTCTCTTAAGCCTCCCCTTAGTGGCTTCAGATGGACTTCCAAGGAGCCCTGGTTCCATAGAGATACCACAGAGGCCTCTTTGAGGGTGAGGGATCTGAGTAGGTGGGGCTCCAAGTCAGCAGCTGCTGGAGTCCTGACCACTCAAATTACTTTTTTATTTATTTTCCAAATTGGGTTATATATAGCATTTCTTTTTTTAAAGGTGGCTGGGAGGATTCTGCTACTTAAAAAAAAAAAAAGAAAGAAGTGAGAACCACTGCTCCTCTCTTCTCTTTTATAGTCTTCTTAGGGTTTGCTGCTTCCTAAGGGCTAAAGATAATCTCATGATCCTATTCCTTATTTCAGTACCTCTTACAACATAGAGGTGGAGCTTCAAAACTACTCAGAAGCTGAGCATCTCAAAGTTGAAGAAACCCTAATGGTCATCTTTTATAATTTTCCATTTTGTCACAGTATTCCCCATAGCAAGACAACCTGCTGTGTTTGGACACCTCTAAGGACAGGTAGTTCTCTCACAAGAGCAGCCCACCTTATCATTCAACAGCTCTAATCATTAAAATTCTTTCACTTATATGGTACCAAATTATATCTCTGAATGACTTGTCCATTTTTTACTTCTAGACAGATACAAAGAAAGTCTACATGACAATGCTTCCAATACTTAAACTATTAAAGAATAAGTCTTTTCTCCAATCTAAAATGCCCATATAAGTTCCTCACCATCCTTATATGGGTTCTTGTCTATCTGTGTCCACTTTAAGAAAGAATAATTTAGAAGTGTTGTGACCAACTAGAACTAACCTAGATACCATATTAGTATGAAAATAGCCTAAAATACCTTGTTTTAGCAGCCCCATCACACTTAGAGTTCATTCATGGTTTGTGGCAAATAAACACCAAAGTCTGGTTTTAAACCATATGCCTCTGTCTTTTCCTTAGCCAATTCTTTTTTTTTTTTTTTTGGTCTAAATGTAGAATTCCATTTATTCACATTCTATTTCATTCTATGGCTTCAGTCCATCACCATAGCTTACTGTAATTTTTTTTAGTTTTGATTCCATTATTCAACATACTCAACACAGTTTTGTGACATACACATAATTAATAAGAAAGTGAATTTATAGCACTTCCTTCAATTAGCATCCAAATCATGAAGTTACCAATCATTGCCGTATTAAAACTATGTAACAAGTTAATCAAATATATTAGAATAAAGCTATGTAACAAGTTAATCAAATATATTAGAAAATGATAAGCAATGTCTTCCACTAATTATTGAATAAGGATAAACAAACAAATCTTGAATTTAAATAAGACCCCATTATAGCCATGATATCCAAAGGGAACATTATCGGGTCTTCTTTAAAAGAGATAAAAAGTTTGGGAACTTTAGCCACTAAGCTGAACCTACTGTAAGAAACTGACAAAAGCAGGGGAAGAAATTTTATTCCTAAGCCCTAGGGCCGTGACAGCTTCAGGTCAAATAACAGAGAATTCTGCCTTAATCCTTTCTAATCCACTGAGGCTCCAGAAAACAGAAAGATTAGATTGAATTGATGGAATGGGCACTGGGTGGTAGGAGGGGGGGAAGCAAAGAGACTCTTAACTCCAGGGCAGGATAGAAGGGTTTGCAGGAGCCCAAAAATTCCCACCGATAATAACCAGAAAAGTTTGATTAACTACAGAAAAAGCCACATATTACAAGTTACCAGAGAGTTTTAAGGAAATAAAAGAAAATAAAAAGAAGAAACTTTTAGTTTTCAAAAATTTGATTTTTGGGGGGGGCCTGGATGGCTCAGTTGGTTAAGCGTCAGACTTCAGCTTAGGTCATGATCCCACGCTCATGAGTTCGAGCCCCGTGTCCAGCTCTGTGCTGATGGCTCAGAGCCTGGACGCTGCTTCCAATTCTGTGTTTCCCTATCTCTGCCCATCCCCTACTTGCACTCTGTCTCTCTCTCTCTCAAATAAATACATAAATAAATAAATAAACAGACATTTTTTTAAAAATTAAAAAATTTTAATTTTTGGAATACCAATTAGATGTAGAGCCAGGTTTAATTTCCAACACTACTGTAGATACTGAAGATACATGAGCAAACAGAGTAAAGCCCCATCTTCACAGTGCCTACATTCTAGGAAAGAGAGACTGACAATAAACAAACATATAAGATGGCAGGCAGCAGAAGATATATGAATATATATAAGAATAAAGCAGGATAAATGGGGAAGGGACTAGCCAAGGTATGGGGTGGGGGTGGAGTAGTGCAATTGGATGGTCAGGGAGAACCCTTGAATAAGGTGATTTTTGAGTCACTGAAATAAGTGACGACCTCTAAGATCCTTGTAGCCTTGGATTTTAGGATTCAATGAAGGAAAACAATAGACAAAACACATTGGACTACATAAGTGAACGATGAAAAAGAAAGGGATAATGGAAACTTGATTGGATATGTATCTCCACATGTTCTCCCTCTAACTGAGTTTCCCCTTAAAAATAAGGCTGGAAGTGCATTATAGAGATGGGGAAAAGCCTTCAGCAAAATTCAATATTCTTTCATGAAAAAAATCTTTTAAGAGATTAGGTATAGAAGGAATGTACATAATACAAGTCCTATATGACAAGTCCATAGGTTTCATCATACTCAATGTTGAAAGGAGTAGGGACTCAAAGAATAAAGTCAATTTGGTGTTATGTGTGATGGCTTAGGTTCAGGAATCAAATTGCCTATGTTTGAATCCTCTTCCATGATGTTATTAGCATGACCTTGGAAAATGCTTGTAAGTCCTGCGATTGTGATCCTTCTTTTAAAAATGATGGTATCCCCCTCACAGGGTTTTTTGTGAGGATTAAATGAAGTAATAATCCAAAAATGCTTAGAACAATGCCTTGTGCTTATTGAGCATTCAGTAAATTAGCTATTGTTGTTAATTACAATAAAGCACCAAATACTAAAAAGGACTTTGGAAACCCAATCTTCAATTCAGATTCCTTTATGAAGAAAGCCATGGAAAACCATGGATCAGGTGGATGGGAGAGGATGACAAGAATAAGTGGGGAAGCTCATTCTCTTCAGACTCCACCAGTGAATGATATGTATCAGGGCATTTGAAAGTTGCTCAAGAAATCAGAATCCATGGTAGTTTGAGGAGAGATGTTGGGTGTTATTGACCTGGTAGGATCCTGAGGAGACCTCAGCTTTAGAAAGATGTATGAGATGAATGACACCATCTTCTACCAACCATGTAATAAGCAGGGTTCTTATAGCCCTATCCAACTCTTCCTTGGGATGTTTTTCTTTCATAATGTTTGCAATAATTGACAATCGGCAGAGGTCCTCATAGGGTTTGAGGTGAGGCCATGACATAAATGAGTTGCTATTTGGTTTTCTCAGAAAGTTTATAAATGGTACTCTTTACATGGGGAGGCTTTTTGGGAATGACTCTTGGGTTATTGAGGACAGTCTATTGGTTCGCCATACTATTCCTGAGGCCTAATTCTCTGTATCTTCTAATGATGATGACAATAATATGTCCCTGAGGCATGGTAGAAGGGAGTCCTGGATTGCAAGTTAGGAGGACTGGGTTCCAGTTCTGGCTACTTGTATGGCTTTGAAGTCACTTAATTTCCCTAGGTCTCAATTTCCACTTAGGCACTTGCTAATAGTGTTTTTAGCTATAATATTCTACCCATTCCCATTCTTTGTGTAAAATGCCCCAATACCTAGGGTACATTATTAATTTATTCACTTATTGATTTATTCCTTTATTAATTTCTTCACTTACTGATTTATTCCTTTATTTAATATTTTTCTTTTTTAATATTTTTAAGTTATTAAAATGTTCATTACACACAAAACACAAAAAAATACAAATTTTTCATGCATCTAACATCTAGATTTAACAAGTGTTACTATTTTGCTAAATTTGAACCAGATTCTTTAAAAAGAAATGAGACATTACAGATAATAAGCCCCCATTTCTTCCCTCCCAAGAAATAACCACTATCTTTAAATTAGTATATGTTCTCAATGTATAGTATTGTTTCTCATTTTTAAAATGTACATAAATAGTGTACTGTAAATTTCCTCATTTATGTTGAACTTTGAATTTTCCAGATTTACTCACATTACCACCTATGGAATTATTCATTCATTCATATTAACAGTGGCTTAGTATTCCAGTGTATGAATATACCACAGTTTATCCATTCCCCATTGATGGCCTTTTAGATGGTTTCCAACATTTTGCTATTAAAAATAACATTGCAACAACCAACGATGTAGAAGTCTCCTTGAGCACATGTGTGAAAGTTTCCCTCGGGTAATTACTTAGAAGCAAAATTACTTGGGGGCTGGGTATGTTTATTTTCAGCTTTTCTAGATAATGTGAAATTGCTTTCCAAAGTGCTTGTAGATACTCACACTCTCAGCAGTACTAAAAGACTTATTGTTTTCCCGTATCCTTGCCAGCATGTATGTTGTTAAGCCTTTTAAGTTTTTTCTGATCAGATGGGTATGAAATAATACTTTCTTGATGTTTTTATATATTTTTTGACTATTCAGATTTCTTCTTCGTAAATTTCCTGTCCATATCCTTTGCCCATATTTGTGTGTGAGTGTGTGTGTGTGTGTGTGTGTGCACGCGCACTTGCGCTTGCGCAAGTGCATGTGTGTTTGTTATTGATCTGAAAGATATCTTTGTATATTCTGGATACTAATTCTTTTTTTTTATTTTAAGAGTTATAAATATATATCTTACCTTCTAATTGTTATGTTTGGTTTTCCACCCAAAAATCGTTGTTTTCTGTAGCTAAATCTATCAATTTTCTTTTATGTTTGTACCGTTTATGCCTCATTCAAGAAAACCTTCCTTACTCCAATATTATAAACATATGCCATATATTATCATAAAAGTTTTACAGCATTGCTTTGTTTTAATAGCTAGGTTTTTTAAATCCATATGGGATTTAGTTTTGCATCTAAAGCTAATTTTAATGTATTTATTCTACATGAATAGTGAATTGTCCTGGCATCATTTGTTAAATATCTTATCCTTTCTCCATTAACTGGTATTGCCACTACTCTCATTCACAAAGTTTCTATATAGATGTGGATCTAGTCCATTGGTGTGTGCTGAGCTAGTCCTACTTTAATAACTGTAGCTTTAGGGCAATTCTTGATAGCTAGTATGGTAAGAATTGTTTTTATTGTTTTTTTTTTCAAAATTGTCTTGACTATACTTGACTTTTCACTCATTCATATGAGTTTTACAATGTTTGTTCAATTCCACAAAAAAAGTGTCAAGATGGTATTTGAAATGGCACTAAATTCATACATAGATTTAACCAGAATTATTATGATGATATTGAAACTTCCCTTCTATGTATACAGCATATCTCTTATTCAGATCTTTTCTTCTTGTGTGTAAAATGTTTTATAATGGTTTCCATAAAGTTTTGTTCATCTTTTGTTAATATATTCTTGCATACCTTATAATTTTGTTGCTGTTTTATATAGGATCTTTTTCTAAAATTATACTTTCTCATTTTCTTCTGAAATTAAAATGTTCAATTTGTGACCACTGGAGTAGAAAAATGTTAATTATTTCTTGTTTACTGATTCTTCACTTGCAAACTTGGTCTCTATTCATGCAAAACTTTTTGTCTATAGAATCTCTTGAATTTTCTATGTAAGAAAAAATATCTGCTGATAATGAAAATTTGTTTTTTTCCTTTCCATAACTTGTACTTTTCATTTTTTCCCCTTGTCTTATGCCAGCTGGGCTCTCTAATACAATATTGAATGGAGGGGGTGAGTGGGAGGGAGATATTTGTCATTTGCCTGGTTCCAAAGGACCTTCTTGTATTGTTTCATCCTTAAGTATGTGATTCAGGTAGGTTCTTGATTGCGATTCCAACAGTGTAAGCCTTTGAGAGTCCCTTATGCTCTTCTTTCTCCACGGTTATTCATGGTAGTGGGTGAGCTGTAATCACACATACCTTTGACACTTCAGGTTGTAGAGTTATTTATCAGCTAAGCAATCGGTTGATTTGGTTCTTTAATTTGTGACTTGGGATAATAAATACTGGGCCAGAAGAGACCCACACTGTGAATTTCCTTACAACAGAGAAGTCCTTTTTCTGGATGATACAGCTGTGGAAGAATGTAGGTCATGAGCCACAGTGCTCAGCTTTGTCTCAAAGGTCTGACTACACCTTCAGATGGAACATAAAGGTGATTGTAGTGTGGAGGGCTTAGCCTGGCAAATGGCTAGCTTCCTGGGGCCCACCTAGGCCACCAGGCTTCTGTTATTATTGAGAAAAAAATTCAGGGAGATTTAGATTAAGATTATTTTTATAATATATGTTGAGCAATGGGGCTAGGGAGCAAATTCATATTATGAGAGATCCAGCATCTTTAACAATGAGGTGATGGAAGGAGAACATCTTGATTACAAATAAACATAAATCCAACATGTTTTTAAATTCCTGGATCTAAAAGCCTGGCAGAAAAAATTTGGACTGAGGCTAATGGTGCAGAAAAGTAACTGGCTACAGTTGAAACTCAGAAATCATAAGAGAGTGTAGTATTTAAGTCAGTAGGATGCAGAGCCACCATGGTAGACCTGGAGGGAGGAAGAAGTTTATTAGGAAACAGTCTCACCTATAATCCAGTCTTTGGGGATTGACTCCATGAACAATGTATGAAGGACTTTATAATGAAGTGCACTGAAATTACCAGAAGAAAGTTTAGGCCAATGGATTCTCAGGGACAGAAGTTTTGGACCAGTCAAGTGATTCCCCCAGAGAATAAATAGCTAGAATACTAATGCTTTTATTATGTTAAGATTCTCCTAATTACTAGTTTTACTGGAGAGCCACTTTTAGAGGAAGGAAGGAAGGAAGGAAGGAAGGAAGGAAGGAAGGAAGGAAGGGAGGGAGGAAGGGAGGGAGGGAGGGAGGGAGGAAGGAAGGAAGGAAGGAAGGAAGGAAGGAAGGAAGGAAGGAAGGAAGGAAAGATGGGGAGGGAGGGAGGAAAGGGAGGATGGAAAGGAGAGAGGAAGAAAGGGAGCCAAGGAAGAAAGAAAAACAATGATGAATAGTATGGTTTGCAAAATATTATCACAAGTCATCTAAAGAAAGAATACTAACTGTTGTTGATTTTGTGTCAGGCATCACCCAAATGTGTGGCCCAGTCTCAGTGCTGACATAAGGGAGCTTAATAGCCCCACTTTCTCTTTAACTAGAATGACTATATGTGCCAGTTTGCCTACAATGGACCTGGCTTGTGCATCTCCATGGGCATATTAGCTAGTATTGCAACACTTCACTCTAAAAAGCAAAAACAAAAAACAGTCCTAGTTTGTATTATAAGCTATGTGATCACCCCATGGAGAACTCTCTCAAGCCTCTCTTGTAAATATGTTACAGTTGTATGCTCACTTACCTGACTCCCTGTTAAAGAGTGACCTCCTTAAGGCTAGAGGCTATATCTCACTCATCTTTGTGTGCCCAATTTTCATCACTGTGCCTGACACTCAGTAGGTGCTCTATATTTCAACAATTAATGGATAAAATGCTACTCTAAGAAGTCCTTTTGTAAGTATTTGAATTAATGAAAGTACCTTTGGGAGGTGACATTTTGTGTCATTTATGAGCACCTGAATGAAGTGCTTAGGATTGAATCATAGGCTGGACCCCCACCTCCACCCCCTTACCAAGGAGGAAGAGTGTGGGCACTACATGAGCAAGTACTTTAAAAAGCTGTTGTGTAAGAACAGAGGCAAACTCTGTACGCTTCACAGTTTGGGGTCAATTCTGACTTTGAGCCCATCTTCTCTATGATGCTTTAAAAAAATGCCTTAGTAAAAATAGTTTAAACAGCCCTTTGGGATCTTAGAGTTCTACAGTTCTTATGGGATCCCAGCTCCCCACTCTATAATCATTCCCTCTGCAGTCAGTGAGAGCAGCTTGGGAAGGACTCACTTTTTTCTGCACTCTGTGCAGTGCTTCAGATAGAATCACATATCTGTAGATGGAAGAGGCCTTACACTGTCTCGTTCCAATCTCTTATCCTAGATCTGACAAAATTGGCTCTGGCAGGTTGAGCAAATAGCTAAGCCCACAGAGCTTCTTCGTGTCAGGAGCCAGTTCAGGTGAAGAAGAACTCCCCCTAGGGCTCCTCCCCTCCTCAAATATCACTTTAAAATCTAATTTGCATCTCTTTCTTGGGCATCCTGATTTCAACCCCTTTCCTGCTTTCCGAGACCTACATGGAATTAGGCTTTGCCAGTTGGCAGAGTCATGTCTCGATCAGCAGAACTCAATTTGCACTAAGTGAGAATTCAGGGGCTCAGTGGCAGGGAAAAACATTGCAGACCAATTTCCAAATAATTTTAGAAGGATTGAATGGCTTGGTACGCTGCTGACTTTCTTGAAGGACAGATTGCTTGTCCTGTACAACCATCAAAAGAAGAGTGAAGGGAGCCCTCCAAACAATTTGAGGGTATTGAAGGGAAAGTAATTTCCCACAGGGTGGGGAGAAGGAGGATTATGTTTCCACACACATATTAAATTGACGACAATTTCTCGTGCGGCTCTTGAGGCAAAGGCAAACACTTTTGCTTTTGTGTGTAACCCCAGCATAAAAACTGACAGGAACAGATGTTCCATCCATGAATTCTGAAGTTTGGCAGTGACTAAAGGGTCCTGAGACATGGCATAAATGAAGGCAGATCATCTTGGCTGCCCATCCTGTCATGCGGATGGAAAAATGTGCTGGGTGGAAGTCAATAGCCTGCAGGACACTGGGCTGGCTCAGGAGGGTGGTCTCCAGGGTGGGTTGGAAAGCTGGCCCTTCCTCCTGTCTCACTCAGACCTGTCTTTATTAACGACCTTGGGGAGTGAGAAAGAGCTGGAAGATGAAATTCGCAGATGATTCTGAATGGAGAAATGTGACAAACACCAGCATAAGCAAAAGAATAACCTAAAGGAATTAGGAAAATGGGAAGGGCCAAGGACAAAATGCAGATCATCATGGAAAAAATGCAAATGGATACGTCTGAGGCAAAATAATCCACAAACCAGATATTCGTGGGGCAGAAAACTGTTGAAGCCCATTAAGAATAGAAGCGTCAGCTGTAAAATGGGGGCTTCGGACAGTTGCAGAGACCAAGGTGGAATCTGCTGGCAGGGAGGGAGGGGGCTGGGAACATAGGGAGCCCTTGCAGGAGGCCTACTTACAGGTGAAACGTGACCTTACTGTGGGGCCTGCTCCATCTTGCTCCTCACCTAACGCCTTCGTGGCCGGTTCCGATGCACCCCTGGGTGGGGGGAAGTACACGTCTTTTTGCTGCTGTGAGATGCGTGTCTGGAGTAAGCAGATAACATTCCAACCACCAGGCACCTGCTTTGGAGTGAGCTTTCCAGACTGTATTCTTTTTTCACTTCTATTTTCCCCTTTTTTTTCTTTTTTTATAAAATAGATCTCATCTATCAGAGAACATCTATTCTTTTTTGTTTTACTTGAAGTAAAATTGGCATATCACATCATATGGGCTTTAGGCGTACAACATAATAGTTCGATATTTGCGTTTCCTACAGAGTGATAACCACAATGAATCTAGTTGCCATCCTTCACCATACAACTAACCCCCTTTACCTTTTTCACCCACCCTCAACCCGCTTCCCCTCTGATAACCACCAATCAGCTCTCTGTATCTATGAATTTTGTATTATTTGTTTGTTTGTTTGGGGTTTTTTTAGATTCCACATATGAGTGAAGTCAAAGAGTATTTATGTTTCTCTGCCTGACTTATTTTGCTTAGCATAATGCCCCCAAGTTCTATGTTTTCACAAATGACAAGATTTTCTTCTTTTATGGCCGAGTAGTATTCCGTTATATATATATACCGCATCTTATTTATCCATTCATCTATTGATGGACACATAGGTTGTTTCCATATCCTGGCTGTTGTAAATAAATGCTGCAATGAACATAGGGTCGCATATGTCTTTTCAAATCAGTGTTCTTACATTCTTCGGCTGAGTACCCAGAAATGAAATTACTGGATCATATGATAGTTATGTTTAATTTTCTGAGGAAGCACCATACTATTTTCCACAGTGGCTGCACCAATTAACATTCCCACTAACAGCGTAAAAGTATTCCCCTTTCTCTACCATCTCTCCAACACTTATTTCTTGTCTTTTTGATAATAACCATTCTGAGAGGCATGAGATAACTCATTTTAGTTTTGATTTGCATTTCCCTATAATAAGTGATATTGAGCATTTTTTCACATGTCTGTTGGCCATCTGTCTATCTTCTTTGGAAAAATATTCAGATACTCCGCCCCTTTTTTAATTGGATTGTTTGGCATTTGTTATTATGTTCTATGAATTATTCATATGTTTTAGGTATTAGTCCCGTATCTGCTATATGATTTTCAAATATCTTCTCCCAATCAGAAAGTTGTCTTTTTATTTTGTGGATGGTTTCCTTCACTGTGCAGAAGCTTTTTAGTTTAAGATAGTCTCATTCATTCATTTTTGCTTTCATTGCCGTTGCCTTTGGAGTCAGATCAAAAAAAAAAAAAAATCCAAGAATGATGTCAGAGAACTTACTGCCTATGTTTTCTTCAAACTATTCTTTAGAAAAAAAGGAGTACAAAATTTTTTTCTATCATAGAACAAACATGTCCTATTTATGTCATGCAGAATAACAAATTTAGGATAACTTTGTCTTTGTTATTTTGCTTTGAGAAATTTGTCACCAAAATTCTCCCTTTTACCCTCGCTTGTAAAACTCCAACAATTACAAACTGATGATGACCAGAGATTCTCACATTTTCCAAAACAGCCAGCATGTTTATAACTTTGGAAATTGCTCTGTTTTGGAAAGTGCTGCCTGAGACCCCACTGAAGTGCTCTGTATTGATGAGGCCTTTAGCCTGAGGAAATTCTGAAGAAAGCCAGAGCCCTCCACTAGTTTCCTATTATAGTGGAGTCGGAGGTCCCCGGCGCTGGCCTACTTTCCCTGAATGTTTGTCATCTTGTTTTGAGCAGCTCTTCAGTTTGAAAAGCGAGGCCAACAATCAAGGTCTCATGACTACTGACCAGAATCACCAAAACAAGTGCAGATTCCTGGGAATGTCTGTTATCCTGAGGATATCATCCAGAGGAATGATTCCAAAAATATAACCTGAAATGGCATATTTAACCCTGCATGATTAACGAACGTACTTCTCACTGCCCACAGGAAACCACTTAATAAGATTTGGGGGTTTTGTTTTCATATCTCTTTCTGTCTCCCTTTAATCACAGGAATGCCCAACAGGGCAGCAGGTAAGAGTCACCTGAGAAACTTGTCAAGATGGGAACTTGGTACCAACCCATAATGGGGCGGTGGGGAGTGGAGTGGAGCCTGGTGGTCCAGGATGTGGTGGAGAAGAGAGAGGGAGGCAGAGTTGCTGTGTGCAGCTGAATATCCCAAAGCTAATCGACCTCCCTATTCATGACTGGACCTGGGGTGGGGTAGGGGGTGGGGGGCTAAAGAATGCCTAGGTCTAATTAACCACTGAGGAGAAATGTGATGGTGCAGCTGGAGATGCCACCTGAGGAGCCTGGCCTTAGGACTCACTTCTAAGGCACAGCCTCTGTGAGTGACCTGGGGTTCAGGTGCCAGAGGAGTGTGGAGTCACGTGGCTCAGTGTCCTGCCTCTCATCCCCACCCTCTTGTGATAACCCTGGAAAGCCCACTCCTGGTCAACAGCTGGGCTGGCCCAAGCTGGGTTGAGTCGAGTCTGAAGGGAGAAAAGGTGAGTGTTTATCTCCAGAAAGCCACAATCTACTGTCAGTTCCAAAGGGCCAAGAAAAAGAGGCAAAGCCAACAGTGTCTGAATAAGGGTAAACATGGCAGCTAATGTGGGAATGAAGTAAGATGAAAAGAGAATTGCTCTAAATAGTGAAGGAAAGCCTAAAGCTCAATTTTTGTTTTCTAGTGAGTGGTTGGGTAACAGTATTGGCCCTGGAGAGCTTGGCTGGCCACGTCTCATGTTGAAGTTCAGTGTTGGGACAACTGAAGCTGTTTCCATCTTGGCTGAAAGCCCCGTTCAGCTTCTGTAGGACCCACTAAGTATGGCCTGTCTAATAGAAAATCTTGGACCCCCATGGGGAAAGAAGTGGAGAGCAAGGTTGGTCCCAGGTCAATACCCATGGAGTGGCTCCTATAATGTCAGTCTTCACACCTCAGGATCAGTTTTACTTATAGTTGTTTCTTCTGTCAAGGTTAGAAGCACTAATTGTGTCTCCTGATAGACTTACATGATTTTATTTTTTTTCTCCAGAGAAGAGGCAACACTAACTACCAATCTCAGCCAACGTCTTGGCTTAGTCTCTACATAACACTTGTGGCTACCCTGATATTCTAATTATATTTGTTTGTTTACTGTGTCTTCCTCCCACTGCAATGCTATCTTCATCAGAGAGGAACTGTGACACTTTTTCCCATTGTGTTCCTCATGTATAGCACAGTGCCTGACACATAATTAGCTCTTAATATAAGTCAGATGAATGGTCTAATGCCTTGTGTACTAGTACATTCCAAGCACACGCTGCTTCAGCGCAGTTTGAATCAGTGGTACTACATCCTCTGACAAAAGGCAACTTAGTTTCTTAGGATTTTAAACTACTTTCTTCTCTTTGGCTCTGTACATATTAGTTAATGGTTTTTGTAATGATCCAAGAGACCCTCTGTTGATAACCTATTCCCATAGACAACCATGAGCTAGTAATAGAAGTATTTTTCCTGAGATTCTATGTGGAACAAGGGCCTTGATCACACCCAGATTCTCACCTTCTTCATGGTGAAGAATGGGGTGAATCTCCACCTCACTGAGAGGCAAAGAGCATGGTAGGTCTGAGTTCAGACTTCTAGGCTCAGGACAGGGTCTGCTTCTGAGAGTGTGACCACTGACATTTGTCTCCAGTTCTCTCATCTGTAATGCAGGATGGTAACAAACGACAATACCTGCTTCTGGGATTGGTTGTGGGAGTAAAGGATTTAGTGTGTGTGAGATACTGGATCACAGAAAGCACCATATATGAGCTTACTCTCATTATCAGTATTAATATGTGATTAGTGAAAACATGGGCTAATAAAAGTCATTGTGGTATTTCTGACTGTTAGGTATTGAAAAGATTTTCATGATGCCCTACACTGTCATTTATGCACATTTGTTTTGGAGCCTTTATGTCACTGAGTGAAAAATTGTTGAGCAGGAACAACTTTGGAGCTGCTATGGCCAGGAGAGCTATTTAATGGCAGTATCTTTAAAAAAAACAACTGCGAAAAACAAACAAACAAAAAACCTTATCGTGTTTCTTTTGCTTTATAGAAGAAAGTCCTTTTCCAGTACTAACCTATAAGACAAACACCTTAAGGAAGCTCCCAGTGACTCACACCCTTGTACAACAACCCCCTCACACCACCTTTGAATGTGGATGGGAAGTGGGATTTGCTTGTAACCAATGATAGAATATAGCAAAGGTGAGGGGCGCCTGGGTTGCTCAGTCAGTTAAGTGTCTGACTTCAGCTCAGGTCATGATCTCACAGCTTGTGAGTCTGAGTCTTGCATCAGGCTTTGTGCTGCCAGCTCAGAGCCTGGAGCCTGCTTCGGATTCTGTGTCTCTCTCTGTACCTCCCCTGCTTGTGCTCTCTTTCTCTCAAAAATAATAAATATTAAGAAAATTAAAAGAAAAGAATATAGCAGAGGTGAAAGAATTTTGCAGATCTAATTAGGGTTCCAAATCAGTTGGCTTGAATTCATCAAAAGGTAGAGCACCTGAGTGGGTGTGACTTAATCAAGTGAAAGCCCCTAGAAGAGAGACGAGGTCCCTCTCTCAGACAAGAGACTCATTACAAGACTCTGGCCTTGAAGGCTATGAGTTCTCCAGCTGCAAGGAGATAAATTCTGCCATTCCTCATCCCAGTATAGAAGTTCTCTGATGAGAATGTAGCACAGCTGATTACTGTCTTGTGCAACTCTAAGCAGAGGACCCAGCTTAGCCATGCCCCAACTCCTGATCTGTGGAAACTGTGAGATAATAAGTGTGTGTTGTTTTAAGTCTCCATGCTTGAAGTAATTTGGTAGGTACCAATAAAAACTAACACAGCTCCAATTAGGAAATGACTCTTTTCTCTCCTGACAGTGCCCCACATTCTTCTTTTTGTTACAGAGACATAGAGATCATACCCAGGCAAGAACACAACTATTGGAGAAAATACAGAGAGAAAGCTGTATTGTCAAGCAAGACAAGAACTAGTCAGTTAAAAAGTAGTACAGGAAGTCAGCATGCTGAGGATTGTACCGTAATAAGAAACTACTGTGGTAATCGGTTGATAAATACGCAATTAAAAGTGAGTTTTGAGAATACATATAGAAAACTCTTGCAACTCAGTAATGAAAGTATTTTTAAACAGACATCTCTCCAAAGAAAATATGCAAATGATCAATAAATATGAAGAAACAACATATTAGGAAAATGCAAATCAGAATCACAGTGAAACAAACACCACTCCACACACAGCCTAGAATGGCTGTAATAAAAAAGACAGACAATAAAAAGTGTGGGTGAGAATGTAGAGAAATAGAAACCCTTATACACTGCTCGTGAGGATGTGAAATGCTGCAGTCATTGTGGAAAACACTCTGACAGCTCCTCAGAAAGTAAACGTAGTGTTACCTCATGGCTCAGCAACTCCCCTCCCAGGTATACAGCCAAGAGAATTTAAACCACGTATCCACAAAAACATTTGTATGGCTTTTGTAGAAGCCTTATTCACAATAGCTTTCCAGAAAGTAGAAACAGTACCCATGTCCATCAACTGATGAATGGATTAAAAATGGGGTATATTCATCAATGAAATATATTCAGTTATGAAAAGAAATGAGGTACTGATTCATGCTACAATATAGATAAACCTTGAGATGTAAAAGGCTACAGATTATATGATTCTATTTAAATGAACTATCCAGGGGCTCCTGCATGACTCAGTCGGTTAAGTGTCTGACTTTTGATCGGCTCAGGTCATGATCTCATGGTTCCAGGTTTGAGCCCCACATCAGGCTCTGCTCTGACAGTGCAGAGCCTGCTTGAGATTCTCTGTCTCCCTGTCTCTCTGTCCCTCACTGCTCACGCATGTGCACATGCATGCTCTCTCTCAAAATAAACTTTGAATGAATGAATGAATGAATGAATGAATGAACTGTCCAGAATGGGCAACTCCATAGGGACAGAAAGTACATCAGCAGTTTCCAGGAGTTGAGAAAAGGGAAGGATAAGGCATGATAGGCACAATTGCTAATGGATACGAAGTTTCCTTTGTGGGTGATGAAAATTGTCCTGTAATTAGCAGTAGTGGCTGCACAACTTTGTGAATATACTAAAAAAACCACTGAACTGTACATATGAGAAGGATGAATTTCATAGCATGTTAATTATATCTCAATACAATATGTAAATTCTGAGTCACTACAGCTTAAGAGCCTCCAAACAAGGAAGTGATCAAGTCCCATGTGGATGGATGGAATATGAACAGCAAGAGTCACCCAGAGGAGAATTAACAGAGGCTGCAAGAAGTTTAGATTGAAACAGATTAGTAACTCCCAGTTTATTCTCAAAACTCAGCAGGCTAGAACTGGACAGACCACAGATCAGTGTCCTGGCTGGCCACTCCCTTAGTAGCCTGTGATGGCCTCTATCTCTCACCCCCTGCCTGGAGATATGCTTCCTTCTTCTCTTGCCTTGTTTGCATTCATCACCATATCAGTTAATGGCAGGATCTGCTTAGGCTTCAGGTGTTCTGTGCATGAGCTCTCAATCACAAATGTGTCTTGCATTCACTCCATATTGATTGGGAGAACCAGTGGGCATCTAAAAATTAAACACAAAAGAATTTGGATAGTAGGGCATAAAAAATGAATCATACAAGGTCCATCCTCTCCATAAGCTTTTGGGTTAGTTGGGGAAATAGATCACAGATAATAATTACACGAAGCAGCATATCGCACACAGTGCTAAAGTTATTAGGATCACTCATGGAAGCTATCGCAGCTACCCGGAGCTTTTCAACTAGACTGTGGTGATGAGGGAAGTTCCTCTGAGGGAGAGACATTCAAGATGAATCTGGAACCCAGGTTTGATTTGGATAAGCAGAGAGAATGGAAAAGGAACTCCAGGTTGGGGAATGGCAGGCATAACTGCGTGGAGGCCAGAATATTCACAAGAGGTCCTAGAGAGCATGATCTGAGCAGCTTGCAAAAGGAAGTAATGACACAGAGGTTTGGAAAGAGATGGAAGGGGAAGAGAGACAGGGACATAATGATAGACAGGTTCTGTGGCTTCTTTTGCAGGTTAGAGCTAGATTGGAAATGACCTAGGACGTTCACCCCTTTAGTTTGCTCTTGTCTCTCCCTGTATGGAGGCAAAATGAATCCAGGCCTTCCAGAACCTTGGGGTTAACTACATTTCACCAGAGAAGACTTCTCTGCATGTATGGGAAGAGAAAACCTCAGGCAGCACAAATACAGCACTGTCTAATGTTCATGATGACGTATGTTGAAAGCTTTCTCTGGAAAAGTCTTACACTATGGTGGTATTTGAGCCCAGTATTTATTCTATGATGCAATTGTCCTCACACAGGATGTTCTTGGTTACCAGATTCATCCACAATGATGCCATGCATACGTGTCAGTGTGGATTTCTAGAACAGGTTTTCAGCAGTGCTGGTTTACAATTGGCTGCCAGTCACATTCACAATCCAATCTATGCACAAGCAGCTTCAAAAGTCTCAGACAGAACAGCTTTGTACCTACTGCCTCACCTTGAAAGAGAAATGTACTTTTCACGGTCTTTCTTGGCCTAAGTTCTTGGCAGTTTAGGGCCTTTTTCCTTGGAGATATGTAACATGTGGCTGTGGCCATTAGGGGAACTTTGCTTTTCCATTCTGATCTCGGAGGGGTGCCATGGAACACTGGGGAGATTGAGTATGACTTCTCTAAGCACACAAGTTTTTGAATATTTTCTTCAAATTAGAGATCTGTTGTTTACCAAAGAAACTCAGCAATCCCTTAGGACAGGAAAGTTCTTACTTTACAAAATTGCCCATGGAAAATTGATGCTTTAAGCAAAGGATGAGGAAATGAGCTATTTTCTCCTAATTTCTATCCTTGATTGCTTTATGGTGGTGGCATGGATGGGCAAAGGGCCACATGAGTTACTTTCTCCACAAAGCAAGATCTCTGAGCCATAGAGATCGCTAGGTGATGTCTCTGGACGGAGTTTCTGGGTTCCCATCCAAGCAAAAGCCAGAGCTCTAGGTGGATCCATCTCCTTACCACCTCTCATGCCACGAATACTTCCTTCTCTACACCTATACATGTACTTTTCCTCTAATGAAAATACCCTCCCTCAGCCACATTTCAGCTCTTTCATGCTCCAAATCCCATGCCCTCCCTTTTATGAAGAATCACTGGTTATCTCAGCCCACAAGAATGCCTCCCATCTGACTTCTGCTGCCTTGCATGGCCATCCCCACAGATGCTTTCATGTTTGTATTTGTTGCTTCATTGACCAGACAGTAAACATCCTTGGCACAGGATCTTTGATGGATTGAGTTACAGAAATTAGAAGGAAAGTAAAAAATTGGGACTCATAAGTCCACAATGATAGCATTTATACATTTATTTTGCTTCTTGCAAGAAAGGTAAGTCATGCAGACTTTGCAGAAACTACTACCATTAGGAGAACATCACCAAATGGCTATCAAAAGAGTGTTGCTTATAGCAACACATGCTAGTTTCAGAAGCAGGTTCTTTGCCCTTCCCAACATCTCTCTTAGAAAAACCAAAAATGGAGGGGGTGAAGACAAGGTTTGGGCTGATTTGCCAATATTAAGTCACAGTGTCTAGAGGGAGTGACAGATAAGAAGAGCTATACCATCCAGGCTCTTGAGCCTGTGCCCATTGGTGTAGCATCAGAGGGACTCTCTGCTTTACACTGACTTTATACTTGTAAGGGGCAGGGACCTGGGACTGCCTTTCTTACCATTATTTCCCCACTAGCTAATAAAGGATCTGGCACATATTTAGTGAATGAGTATTTCTTAAGTGAATCAAAAATGATAGAAAGTGTGATCTATGAGAAAGGAATATGCTAATGCTACTGAAAGTTAAGGAAAGGTAGAAGCCCCCAACATGTCTCCATGTATGCAAGTGTACACTTGAATTGTGGCTTAAATAAAAGTGACCATTCTGATCCATCCCAAAAGTAGAGCACAGGTGACCATTTCAAATTTTCCCTTGGGGAAACTTAGGTCTAACACCTACTAGGTCAATTAAGTCTCTGCTCAGAACATCAACTATTCAACCATTGCTCTTGTCTTAGCCCATGAGATCCGGGGAATTCCAATGAGCCCCATAAGGCTTTTACCTTTCAACCTCAAAGAGAACTAAGAAAATAGTAGTTGATCTTGTAAGTCATGTGGACTTATACCAACACATATTAAAAAGCTGTCTTTTAGAGTGAGCCAAAGAAAAATGATAGCTGCCCACATATCTCTGTCTTGATTGAGATTTAGACTTTCTCTGCCATACCCTAGAACTTTTATAGTTGGTATTTTTTTGCATTATAGGGAATTTGGGGCTCAAGAATTTCCAAGGATTTCCAGTGACCCACTTTTACACAAATGTCTTTGTCACTCACAGAAGGCATGGATCCCTGAAGCTGGCTAGTGATCTCAGCAGCCAGGTCTCTCAGGAAATTCCAGGTTACCCACAGGCATTTCAAGAGTCCTAGAAATGCTCTAATGGACTAACCCAAACATACACAGGGGCAGAATTTTAACACGGACAGATTGACCCAGAAAGCATGGGGAGGTATTTACTCTGTTGGGCCCTGTGTGTGCTGAGGTTGCAGGAAGGGGGGCCTCATGTAGTTTGGGGGCCTTTCTTTGGTATCCAGCAGCTCTCTCTGAGGAATATCTGTATTTAGTTGATGCTCTCCCATCTTCCAGAATCGCCAGAAAGTGTTTTTAGTTGCTGTTTCTGAGCACACAGCAGGCAGCAAGAGCCAGCAAGAATGTCTTGGCTCTTCTGGCCACAACTCCTGTGCTCCCTGACCCTAGCCTGAATGCATACCTGGGGAGGAGGGTGTCTGGAGAGGAGAAGAGCAAGAGACAAGCTCCCTTGCTGTTGGCTTCACCTCTAACCAGAAGAAAATTTTCACCACTTCCATTATTTCTGGCACAGAGCCACCCTTAGGAAGACAGACTTTCTGTTCAAAGAAAAGGAAAGATGGGGTCTGGTGAGGAAGTACATGAGGCAGTTAAAGAGAAAAGGAGAGTGGAAAAGCAAGAAGAGAGAAACAAAGGCAGAAAGGAAAGCAATTCATGCCATCCATTGATAGGCAAGGCCAAACATCTGGGCAGGTCTCTGAATAGCAAAGTGTGTATAATGAAGTTAGACTTGTCTAGTTAATTATGAATCATGTTCAGTCAATGTGCTTTGACTTAACAACACTATGATAGTAATCCCTTTAAATTCTGTGTCACTCAAAATAACTCAATATTCATGGGGGGAAGAGCTGTGGAGCTCAAGGTTGCTTGATTCATTTTTGAACAAAATCTGGATTTTTTCCCCAAATAGCTCCATGATGCATTTCTTACCTCCCACCTCTAAAAATAATAAAGAAACACACATGCGAACACACTGCCTTGTAGGTACCCAGACTGACTGTGGGTCTGATTGCTTCTGCAACTTTGTGGCTTTTTCTTCTATTCCAGAAAACGCAGGAATGCAAAGGGTGAGGACTATTGATTACAGGAATAACTTGCAATCCTCTGTGATTTTTGTTTTTCAAGAATCATCATTCACACACTTGGGTGCTAAGATTATTAATGGTTGGAAATTA
This sequence comes from Cryptoprocta ferox, assembly GCA_028646485.1. Classification (NCBI taxonomy): domain Eukaryota; kingdom Metazoa; phylum Chordata; class Mammalia; order Carnivora; family Eupleridae; genus Cryptoprocta; species Cryptoprocta ferox. The sequence goes on along the minus strand of CM053560.1, from coordinate 77,768,495 downwards.
TTTGCAGTGCACCTCAGAAAAGATTGAGACATGCCGCTATGACTTAAGATCCATAGCTCCTGGAGCTGATGGTTGCAGACACTCCAGGCACAAAGATTATTGTCTAGGCACAGGGGACACAGTGAGACACTTTTCCCATCCCCAACAGGAACTACAACATAAAGGAAATGATGCTATTTCAAGAGTTAAACTTTAAGATAAAATCATGGACTAAAAGATTTGCTTTTATTATCTTTGCTTTTATTATCTACAGATAGAAGCAAATTTCTGAGGCACTCTGTGTCCTGGGAAAGAAAGGTGAGAAAAAGGATAGAGAAATATACAATGAAAGAGAGGGAAGAAGAGGATGCCAGTGTACCAAACATTTCCCCAGACAAGAGGGAAAGATAGTACATACATATATAATCACACAGGAGAGAGAATGGAAAGTTGGCAGAACAAATTAGAGTATGGAAAACAGCTCCCTCCTGCCCTTGAGGAATTTAAAAAATTTCTTCAGATCATGAGTCATCACTGACTTGCCAAGGGTGAACCTCTATGGTTCTCAATACACATCGTACCTTAAGAAGATGTTTCTGGAAAAGACCAAGAACTACCTTAAGAAGATGTTTCTGGAAAAGACCAAGAACTTCAGGCATTAAGACAAATTCTCTATGTTTTTCATTAAAGATTCACTTGTAACAATTGACCTTTTATCTCTAAGATATACATTGTGATTGCTTCTGAGACTTTTTTCAAAGTTTTAAATTGAACCAAATAAATCAGGCTTTGAAATGTAAATCAGTACTAATTTTAGCATTTATTAACATTAAAGAAGATTTTCTTTTACTTCTGACAACTCTGTTTGCTATTTAACCTGGAGATTGTGGGATCTCCCAGGCCTCCCCTTCCTTAACAGCTTAAGTCCTTTGGGAACCTATTCGTTAGAATTTCCTAATCTACCCAAAGGCCAGTCCAAGCTTGGGTTAAAACTAGGAAGAAAAAAAAGAGGGGGGGTTTATTTAGCACTTAACACCACCTAGCGGAGCGAGGACCCAGCTTGAAGAATCCTGGCAAATTAAACCAACAAAAGGTGCTGGCGCCAGCTCAGTGGGCCAGGGGAATTTTTAAAATATAATTAGAGTCTGTCACCTTTTATCTTGGGTCAGTGGACACATTCGCCCCATTGACAGCCCGTTTAATCATTCTCTCTATTCACTTGAATGTTAGAGAATTATTTGGTGGAGACAAGCTGAAATAATTGATTTAAATAAAAAGAAATGAGAGAGAAAATGGTTTTTAAACTCTTAAGACAATTTGTTTAAAATTCATAACCTAGTGATAATGATGGCATCTTTCCTACTACAATCAGGGGTTCTCAGGCTCTGTCCTCAGCACTCTGCAGTTCACTCTGTACTCACCGCCTGTGAGAGGTCACCTCCCAAGCACCACAGCTGTTGATGGCTCCAAGAGTGTGCCTTTCATCAATGGCCATGTTTCTCCACCAGGAACACCAGAACAAAGCTCCAGAAGGTCACCATTTAAGCACATCTTGCCTATTTACCAACGTATCCCCAGTATCTACCACAGTACCTCATAGCAGGTATTCAATAAATATTTATTGGATGAATAAATGAATAACTATTTCTAGCTGTCTCTCACCAAGTCTGTTTGCCAAACGTTTCCAGACTCAAACTCATAATTTTCCCATTTTGCCCCCTGGTGTTATTCTAAAGGAACCCAAAATTTGCAGCTTGCAATCAGCTAATGTTCCCCTTCTCTGGGCCCTATACAGTGTCCTACCAACTTCTCCTTTAATGTGTCTGATTATCTTCTTTGTTTCCCCTCTCAACAATCAAGGCCACAGTATACACCTCAAGCCTTTAATATAATAATAGTTCCCGGGGCACCTGGGGGGCTCAGTTGAATAAGTGTCCAACCCTTGATTTCAGCTCAGGTCATGATCCCAAGGTTGTGGGATAGAACCCCTTGAGATTCTCTCCCTCTCCCTCTGAGCCTCTCCCCCTCTCATACTCTCTCTCTCTCTCTCTCTCTCTCAAAAAAATACATAAATAAATAATAATAATAATAATAGTTCCCCTTCTGATTTCCTATTTTCTCCAGCAAAGTAATACTTTATCATGGCACAGCTTCTTTACTTCCTAGCCTACGATGGCTCCATGTTTATGATCAGACCAAGCACTGAAGCAGGAATATATCAAGGAGCAGGCACTGTATGACTCTTTTGACACTGATATGCTGGGAGACCCTAAGAAAGTTGCCTTTCCACCCTGAATTTTCATTGCTTCATCTGTAAGTTGTGAGGTTTGCAGTAGATGGTTTCTAAAGATAAGTCCACACTAAAATACTGCCATTGGTATCCTGCCAACGCCATAATATCCTCCATTAATTTCACATTCCTCCTCCATTTAAACTATGTCCCAACCCCCATACCATATAGACAAGTTATCTTGTGCTTCTAGCTGGCTTCCTGGTCTATACCAGTAGACTCAATTCCAGCACTTGACCTTGGCTCATCTGACTTTTTCTCCATATGATACACTCCACGCCACCCCACCTCCATACCAGTCCAAACCTGCACTTCCTTCAAGGCTCAGATCAAGTCCAACCTCTATGAAACCTTCCCTAAGTCACCGGTCTACTTTGACATCCCCTTCATTCAAGCCCCTGTAGCAGTATCACGTTATCTCCCCAGGCAGATACTCCAGGATGAGAGGATCTCAGCAGGGAAATTACAATGAATCTCCAAATGAAAGGGAGTGCCAGTAGATTCTAAACTTCTAAAAGCATGTTCCCAAGATGAACATTTAAAACCAATTCTTGTTTATTTATATTTTGCTTTGAAGATACATGCATAAATGATATGGAGAAAAAACTTGTCCTCTTAGTAATTAATGGTGAAAGAATTTTTCTTTGCAAGAATAGTGTATGTGTTTCAAGAGATAAGGGGGAAGACTCTGAATGGATAAAACCCCAGAGAATATGCTCAAGTAAAAATTGCCGGATCCCCAAATGCCCTTTCAGGAGGGTATTTCCTATTAACTATAGGATTTTCATTTTGCTGAGCTCTAGGAAGAGTATAGTATTCCACTGTGACCGGATGTTGAGTGGGTCTTTTCCTGTTGTCTAGGATTTTTGACATAGTCCCAAGCTGAGAACAATAGAGGAAAGGTGGCCTCACATGCCAAGGACAGATGTTCAGTACACACACAGGACTTACTAAAAAATAGGACCACTGACCCTATGATTCCTGACCTCACTGCATACCTGCTGCCTGTTGAAGAGAAGCCTGGAGGCATGTCTGAACACAGAAACTAGGGCCTACTTCCCATTATAGAGTTATATATGTATGGAGTCCTGTTTGGGAAAAAAAAAAGAAATCAGGTTGTTTCTCCTAAGCTATAGGCAGAATAGGATAGGATGATGCTTAAGAATGCGGCCTTGGGATTATATAGCCTGGTTTCACATCATGGCTCTGCCTTTTACTACCCAGAAAATCCCAGGGAACTTCCTTCACCTTTCTGAGTCCATTTCTTCATCCTCAAAAATGCAGCTAAAAACAGCACCTACTTCACAAGATTCAAAGAATTAAAAGGATTAATTCTTAAAATTAGGATCAAAAGAAGGGATGCTTATACTGTGTTAACACAGAGCCCACCCCTTGGTCAATGAATGTAAGGTATTGTTACGTACCAGACATTCAACTAGCCAGCGGCAGAAATTCAGCTCAGGAAGGCACTTTCTTCTTCATCTAGAACACAAATATTTATTCTTTAAATGAAAAATCCCTTTCCTGTTTCATATGAGATTTTGCTTCCCAAGTAAACAACTGTAAATCTCAAGTACACAGCTGGATTGCAGTGGCTAATAGAGGGACCCAATAGAAAGCGTGCAAAAATTATGAAAAACCTGGTTTGCACAGATTCCCTAAAATTTTGTAGCTGATGGGGGCCCTCTAGTGGGAGAATCATCTGCTCTGTATTAAACTGTTTTCCTTCTCTCAGCAAGTATAGTTATCTTTCCATTTTTCCTCATTGTTATGTATAATGGCAAAAAACAAAAAAACAAAAAAACAAAAAACCTTAGGACACACATGGAAAAAACTCCAAGTCAGGTACCATAGGTTCATACAGCTTTATTCTTAGGAAGGTGGTTGCTCTATAAAAACAAAACTGGCTGTACTATTGATGACATCACTGAGTGCCTGTTCTGTTCAGCATCAAGGAACATCGAGTTACACTCATTATATTTTTCCATGTTACCAATAACTCTCATTTTGCCTGGGTTAAAGCACATTCCTTTGGTGCCTGGAATACACAGGCTGTCTTTTTTCTAACTTGACTGATCTTGCCACAGATGGTTTCTGTGACCTTGGATGTCTCAGAGCCATGCTCAAACCATCTGAGCTAATTGGCTTAGACACTCTTAGGGATGATGCAGGGACCCCCACCTTCAGGATAACAACTCCCTATTTCTAAAATGGTCTGTGGGAAATTTACAGGGTCATGGTCGTGTTATTTATATGCAAATAGGAAAAGAAAATCTATTCCAGCAGGCCACATTCTAACTACAAATACCAGAAGAAGTTATAAATACACAAGAGGAAAACCAAGCAGTCTGTTAGCATTATCTCAGAATTCCTAGGAAAGTGAGCCAGCTGCACCCGTGGTTACAAAGGACTTAGGCAAAATCCTATGGCCCTTGGCATCAGATTTTTTTATGCTAATTTTGTAAATAGCAACTTTTGCCTTACATTTTCATGGTTAAACCAAGGACAGCATAACATTTATCTTTTCTTTAGAACTCCATTTATATTGTAATCTCTTCTCTGTGCTGCTCTTGGAGCAGCAGGAAGCCCCGGATTGATCTCCAGACTTCCACAAGTTTTTTCTGACGTCTTTCCTAACAAGAGGAAGTTACCAGTAAACACTCAACTCACTACCTCCTCCAAGTTCAAATTCAGGGTGAAGTTCAGATCTGGTGGCTTTAAAGCAGAGTTCAAAGTCAGTCCATCAGTATTTTTCATCCCTAGCTAATAGTTTTTTTTTTTTTTAATTTTAAAGGTTTCTTCTAGCTTGCAGATTTGAGCAATTTATTAGCCCCAGAAGAACAGGAATGAAGGCTTTAGCTCTTGACATTTCACCTGGGTTCTTGGAAAGCCGCCAGCAACACAGGATGTGGGGGGAAAAATTGACCCACAGCACCATCTCCTGGCCTCATCTGGTGTGTTGCACTGAGAGAGAAAAGCATTAGGGAAAAGCTGAACACGCTTCTGAGTGACTTTCAGGCCCTTAAAGTGTGCCAAGCCAGCACCGCTATCAATGAACCATGCCTCAGATATGAAAGGGTGAGTGCGACCTTCCCAGAAATCCCCAGAACATTGATTAGTGTCATTACTAAAATCTATTAACATAATGTAAACCCAGGTACACTAAAAACTGGCAAGAACATGCAGGTGTTAAAAGGAAAAATGAAAAAAAATCCTCTGTGACAACCTGAGAAAACTTCCAGGAAAATAGTAGTAGGAGAATGGAGCATCAAATACGATCCTAAGCATTAAAACAAAAAAGAATAATGACAAGCGAGATATATGAAAGTGGCAACCAACATAGTTGATTTCTTTTTCTTAATGTTTATTTATTTTTGAGAGAGAGAGAGAGAGAGCGCGCATGAGGGGGAAGGGACAGAGAGAAAGGGAGACACAGAATCTGAAGCAGGCTCCCAGCTCTGAGCTGTCAGCACAGCGCCCAATGCAGGGCTCAAAGCCACGAACTGTGAGATCATGACCTGAGACAAAGTCGGTCACTCAACCCTCTGAGCCACCCAGGTGCCCCAGTTGATTTCTTTTTCTAATAGCACTTAATAATACCTATTGTATGTGCAGTAAATGAGGACACATAGGTAATCAATAGGTTGCTTGCATGAAATCGTACTAAACGTACAAAAAGGATTAATCCAGAACTTACTTCATGATGGTATATCATACTCACAGGAAATAAACTCCCAAATGGAAACAAACCAAGCACACCTGACACATGGTGACTACTCTCAACTCTGCGTAACAAACCATTCCTTTACTCCCCTAAATCAGAGCAGATTATGTAGGTAAGGGCATCCCTGAAACTGAAATGATGTGAGAGCATTAATACCTGTCACTAATCTCTAGGAAATGTTACCTGCCAATCGTATAGTCCCTGAAACAGTCATTTCTAGAACGGGCTTACATAGAATCCCTTGGAGAATTTATTAAAAACAGATTTCCAGGTCCTACTCCCAGATCTGTTGTAATGGAATCTCTAGGGCTGGAACTCAAGAAACTGCAGGTTCAAAATGCTTCCCAGGTGATTCTAAGTGCAACCAGTCCATGAACTCACAACTGGGGCCCACGTGGGGATAACAGCTGTATCTTATTGAAAAGGGAAAACAGACCCAAAATCCTCCGTACTGCGTGGCTTACAAGAGACATGGCTTCAGCTCCAGATCATCCAAGGTAAACATTTTTTTACTACAAAAGTTTGCTTATAGTCAACAGGTTTTCTTTCAGGTAGACCATGTTTTAGTGAAGAAATAACTCAGTTTGTGTATAATCAGTGGCTGCTTTCTTTCCGTAATCTTTCCATATGAACTATGAATCAGGATCATTGTAATGGTGATGGTAGTCTGAATGAAGGAAGAAAAATGTCTTGGATGATGGAGTGAGGTGCACAGTTACCCAAAGGAGAGACCCCTTCTGGCCCAGAAACTGTATAGATGATTCTGGAGCATTAACTGTGGTGCTGGGCTTGAAAGCTCTTTTGCAGCAAGGCTGGGGCTGGCAGATTAACTAAAGCACTTACAGCACATTTTTTGTAGCAAATTTGGAATGGATGGATAAATGCTAGAGCTAAGGGAGAAAGTGAAAGGAGGCACGTTTCCTTCAAAATCCATGAATCCCCTTTCCATGAAAGGTTCACCTTTATCACCCTTGTTGAAATTACTCTATCCTACCCTTCGAGTTTTGCCCATTCTCATGTGCCTATCCAGAGCCCACGTGTCAGAGTTTTAGAGCTGATTGGGGGACGTGCATCCCAACTCCCAGTCCAACAGTCTGTGCCTCAGAGGACAGATCCACTCTCTCCCTTTGTGTGCGCTGATGCACCCAGAACGGGACTTTGGAAAGCTTGGCAAGGTTAGCTGAATTTTGCAAAGAAGTTGATGAGTGATTTGGTTAAGGAGCAAGAATGTGTTGCCACTGACGGTGTTGATTAGAACAGCACTTTGTTTTAAACAGAAACCACAGTTTCTAATGATACAAACTCCAAGGGCAATAACAGATGGCCTTAGCAAGGTTGTCACAGGTACACTCAAGAATCTTTTCGGCTATGAGTTGTTAGCCATGACTTAAAGAGGTGTGTAAGCCCTGGACAGTCTCCTCTCGGCACAAGGCAGAGCAGGGTTTACGAGACTTGTGGAAACTTCTAGATTTCCCACCATCTGTCTGAAATCTCACAACTTAACTTTCTGACAGTGAAAAAAGAATGGGTGTACATAGAGAATGTGGGCTCTGAAGGTCCCAGGAAAGGCAGTGGAACAGACATTAACATAGAGAATAGAAATCATGGGCTTTGGAAGCTAACGTGTTGTGATAGTCACAGAAGCTCCATGGGTTCTGTTGAATGATGTACTAAAACTGTCTATGGTTCTGTGTTTACTCGTGCTGGTGGGGAGAAGGAGAGGAGAGTGATGCCTCCTACAACTAGGAAATTAAGAAGGGAAAAAACAGATGACAAGTTTTTATTACCAGGAATCCTGTAGTTGTCTTCCTGTCAGTGAAAACATCTGAGTAACCTACATGTGTACTAGTCAATTGCACAGAATACCATTTTCATTGATCCTACTGTTTCTCTACGAAATCCTGCTAAGCTGTAAGACATTTACTTTTGTAATGTAATGTAATCAACCCACGAGCACATACCCTGAGCGCCTACTGTTTTTACCATGTGTGCTGTGGGGACTGCAGCTTTGCAGAGGATGAGCTGACTCTTATCCTAGAGGGCCTTCATCTGTAACTAATGAGACACAGATTTATGAACCTCTCAGTGCAAAAAAAACAGACTTATTGGATGATGTAGTCAAAACAGGACAATATACATAAGATAGATATCTCAAGTGCTTGTTAAAGATAGTTTTCAGTCACTAGTTCAGAATGATCTCATTTATTATAAATCCATACTATAGGTTTGCCCTTCCCACATCAAGCAAAGTTGATGTATATAAAAATTTAGACTTATACCAGGTATAAAACAGGGAGAGACAGTTCTGTTTATAAAATAAACATTCATTTTTAAAAAAGGATTTCTTGGGGCGCCTGGGTGGCTCAGTCGGTTAAGTAGCCAACTTTGGCTCAGGTCATGATTTCGAGGTTCGTGAGTTCGAGCACCACATCAGGCTCTGTGCTGACTGCTCAGAGCCTGTAGCCTGCTTCAGATTCTGTATCTTCCTCCCTCTCTGCCCCTCCCCTGCTGTGCTCTGTCTCTGTCTCTGTCTCTGAAAAAATGAATTAAAAAAACTTTTTTAAACATTAAAAAAAAAACAAAGAGGATTTCTTTTAGCTCCTTTGAAATTATGAGCTCATGGTACAATGTGAAAGCAAACTTTGGCTATTAAGAGTACAGTCTCCAAAGCCAGACAGCTGGGTTGAATGTGAACTCTGTTTGTTGCTGTGTGATTTGAAGCAAGGGATGCAACCTCTCTGTGCTTCAGTGCCTTTATTTGTAAAAAGGAAATAATAATAGTACATCCCCATAGGGAAGTTTCAAAGATTAAATGAGTTCATATAGTTAAAGTTCTTGGCACTGTGCCTTACCCTCATCTGCTGCGAAAAGCGAACACAGCACTGTCAGGGCCAGGTGAGCGAGAAGCATCTGGACTAGATAGAAAATTTGGTACTAGATAGAAATATGTTTTCTCCAGATCACAACGTATATGTTTATGTCTCTTTTTTAAAAGCAAATAGAAGATATTCCTTTGGGATATGCAAGAAGAAATCACAATTGCTGTTTATTAGATACATATTTTTCCCCTTTTGTCTCAATCTTAAAGCAGATATACTTCCTCTTTGACACCAAATTGATGATAATATCTTGCCACCCTCTTCAGAGTCAATCCTAACCAGCTAGAATGGGAAGGAAATTTTCAGAGAAACCATGGAAATAGCATTTCTAATTAGATGCTGAACTTCCTCCAATCAGGAATGACAGTCTTCACATTAGAATAGAAAGATAGACAGGTGGTTGTTAGATAAAAAATTGCTCCTTAAATAATTGACTCTGGATCATAAGTATATATAATTTCTGTACATAGAGAAACCATGCTTTGTGATCTTTCACAAGGTACCAGTAAACATTTGGTTGAAAAAAATGACCATAATAATTCTTTTCATCGAAGTGAGGCCAATGTAAAATTCAATGTAAAGGGGCACCTGGGTGGCTCGGTCGGTTAAGGGTCTGACTCTTGATTCTGGTTCAGGTTATAAGATCGAACCCCAAGTCTGGATGCACACTAACAGTGGTGAGCCTGCTTGGGATTCTCTCTCTGCGCCTCCCTCGTGATTGTGCGTGTGCTCTCACTCAAAATAAATAAACTTTAAAAAAACTAAAGGTAAAGATCAGTTTAACAAAAATTCATGGAAAATGAAATACTGGTTCAGAGAATGTTCTTAAGTTCTAATTATGTCTGGGCTTAGAGTTCAAAAATAATGGCCCAAATAAGGCTGTTTTCTTAGAACAGTGGGTGGAGTTCAAAATATAATAATTTCATAGATTTTCTGAATATTGGTTCAACTCCAGTTCGTTCTGGATTTTTATTTCAGTCCCTGATGCTTATAACTTTGTGTGTCTTATCAGCTAAGTTGTCCTTGAAAAATTGGTGGGGGCCGAGCGTTCTGTCTTTATAAAATTTTGTATTTAGGGGCACCTGGAGGGCTCAGTCAGTTAAGCATCTGACTCTCGATTTCGCTCAGGCCAAGGTCTAGGTTCATGAGATAAAGCCCTGCATCAGGTTTTGCACTGACCGTGTGGAGTCTGCTTGGGATTCTCTCTGTCCCTCTCTCTCTGCCCCTCCCATGCGCTCTCTCTCTCTCTCTCTCTCTCTCTCTCTCTCTCTCAAAGTAAATAAACATTCTCTAAAATTTTTGTATTTAGATATAATAAAAATATAGAAAAATATGCAGACAATAAACATAGAACTCAGTGAATTTTCACAAATGGAACACAACTGTGTAATCAGCACCCAGATCAAGAAACAACTTGCCTACAACTCAGAAGCACCACTATGCCTCCTTCAGGTCATTATCCATTTCCCCAGAGTAACCTCTATTCTGACTTTTAACTACATACTTTAGTATACAGTTGACCATTGCTCTACACCAAACAACCACAAAACTTAAGTGGCACACCAAATCAAGACTTCACGGTTCACTCACCAGAGCAGTTGTGTAGGCAATTCTGCTCATCTTGGCCAGACTGTCCCCCATGTCTAGGGATGGGGGACAGCTCTCCTCCAGAAGGCTAGCCAGGGCACAGCTGTGGTGATGGCAGAGGATAAAAGAACAGACAGAAATCTGCAAACTTCCTATTTAGGCAAGATAGGAACCAGCAGAGCCAGGATTAGCATGGGGCTAAGAAAGTAAGTTGTGCAAGTGCAGGGTCAGCTCCTGTCTTTACTGAAAACTGGCCATTTGTTCACTATGAGATTTTTTCATTAATTGTGATTTTTTAAAACCATTTTTAAAAACATTATTTCCCTTGGCTGCTGAGATTTTTTGGCCACCCATTAAATTTGGTGGCCAAGATAAATGCCTTGCTTGTCTCACCTAGGGTGCCAGTAATGCAATGAATTACCACAATTCAGTTTGGCCATTTTTGTATTTTATTAATAGGGATTGTACAGTATGTATTCCTTTGAGCCTCTTTCTGTAACCTTAGGTTTGTGACATGCACCCATACTGTCATGTGTAGTTGTAAATCATCCATTCTTATTGCTATATAGATTTCTGTTACACAAAGACACCATGATGTTGATGGGTATTTGAATAGTCCCCGTTTAGAGCTATTACGAATAGTGCTGCTTTGGACAATGTGGTGTAAATTTCTGTTAAATATGTATGCATTTTGGTTGGGCACATACTTACGAGTGGAATCACTGGGTCAGAGGGGTGTATATGTTCATTTTGAGTAGACCATTGTCTGGCAATTAATCCCTTTAGCTTTATTAAAAGTCTTGATATCTACGAGTGTTAGGTCCTCTAAGTTTCATTCTTCTTTTTCAAGATCGTCTTGGCTATTCTTGGCCCTTTGTGTTTCTAAATAAATCTTATAAGTATCTTGTCAGTTTCTCCAAAAGAAAAAAAAAAACCTGATAGGATTTTTATTGGGTGAGCTTGGAATCTCCAGACTAATTTGGGAGAAACTGTCATCTTTGCAATGTGACTCCATATCTTCTTTTTTTAATGTTTATTTATTTTGACAGAGAGAGAGCAAGTGTGAGTGGGAAAGAGGCAGAGAGAGAGAGAGAGGGAGAGAGAGAGAATTCCAAGCCCTAAAACAGGGGTCAATCCCACGACCATGAGATCATGACCTGAGCTGAAATCAAGAGCTGGGTACCTAACCAACTGAGCCACCCAGGTGCCCCCGTGTCTCCTTAAATGTTTCTCAATGTCTCATACCTTTGTGTATACACTTTGATTGAAATAGGTAGCCAATAAGTACATAAAATAGGTGGTTAATAAATGCATGGTTGGTACAAGGCTTTAAACTGAATTATAATTGTCAGACACAGTGCTAGCTTCTGAACTTATCCTTCTACCCCTCTGGGTCTTGCATGTGCTCTTCCTTGTCAAATGGGATTCCCTTTCTACCCTCTGTCCCTACTGCTGACAAAATCTAATCTTCCTTGATGACTCGATTCAAATTTCACTGCTGTACAGCATTAGCAGATCTTCCTGTGGTCTCCACTGCACTCTCCGTTAACGGATTTTTAAATCACCACAGTGTATTATGATGAGCTGCTCCATTAAACTCTTGGATGCTGACCACAGCTCACCCAGTACTTGGTAGATATGTGTTGGATAATGAAACCAGTCATCCATTTTTTTTGTTATTTGTTTGGTTTAAGTCATTTGTTGGTTGGTTTGCTTGTTTTGTCTATGTGGGACTTCATTTAAGTGTAGTTAAAGAAAAAATGTAGTGTCCGAGTTTGGCACGCGGGTGCAGGTCAATTTGATTTTTGTTTCACTATTGATTTTGATTTGAAAATATTCATATACACTCAGTCTCTTTCCGATAAGGTTTTGAAGTGAATGCGTTGAGCTGATTTATGTCACAGCTTCTAAGTTAGAGTTAAAGAAAACCATCAACTCTGACTTTTGTTTTTGGCAGTCACACCTCCAATGACCACTAGGTGGCAGTTTCACTCTCTATCAGATCAGCTTAACAATGTCGTGTGCTGTCCTTTAGGGAGTCTGGCTGTGGTAGGCAAGATGAACTGTGGGGCAAAGCTTAACTAGGCCTCTTAGAGGAAAAATAAAGCCAAAAATCAGCCCTGAAGGAAATAGAATTACGGAGAATACAGAACGTGGAAAATGGAAAGAAATGCTGTTAGGTATTATTTCACTGAAAGGTTAAGCAAAAAAGCTAATTAACGAAATCCAACAAGCAGTAAGAAAAACTATACAGGACCAGATACCACTCATTTAGTGTTGGTAATGGCAACAGAGTCGGCTGTTGGAAGCCTTATCTCCATTTTACAGATTAAGATACCTGAGGTTCAAGGTGGATATGTATCTTCTCTAAAACCACAAAGCGAGAGGTTGTGGATTGAAACCCAGTACTCTGGCTTCTGCCATGACCCCAGGCTGATTCCCATGAAATCCCTCCTCCCTCTCCTGAGAATAATGAGAGTACTTCCCTCCTTGGATTGCTGTGGGAAGAAGGGGATAATGCTCACAGGGAGCCTGGCATGGTGTCCAGACACAGCACTTGGTATATGGTACTTCCGGAGATAGAGGGTCCTTCCCCACCTTTTCTGGACCCTCAGAAAAGGCCTGGGGACAGGCCTCCCTATTTTTCCCATGTGGGTCTCCCCTAAAAGTGACGTCTCCACCACCCAAAGGAGAATTTCTCAAAGGTCCTTGTCGCAGGAACTGAGCCAGGTAGCAGTGGCTGACCCTGAACAACTGACCTCAGTCATCCCTAACCCAAGACTGGGTGGGTCCCCTCTCCTGGCCAATTACAGAAGAAACCCCTGAGGGGCTCTGTTTAGTCTTTGCAGTTCTGACTAAGTTTGATAAGGAACTTCCCAGACTCACAGTGTAAATCAGGGCCAGGACTTAATCTGTACAGAAAACTAAGGTGTATCCCATATCAGCAGATCCAGGCATTCCATGGGCCCATCCCCAGTAGGCCACCCATGGACCCTAAGGACACTAACTGGAAAATGAACCTTGAGGGGACCATAGGCAGTCTTCTATCAGGACTGGATTTTTTTTTTCTTTTTATGTCACAAATTCCTTCTGGCCTAAATTAGGGACACTAAGGCCCAGAGGAAACAAGCAATGCAGTAAATGGAACCTGTATGGCTCAGAAAGGCATCAACACCTTGGATGGGCCTGAGGAGACTGAAGCCCTGGAAAAGCTGCCCTGCTGACATCTTGGTTTTTAAAACATGACATCCACTCATAAGCCTATGATAGGGTTTTAATTGTTTGCACACACAAAGAATCTGAGGGATCAAATTAACTATTATTTTTTTCTTCCTTTGCTATCAGCCCCACAAAGACTGTTCAGAACAAAGACACTCAAATCTAGACCAAACTGCCAGATTCAGAGGACACTGTACCAGCTTTGAGTTAATAACCACTGAGGATTACATTACAGTCTAAGTGAACAGGAACAGCTTCTTTGTCTGTCCCCCTGCTGTGATGTGAGCTATAAGAGACTAAGGAGGAGAGGGAGAGAGAAGTTTAAAAGAAGAGCTATTAAGAAGGTGCAGGTAGCTTCTCCCCTGCCATCCTCATCACCACCACTGACATCAACCCTTAGGCCTTGTCCCAAGTGGGGTGGTGGGGAGGAAGAAAATAAGGAGGATTCCCCACAAAGGATCCAAGGAGAGGAGAGACTCTGTGCTGTCACCTAGTTGGAGTTCCCTAAGTAGCAGCCCCCACAGACACCTCTGCCACTGAGTCCTGGGGAGAAAGGGAGTGAGGAGGGGGCAAAGCATACTCAGGTGAGAGGGGCTGGAAACCACTTCCAGACTTTGGAGTCCTGTGTTGTGATGGAGGAGGTCCATGAGTTTCCTTAGACCCAGTGTGGTCTGAGGCACTAGCTAGAACCTGACACAATTTACCAGCCCTGGGAGGACACTTGGAGGAGAGGAGTGTGGGGGATGGGTGTAGACCACCTGCCTGGGGTGAGGGGCCTCTCTGAGCAGCAGAGAGGACAGGAAGCAGTAGAGAACTCTATGTGCTTCATGTAAAAGGCAGTCCTTTTAGCAACATCTATCCCAGGGGCCAAGTGGGTGGGGATGCCAGTAGCAGGTATCAAGAGACAATTAAACCTAGATGTACAAGGAAGTGTGTAACATAACATCAGAAGGAAGGATGCCCTCCATGCCACCAAAACATGGCCGACCATAAAAAAGGACTTCACCTCTGGTAGCCACCACCAAAATTAGGTGTGTTCGAGGCAAGAAAATTACATTCAGTTATAAAATATATTCCACCTGGTAGCCATTTGTATTACTGTTCTGTTGCTGCCATAACAAATTACTATAACTTTTGCAGCTTACAACACAAATATCATATGTCTCAGTGCTGTGGGCCATGAGTCTCACTGGACTGATACCAAGGCATCAGCAGGGCTCTGTTCCTTTGTGGAGGCTCTAAGAGAGAATCCATTCCTTTGCTCATTTAGGGGTTGGCAGTTCCATGAGGCTGTAGGACTGAGGTCCCCATTTCTGTAGTGGCTGTCAACTGGGGTTGCCCTTAGCTCTTAGTGGGCTCTCTCTGGTCTTTGCATGTAGCCCCTCACATCTCAGAACCAGCAGTGGGGTGTGGAATGCTTCTCACACTCTTGTCTCTTTGACTCCTCTTCCACAGTCATATTTGTCTCTCCGCACCCAGGGAAAGTTGTCTGCTTCTAAGGACATGTGATTAGAATGGGCCTACCCAGATAACTCAGGATAACCTCTTCATTTCAACGTCCATAAAATGAATCCTGCATTGCAAAATCCCTTTTGCCGTGTAAACTAACACATTTATGGGTTCTAGAAATTGGGACATGGTGGGGGTGGGGGGCAGGCATTATTCTGTTTACCATGCCATTATATATTCAATAAGTACAGTAAAACCTTGGATTGCAAGTAACTTGTTCTGCGAGTGTTCTGCAAGACGAGTACAAATTTCTAATAAATTTTCACTTGATAAATGAACAATGTCTTGCAATATGAGTAGTATGAGACGCCGAATGTCACATGATCACAACTGAGCCAATAGTTCTTGAAACTCACTTTAATATATGAGTGCTTTGGATTACAAGCACTTTCCAGAACGAATTATGCTCTCAAACTAAGGTTTTGCTGTGTTTATTTAGGGCCAGGTGCTGATTAGCAGGAAGTTAGGCAGCAGAGAAACTGGGGTGGGGATGCAGCACAGGGAGATAAGCGTCCCAGGGCCCCTTTGCAGGACTCCAGGAGGCTCATTTACATAAAGTCCTCTGCAGATTGTACTCACCCCCCCACACACACACCACCCACTAACTCCTTGACTTCCCAACCCTTATCCCTAAGTTATGCAGGCTGCAGCCTGGTCTAGAAGTTGCTGGAGGTCTCTGGAGACAATCCATCCGGTTCTGCTGGGTTCAGTTTCACCCATAGCAGAAAGACAACAAAAGCAGAATAGGATCCCCAGAGAGGACTGGAGATAGATGCTTCTCCTGCCCTTTACCCTGTTTTCTGACCTGGTTTCATGCCCCTCTTCCCCCACAGGGGCTGGAGAGGGAAATGCTCATTGTCCTCTTGAGCTCCTTATAACTCCACATCATAAAAGAGAGATGGTCAGAAAATTGTTGGTTTCTCACTAACTGAAGCCCCTTCCGGCAGAGGCTCCCTGGCCTATACTTTGCAGCTCCAGGGCTCATGGGAGCCACCGGGTCAATGGGTTTTTTTCTCAACCACAATCATGGTGCGTCAGCACAGTGTCAGCTCTCAGCTGGGAGGCCATGGCCCCAGAACAGCTCCAAGAGGAGCTGCCTCCTGGTGGGCCTGTCCCCATGTTCCTTCTGGTCCTGGGCCTCCCTAAACTGCCCGGCACCCTGTCCATGTACCTGAGCAGCAATCCATCTGGCTCAGTGCAGTGTTTCCAGAGCCAGGGCATGAAGGTGAAGGCGACAGATAACCCAGAAAAGAAGTCATTAGCCCTGTGTGACGAAAACATGCCTGCATTTGACCAAAAGCATCTCAGGCTCTTTGCTGGAGGCCAAACTTGAAATGGAAGGAAGTTGGCAGGGCATTTTGCTTCCCTCTGCTGTGTCTAGAAGCCAGGCCCTGACAGCTAATATCCTTCAGAGATGTCCATATCACAGCACCTCATTCTGGCCAACCAGACTTCCAGTGGGAGGAACAGCTATCAAGAAGGGTGCTCAATGCTCCCTCATCTAAATGGCTCTTTACTACTCACTACAAAACCTGATATATCAGTAGTGGCTGTCACTTCTGTTTCTACCACCTAAAATTTGCTGGCAGGGGAGCCCTTGGAGGGTGGTGGGAGTGATGCCTTCATGAACATAGCGTCCCTTGCTTTAGGACTAAGTCACTGACAGGTGCCCTAAGTGACACAGAACAAATTGATAATAAGGAGGAAACTTGTTAGCAGTCATAATCTCCAGACAACAGCCAGGTGGCTTGGAAGACTTACTTTAAGGACTAGCCCACCTCCCCCAAATCTACCCAGCTCTAGATTACTCGGTCTCTGACTAGCAGATCATACAGATGTGCCCCTGGGTCTCTATTTAAGGAAACTGGCCTCCAGCTAAGCCTGAGAGAGAGTTTTCCTCTCTGATCTTCCCCCCAAAAGCACCACTGCAATGACCAGATTAAAAATGCCTCTAATCACATGCACACTTATCTTTAGTAATGGAGCATGGCAAAGACTAGCTGCTGTTTACTAAAAGGAAGGCACAAGGCTATTTGACCCTCCACAGCCTCTGGTTTTTGATTACAGGTATATTTGGCTTCTGTTAGTAAAGTTACATCCTTTCCCTCTTGTTCCTGATCTGCTTTTAGTAAAACTTCCTGGAAAAATACACACCTCCTTAAAATATCCATGGGTATCATTACATTTTCCTACCAACTTTCCACATTTCAGCCTTAGTGGCTTCATAAACAAATTAATAGTTCAACTGTCTGACAAGCTATTACATATAAGGGATGATAGCTCCCCCATCCAGAATGGGAGAGCCCTTGACCCCCCCCCCCAACCATTTTTGTACTACCTCAAAACTGCAGCCATCATCTCAACCACCTGACTTTGGGGAAGTAGAGACAAGTCCTCTCTTCCTTTCCACTGTGGCTAGCCCAGGTCATAGACCCAGTCTCTTTGTGTGGGCATAATCTAATGATCTTGAGCACACAAAATCAATAGCAAAAATAAAGTCACATGTTGCAGAACCTCTTCAACTCAGGAAATTCAGGAGGCAGTTCATTAGCTGAGAGCATCTGCGGTGCATGGGAGTATCTATGCATGAATGTACAGAACATGGTGCCCCACCAGCTCTCATCAACTGAGACTATAAGATAGCATAAGGAAAAAGTTTTATGTCTCCTCGTGGGGATAGCAATTTATATATAAAGCGTTTCAGGAAAAAATAACAACAACAACAAAAACCTACAAAGATTTATAATGAGCCAGAACTTAGATGACATTAAAAGGAATGAAGGATACTATCCCTGGGTTGAAGGTGAGACCCTTTTAGGTGAGCAGGTCAAGGTGGGCAATGCTGTCACTGAGGGAGGCTCCTATGCTCTGGAAAGACAAAGCTCTTATCGTAGAACATCTGAGAAGCTTCTCAACTGTCACGTTACCTCTTAGGAACCTTTAAAGTAGGTGTCCATTCGTGTCCTGGGATTGGCCTAAGTTTTGCTCCTTGGAAGGAGCTTAGAGCCTACTCCCTCTGTTCCAGCCTACCAGCCTTCATATTATTCCTCTAACATCTCAAGTTTGTTCCCATGGAAGAGGCCTTTCCGATCATTTCCTCTGTCTGGAATATTCCTTCCCCCAGCTCTCTGTGTGGCTGGGTCTCTCTTACAATTCAGGCCTCAAGTCAAATTTCTCCCCTCAGAGAGGCTCTCTGGGATGCCCTCTCTGAAGTAGCCCACCCACCTGAAGGGTGGGTATACTGTCCCCCCATTCTCTCTGATTTTCTTCTTGTCACTGTCTGGTCTGTTCTGGTTTGTTTATTGCTTACTGTCTCATCTCACCCTATGCAAGTATGAGCTGTATGGAAGCAGGGTCTTTGTTCACCCCATTCACTGCTCTGTTCTCAGGGTCTCACATGATGCCTGGCACATAGCTGGTAGCCAGTAAACATTTGTTGAAGGAACGTGGAAAGGCATTTTCAGATGTCTGTGTTTGATGGCCTACAAAACCCCCAGGGAGAGAGCAAGATAACTAGATTCTCAGGAAGTCCCCTGAGTAGACAAGGACTCTGGTGGAAAGGGTGGGACCAGGCAGCCAGGAAGTCCAATAGCATTGTTGTTTCAGGTCAAGAATAAGGCTGTGTTATGTGATTCCCAGCCCTGACCCCACCCCAGGGAAAAAGAGTGTGGAAGTATACATTAACCAGCCCCCCCCCCAAGCCTGTGATGGAAACCCTTTGGAAAGATCTCAACCCCAGAGAGCTTCTATGAAGACCTCTGAGAACAAATACACTGGAGGCTAGACTTCTATGCCTCAGAACATCTTTACCTCAGGAAATAGGAGGGTGTGTCAAGTTTGAGAACTAACTGTTAGGGAGTGTAATTTAAGCCAGCCAGAAAAACTGTCTGGTTCCCTGCCCACCACCCCCAAGACAGGGAAATATAAACCTCACTAGAGAGGAGGGAAGAGAGAAATATTTAGAAGAGTGGTGAGAAGTAAGGTGCCACCTTGCCCCCTGCTACCACCTAAACCCAAGGCCTTGTCCTGCACTAGGGAAGAGGGACCACGGAAAGGAAGGAGGACAGAATGGTCTCTCAGTGAGGTTTGGAGCAGGTAATTACCTGATGAACAGGTAATACTGGAATCCTTCCCTCTGCCCCATCTCAAAGTTTTCTGAACCTCAACCGCTACAGATCATGCCCTGTAAAATACATATTATAATTCTCATTCTCCAGGCAAAAGTTGAAGACCAAAGTGTAATGGATTTGGGATAGATTGTGTGCTTGTTTGCCTGCCAAATCACCAACCTCACTGGTCTCCTCCCTGTGTTAGAACCCTGATTTGGGGGCTGGGGGGGCCAGTGTTCAGGGGAGACTGAACCCCTCTGCCACTCCAGGTAAGGTGGCTTCAATGATGCCTGCACATTAGAACCATCTAGTCTAGTTGAATCAGCATCTCCAGGGGTGAGTTGTAGGCCTCAGTAGTTTCACAAAGCTCCCCAGTGATTGTGACATGCATGCAGGGCTGGGACCCACCCACCTAAACCATGAATGCCTCACCAACATGGAAGGAAAGTGTCTTGGGGCTTCTAAGAAAGCAGGATTCTCTTTGAAAAATGCATGTATTGTGTTGATGAAACAAACTGTGTTGCCCCTGGAGGTGTGCCTGGAACTGTGGACACCATCTTCAGAATGAAAGAAAATGGAGAAAGCCTGGATACTTGAGCTATTCTTAAGCAAATGGACTACCCAACCCTGGAACTTTCCTCTCTCTGGACTTTCTGTTTAAGTGAGTTCATAAAGTTGACTTGGCTGGATTAAGTTGGACTTTTTCATTGCTTGCAGCCTACAGCATCCTAAACAACATGGTCATACAGGAAGTGGCAGAGCTGAGAGTCAAGCCAAGTCCATGTCTAAGGCCCCCAATAGAAGCCAAGAGCAAGGCGAGGCCATGGGACCATGGGGAGGCTATTTGGATCAGGTCGTGGGTTTCTAAAACCACGTTTTTCACTTTTTCACTACCAAAAGGTAGTTTCTTACAGTTATGATTTTTTCTTTCCCTTTTTCTTCGTGTTTATCAGAATCTCTATCTGAAAATGAAGACAAATGTTATCTAGAGAGTTAATTGCCAGCTTCTGGTTAAAAACAAATTAATTTGGAGAGAAAGTCCAGGTTAGATGTTTAGAAACGTATTGAAATTAGTAGCTAAAATAAGGAATCTGGATTGTCTTGCGTTTTAGTTAAATATCTAATAAATCTACTCATCTAGCCAGTCAGCTCAGTGGCTAATGGGTCTAACCAGTTTCTCAGCCAAATTGAGTTTTCAGTTCAGAAATTTTCCATTTGGGGCCACCAAAGGGCACTAGAAAGGCCCCTTTTACTCTTTGGTCATAATAAAATAATAAAATCTCCAGTGCAAAGCATCACCAGAAACACAAGTGTTTCTTGGAAGGTTCTTATACTATATCTCCAAGGCAGCTCGAGGAGAGGTGTTTGTATATTTCCACTCACATGCACAGTCCAGATGGCCCAGAATTTCTGCAACAGTACTGAGGGACTGCCTGAAGGTGGCGCTTGTGGGTGGTACACACACAGCATCTGATCTGACAATTTCAGCATCTGGAAAGAAAAAAGTCAAGGCTAGTCTTTCTTTTCTTCCTGATGTAGTTAATTGCCTTAAGTTAACACACAGCCTAAAACTTTGTGGCACGAAAAGGCTAACAAAATTATAAAAGGTATAATTTGGAGGCTTTGTCACGAGCTGTGATGATCACACCCTAATAGGTATAAACACGCTGAAGCACTAATGCTCGGTGACGAGGGTGCCTGAAGGCAGAACAATGCCTGCATTAGTGTTCAGGCTCCGGAGAGGAAAAGCTTTTTGGTCTGCAATTACTAATCTGTTATTCTTTGCTTTAGAACACATCTACTTGATGCTTGCTATTTTTTTCAGGCGTACTTTTCCCCCAGATTCACATGTACGTTCACACGAGTAAAATATGCTTTTTACACTTTGATGGGCATTGAAGTCACTGCCTGATGGAAAGACTCAGAGCCTCACCTTGCAGGGGCTCTTCCTAGCACTGGGTTTGTGAGGCTTCGACTTTCAAAACACAGTCATCTGGACAATACCAT
This sequence comes from Cryptoprocta ferox, assembly GCA_028646485.1. Lineage (NCBI taxonomy): Eukaryota > Metazoa > Chordata > Mammalia > Carnivora > Eupleridae > Cryptoprocta > Cryptoprocta ferox. The sequence continues at coordinate 77,747,192 of CM053560.1, read as the reverse complement.
AAGACCACTAAGTTTGCATTTTCTGCCCTATTTCCCAAGCCTGAATCCTCACGTGTATGCCACTCATATTCTTCCCGCTGAAGCTCTATAAAAGTGTGCTCTTGCTTCTCTGGAGAGTAAGCTGCTTCTAGAATAGGAACTGCTAACACTTTCTCTTGTATTACTTTGGTAGTAACAGATCTCCTGCCTCCTTTCTTGGTTCCACATCACCACCACCCTACACCTGAGTACTTTCCCACCTTCACTAAGGCTATCTACCATGGCACATCCCCCTACTTTTAGAAGGTCCCAAACTCTGAGCTAGGGCTGTTCTGGTTCCTGGCTTAGTCCCTTGAAGATAAAACCAAATCTTACTGAGGAAAGCATTTAGGGGGAAGAAGTTGAGTTTACCTTCCCACTTAGAAAATTCTTTCTGATTCCTTTTATCGTTAGGGATCCTGGACTGGGCTGAAGTATGAATGTAGAAAGGTGGCCAAAATGGAGACTGATAGAAAGGGCTGTCAATTGGCATTGCTCTAGCCTCACCCCTTCCGTAACTCCTAAAGCTACAGCTTCCTATGAAAAGGAAGATCTTCCCATAGTCTTCTCTCCACCTCCACTGCCTGGTGGCCTGGCCTGTCTTTCTGCCACCCGCCCCTTGGTTTCTTTCTTTCAAGGTCAATCATCTTCCCAAGGTTGCCTGTAGAGGGAAGTAGTTCAAAATGAGGGAAAAGAAAGGCAGACTTGTAGAATGGTGTTGAGCCACCAGGGGCCTGAGAAACCATGTGGCCTCAGTTGAAGAATATATTTTCTCCCTCAGGCCTCAGTGCATTCCCTTAATCCGCAGGCATGCTTTGAGCAGATAACTGTCAACACATCCCCCAATATCTCTTCTTTGTGAACAATACTTGTCTTCCAGACTAACTATAGGTCTTTGAAGGGGTTCAGTGAATACATCCATCCATACCTTTATTCTCACTTTGTATGTGCTTTGGAAAAGGTATCTTTCCAAAGTCTCCCATCCATAAGCAATTTCAAGGCAAGAGGGAAGCCCAGCACAACCTCTCACCTACACAACAGTATATGACGTTTAACATGTTTCATTGTCTTCGCATTTGAAATCTTCCTGTTTCTCCATAAATCTATCCAAGCCCAGGAAGTAAGCCAATGCCCTAAATCAGAGCCCCATAGATTCCCAAGAAGCACTGGCTACAGTTCTCTATATCCTCGCTAGAGGAAGTCTTAACATATTTGTTCTTCCTGAATGCACTTGGAGTTACCTAATGTTTATCAGGCCCAGCCACTCCTACCGTGTTGCTGGACTCCCTCACAGCAAATGGCTGCAACAGCCCTACGTGTTGCGTGCTGAGTGCTCAGAGGGTTTTTAAATGGTACCTCAGGTAGTCTTCACGCCACCATGCACATTAGTACTATTATCCTTCCCGTCCTACAGCTGAGGGCATTGAGGTGCAAAGAAGGTGAGCAACTTCCCAAAAATAAGCGACGTAGCAAGCTATGCATAAAGCACCATGGGAACATCAATAGCACCCATGAAAGAACAGCTAACAACAAAATAAGTCACAGCTAATGTTTATGGAGCTCCAGGCATCAAGCCTTGTGCCAAGTGCCACAGAAACGTTCTCTCCTTTAACCTCACATCACATCAGCTGTCTAGAAATTACATCAGAAGCATGGACAGTTTCTCCCATCGAGGAGAGTGAACACATTTTTTTAAAAGGCCCTAATGTTTGGCCATCTCCCCTGTTGTCTCTTGTTCTGACCAGTAAAGTTTCAGATGCGCTTTGAACAGACCCAGCTCCCTTCACAACTTCCTCTCAAGCCCCTTTTCCAGGTTGTAATAGTAGTCATGTCTGGGATAACAACTGTGCTCTCCCACCACCCCAGAACCTCTAGCTGTGTCCCTGGGAATTGTTGTTACTGCCAATTTAGAGATAAGAATCCCACAGCTCAGACTAGCTAAATAGCTTGTACAGATTCATTCAGCTTATAAAGGAGGAATTTGGGGCCAGGGGAAGGAAGTAGGTGAGCCCATGTCCAGCTCCAGGGCAAACAAGGAAAGTGAGGGCATCACAGGTAGAGGAAACAGCCTGGACAAGAGCGTAAGGAAGTGTGTTTGGTTATGACTTGCTGGTAGATGGATGTGGTGGGTATAGGGCAGTGAAAGGGGTGAAGGAATATGACCTTGCAGTTAGCTGTTAAAGAAATTTGTATGCCATGCTGAACGATGACTCTATTCTGTGAGCCAAATAATTTTTTTAAGTGTATTTATTTTGAGAGAGGGAGAGAGAGACAGGGTGGGACAGGGGCAGAGAGAGATGGAGAGGGAGAATCCCAAGCTGGCTCCACACTGTCAGTGCAGAGCCTGATGAGGAGCTTGAACCCGCATAATACAAGATCATGACCAAATCAGAAGCTGGGTGCTCAACCAACTGAGCCACCCAGGAACACCTGTGAGCCAAAGATTTTTAAGCAGAATTTTAATGTCATCTGATCTATTTATTGTTAAGATATTTGACCAGAATATTTCAAAATAATTTGCTATTCTATTGATTCCATTAATTAACCCATGAGACAGGCAAACAACACTATCACCCCCATTGTACAGATAGGGAAACTAAAGTAGATAAGTCATGCTTAGGATCATGCTCTGGTCACTGACAAAGCAAAACCTTATGCCCTGATCTTCCAATTCCTGGCCCTAGAAACCCTGTCCCTGACAGTGGCCTAATGTTTGACTCCAAAAAAACTGCCAGGCCCCAGGCACACTTACACTGTGCTAAAAAATACAAAACCTCTGGGCCCTTCGCACCACCCCCATTGCCTCATTCGGAGCTATTTATGCTGCATTGCCTCTGTGCACGCTCTCTCACAGCTCTGCCACCCTCAGTCTTTTCGTCTTCAGTGGTGCGTTTACTCACATAGCAAGAAAGAAAATTCAGAAATTCAGGCCAGCTGACCTTTATCATCTGAATTGCCTTTTGCACTTTCCCTGTTCAGGTCAGAGCAAAAAAATATTAACCTTCAGAAAACTAAATTTCAACAAGTTTAAAGCACTTGATTGAAGAAGATACACTTGAATTTGGTGTTTGAGTGATACCCTGTAATCCTATAACACTGAGTTTATCCTTTGAAGAATTCTAAGAAGCTTCTCACAGGAAAGGGTAGCTCTGGGGCCTCTGGTGGTTCTCTCTGGGTTCCTTTGAGCTTGGAGTTTTGAAGTGTGAGTGAGGCCAAGAAAAGATGGTTACGGGAAGGGGGCAGGGTGGGAGAACTGGAAATCAAAGGACAGAAGAATCAGCCATGCAAAACCTTGGTTGGTCAAATAGATCCCTTCTGGGAACAGTGGGCCCCTCTTGCATACATGGCTATGTCCCCAGCCACCAGCACTGCAGAATCAATAGGTTTTGATGATATTGACTGTGGCTCTATAACACTAACTAGATGAGAAAGAATACAGGGGTGCAGGAAAGGTGGCATTGAGAGACAAAATGAGTCCCTAGGAACTCTAATGGTGCCAAGATCTAGGAGCTAGAATTCAGGGCACAGGAAAGGGCAGTCTGGAAACCATATGAACCCACTGTGAAGGCCAGGACTCTGGAGACAGCAGCCCTAGAGTGTAGTCCTTGTCCCACCCTGCCTAGCTGCATGACTTTGGGCAAGTTATAGAACCTTCTTGATCCTACTTCTCACCTATGAAATGGGGGTCATGGCAATATCTACCTCCCAGAGTACCTGTGAGATTTGAGGTATAGACCATCTCTAAGCACTTGTTTACTACTTGGCCCTACCAAATGCCCAGTGAATGTGAATTTTTATTAAGTAAAATTTCAAGATTGTCCTCCCCATTTCTAAAACATCTGCCACCTCAGTGAGTTTCTCTCATAGTTTTTTTCTGTATTGTTTCCACAAATGGTATTTACAACGTATACACATTTGTAATTCTCTGTTTGCCAGCTTAGCCACATTCAGTTAATCAGTTCCTCACAAACAAAGCAAATTCTCAGCCAGCTGAACAGTCAAAGGTCTGAGCTGCCCTCTCTTGCTTTCCTCATTGTTTAACTAAGTTTTGTTTTGTTTCTTATTTTCTGGGAAGTGGTGTTTGCCTGAGGTTCCTCCTCCCAAGGGTCAGTACCAGGGCACCATGGTTTCCATCTCACTGAGCACATAACGGGGTGTCCTGGGGAGATAATGGATTCCAGAGAGCAAGGGGCCACTTACACAGAAGAGCCCAGAGTCTCTGGGTAAAAGATGACAGCACAGAAACCTCACTAATGCACTCCTTCCATTACTGTTCTCCAATCTTTCCTGTCTCCCACTATTACCTTCAATTAAGCTTTGCTCTTTAAAACCCTTTGTCTGCCCCCAGGGTCATTAGCTTTTATCTGGCACAGCAGTCGGCAGCCAGAGCTGACCCTGGCACCTCTCTGAAATCTCAAAGTTTGGAGCCAGATAACTTTTCAGAAACCGCCTTAACACGGATCTTTACCTTGAATGTTTTCAGCTTCGACAAAAGTCACTTGAACATGGATTCTGAAGGAGTGGTGTACTGGAGGGAAAAGGTCCCTAGCTTTATCTGTTTTCTGTCGCTGGTGCTGAGGGTGGGCAGGCCAGAGTTGAGGTAGGCCAATATGCAGTTTATTTTGCAACTGACTTATCAGCTAGGGGTAGACTTTTACATTTTATTTGGTATAACATTTAATGTTGTTTTGTCTCCCAACAACCGAACTTCTTACACCAGCCAAACTGGAGAAGGGGAGAGACTGAGTTGGGGGGGGGGTGTGTGTGCCAGAACTGATAGATCAACTATCCTATGACATGCAGACCTTGTCATTCTAGAGTATTCATCTGCTGAAATCTTGGGACATCTCATTTCTAACACTCTGTTCCACTTCCCCACACACCCACTGGAACCCCCCCAAAAAGAATTGAAGTCTGAGGACTCAGTCTCTACGTAATTTAAAAGAAACTTCTCTGTAATACATGGATATTACCACCAGATGGCATCAAAGGTCACAGTTCTGTTGGTGCGCTTCATGCCGCGTACCTTGCTAGGCATTAAGAATTCAGTGAACAAAAAAGACAGAGTCCCAACCCTTCAAAAGATCCAAGTCTAGCAAGGAGACAGACATTAACCAAATTATTATAAATAATTAAATTGCAATACCAGGAGGAAGCATCCAGACTTGGGCTGAGAGCAAGCAGAGACACTAAAGCTCAGCACATATTTATGGGCTTCTCCACCTTCCCCGGCCACCATACAGTTAGGTGGGACCTTGTGACTAGTGCAGGGCAATGGGATGTGAATGAGGATCATATGTAATACTTTAGAACTAAAGTAGACAAAAGTGAGTATCATTTCATCTCCATGCTTCTCTCTTTCTTTTCTGTAATAGCTGGTGATGTGACAGAAGGCAGGGCCTCTGTTGGCCTGTATCCCTAAGTGACTACCTGGAGCAGAGCCATCACTAATCATCATGCTTCATGACCCCAAACCTCCACTGCTCATGTAGAGTAGGTAGCATAAATCTGTATTCAATTTTGCCACAGAGATTCGGGCCTTAATTTGTTTCTGCAGCATAATCTAGTTATGTTAGTCTGATGAAGGACTCACTTTCTAGTTGCAGAGTTTGGGCCAAGAATGAGTCTTTTAGCTCTAAATGAGTGGGCCTTTGTGCAAAAAGCACAGACTTGTGGGAATGGAGAAAATGAAAGCGAGGTACTTTGCCACCTCTAACCTAAGTCCTAAGACAAATGAGAGGAAGGGGGAGGCTTCATAACCAAAGAAGCTAGCTAAGGCCACAATTTCTTACCATTTCGGGCAGGATATTGAGCACCTGATAACAGGCCAGCAGGCCCAGGTTCAGGCCAGGGAAATGCAGAGTTCAGGGCTGCTATTCTGGGCAGGAGTAGCTCACAGACTTGTCTCAGGCTGGCCACAGAGATGGCCATCAGGTCTCTCTTTACAGGAGCCACAAATGACATAGAACAGAGTAGTCAGGTATTTAGTGGTTGGACTGCCCAGGCACCAGTCAAGTCAGCATTCTTTTCAGTGGTGTATTTTTTAACCTCTCATGTTGTTATAATTTCACACTAACACACTCACAAAAATGGAAGAATAGTAGAAAGAACACCAATTTACCCTTTACTTGGATTCACTAGGTCACTTAAAAAGGGTTTCTGAAACCAATTATCTCTTTCAGAGCAAACATGGTTTTACTGCCTCACTCTAACTTCAATAGGAAACTTAAGTTTCACAAGCTAGTTTTATATTTAAGACTTGTAAACTATACAGAGTATCCTTAATATATAAAGAGTTGTTTCAAATCCATAGAGCAAGAGTGTCCCCTCTTGGAAAAATAAGCAAAGGCCGTAAGTAGCCAGCTGGTCAAAAGAAGTAGAACCAACAAATAAAGCTATGAAAAAATTCAACACTTCTGGTTATTAAATAAATATAAGTCAAAACCTCACTTTCCACCTAGCAGACTGACAGAGATTTACATGAACGATAATATTTGCGTTAGAGGCACAGTACTTGCATTGGAGGTTTAACACAGCAATTTTAATCCTGGGAATTTATCTGATTGTCCCCCAAGCAGAGGGGTATTCATCACAACATTTATTTATTAGAGAAAACATCAAAACATGGGGACTTAGGCTAAATACGCAATAGCGTTTCTTTTTTTTTCTTAAATGTATGTTTATTTTTGAGAGAGAGAGAGAGAGAGAGTGAGAGCATGTGAGCAGGGGAGGGACAGAGAGAGAGAGAGTCACAGAATTCGAAGCAGGCTCCAGGCTCTGAGTCGGCAGCACAGAGCCCGAAGTGGGGCTCGAACCCATGAACCGGGACATCATGACCTGAGCTGAAGCTGAGGCTTAACAGACTGAGCCCCCCAGGCGCCCCCACAATAGTGCTTCTTACAAAGCACTAACACCATCTGCATAGCGCTTCCTGAACACCAGGCTTTTATCTTAACGCTTTACATGTGTTACCTCATCTAATCCTCCCAAAAGATATGTCCTACAATTACCATCAGCATTTGACTGAAGTACAGAGAGCCTCCCTCACTCATCCTCCGTCTCCAAGCTGTACACGTGACGCGAACACACCCCCAGGCAGTCCGGCTCCAGACTCTGACCTCTTAGACAAACCCTATCCAGCCTCTCATATATGTCAGTCTTTCTCTGCAGCCATTTAAATGACAAAACAGCTTTATATTCAGTGTCATGGAAAAATGTGTTGTAAGATATGAATGAGAAAAGTCGATTATGAAACCTGATGTACAGTGTGAAACCATGTTTTAAAAAGGAATTACATATACACTTATATAAGAATGTATAAAACATATTCCTAAACCAAAAGATTGGCAGTGTTAGGATGGGGGGGTGTTGCTCCTTTTTGTTCCTCTTTGTTTCCTAAGTTTACTACAGTGATGGTGTGATTCTTGTAGTATAACATCTTACGTGACTCCCGCCCCCCTCCTCCAGTCCTGCTTTCTCCTCTCCCCTTCTATGGGTATTGGTCTTGTGGCCACCCCCTAATAAATATGCTAAAGTCCATCTCAGGCTCCACTTCCCAGAGAACCCAGCCTTTGGGGGCTACTGCCAGGAGTGGTCTGAGAAAGCAGGGGGGAAAATGATGTTTGGAAGCTGGGTCACTCCCCCCTCTGCTGACAAGGAGGACCCATCAAGGGAGGTCTCTAGAGCACAGATGCTCCCTGATCCAACTATTATGACTTCCCCTGTGGTGAATTAGGATCATGCCTAGGCGGAAGGGGGTGCAGTAGCCAGTGCTCTGTATTTGGTGTCAGAAAAATATCAGGAAAGAGAAACCTTGAGGACAGAGAGAGAGAGAGAGTGCCTGACACTATACTCTATTAAAGTTCTACAAAAAGAATACAGCTGAACAAAAAGCTGAGAGCAATGACCAGCCCATTGATAGCCATGTGACAAAGCCAGAGGCTCTCCATGAAGGCAAACGAAGAGATTTTGCTCCCCTGCAAAAGGAGGACAGGCAATGTGGAGACCCAGGCCCTGACAATAAGTGTAGCCCCAAACTCCAATGGAAGTTAAAACCCCAGTCAAGTCAGAGTTGTTATGCCAAAGTCTGAAATCTGGTTGGGAAAAATGAATGATGAGATGGAATGTCTGGGCTTATTTTTTCCAAGCTCTCAAATTAATTTCCAGATTCCTCTAAACCCTCTGAGCCTGAAGAAATGAACCACCTCCTTCATTAAGAGCTGGGACCACTCCCTTGTTTAGAGACATTTTGGCCAAAATGTGGAGCATTTGATTTGGGGGATCAGAACTCAATCTCATGATTTTCAGATGGTAGACTTAGCATTAGTTAAAGCACTTGATTTAGAGGCTAACACTGCCCACCTCCCCAGACCCAAAATGTACGAAGTGTTCAGGTTGTGAGTATTTTCTTTCATGTCTTTTTTTTCCCCTGCATTTATTTAAGAAGTCTTTAATCCCATCATTAAGATATATAACCTCTGAAAACATTTTTTTTTCTTTTTCAGAAAACAATTTAGTATGTAACCTTCTGGGCTTTTTTCCAGGCTATGCAAGCTATTTAGTAACCTATATTTTTTTAGACTTAATTTTAGATTTACAGAAAACTTGAGAAAATAGCACAGAAGGTTCCCCTATACTCTTACCCAGTTTTCCCTATTGTTAACATCTTACATTTGTATGGCACGTTTAGTATAATTAATGAACCAATATCTGTACGTTATTATTAACTAAAGTTCATGTTTTATTCAGATCTCCTTAGTTTTTCCCTAATGCCTTTTCTCAATTCCAGAGTCCCATCTACCACACCACATTAAATTCAGGTGCCATTCTCCTTAGACTCTTCTTGACAGTTTCTTAGACTTTCTTTGTTTTTGATGACCTTGACAGTTTTGAGGAGTACTGAGCAGGTATATCATAGGACGCTTCTCTATCTAAATTTGTCTGATATTATTTTTTTTCATAAGACTGGGGTTATGGGGCTTCCTTGGCTCTTTTTTTTTTTTTTATCCTATTTTGGATAACTTTTAAAATGGTCCCAATTACTGACTGAAGAGAGTTTTCTCTGATCCCTGGAAAAGCTGTTTCTTGCTGCTTTGGTGGGTTGAGCTAATGTTCAACTTCTGAGAGTCAGAAATAGTAGAAGGAAAAGTCTCGGAATATTTGCTTTTAAAAAAGACCTACTCTTGGCACAGCAGAACCTATAAAGCAACTTTGCAATGAGCATTACCTTTTTCTTTTATTCAATCAGTGTTGGAGAGGTACCGCTTGCCCCATTGCAAGGGCACACGTGTCTTATTTCAGCTCAACCAAGATATTTTGCTAATCACTTTAGGATCCTTACGCTTTAATAAAATACCAAGGAGCAATTAGTTTTTGTGAAGGTAATTGGCACTAAAATATTACTTGTGCTTGAGGTGTTTTTTTTCTTCTTTCAATATACAAAAGCAGAATCATGTGATGGAGAAGGCAAATTTGTGCATGCTTAATTGACTAACAATAGAAAAGCTGACAGCTGCTCTTGATACACATTTGTGACACTTTTGCTATCTGAAAAATACCTCAAGCTGAACAAGTGACAAGCAAATTTGAGGGGAAAGAAAGGTGGTTTGCTATATGAAAAATAGGAGTTTTCTTTATACTGAGGCATAACTCACTGTAAAATATGCAGATCAGTGATCAATTTGAGCAGTTTTTACAACTGTACACCCACTAGCCACTACCCCAAGCAAAACAAGAAACCTTTCCATCACCCCAGAAAGCTCCTTTGTGCCCCTCTCCAGTGAATTCACCCTTCCCCTCTGGTCAGGGAACTGCTTTCTGTTTTTCATCACGGATTTGTTCTGCATATTCTTAGACTTCACTCAAATGGAATCCTACTGTCTGTAATCATTTGTGTCCAGCTTCTTTCATTTAACATTGTGTTTTGAAGTTGACTACCCATAACAGCAATTCAATGCCCAGCTCAAGGGAGCGCACAGCCCCCCAGCTCTGGGCTAGGCAAGCCCGTCAGTAATAGTTATTCCTCTGGGACGAGGGACACTGGCAATCTAGGATATCTCCAGGAGAAGGGTCTGGAGTCTGTGAGGAACAGCTGAGAGGATTCCTGAGAAAGAATAGAGAAGAAAATGAGGGTCAAGAAAATGGTCACACAATATTAGAGGGCTGTCATCTGAAAGAGGAAATAGATTGTGTGTGGTTCCAGAATTAGAGCCTGTCGGTGGAAATTACCAGGAGGCACTCTTGAGCTCTGTATAAAGAGGAACATCTTTCAACAACAGGTCATTGGGGCACCTTGAATAGTCGTTGAATGTCTCATCATGGCGGCTGCTTGTCAAAAAGAAGGTAATGGCTGTACATCATGGATACTATTAAAGGAATTCCCCCGTGAGGTGGGAGAGGACATCTTCCTTCCTATGTCTTGCGGTTTCTTATTTAGACAAAGCTGGTATTTACCTCTACTATTCTAGTTGATCCGTGTGGTTTGTTCCAGTGTGTATTGCACACTGGAACAAGGTCACATGGTTTTCACTCCAAGTATCTCAGAAGTAGCTGTTGCTGTGAAGACTAAGCCCAAGTATTCAGGATCCAGGGTGGATTGTGTTTTTTCAAAGCAATCTCTGCAACAAAGAGTCCTTTCCTGCCTTGGTCCCCAAGGACCCCGCTGAATAACCACAGGCAGCGTGAGGTCTTTATCCTAACAAACATGAACACATCATCCACGAGGGCCAATGGTACCAAAGAGTTTGCCTTGTCCTCCTTCAAGATCCCATGCACAATCAAAATTGAAAATCAGAGCTCTGCAAATCTTTCATGAGCTGCCCCCTCTGTGAGTTAGATAAATACAGAAGAGGAAGTAACAAGAAGAGAAGCATCGTTTATCAGAGAAGGTGGCTCTCCTCCTGGTGGCTGAAAGGTCTCCAACATCTGCACCTGCCCATCCTCCCCTGTCTCCCAGCCCGAAGCTACAGAGAGCCTGGCCACCTGTCTTAGATCCTCAGATGCAGGCTCGATCCCAAACAACCGTCCTCAGAAGAGAACAGCAGGCAGAGGAAATAAGTGGTCGTCACCCGTCCTGCAGACTCCGAGCTGACCTCTTATCACTGTCTATAAATCTGCTTTTACAAGCATCTTCATTGTCCTCCTCTCGTGTTCTTTTTGTTTTCCCTCTCCAACCTACTTTTCAGCTCCAATCCCTCAGTATCTGTGCCATGCCCGGAACTGCCTTCCTTGTTTCCAAAACCACCATATCAGAGAAGCCATCCAGTGAGTCTCACCCCTTCCCTCCCTGACCCCACCTCCTGCAGTTTGTGAGCAGCCAGGGTGTGCCCTTGTGACCTCATTGAACAGAATGCCTTGCAAGCAGAGCAAAGTCACATTTAGAGAGCCATGATACTGATTCAGCAAGAGCCTCACTTATTTTTCATTCCAGATAGTTGACCCTATGATCTTTAAGGTTACAGCGGAAAGGCCTCCCACGCCACTGCCCCAAGGTGTTCACTGAGAGTAGCCACTTCCAATGCCTTGTTCCAAGGAGGCTTGGTCAAAGGTGGCTCTCTTGGCCAAGAAAGATTCGATTCTTGTAATGTTTCCTTCTTCCCACAGCATTTGCATGAGGCTCTGTTCCAGCCACACCCCTCAGGAGGGCTAATAGTCAGGAAAGGGCTAAATAAGCATTCAGATGGACATGCAAAATAGCCAAAGCAACCTGGGCTTTCCAGAGCCCGATTCTGCTCTCTGAGACCATTAGAGCACTCAGGGAAAGGGGCTTCTCCAGTGCCTCCCTGTTAATGAGGGGCAGGAGCCCACATTTCCCAATTTTTGCATAACTAACCTTAGGCAAGGGGTTAAATGTGGATAAAGAAAAGGAATTGTATCAGCTGGAAGTGGGTATAACCCATAAAGAGCTGGAATCGACTTGGTCTGTGACTACATGTATGACCTTGACTCGCTGAAGCCATTTTCTCATCTGTGAAATGGGGTATTAATCCCTCTTATAGCCTTTGGGAAGGACAGAAAGGACATGATGCAAGCAGATGCCTTACCGCTTAGTGGCATCCACTATGTGAAGATTTCTGTCTTTTGCTGTAATTTTGCCAGCCTCTGGCGTTCACTTCAGGATAATGTCGCCCCAAAACATAACAAAAGTTGTCTCAAACATTGGAAATCTGAAGCTGCATGCAACACTAAAATCTACTCCTTAAAGTGAATGTTTATCTTATGTTATTTTGCTAGATTGTCTGAGCTAGAATCAAACAAAGTTAGAGGAGGTTTTTCAAAGCATTTTGTGGCTCTTAACTGCTGTTGGAAACATCTGGGGCTTGTTTTTCACCTTTGAAGATGCTCTTGCCTTGTAATTTTACATCTTACAAGGCATCAGAAACATTGACAGGTTGGCTAGAGATAACAAGCTGAAAAAAAAAAAAAACAATCCTGATTAAACAGTACCTGGATGGAAACGTCTCCTCCCTGAGAATCTTACTTTAATTTTGAAATGGATTTGTAGAGCATAAAGGCCTATGCGAGGGGGTGGCCAAGAGAGAGGGAAACAACAACAACTGCACTTTGTTCTGTAGGAGGTGGGAACTAGTGAGAGTCAGAGGGGTCTATGGCAGTCACCCTTCCGGGGAGTTGAGGGGTGCACGAGCCCAAAGCCTGGGGTGTGGGGCATCCCCACTGTTTCCTTGACTGAGCCATGACCCAGGCGGGGGGCACGGGCTAATGACCTAACATACTGTCAGTCAAGGCCGAGTAGGTGCGCCTGCTCTCCGATAACCCCTTCCCCAATAAGCACACAGTATACCTTCATGTCCCCAAGCTGTAGGCGGTCCCTCTATGCCTTTTCCTTTAGAGCTGACTTAGTGCTCTTTATAACCTGATTTCACTTCTAAAAAAACATGCTGTGGGGGATGAAACACCCAAAGGAATCTGCCCCAGCTCTGCACCATGCCGCCATCCCTCCTAACTCCGGATGGTTCTAGTTGCAAAAGTTTACATTCTGGGCTCTCAGGTGTGTGGCTGTTCTGCCTTGCAAAGCTGCTGTGCTCCACATCCCCTCTGTGCTTTGTCTCTCAGGAGGCCCCACTCTCCCCTCAGAGGGACCCTCTGTGTGTGCGCCCTCCAGCAGGTGGCTATTTACTTTGTCTCCTGGCATCCTGCAACTATGATCACTTTTTAGCCCCAACCCTGAGAAGCATGTACTATTATCTTAATGTTAGGGGGACAAAACAGAGACCTAGAGAGATTACTCTCTCAGTACAGACACAGAATTCTAACTAGATTGGTCTTCTACTAATGTTGCCCATTCTACAATAATTTCTCCCTAAACAGAATCCCCAATTTAAAAAACATTACTTTCAGGGCGCCTGGGTGACTCAGTCAGTTAAGTGTCTGACTTTGGCTCAGGTCGTGATCTTGCAGTTTGTGAGTTCAAGCCCTGCGTCAGGTGCTACGCTAACAGCTTGGAGCCTGCTTCGGATTCCATCTCCCTCTGTCTCTGCCCCTCCCCCACTCACACTCTGTTCTCTCTCTCTCTCTCTCTCTCTCTCTCTCTCTCTCTCTCTCTGAAAAATAAATACAACATTAAAAAATTAAAAACAATTCTATTTTAAGAAAATAAATAGAGGCCATGGATTTATTTTTAAAGCAATGCAATGACATTCTTAGCTGCCTATCCAAAAATCTATTGATATCTTCCTTCTTCCTAATAAAACCCCAACTTCATTTTCTAGTCTGCATAGCATTTCATGTCTCTGGGGGAAACTGCTCCCACCCTCTTGTCCATGATGGGACAGACTGGTAAGAAAAATCCAATTCCTCTTGTTTGTGACTCTTTCAGAAGTGGGCATGTGACCCCACTCTGACCATTAAGACTAGAGGAGACATGACAGGGATCTTCTTGAAAACTTTCTTTCTCTTAAGAAAGAACCACAGGGACACCTAGGTGGCTCAGTCAGTTAAGCGTCCTACTTCAGCTCAGGTCATAATCTCACGGTTTGTGGGTTCGAGCCCCAAGTTGGGCTTTGTGCTGACATTTCAGAGCCTGGAACCTGCTTCAGATTCTATCTCCCTCTCTCTCTCTGCCCCTCCTGGACTCATGCTCTGGCTCTCTCTGTCTCTCAAAAGTAAACAAACACTTAAAAAAAAAAAGAAAAGAAAGAACCACAAATAGTGACTCTCTCACCCAGTGAATGTGAATAAGGAAGCAAACAGCCACAATTGCTACTGCCAGCCATCCTACCATAAGAAAAGGAGTTAGAACAAAGCCAAGACTGCAGATGTCACAGAAGACAGACAAGAATAATGAACATCACTAAGGTACTGGATCAACCAACCCTAAAGGCATCCCTCCACCCTTGGACTTCCTGCCTAATAAGCAAATATGTTTTCATATGACACTGACAGCTTTAAGTTTTCTGTTCTTCACAGCTAAAGGCATCGTTTTTTTTTTTTTCCTTCCAAGATTTCATTTAAACTCAAGTTAGTTAACATATAGTGTAGTATTGGTTTAAGAGTAGAATTCAGTGATTCATCACTTACATATAACACCCAGTGCTCATCACAAGTGCCCTCCCTAATGCCCTTCATCCATTTAGCTCATCCCCCACTCACCTCCCTCCAGCAACCCTAAGTTTGTTCTGTATAGTTAAGAGTCCTTTATGGTTTGCCTCTCTCTCTGTTTTTATCTTGTTTTATTTTTCCTTCCCTTCCCCTATGTTCATCTGTTTTGTTTCTTAAATTCCACATATGAGTGAAATCATATAGTGTTTGTCTTTCTCTGACTGACTAATTTCGCTCAGCACAATACTCTCTAGCTCTCTAGCTTCATCCATGTCATTGCAAATACAGCCGAAAGCATCTTTAACTGATGCTGGTATCTGTCACATCTCCTGCCTCTATGTAACTAGGCACTCACCATTCACATCTTGAGTGAAGAGATACCACATAATCTTCAATCAACAAATAAAAGTTAGGTTTTGAATGTGGCAAGTTTATGGGGTGCCTGGGAGGCTCAGTCGGTTAAGTGTCCAACTTCAGTTCAGTCATGATCTTCTAGTTCATGAGTTTGAGCCCGCATCGGGCTCTGTGCTGACAGCTCAGGGCCCTAGAGCCTGCTTCTGTGTCTCCCTCTCTCTCTGCCAATCCCCTGTTCATGCTCACTCTCTCTTGTTCTCTCTCTCTCAAAAGTAAATAAACAGTAAAAAATTTTGAATGTGGCAAGTTTTGTGGGGTGCATTAAAGATGGCTACATATTCTTTGTCTTCGGGAGGCTGTTGAGAGACTGAATCAGTTTCCCCTTCTCTTGAGTCTGGGTTGGCCATGTGACCTATTTTGACCAACAAAATGCAGTAGGGCCTTACTGGGTAACTTTCAAGCCTGGGCCTTGAGAGATTGGCAGCTGCCATCATGCCATTTGAAACACTCTCTCTCAGGACCAAGCCACCCTCTGATGACCAGGCCATCAAGAAGCCCAAGCCAACCATAATGAGAGAGAGAAAGAGAGAGAGAGAGAGACCCTGTGGAGCAGCACTGAGGTGCCAGACATGTGGTAAAGCCTTTTCAAATACAGCCAAGTGAGGCCCATCAGACACCACATAGATCTAAAGAAACACCCCACTGAGCCCTACCAAGTTCATGACTCACAAATAAAATAGTTGTTGTTTGAAGCCCCTGAGTTTTGTGGTGGTTTGTTATACACCAATAGATCATTGAAACAAGAGGAAAATATAGATACTCGTCTTTCACAAGCTTCAGTAATGGAAACAAAACACTTCCTGCTGAATCCTTGTGTAACTTAGAAATTTCATTAGTCGAGACACTATTCCCCAAGTGTCTCAGCCAATGCTGGTTCTCAGAATGTGTGACCTTATAAAAGATGTGTACACGTAGCGTGTGAACATCTCTGAGTAAGGACAGTGCTGCTCCACCCCATGTCTCTTATCAGAGTTTTCAAAACAGTAAAGAAAACATGTGGGAGAGTGTTATACAACCAAGGGGAGCCCACTTCCTTGTCCTTACAGAGCATTCTTCGTCTATGTACATACATGCATATGTCCCCTCAGTGTGAGTCCTGACAGATTCCTAGTCACTCTGCATGGCCTTGCAGGACAGCAATTGTTCAAACATTTGTCCCATAAAAAGTCAGTAGGATTTGAATTAGCCACCAATTTCTTTTTAAGCTGATCTGACATTTTGAACTAAATTTATTTTAACTAGGAATTTATGACAGGAAAGGAATAGTTCTAATTAAATAAGTATTAGCCTCAAACAGTGTGAATAATGACCCATTGGAAGTTTCCCAGTCCCCTAATAGCTAATTAACAGCTCATAACTGGGTTCCCTTTGTGTCCCAAGGCAAGTGTGAAAAGGAGGCCTTGACTGATTAATGAGAATGGCTCAAACCAGATTAAAAATGAAAATTGGCTTTAAGGACTCCAGACCTGCAAATCCACTCTGTGTGAAAAGAAGGCATCCTTTGCAATCACTGTGGGAAAAGAGAGTGCTCAGCCACAGGCATCGATCTGTTAACACTCTCCCTGTGGCCCCTTTCACAGCAGCCTGGACAGAGGACAGACAGCCTGCTGTGAGGAAAATGGCCTCATTGCTATCAGGAGGTCTACCGGGTTTGAGCGGGAAAGCCAAATAGCCTTCGTAAAGACTCCCTCTTCCTTTGCCGTGTTTGTATTTCAGATAAATACAAGGCAGACGGACAGCAAATTAGAAGCCAGTAAATACCAATTTCCATCTCTGTGATTCCATATTACAATGTGTTAGAAAGTCTTCTCCCTCAGTCACAGCTGAAGACAGGCTCTTCATTATTAAGGGAGATCGTGCTTGGCTTTTCTGAGGCAATAGTAAGCCTGTACCGTGTCTCCTCCCACATAACACTTTCTCTGGCACTTACCAGAAAATGTTTGTGAATAGTCAGGCGTGGACTCTGGAAAAATACTGTATGTGTTTTCAGAAGTCCTTCTCTGCTAGAGAGAAACGCTTCCCTGGCTAAGCCCTAGACCAGCCCCTGCTTTTACCACCACCCTTTAGAAACTTTGAAATAGTACAGAGAGCCCATATTTATTTGCCAAATAAAATTCCACTCATGCATGGGAACTACTTTTAGTCAAGGTGGGGGGAGGGGGAAAGGGCTCCTGGGTCACCATGAAATGTAACCTCCTCTCAGAGCACCTGCCCACTCCCACCACCACCCCCCTCCTCACATTTAAATTGCAGACCTTACCTGAAGGTGAGCCAGAGCAAGCCCTTGGTTGTAAGACTGCTGATTTGGGGTTACCATAGAGCAGCTGTAGGTCTTCATCACATGCCTAACCTGCATGAGCAGATGACACGTATAAGATAGAGGAGAAACACCTTTTGGAGTTTATAAGTAAAATTTGTGATCTACTGTAGTCAGGAAATGGGGTGCTTTCTGTTAACCTCATAGATTGCCATTGTTCAAAAACTTGAGATTATATTGCATTTAATTTGATAATTTTAAAAAGGCGTTGGAGACACCACAGTGCTTTCAATCTCTTATAACAAATCTTATCAAAAGGTAAGCTAATTAAGAGAGAGATTAAAAGCTTTTGGGGCACCTGGGTGGCTCAGGTGGTTGAGCATCCAATTCTTGATTTCAGCTCAGTTCATGATCACAGGATTATGGGATCCAGCCCCATGTTGGGCTCTGCACTGAGCATGCAAACTGCTTGAGATTCTCTCTCCCGCTCTCCCTCAATGCCTCTCTCCCTCTGCCCCTCTCCCCCACTCTCACTCACACTCTCTTACTCCTTCTCTCTTTCTCAAACCTTAGTATGCCTACCCTCCATCCCAGGAGCTTCCTAACCTTCCAGTATCCTCCTCTCCATCTTACCATGACAAGGAGAGAACCACAGCAGGGTTAGAATCATTCTCCCTCTCCTCCAGGAATATCCACTCCAATCCATGTGCCTCACTTTCTTCTACCCAGATCAAAATATGGATCAGGAATCAAGGATCATCAGAACTTGTACTGGACAGACAGCACAAAATACAAATCCATACCCAAAAAAACAAGGTGTGGAAAATACCTGGCCTTTATCTAATCCTTGCCAGGCTTAAAGCCAACCTGTTTGATTGATTGCCAAGAAAGGTGTTAACTCTCAAGGGATGGTGGAGACACTAGAAATCAGTTAATTAACACTCCCTCAAGGTGAACAGAAGTGCTCTCCTAGGCTGGAAAGAATCTCATTTTCTTCTGAAACTGACTTAGGACTGACACTTCAAATTGTCAACAGTAATTTGAGGGGTGGGAATGTGTCTCTTTAGTTATTTTAATCAGCAGCGTGTACTGAGCACACTTTGGTGCTCTGCCTGAGTTTCTGTGGGAAGATAAGAAATGATTGATGATCATGTCTGCCTTCAATTAACTGATGAGGTTAGGTAGGAAGTTAGGACCCGCAGAGATTACATCATAAAGCATACAGGCAAGTCCATACATAAAAAGTAATATTAGTGTGGTGCGTGAATGGGATAAGAACAATTGAAGAATGACCATCTCTTACCTTTTAGTTAAGGTCTTCAAGGATGAGGACATTTTCCAATAGTGTATTGGAGGAAGTAGTGGGAGCAAGCCAGTAAATTCTATGCAAGGATTGGCCAGAAAATTTGATAGAGTGAGAATATTTAAGAAGTCTATGGCTTTATAGAACAAGAAATAAAGTGAAAATCATAGTATTTAAAGTTCCAAAAGTAATGAAGAACAAAAACCAGTAGCATTAGTATCCAAAGTTGGAAAAGGCATAGGGAGTGGGAAAAGAGGGGGAATAAAATAAAAAATTGGTGGTTGTTGTTTTGAATTTCGCCATACTGATCAATGTTTCACTGCATGTAGGTATTATTCCCTTGATGACTTATAATGGGCAGTGGTGGGCCCTGATCTGAGTACTCTTAATGTTTTTACCATCTCTATGGTGACCTTCTCAGTGTGCTAGGTATGGCTGGGAAGATGGGGGGGCGGGGACAGTAACTGCTTCAAAATTCAGTACATAGTAAGAAAAAGAGAATCTTTAGGTGTTCTTTTTATATTATTCATGCTAAGCAAGTCCCAATATAGGGTGCCTTATGACTGATAGTATATTTTGAACTCTTTTCTATTATTTCACTGTCAAGGGCTATTGCTTGTGGCCAGATAGCAAAATTGGGCACTTTCATTTAGAAGAAAATCAGCAGCATTTCTGGGGGACTTGGATATATTACCATTCTAAAATCCTTTGTCCTGTTCACATAGGAAATCCAAAGTGAACCAGAATTTTCCATCTTCTCGAGGTCTACAAAAAGTTGATCTGATACTTGGTTTCTAATCATTTTCTTAGTTTCCTCCAACATTATATTCCCAGAATACAGAATAGAATAGAATTAAATAAATAGAATTAAAGAATATAATAGAATAAGTAGAATTCCAGTACTGAAGATTTAATTTCAAGGGTTATCTGGTTTACTTCCCTCATTTTAAAAATGAACAAACCGAGGCCTCTGTGACTCACTCATGATCATGAACAAATTAGTAAGCTGACCTCTTTCAGGGGGCTTTTGATGCCTACAGTTCTTTTCCATGGGTCCCTTTCCCCCTACCCCCAATGAAATCCTAGGAGAAAAAGTTTTTAAGAGCAGTCAAAACTTACCTTCACAAGAAAGAGGTGAGTCACATACCAAAATTTCTCTCCCACCCATCACTTCTTATGCACTTCATCTTAGAACATCACTTTTATTCTGTGAAGGAAAAACAGTCTCTGAGGGTCGGATATTCTTAATTCAGTCAATGTGGAAGGGGGAGGTGAAAAAGGAGCTCTCTGAAGATAATCACAATGAGAACAAAAGCTTTTCCAAATTATGCAATACATTATAATTATGCCATAAAATTGCTCTTCAGCTGGGAGTGTCAATGGAGAGCATTACAATTTTTAAATAGTTCTGTTCTTGATGAGAATTCACGAATATTTGAAATGTTCATGTGTGTGCATACATATTTTGGCAAACCATGGAGCTATAAGTATTCATCCAGAGCTCTGGTATCCTTCCCACCACCACCCCCCGTTTAAATACAAAGGAAAAAAAGCAAAAAAAAAAAAAAAATATCTAGATGTACGGGGAGGCATTGTCCTTATGGTGGGTTCCTTGAAGGAAAAGAACTGTAGCTCTAAATTCAACACATCTGAAGCTCTCCAGGGCTTCCCAAAGCTATTTGGTTTGAATTTATTTGCCTTAAGCTGTCTGTCCACCTGCAGACAAAGCCAACTGAGGAACAGGCAGTTGAGTATGTTCTATAACTGAATGGAAAAGAATGCTAGAAGCAAAGGGATCGATGTATGAGAAAGTACAAAGTATTGATGTTTGCTAAGTAGCTCTCTGAGCTCAGCTCCATGCTGGACACTTTGGTAAGTACAACAAAGTAAAGACTTCTTATCTGTAGACAGAGGAAGTTAATGATTTTAGCTACTGGCTCTTGCCATGCCTATAACAAGAGAGTCGTGACTTACAAAGACACTATTTTGAAGGGATTTTCTGAGTTTTAAATTCTTACCTTAAGATCTCCCACTTTTTCTCTTCCTTGCCCTAAGGTTTGACTGTTTTGTTGTTTATGATTTTGTTCTTGTATATCAATGGTTCCCAACCTGACCTCACATTAGAATCTCCTGGGGAATTTTAACCCCCTCCCCCAACTAATACT
Source organism: Cryptoprocta ferox (assembly GCA_028646485.1). NCBI lineage: Eukaryota > Metazoa > Chordata > Mammalia > Carnivora > Eupleridae > Cryptoprocta > Cryptoprocta ferox. Next base: position 77,726,479 of record CM053560.1, on the reverse strand, counting down.
AATTGTATTAGGATCTCTAAGTCTGGACATCTGTATTTAGAAAAGCTCCCTCAATGTGTGTAATGTGCAGCCATAAGTGAGAACCCCTCTTTTTATAAATAGTAAATAACAAGATCATTCTGTAGAAACTTCAGTTAAAATCAGTTTGCCTATTAAAAAAGTTCTGGATGTGATGTGTGAACAGGACTTGTATGGAATATGAAACTAATGGTGCCTATTCCAAGACCTGTAGATGTCAGTGGATGAATCTAGGGCCCATAGAAAATCCCAGAATTTAGTTATTTCAAGTATGAAGCCATTTTCTCTTATGAGACAATGCACTTTGATTTGTCTGTAGCAGGTCCTACATTTCTACTTCCTTATGTGGTTTTCTAACAGTCTCTTGTCAAAGTCTTTTTCTAGACTGACTATAAGCTCTTTCCTTTCACAATGGTCCTGGAACTCTTTTTACAAAAAAAGGCATGCTCTAGCCAGATATATCTGGTAATAGATATAATGCATCTCTTCCTAGTGGCTTGGTTTTAGAACTAGATTGGCAATATTTGGCTTCCAGAAGAGGGGTATAGCTCATGTGATATCGGTTGTGCCATCAGTAGTATTTCTCTCTCCACCTTGACCCTGCAAACTGAGTCTGCACTGAGTGTGGGGTGTAAGACTATGAGATCAGGTGGGGACAGAGGACAAAAAAGCCAGTGCTGAGGGACTAGGGGCAGCAGAATGGAATGGTGACCCATGGATAGCTTTCTGTGTGTGAGTGGCCATGGAAATCTGGACTTTAAATACTCAAACTAGAATCTTTCTTTGGAATATAATATTTTAACATATATATTTCTACACACACATGAATATATATGTATATCATATATACTTAGATATATAAATTTCTTGGAAAAATATTCAGGGTTCGTGACCACACAACAAAAACTAATGCTAACTTAAAAAGAATAACAAAGTTTTGGAAAGATACTGGGTACATCAGAGAAATGACAGAAAGGAGGAGAGCCAGGCTCAGAAAATACAAGCAAGGCATGCTATCTATGGTGCTTTGCTGATCACTTTTAGACACTTGCTGTCACCACTGCTGTCCCCATTGCCATGGGACACTCACCATTATGTTTGCTGCTGAGCTTTGGGTAATCTATCCCCAATTGTGCCATCAGGAGTAGGAGCCTTTGCTGAAGTCACATCAGATTTGGGAACATCAGTAGAAACATAGACAACAGATTGCAAGTTCTTTGAACAGACGGAACATACCACGTCCACCTCTCCATTATAACAATGGCTTGCATAAAATGGTGCTCTATAAATACTTGTAAATTTTAAAAATGAAACGAAATAAAGTTGCATGACATGTCGTGATGAGATGACATTGATGACGTAGTATACCATACAGGCAACAAATGATGAGAAGCAGACTGTTATCACAGAACAATTTCTATGGAAGAACTTTAGTCCTAATCCTATAATTTAGGAGTTTCAGACAATGGATAATCATTTACTTCATCTAGGCCTCAGTTTCTCCATAGGAAAAGAAGCATAATAACTACCCTGCCCCTGCCATAAGGTTGTTACAGGACTAGGTAAGTGCTTTGAAAATACATATGCCATACTTTATAACTCTGGAGTATAAATAATTTCCTACTAAAAGTACAAATTAAAGATCCTCAAGCAACCTCCACCCCCCTCACACACACACATACACCTCATAGTCTCAACCTAGGAAGACATTGCCTGTCTTAGGTTAATCTACATGCTGATCACATCTTAACTTAGTGATTCAGTGGGGATTTCTTGGGGAAGGTGCTTAGCTAGGTTGAAGTGAGCACCATGAAAGGAGAAGAGTGAGTAAGAACTGGGGAAATTTATAAGAAGCTTTATTTCCCAGGCCATCTGGATAAATTTAACTCTTTCATACATACTACAACCCACACCTTGACTAACACATTCAACCTGATAACTTGACTTCTGCAGAAATCTAGCATTTAGGAGAAAATAGTTTTTTGTGTATGTATTATATTTGAGAGGCTATAAAAGTCATGTCCTGGGGCTCATTGAAGACAGAATATTTCTTGTATATGGCTATTTTTCTCTCCAGTATCTTAAATAATTTCTAGCACATAATAAGCATGTAATAAATGCTGCTGAGCTAACCAATTTAATGAATGGGTTAATTCATTAATTATGAATAAAGAATCATGTACATACAATACATATAGTATGGTGTAGTACCATTTCCTTATCCCAAACTACCAGTGTGCTATGTAAGTAAGCACATGAAAGCTGTAAAAGAATGGACTAATAGATGAAGGATAAATAAGAAAACAAAGATCAAAAGAGTTCCCATCCCACCCCTACCCCTACCATCTTCAATCCAGTCTGAAGTGCCACTCTGAGCTACCACTAATATTCCGGTGCATTAAATCATCTCTAAGCACTGATTTAAAAAGAAACAATATCCTCTTCATCTCACCTCTTCATGAGAAGAAACTTCAGTATTGCCTATTGCCTAGGGTTATAAGAGCAGAAGAATGGAGAGTATTTGCAAAAGATAGGAAATTCATTATGACATCCTGCATTTGTATTATACCTTACACCTTTTTTTTGAATAGACTTTCCTTTTCAGAGCAGTTTTAGGTTCACTGCAAGATTCAGGGGAAAGTACAGAGATTTCCCATATACCCCTCCCCCCATATGCATAGTCTCACCATTGTCAGCCTCCTCCACCTGACTGGTACGTTTGTTACAACTGATGAACCTACACTGACACACGATTATCACTCAGAGACCATGGTTTCCATTAGGATTCACTCTTGGTGTTATACATTTTTTTGGTTTGGGACAAAAGTATATTTATATAGAAATATATACCTTATACTTTTTAAAAGTATGTTTACTACACCATTTCTCAACAGGCCTCAAAACAAGCTTATAAAGTGAGTAAGATTTTTTGTCTACATTGAGATATACAGGTCAGCGAAGTGACTTATCCACCATTATGCATGGAAAGAGCCAAGACAGGACTCTGTGTCACCACGGTGAGGGGGTCTTCTAACCCCTGTCAGTCACTATCTATGGTTTTGTTGTACCCAGCAAAGTGTCCAGGTGACTCTGACTTCAATCACCACACCAGGTATGAAAGTGCTCAGTTAGACACCACTGCTGAGACTCAGGACAAGAAGAGCTATGTATAAATAGACTGCATAGAAAGTGCTATTTCTGAATTGCTATTTTGGGGAGAGAAGTTAAACAAAATATAATTCCCAGGTTGTTTTGCCTTTTTTTTGTAAACTTCATCAGGTAAGATATTCTGTACTGCAGAAAGAGCTGTAAGTACAGGGAAGAATAAAAGAGGGGAGATTGACAGAGTACAAGAATAGAACATTCTAATTAAAAGCTATAAAGCAAGGATTTTGCAAGGCTTTTAAGGGGGAGTACCCTTCCTTGAAAAGAGATATAAATTGAAAAATTCGGAGAGAAACAATAGATGTTGGTGTTGGGACTTGTTCCTTGTGGGTTGCTTACATATATCACACTAGAAATGTGGCCACTCAAATAATCTTAGGACCCTAGTTTCCCCTTGACTCAAGCTTCATGAAAAAAGTGACACAGATAAAGAAGGAAAGAACTAATGCATGTCACCAATCCATCATCAGAGACAGCATGGTCATCTCAACCTCCAAGGAGTTACTAACAATTTGAGAAGTTAAAAAGAGGCACACATGAAACAGAACAATTAAAGCCAATCAATAGTCAAGTGCCTTGGAATATAGAGAGGGCCAAAGTACTCTAATAGGGGGTGCATACACCTGAAGGAAGAGGTGACACCAGGATCTTCACCTTGACCATATGTCAGATAGTCATGGTCCTGAGGGAAGAATGAAGTTCTCACATAGAGGAAGAGTTGATAGTGGCTGCTCCACTTTCCAATAACCATGACAAATGGACTTATGTGTCCCTACTTAAATGGATTTATCAACTAGTTAGTAAAGACTAGATAATAGCTCCCAAAAAGTGGACAAATGCCATGAAATTTTCTTTTTGTAAATTATCCATGGGTTGAAAATACTACTAGTAACTTTAGTACAAATTAAGTACAAGGAAATGGCAGGATTGACATTTCCACCTCTCCTGGGACAAAGCTCTTCATCAGCTTCAATATGAGATAAACTTAAGGATAATTTTTTCAGATCTGGCAACAAACTTTTGAAATTATCAAAAAAACAAAAACCATTTGAAATGTCAGTTTACATTCACTATTATTAACAATTATCCCTATCGCTAAGTGAATATTTATCCTGGAGATAAAAGCTGATGAGAACGTGAAGACATTACAATTAGCATGACATTTTTAAACACTGTTTACTTCATTTTTATCTCCTCTTTTAAAATTTCTCTCATTTCTAGGGGTGCCTTGTTGGCTCAGTCGGTTAAGCATCTGACTCTTGATTTTGGTCCTAGGGTCATGGGATTAAGCCCCGCTTCAGGCTCCATGCTCAGCACAGACCCTGCTTAAGATTCTCTCTCTCCCTCTCTCTCTGCCCCTCTCCTGCTCATACTTGCTCACTCTCTCTCAAAATAATATAATATAAAATTTATCATTTCTATAAAATGTTTTAGAGCAGTTACATGTATATAGAGTCAAAAATTGGTAAATGGATGTATCAGGAGCTACACTCAGAAACACTCTATTAGTATGTATATACAATCGGAAAAGCAGAGATCACTGGTTTAATAGTGAATCAGCAGAAACTCAGAGGAGATAAATTGATAGGAGCCAAGGTCAGGGACAGGTTCACAGAATTTGTATTTGAAGGATGGGGATGCATAAAGAAGGTAAGTCCAGGAAAGAAAAAAAAATGTCAACAGGGACATAAGAAAAAAATGTGAGATAGAAGATGAGACTGATTTGAGACTGACACTGAGAAGGAATAAAGCACAATAGTTCAGTTTGGGATATACCTGCCTCCTAGTAACAGGAAGTCAGAAAATCTAGGCTTTTAATTCCAGCTTCACCCTACACTCTCTCCCTCATCTCTGTCATTCCACAACATCATCTGCCTCCTATAAAGATGGCCCCCCAGATACGTCCTGATCTCTAGGCTGGTTTTGTCAGGTGCCTGTTGGTTATCTCCTAAAATCTTTGCGACTCCCCAAATCCCAGAAGTTCAAAAACTTCCATCAGCTTGAAAGTACCTCTTCACCAACCTCAATCTACAAAGATCCTACCTCTTTGCATTACAATCAAGCAAAGGGATCTGTTGAACTAATATCTGTTTATTGTTCCAAAAGTTACACTTTACATCTTTTTAAAGAACTAAAAGCAATTATTTATTCAACAAGTATTAAGTACCTTGTGCCAAGTAGTCATAAAGGTACTCAGGATATATCAGCGGAAAAAACACACAATGCTCTCTGACATACAGGAGCAAAAGATCTAATTTTGAGAAGGTAAATAAATAAACCTATAGGTAAAATGAAATGTCAAATCCACTAATTAACTGATCTTTGAGAAATCTTTAGGTGACATTTAGCAGGAACATGTTTTACTTTACAGGGGCAATATGCTAGGGTTTCTGGTGTCAAAACGATCTGGGTTCAAATCTTAGCTCTATTACAAAAAAGCTTATCCTCCTTAGGCAAGTCTCCTTAAATCTGTTTTCTCATCTGCAAAGTGGACAAAAAAAATACAAAATTGAGTTATTGGGGGGGGCCCGGGTGGCTCATTCAGTTAGGCGTTCAACTTCGGCTCAGGTCATGATCTCACCACTTGTGGGTTCAAGCCCCACATCAGGCTCTATGCTGACAGCTCAGAGCCTGGAGCCCCTTTCAATTCTGTGTCTCCTCCCCTCCCCCCTGCCCTTCTCCCAGTTGTGATCTCTCTCTCAAAAATAAATAACATAAAAAAAATTTAAAAAACAAAATTGAGTTATTGGAGGTTTCTATGAAACAAAATCTGTAAGCTCTTTACACACAGTCGGTGCTCAGGAAATGCCAGTTTCTTTTTTTTTTTTAGTAAGTATGCTCCTTTTGGTTTTATGGGGAAATGGTATGTATGTGTGGAGGCCATGCAAATAAATCAAATTTAAAGGACAACCTGGGATGGGAGCATTGAGGGAAGAAGCCCAACCCAGCCACTGCTGCCTCTTCTATGGAAGCTTCTCAACTTCCCAGGCAGAATTCATTTTCCTGGACCCACAGTATTGTTTCTAGAGCACAGGGATTGTTACTGTGGTGATCTCTGTGTCTCCACCTCTACACTTAAAGACAGTGTCTTGGGCTTCATGTCACCTTTAGCACCCAATACGGTGCCAACCACAAACATAGGCCTGGTTCAATTCAGATAGCAATTGAACACATTAGTGAAATATCCTGTTCACTGTACCCCAGGAAGAGCTTCTATATGACTAGAGGAAAGAATTATAGGATGGGTTCTGTATTAGTCAGCCTGGATTGTCGTAACAAAATACCATAGACTTAAACATGGCTGTTCCTCTGTTCATGCAGAGTTCTTCTTAAAAGGACACCAGTCCTTCAGGATTAAGGCCCCACCCTTATGACCTTATTTGACCTTATTTACCTCCTTAAAGGCCCCATCTCCAGTTACAGCCACCTTGGGAGTTAGGGCTTTGACATATGAATGGGGAGAGGGGGTGTGGAAAGAAAGCGTACAATTAGGTCCAGAACAAGTCCCTAGCTTTATTTTTGGTATACAAAGAGAAAGGTTAATTAAATAAAATAGGTGATTTTTGGTCCTTGATCTTATGAAGCTCACATCTATCTCCATATCTCAAGACTTGAAGGCAGAGCTAGAAATGAAGAGAAAGGAAATAATGGGGACCCCCTGATTCCACCAACATGTAAATTATGTCACCAAGATAGAAAAAACATCAATCAGGGAATTAGAAGTTCAGCATTAAATGCCAACCAGGCCAGTGACTTACAATGCACTAATCTCATGCAATGCATCTAACCTCTTTTACCTAATTTTCTAATCTGTAAAATGAGGTTAAGACTTCCTGCTGCAAAAATGATGATTCTGTGATTCAAAAATAAGGCAATATTTTCCATTTTAAATAATCTCCTTTCCTCTAATTAATGTCAGCACACCACCTTTGAAAACATATCTGATCTTGGTTATTTTTTTATTGTTTAATGCTTGGGATGCATTTGCTCCCCAAACACAGGCCATCCCTTTGTGTTTACTTTTTCCCCTTGGCCATATCTGGTATCTAAGTAGAAATTCCAGGTCTTGTCCCAGAGCAATTAGGAAGCTGCATCTCTGATTTCTTGTCAGAGGGGAAAAAAAATAAATACTGTTCCCCTGTGTCTCCTATTTGAACCTCACCTACCTAAAAATATGTCTTGTGCCCTCCCCTCCTCAAAGATCAATGTTGATCGAGCACCTTTTTGTCCCTGGATATAATTTGAGTCTACTTCGCAACAACAAGCCCACGTCAAAAAGATAGTCACGAGTCCTGTTCACCAAGCTTTCTACCTCTCTGCTTGACTTTTGGGTACATTGCAGAATTGTACTTCCTGGTCACTTTGGGATTGGGTGCAGCCATGAATTCGGTTCTGGCCGATGAGACGAAGTGATGCGTGTCACTTCCAGTTCCATCATTTAGTTGTAAGTCTGTCTAGAGCACTCTTCTTCTATCTTGGTGGCCAGCAGTGTTTCAGACAGCAACTTTCTCTGTCAGACTGGATCAGGAGCCAGGGTGCAGAGCAGTCTCCCCACACCCCCTAAATCCCCTGTTCACCATTCCAGGTTGGATGTTTAGTAAGAGTGAGAAATAAACTTTTGTTGGGTAAAGCCACCAACATTTAGTCTTTCGTGACCGATAAAGACAGCTACATTTCTGCCCCTTTCCCACATTCTTAGAATCTCCTGAAGGCTAGTCTCTCCACCTTGGATACCACAGTCCCATACATGGTTGTTCAAGCATACACGACTACATTTTACAAGAGAAAATAGGCTCTGAAGCTCAGGAAAAACATAGATATTCTTATAATTCAGTTTTATGGATCCAAATTTAAAGTGGCAAAATGTTCCATAATTTGAGGGCCCTTACTCTAGACCTGTGTTGTCCGACATGTCAGCCACTAGTCACGGGTGCTACTGAATGCTTGAAATGTAAGCAGGTAATGCGACTGAGGAACCAAATTTTCTGTTTAATCTAATTTTAATTAATTCAACATTAAAATTAGTGTAAAATATCTCAAATACTACTTATATTGATTATGTGTTAAAATGGTAATTATTTGTGGGTATACTGAGCTAACTAAAATATGTTACTGAAATTAATTTTACCCACTTCTTCAAACCTTTTTAAATGTGGCCACTAGAAAATTTAAACTTGTGTACGTAGCTCACGCTGTATTTCTTTTGAATGGAGCAGGTCTGGAACCTTATCCTCAGGGTTTCAATTATTTATTCAAATGCTGCTTGGTCTTCCAGTTCCATGCAGAACTCTGCTGTCAACTTCCTTTAGTTTCTAGAGGACCAAGTTTCCCCCTCTGGCCCCAGAAATCTCTACTTGGCTAGGGATTGAAAGGAGTGTTTCCCCTGCTTCACCAAGTCCTGAAGAACTCCTTCCTATGAATTCTACTGTGTGGTTCTCCTCTCAGAGGCCCGTCCTCCAGTCCTCCTGATAAGCCCTTCCTTAGCTCTAGCTCCTTGGAGTTCTGCACTATGGTTTCCTGGTTTCCTGTAGTCCTTTTCTAAGAACTACCACCCAGATTATCCTGCTTAGACATTATTCCTATTTGCATGCTGACTCTATCACTTTAAGATGTTGCCATAATCTTCTCCCTAAACAAGAAAATTACAGACCCCTGTATTTTTGTTTTACTCCTGGGCTTCTTGTGTAATGTGGGTGGGGGGAGAGTGCCCATCAGCTCACCATTGGGTTTTAGGGAGGAGAAGCCTTCTTACAAGAGATTTGACTTAATCTACTGTTTTCCTTAGATGAGTCTCAGAAAATAGGTTTCTCCTACATGAATTTCCCCCTGTTAGAATGGCTAGAGAGTAAAAGACTTCTGTTGGATCACCTTGACATTCAACGACATCATTTCCACATCTATCAACAGATTTCTCCCGAAGTTCTTATGGTCTCTTGCTCTTCATAGTGAGAATTTAAAGGATCCTGGATGGTCGTTAGAGCAAGCTTACAGTCTCAGAGCCTAGGGAGGAGCTAGCATGTAAAGACCTGGACCCCTTCTATTACCTTCCTTTGCATCACATATTTATCTGGCCTTTGGTGCTTGGTTTCCTTTCAGAGCTGCCCCTCTGAATGTCAAATAACTGACCCAGTCTCACATTCTTCAACGATGGGTAGAAAGGTACCCCCACCATGGCCTATCACCTACCAAAGGCCCACTGGAGGTGGTTATCATTTTTTCGAGCCTGCAAAGATCAAACAGTTCTTCTACAGTTGCTCAGACAGCCACAGAAAAACTCCACCCCCCCTCCCCAACCTAACTTCCTGACCCCAAAACCCAGAGTCTAATCACTGAGCCAATAGGTTTAAAGTTGGGGTTTCAACAGCTACAGAAAACCAGGTTGCAAGAAAGTGGCTCCCAGACGGGGACAGAAAAGAATGCACAAGAGGGCCTGTAGATTTACTTACTTACTTTTAACCTGCTAGTTCCTCTCATCAGCATACTGCTTTGCATACATTTTCAGTTTGAGTACCTTCGCATTCGAACCCTTGAAGTTAATTAGTTTCAGGGATTAAAGCCAGTGAGTTGTGGATTTTGTGAATTAATCAGCAGGGCGAGTCCTGAATGCACCTTGCATGGTCTCTGTTTCAAACTGAGGTCCCAGAATACAGAGGCTGACACAGGGCAGATTCAGATCCATAAAGACTGCACTGAGCTTAGGGTCAAATAAAAATGCTGAATGTGAATAAGTAAGCGAATGAAATGGATGAATATTTTTATGTTAAGAGACATCACCAGGCTTCGGACCTGAGCTCAGTGATGGAACTTCATACTATGTAAACCTCAAGGCTTAAAGGCTAAAACTACCCAGGATGTCATGGATGGAGGGGCTTGATGGCATAGGCCCTGGTCATTGCATCTAAGTGCAAGTTTCACTGTTTTATGCATGTTTTAAATGTGTTTAGGCCTGTAGACTATGTGTTTGCATACGTGTGTAGCCATTCATATGATTTTAGAATCCAGAGCACTCTCTATCCACACTGTCTCCTATTCATGAATTACTGATGCCCCCAAATGCCCTCACTAAGTAATTAGTCTTAAGGTTAAATGTATCCATAGAAGGAATGATACATTAGAGCTCATTCATTATCCCTAGAATAGTTGATTATATGCTATCTTTCTAGGCCATGATGCAGATGCATCTTATCAAGTCCTTTCTAGGAGCTACTTTGAGAGAAGAAGGAACAGAGGTTTAAACCGCCTGGAGAAGTATTTTAGATAGAGAAAATGGTGCTGCAAGTTCCCCTGCCATCTCTGCAGGGAGCCAGCTCCAGGTGGAGTTGAGAACGAGAGGGGCAGGGAGACAGGGTAGAAAGGGAATTGGGCAGGTGCAGAGGACCCCCAGTTCTGCTTTCTCTTTCCTGCCGTTCACTTCAGCTTGCTTATTGCTGAAGCGTTAAGGCCAGACTCAGGAAGGTTATCTTTGTCACCTGAAGGGGAAGGAGGTGTGGTTTTATTTTAACTTCAGCTTCCTTTGCTATCTGAGTGCAGCTCTCATGAGTGTGTTCACTTGCTTTGCCTGTTGGAGCTGAGTAGTTACTACCTGAGCCCATAGATTTCAGCAGAGAGAGGAAAAAACTATCCCTTTGAAGAGAACGTGGGTGAAAGAGAAACCCACATTAAACAACCAGCAAGTGTTAAATTTGGGCTTGCTCCTATTTGTAAGAGGTTTAAAAATACCCTGGGCCATTTTCTGCTTTTGCACTTTTTTACCTCACTACTTGCCCCATTTCCAAGCAGCCCCATGTAAAGGCGCTTCCTTTGACTCTCTTACACCTGCCAAGAGCTTTGATATCATTCTCAGAAGATTCAGGGGCTCTAGAAACTCCTGTCAGAAGCATGAAGACTCTGGCCCCAGCTAGTGAAGAAGATCTGAATTCAGAGATGACAAACAACATTGAAGAACTATTCATCCTGCCCCACCCACCCGACGCACACACCCCAATCAAACCAAACTTAAGCCACACTCAAGGGGTGTGTCCCCCAAGGTGCTTACTTCAAAAATAAGTTCATTTAATTGTTATTGTGGGAGAGTGGTGGGTGCAAATGAGTGCACTCATTTGATGGTGTGGTGGGGGGTCACAACTCTTAGGAGAGTGTCTTGATTTGTCGCTTGATTTGCTACTGGCAGCTGAGCAAGTTATGGAGTCATGGAGCTCTTTGGGGGACATAAAACCCCTTCCTGTGTCCTATCAGAAGGAGTTCCTAAACACTGCACACTCAAAATGAAAAAAACAAAAAAACAAAGGAACAAAAAATGAGAACAGACATCAGTAAAGAGCGGGTTAAATATATATACAGTATAACCGTAAGTGGAAAACAGAATTGCAAAAAGAAAAAACCAGAATGGGGAAGCTCTCTGGGCACTGATATGGAACAATTACCAAAAGACATTATTAAGTGATAAAAAAGAAAGGTACAGAACAATGTGGATAGTCTGCTACTATGATAAAAAAAACTCTTCCCATTTTTATACATAGATTATCTAGTATCCACAAGGGAAGATTTTTGATATACTGTCTCCCAGAGCTCCAGAATGTCCACGCCCCAGATTTCCTCAGGGACCCATCCACCGAGTGCTTACTATTTGCCAGGCACTATCTCGAAAAAATAAAATCCAGAGATCCTCAACATTACACACAACACATAAACATTCAGCTACGACAGTCATTACCTCAGTGTCCCTCTTATTTTATCTATAACTTCAGCCACTGCCAAATTTCTCCCTACACCTCCAACATACTCATACTTAGGATTATTCTGAAAGAAATCACAGACATCTTGTCATTTCATCCATAAAGATTTCAATATAAACTTACAAAATACAGGGATTAAGGTTTTAAACCTATACCTCCAAGGGGCATCTGGGTGGCTCAATCAGTTAGGTGTCCAAATTCAGCTCAGGTCGTGATCTCATGGTCTGTGAGTTTGAGCCCTGCGTCGGGCTCTGTGCTGACAGCTCAGAGCCTGGAACCTATTTCAGTTTCTGTGCCTTCCTCTCTTTCTGCCCCTCCCCCGCTCATGCTCTGTCTCTCTTGCTCTCAAAACTAAATAAAACATTTTTAAAACTTTTAAAAATAAATAAATGTATAAGTAAAAATAAACCTATACCTCCAAAAATGAACAATTCTTTCAAATCACCAAATACCCAGACCACGTTGACTCTTACAGAATGACTAGAAAAATTTGAACACTAACTAGATTTGCACATATTTTTTTAATTTTGAGTTATTTTGTTTGAATTAATATCGAAACAGGGTACAGGGACATCTGTTTAACATTGAACTGAAATCTATTTTAATCTAGGTATGGCTTTTCTGGAAAATTTATTTGTTGAATAAACCTGTTTGTTGGACCTTGGAGGCTCACCTTCTGGATTTGGCTGATTGCATTCTCACAGTTTTGTTTCGGTTTTGTCTATTCAGCTACCTATGTAAATGGATGTTCGATCTAGAAGCTGAGTTTGATTCAGATTTCAGCTTTTTACAAGACTACTTCATAGATGGTGTTGTATGCGTCCATCAGGAGGCATATGATGCCTGGCTGTCTCTCTTTTAGTGATATTAGCAGCTATTGATGATTATTACCTAGATCCATTATTTCAATCAGGAGTTGTAAAATAGTGCTCTCCCAATTCTTCCAGTCTTCCTTCTTAGTGGGAATACTGCTGTAAAGAGAAAATTCTTCTTACTAACTACTTGCTTACCCTGAGATAGAGTTCTCACGTGAAGGGAAAGATCAATGCTGAACTTCTTCCCTCTACTTGTGAATAATTCAGGACACTGACTTGGTCCTTCAGAATCCTCCAAAGATGACCAGTTGGCTTTAATTGGCTCCTGAGAAATGTTGACACGAGCCCAGTAGTCTTTGATAACTTCCCTGCAATCTAGTATGACAAGATATCCAGGCTCTTCTTTTCCATTTTATACCTTTAGACCTGGAACATCCACTTCTCCAAAAAGCCCTAATTCCTTTTACTGGAAAATGTTTAGATGCTATAGGCTGGACTCAAGGGGTATTGGTTGCTATTGAGTTGACCCTTTTATGGACAGAACCAGACAAGAAGTATTTTTTTAATACATCGCAAATTCATACTGATATTTTTTTAAGTTTATTTATTTTTGAGAGAAAGAGAGAGAGAGAGTGCAAGCCAGGTAGAGGCAGAGAGGGAGACAGAATCCGAAGCAGGCTCCAGGCTCTGAGCTGTCAAAACAGAACCCGCTGCGGGGCTCAAACTCATGAACCATGAGATCATGACCTGAGCTGAAGTTGGACACTCAACCAACTAAGCCACCCAGGCGCCTCCATACTGTTATTTTTAATTCAACTTTGGGATTACAAGGCTTTGCTTCTGTGATTTTATATCCTTTTTCCTCTTAAAAGGCAAATCTTAGTTTTCTAATCTTCTTAACACAATTATTTATTTGCTTTATACTATAACACATGTAACCATTTCAGGAACACTACAAAGAGTGCCGCCATTAAGTTGTTTGTTTCTGTGTTGTTACTGGTATTTTGCAACTCATTTTCTCTTCATTCTACCACACTTGGGTTGTATAGTTCTATGGCCATTTTAAATAACTAGTTTTTTATTTTAAGGAATTGCTTCTTTAGTTTTGATTTGATTTTTTTATAATTATATAAGACATTTATATTATACCGCTGTTATATTTACAAAACGAAGCACATTCAGAAAGAGGATTCACCTCTATCCTCTTCACCATCCTCTTTCTCATTCCTTTAAGTAATTATTTTATTTATGGTTTCTTAAATATCGGCAAGTATACACACATGCAGTTATATCACCCTTCCTCAGATAAATGTTAGAATACTATGACACTTTGCTCTCCTAATTTTTTTAACTAAACATCTTATTGAGCTGATAACTCCATGGCAGTATACAGAGATAACCTTCCTGTTTATAGTTGCATAGTATTCCACTGAATAATGTTCCATACTATTCCATAGCATTCCTCCACTAATATGAAGGGTGTTCTATTGTTTAGTCAATTAGTTTTCAATCTTTTGCTATTATAAAAAATTCTATAATGTATAGTCATGTTTAAAAGTCTTTTTTGTACTTTTCCAACTTATTATTCGAATAAATTCCCACAGACTGGATTACTAGATCAAAGGACAATGCATATGTACTTTTACTAAATATGTCAAATTCCCATCCATAGGATTTGTACCATGTTGCATTCCCCCTAGCTATATATGAGATTGCCTGTTTTGCCACAGTCCCACCAACAAAATATGTTGTCAATCTTAGATTTTTGCCAGTCTGATAGATAAGAAAATCATATCTCATTGAAGTCTCTGTGTGTATCTCTGTTATTAAAAGTAAGGTCTTAAGTGTTTTCATGTTTAAGGCCATTTCGGGGTGCCTGGGTGGCTCAGTAGATCGAGCATCTGCCTTTGGCTAAGATAATGATCTCATGTTCATGAGTTTGAGCCCCACATCGGGCTCTGTGCTGTCAGCACAGGCCTGCTTCCCATCCTCTGTCCCCTTCTCTCTCTGACTCTGCCTCTCTCTGTCTCTTAAAAATAAATTAATTAATTTTTAAAAGGGGGGGGGCATTTTCCTTTCCTTTTCTGTGAACTGTATGAGTTATGGAGCACCGTTCTTGTTCTCCTAGGACTGCACAGCCCTTCTTCCTGGAGGAGAAAAGCAGTGTGAGTGTTACCAGATAACATACACAAGCACTTTACTTTGCACAGAAGGAAAATACTTGCTCACACCTGCTAACACATGCACCTGGTCTTTGTCCAGCACAGATCAATAATGATCCCTTGTACATTTGCAAGTGGCTTCTTGTGCAAAGTTTACCTAGGCACTTTATAAGTTTCTTGTGGGAGTTTTATTTATCTTTTCCACTCTGTAAATTCTTAGAACATTATCACATATTCAGTAAACATTAGTGGCTGCTTATTTATTAATTAACTTTACTTGTTCAGCTGTTAGAAGTCCGATTTCAGCTGCCATGCTGCTGTTGCAGGCAGTAACAACAATGAGAGAGGCCAAGAACACTATTCAAAATAAGCATTTCCTGCACTTTACCACCCATCAGTCTCTCTTTCCTCTAGTTCCCCTGATAATAAATAAGTCTTTTCCTTTCTGAAAAAGGCAGTGAAGAACTAAATGAATAACTATCAAACAAGTTATACAGCCTCCCAGGAGGACATGAGACCTAGGACAGGATTTCGAATGTTGATTCTTTTTTAATAGGATGCTTCTTTAATTTGGGATATTAAATATTCTACTTGAGAAATGTGTTTCCTAAGCACTTTTTATCTTCGGCTATAAATGATATTCCTTTCCTTCCTGATGACTATTTCTAACTTAGTAATTAATTTTCATTCCAGTAAACACTAATTCTCAAACATAATTGAAGTAGCAATTTAAAAAGAAATCTAAACTATAGATGTCTTCCTTAGATCCAATTAATATTTAGAAGTGCCTACTAGATGCCTGGTACTTTCACTAGCACTGTTTGATTTCATTTTTCTTAGAGTAGCTGAGGGCTTTTTATCAGGAAACATTTATTAGGCATCTACAGGGGCCAGCACCATGCCAAATGCTGGAGATATATATCAGTCAGGAAGGATTTGCTTATATGGTCATATCACACCAGCCTACATCACAGTGATTTAAAACAATGAAAGTTTATATTATACTCATGCCAAATATGCACCATTGGTTGTCTGGAGTCCTGTTCACCATCCTCATCATCCTCACTCTGGGCCTAGGTTGACAGAGCAGTCACTACTAGCATATTGCCAGTCAACTAAGAGAACAGCCAGAGTATTCTAGAAGGTCTCCCACTGGCAATTCACTTTTCTGGCCCAGGACTTACACAAATCACTTTCACACATAAGTCTTTGGCCAGAACTAGTCACATGGCTTCAGAGGAATCAGGAATTACAATCCTACCATGAAGCATAGAGCTAGAAATAGTGAGTGGCCAGCATTAAGGACATTACAGGATAGACAATTAAAATGACACGGTTCTTGGGACACCTGTGTGACTCAGTCAGTTAAGTGTCCGACTTCGGCTCAGGTCATGATCTCATGGTTCATGGGCTTGAGCCCCGCATCAGGCTCTGTGCTGACAGCTAGCTCAGAGCCTGGAGCCTGTCTTCAGATTCTGTGTCTCACTCTCTCTCTGACCCTCCCCTGCTCACGCTGTCTCTCTCTCTCTCTCTCAAAAATAAATAAAAACATCAAAAAAATTTTTCAATGACACGGTTCTTGTCTTTGCTAGAGCAATCAGTCCAGCTAGGGAGACAGATATATACAGAAACTTTCAAACAATGTGTGCTAAGGGCCAAAACTGAAGTCTGCAAAGGTGGCTATGGAGTCACAGAGGGAGGGTGGTGAATTCAAGGTGGGAGGGTTGAAGGTAAAACCTGAGTGAATAGTGAATGACAGGTAGCATCTAGCCAATGAAGAGGGCAGGGAATGGATTAGCCCTCTAGGTGACTAGAGCCAAGGCAGAGGGGGAAGTAATTTAGTGTGTGTGAAACAAGAAGCAGGGAATTGGTGCAACATCACTAATTATAAAGTGCTAGACCAGAAAGGACAGAAAAGAAGACTGTAGCTATAGGCAGGAGCCAGGTCTTGTCATTGTAGGGAACTTGAAACTTAATGCAGAAAAGTACTATGGTCAATGTGTTGTCTCTTGCTTGGGGCATACAGTCCAGCGTTATCCCTTAAGTTTTTTGGAAATAAAAGAACGGAATGATACTTAAAGCAAAATTATGAAACCAACCCAAATTTTATCAAAGCTAACAAGTGGAAAGTTACCATAAGGAGACAGAATGTCTCAAGACTGTGTAGAGTAGAACCTCTATTAATCAACCTAAAGACACTTGGAAATGGAAGGAATGGAGAGGTGTTGTTCAGCCTTGAAAACCTAAAAAATGACATTCATAAAGTCAAATGTAGACTATGCTCATTCAGCTCTGTAATGGACTTGGAGAATTCCTGATCACATTGCCAAGGTCAATCCAATTGTGAGACAGCTGCCTCAAGTGTTATCAGAACTTGAGGCTGTTAAACAAAATCATTGTTTAAATAATTCCACTTAGTCTAATTTGGTATGCACTAAACAAACTTCCCCTTAGGACTTTTCTCCAAACATTATATAAGCCTGAGAAGGTGTCCATGGAGCGGGGATATTTCGGTCACTGAATGCTTTTCTCACTGTGAATTGATTTGCTAATAAATAAAAATTTTGAGCCTGAAAAATCTATGTCCATGGTAAAATCACCAAGATAATGTCACTCTGTAAAATCCTATAGTTAAAGTCTGTTATACCTTCTTCCCTGGTCAACAAACAGACTCTGAATTACCCAGCAGACATAAAGCTAATTCATTTTTAAATTTATTTTTTGTTCAGTTTTTAAAATATGAAATATTTCAAATATACAAAAGTACAAAAGATCATATAACACCTATCCACACACCTACCACCAGATTTAAACATGTTGATACTTTGCTATGTTTGGTTTTTTTTTTTTTTTAACATTTATTTATTTTTGAGAGACAGAGAGTGAGAGCGAATGAGCAGGGGAGGGGCAGAGAGAGAGGGAGACAGAATCCAAAGCAGGTTCCAGGCTCTGAGCTGTCAGCACAGAGCCCGACGCAGGGCTCAAACCCATGAACCGTGAGGTCATGACCTGAGCCGAAGTTGGATGTTTAACCGACTGAGCCACCCAGGCACCCCTTGCTATGTTTTTTTAATTTATTTTTTAGAAATAACAGAATCATTGTTCTATGTTTTCAAATGACATAAATATAGTATACGTTCCCTTTGTAACTAGTTTTTTTATCTTAATTAGCTTCAAGAGACATATCCATATCAATATATGAAAATACAGTACATTTTTTCAAAATTTTTATTTATTTTAAAAATTCAGTATAATTAACATACAGTGGTATCCTAGTTTAAGACATACAATACAGCAAACAGAAACACTAATTCAAAAAGATACATTCACCCCTATGCTCATTGCAACATTATTTATAATAGCCAAAATATGAAAGAAATGCAAGTATCTATCCATAGATAAATGGGTAAAAAAGATGTGGAATAGATATACAATGCAATATTACTAAGCCATAAGAGAAGAATGAAATCTTGCCATTTGTACAAATATGGATGGATCAAGAGGGAATAATGCTAAGTGAAATAAGTCAGTCAGAGAAAGACAAATACCGTATCATTTCACTCATATGTGGAATCTAAGAATCAAAACAAATGGACAAAGAAAAAAGAGTCAAACAAAAACCCAGACTCTTCAATACAGAGAACAAACTGGTGGTTGCCAGAGAGGAGGTGGGTGACAGGATGGATGAAATAGGTTATGAGGATTAAGAGTACACTTATTATGATGAGCACTCAGTGTATTCATGTTTAATTGCTGTATTATAGTGATTCTCAGCCCCAACTCACATTAGAATCTCTTGGGGAACCTTAAAAAAACTGATCCCCGGGGCACCTGGGTGGCTCAGTCAGTTAAGTTTCTAACTCTTGATTTCACTCAGGTTATGATCTCACGGTCAGTCGTGAGATCAAGCCCCATGTAGTCCTCCACACTGAGCGTGGAGCCTGCTTTGGATTCTTTCTCTCCCTCTGTCTCTGCCCCTTCCCCCCTCAAAAATAAATAAATAAACATAAAAAAAAATAACTGATCCCTGAGATCCACCCCAAATCAAGTCACTCTAAGTAATCAACTTTGGTAAATGCTACAATTGCCCTTAAAATCAATGTATGTTTTCTAATTGATGCATACAGAGTTTTATAAATTTCCATCAGATCTACTATGCTAATTGTATTAGTCAAAATTCCTGTGTCCTAACTTGTTTTTTTATCTTGAGCTATAAATTTCTAAGCAATATATGTGATAAAATTTCCTATGGTATGGTCGCTGATATCAGTTTCTTCTTGGAGTTCTTCAATTTGGGGTTTATATATTTGATACTGTGTTGTAATACCATCCTCAAAAATTGTTCCTTTTTATTGGTTTTTATTCTAATAAACTTCATTTATAATAATGTGGGGGTTGTTTTACAGTCTGTTTTATTTAACATTAAGCTTTCTTTTGTGTTAGTGT